>OY978010.1:13205878-14405878 GCA_963854515.1 Pandemis heparana | reverse complement strand
CAATGTGCTCTGCACGCGTGGGTTCGAATCCCATCCTCGTCGGTTTTTTATGGTGTAATATTCTGCTGATATAGCCCTTGATATAAGAATAACGGGGTCTTAAAAACAACCTGTGCCGGTTTGACAGCTATAAAACAAAAAACATTTTTTTTAGTTGATGTACTTAAAAATATTTTGTACTTACTCTAAGAATAATCGAATTGTTAAAAAGTTTTTCGAAAGGTTGTACACTTCTGGATTTGCGAATTGTTTTTTTTTTATTTTGTTTCACTTATTATTATTGAATTTCAGTTAAATTAAAACGATCCTTAATGGAGAACCATTCCAATAGAATTGTAATTAATTGCTATTTTTATTTTTATTATGTGAAATTTAAATATTTACATCTTGCAATATAAATTCTCCTGACACCTGACTAAATGCATCCCGATATGTTCAGCTGTTCTGGCGCGAAAGACTAACAAACATCAATAATCTAAATATATCCTCACACACTTTCCAATTTATAATATTAGTAGGATTTATTGTAATTAAAATATAACGTTACGTATCTTGGTAATAATACTAAGTTTAGGGTTACCGTTCCGCCAAATTTTAATTACCCTCTTTTTCAATTATTATTTTTAGTTAAATAACAAGCAGCTTATATGCATGATTACTATAAAGTAGCGTGCAGTGGGAGGTCTTCGGGGTAGGCAGCGCGTACAAGTCGCGTCACCTTCCCGCCGCCCACCGGTGCCTACCCTGACGACCTTAAGCCCCGTAAGCATTAGAAGATTTGTAAGCGTGGTGTCGGATTTAGACGAAATCCTACTAATCTAACTAATCTAACTAATATTATAAATGCGAAAGTATGGATGGATGGATGGATGGATGTTTGTTTGTTACTCAATCACGCCAGAACGGCCTAACGGATCTGGATGAAATTTGGCACATAGATAGAGAAGTGTCTGGAATAGCACATAGGCTACTTTTTATCCCGGAAAATTGCGTAGTTCCCGCGGGATAGCGATAAACGAATTCTTTGCAGACGAAGTCGCTGGCAACAGCTAGTAATATTATAAATGCGAAAGTATGGATGGATGTTTGTTTGTTACTCAATAACGCCAGATCGGCCCAACGAATCCGGATGAAATTCGGCACATAGATAGAGAAAAGTCTGGGATAGCACGTAGGCTACTTTTTGTTTTTTTCCCGCGGGATTGCGATAAACGAATTCTTTGCAGACGAAGTCGCAGGCAGCAGCTAGTATTATAAATGTGAAAGTTTATGAGTCTGGATGTGTACCTCTATGTTTGTTACTCTTTCGCGCCAGAATGGCTGAACAGATATACATGAAATTTGGAACATAGATAGATTATACTCTGGAATAAGAATAACAATCACTTAATAACAATACTTGGAATCAAATCAAAAAATCACACCTAGAACCCGCAAGCTACAGGCAGACAGAGTAACTCCTGACAAATTAAAAATCCGGATAAACTCCGGACGAAAAGTCGGATGTCCGGAAAAACCGGATGGCAGCCCTAAACGGTTTCCATTTAAACCATCTAATCTTGCTGGTTACTACGAAAACGTGAGTCGTTAAAGTTTTACACGAAAGGCGAATATGCCAGGAATAATATACGGTAGACACTAATCTTGTTTAATAAGGTAATTTGCGTACGAAAGGGCACTTTCGTTTTCTAAGGAAAAGCTTGTCTGTTGTATGGACTATAAACACGGAATTGTTCGGTATTTTACAGGGTCTATAACCGGCTTCATTTAAAAATGTGGTTCGGTTAGTTTAACTAAGCCCTGGGGCCTTACCATGACGTATTAATGCGATTCAGCTTAGTTTCTTAACGACATTGAAAATTAGAACACATAGAAAAATCCTAAAAGTAAAGCTATGGCTGGGAAAACGTAAAAAGTAAACATTAAAAATCAAGAAGTAAAATTTCTTGATTCATTTGATATTTCCTATCATTTGAAAAACAGCGCCTTCTCTCGTCCCTGGTGAGCAGTACGTGTTCCACGGGAGTTTGTAATTGTGTCGTACAGACACATCATTCAAACAGAGGACGCTTAGCGACAAATATTCGCATAGTAACAAGGTCACGTGACAGTTGGTAACAGATAGAAAAATTCGAAGGCTTACTCACCTGCTATGGGTGGTGTAGGGGTATAGCACGCGTCACGGAATGACGAGGACCCGGGTTCGTTTCCCAGCCATAGCTTTACTTTTCGGATTTTTCTATGTGTTCTAATTTTCAGTGTCGTTAAGAAATTAAATTTCTAACGGTAAAACGTAAAAAGTAAACATTAAAAATCAAGAAGTAAAATTTCTTGATTCATTTGATATTGCCTATTCAGCTTAGGTTCGCTCGCTGTCAGATTCATGCTAAAAGTGACAGCTAAAACTGAACTCAGTCGGAATTAGGACGTCATGGTAAAGCCCCTGTAAATATTTCTTTGAAAAACAAACTTAAATACGCTGAAACAATCTACAAAATTACACAATTTAACTGGTGATTTTCCCGTGGGTTCTCTCTTCTTCTTCTTCAGCGTGTAGACGCCCACCGTTGGGCATACGCCTCTCCAATCCGTCTCCATCCGTCTCCCGAACGGTTGTCCGTTTCCCTCTTCCAGACTGGTCCTGCTGTCTCCCTTATGTCATCGAACCATCGGGCAGGTGGTCTGCCTACAATGGGTCAGGGTTATAAGAACTACATTTTGTTAAAAAATTACGGGATTCAGGAGGCTAGAGGCAGATATAACGTGTCTCAAATATTACGCACTTTGTTTCTAGTTAAAAAAAAATGGCGGCTACATAAATTGCTGAGTTATAGTTATGTACAGTGAAGGAGTTTAATTCCTGACCCATTTGACCCATTGACCACAAGAACCTTTGCACATAAAACGTCATAGTGACATCGGGATCCCTCCATTTCCCATAATTTCATTTGTACTAATTTCATTTGCCCTAATATCACATGCCATAATTTTTGAATGTCATAATACTCAAACGTCATAATGTTCAACATCCCTAATATTAGATACCATAATATCACTTTCCATAACGTTCAAAATCACTAATATTTCATGCCATAACAATCATTTGCCATAATTAAGGAAAAGCCAGATCCAGACTTGAAATTTACTGCTACTGAAACAGTAGGCTCGTTAGGTTTCTAGCGACCCTCAGAGCAAAAATAAAAGCATCTCCAAGAGCTCGGGGGGCTCGGGGGGCAAAGCCCCCCGCTATATTAGATACACTGGTCACATGACTGGTCAATTAATCTATAGGTTAGGTTAGGTTAGAGTGGTGTCAAGGCGCACAGCGCCATAACTAGGCGGAATAGGAGCTCCGGGAAGCGGAGCTCCGTCGACTTCGCCTCAGGGTCATTCGGTTCATATTAATATTTATTTTCTAGACATAACATCTGTAAAACGTAGATAATAGATTATCACAATACTTAAAATTACAAGAATCAAAATTCTGGGTTTTAATGGCAAATAATTATTATGGCGTTTGAATTTTATGGCAAATGATTTTAGGACACTTGATAATAGGAAAAATGAAATGTATGGCAAACGTATCGTTATGGTACCTGAAAACTATGGCAAATGAAAATATGGCTAATGATCATTATGGCATATATATATATCGTTATGGAATATAAAATTATGGCAAATGAAATTCGGGCATGTGAAATTAGTTCATATGAAATTCGGGCAAACAATAGAGAACCGTCTTTAATTTCCATTTACCCTCATCAAATACTGCTAAATCCGTGTGTTATTTAATCAATACTTACCACAATATTCTCCCGAACCATTAAAACAATAAACAAGTGCTAGAATATGGATATTTCATTAAATGGTTTTTTTACATGGTTCGTAATTTCAATTGACAGCCACTTTAGATGTTTTTGACGTCTTGGTAACGTACATTTATCCCCTTGACTGTACCACGGCAGCTAATAGGTTATCTATTAGGCTGTTTTAATTAGGGGTCCGCAGCGATGCGATCTGAAGGCGTGGCGGTTCCGCATAAATCTGTCCTCGAGTATAACAATAGAGTTAGTGTAACGTAGCGTCCGCAACCAAAGTTACATTTAAAATTTGTACAGGAATTAATCACAAAATATATTGTCCTGAAATTAATCCAAAAAAAGAATGTGTTTCTGTTAAAAATAGTAAATTATTGTGTTTTATGTACAATAAAGAGTTATACATACATACAAATCCGGAATATTTCAGCAGGTTATATTAATTTGACTAAACGCCTCTGTAACGCGTCCTAATTCTAAAAGACGCATACCTACCTATTTATAAAAAAAAACATAATTAGATTTACACATTTTTGAGCAATTCTCAAAAAAAATGAAAATGAAAATGCCACACCACCCCATTTTTTACTATCTACAAATTACATGCTGTTTCCACTCAGAATCACGAGCTCTACCAACCCTGTAGAAAAGAAAAGATGTCCCGAAATTTTCAAGAAATTGCCAAGTTCTATTCAGCGTAAGTTATGCGGCCATAAATATAGGTCTATCATATAACGCTGAATAGAACTTGTTACGCATTAAGCGATTATGGTAACCTAATCTTTTGAAAGAACCCCCTTATCATTGTGTAGTGAATGTCACAAATGTCACAATGGTAGATCTCTCTAGGCAGGTCGAAGTCCGAAGGAAGAGAGCTTGAAGTTGTATTTATGCATTCGCGTTAAGAAACCTCGCTGGCGCGATGCAGAACATTCTGACGCCATCGGCGCTAGCTATTCGTAGGTGCGTCGTAGCAGATATGTAGTCAACGACAGGTGGCGCTAGGATCGCTACAATTGTTTTACAATCGCTTCACTGGTCGCTTCAATGTAAAGCGATGCTGTCGCTACCTGATTCTTCCGTCGTTACACAAGCCCGATCTGTTTTCTCTAGAAAGCTGGATTCTATATGTGTAATACTACACTGAGGACAACTTATCGAATGCGCGTACGCATGGCTAAGGAAGCTTTTCCGTTAGAATCAAAATATTTAAACTCCAAAAGTGCCGCCACAGTGAGCAAAGCCGCGGGCTCCTCTAAGCGTGATCTGCACCAAGATACTTATGTAACCATAAATAATCAGAGATTTTGACATAATATTTCATAGATAGCCTTAGCAGTCTAGTGTTTAGACTTGTGGCCTCGCAAGCAGAGGGTCGTGTGTTCGAATCCCGGGCTCGCGTCTCTGAGTTTTTCAGAATTTATGAGTAATTACATTTGAAATTTACTATGAGAGATTTTCGGTGAAGGAAAACAACGTGAGGCAAACTACTCACGTCTGTGAAGCAATTCAGTGGGGCCCGCGTGGGAACTAAAGCCCAAACTCTCTTATTTAGAGAGCAGGCCAGTGCCCAGCAGTGGGACGTATACTTATATGCTGGAGATGATTTCATAGATTTTCGGACAAATGTACTTCAAAATCATCGGTCATTGTTATCGTTAAAGTAGGTACAATTCACCAACAAGTGACAGTTCTGTTTACATTACAAACTCGACAAGTATCTATGCTGATTGGCTTCATATTGACCACGTATCGCAATTCGAATTGTCACTGTCACCGACAATTGTCTATACTTCATTTAATTTAGAATGAGAAACGACAACAACATTATATTGCGGCTCGTGAACTGTAATCTCTTCACAATTTGTATTAGAGTAACAATTAACGGCACGCAAATAAAGTGACATTAAAAAAAATTTATTTTGCGGCTGCCAGACTATTGTACTGTACTATTTGCTAGGTAAAAAATAGTTGACCAGACGCAAAATAATGTTATTTTGGTTTCTCATTTTAAATTAAATGAAGTATAGTTGGTGAATTAGGGGCCAGGAGCCACTTTGTTTGATAATACCTACCGTTACAGAAGTTGTGACAAAACGCAGAGTTAATGAAACTTACATAGTTTTTATCACGTGTGAATAAAGATAAAGTTTAAGCTCCCTGAGAATGAGCCCAAATTAATGCGACAATTATATAATAACTATAATTGTATAACGTTAGGAAGTGAGACGGTTCCCACAGACATCGGAAGCTTTGACAGCCCCGTATTTAATTTGTGGTCGGCTAACTGTTGAATATGGAAAGTTTGGTGGTTTACTGACGATTGGTGACCGCATTAGTTAAATAAAAAATCATACATACATACATAAATCACGTCTTTATCTCTTAGGTACGGGGTAGACAGAGCCTAAGGTACATAACAAGACCTAAAGGTCAAAAAAAAGGGAAAAATCAAGAAGTGAAATTCTTGATTCATTTGATATTACCTATCATTTGAAAATCAGCGCCTTCTCTCCTCCCTGGTGAGCAGTAGATGTTCCACGGGAGTTTGTAATTGTGCCGTACAGACACATCGGGGGCTAGGGGTATAGCACGCGTCACATAATGACGAGGACCCGGGTTCGATTCCCGGCCATAGCTTTACTTTCCAGATTTTTCTGTTTTAATTTTCAATGTCGTTTAGAAATTTAGACCTTAAGGTATTGTGGACGTATAGGTGGAAAGGGGAATCGCCCCGAGGCCGCGCAAGTGGAGACGCTGCCTAAGACTTTGAGGCAGCGTTGAGGCAGCTTCTTGCGTGGCCTCGCTCCGAGGCAGCCGCTCGGCCCGAGGCTGCCTCTAGCGAGTCTAGTGGATAAGCACCTACAGAGACGAGCGAAAAAATGGACACGTAACGCGATTAGCTAACGAGGTAGGAAGTTCAGTCAGTGCGGATTCGCGACGTGCGAACGCAAACCGAGTGGAACAAACGCATTCTGACGCTAATACTCGTACGCATTCGCGTAGAAATCGCGTCGTCTGATTGCCTGATGCCCAGTTTAGACGATGCAAATTATTTCGCGCAACTAAAGTCTATTTATTCATACCGGATACTAAATTGACAATTGCCAACGTCAAATTGTGAAAAATCAGCTTTTATTGTTTAGTGGTGTACTCGAAACCATTGACAATGTTTGTGGTCTGGATACAATTGTTGGTCATGTTATATTTTAAGAAAAACATACGATTATCATAATCAAGCAATGGTGAATGTGATATTGATTCGGAGTGCATTAGACAATATGTAGCCAATGTTATTCCAGAAATCCAACTATACATATATATATTTTGTTTGACCCATTACGCGTTTCAAACTTTATCTAAACTTATTTTAACCCGCACCGCACCCGTAACTTAGAACGACTCTGACTTATAAAATAAGTTGACTTCCATCATCCATTATAATATAGGTCCGTAACCTTTATCTACCTATATCTATAGCCCTTATTGACTTAGGGATCTTCAAAAAACGAGTCTATTCTTTTCTTAAAGGGCCTGCAACACACTCTTAACTCTATGATATGAATGTGATTACTTTCCATCCGATGACCCACTTGCTCGTTTTCCCCTTATCATATATAAAAAGTTTTAGCAGTCGATCCAAGCTTAAAAATTTTTTAAACTTAGCGATGGGTCGTGTGTCGTGATAGACCACCAGTCACTTACTAAAAACAAAAAACCAGGTCACCGCTCAATCAACTACCACAAAACTAAATCCAGCACAATTAAAACAAACGCAGCGCAGCTATACTTCATTACATATAACGTTACGCAAACAGAGCCGAGCAATTTTTTTTACCTGGAGTATTTAACCACTTACTCGTAAGTAACCTTACTCAGAACAAAAATAAGTACCGGCCTATAAAAAAAAGGCTTGGCCTTCCCCTCCCAACGCACCCATTCACACTCCCCATATAAATCTGTTTAGTTAATCTTCTTTCATCTATCCTCTCTATCATATTCATAATATCTTCTTATCAGCACGTTCCTTTATCTACTATTCCTTTTTCGATCTTTAAGTGATACACCTTCCATACCGTACAATCCAATTCATGGCATACTTAGTAAGGATGTCCTTATCTAACTCTACATAGATATTTTATCTACTAATAAGAACATCTTGGTTAGTTCCATTGCATTGTCTATAGTTCATGTGGAATCAATCTAATGCCGTCTGGAATGATGTATAGCTACTTAGAGATCCTGTTACATAATTATAACTCCAATTGTTTCTGATTAGCGATTAACGATACGATTATAAACCTTAACTAGTGGCTATAGCTCGGTGGTTTAAATAAGTTCTAAAGGAAGTTTAACACGGTTATGAAGTTAGTGTTATCTTGAGATCTGCCATTGTTTCGATCACGCGCCGTGTTACTGTTAAGAATAAGATTATTATAAGATTGATTGGTCACTCGACTCGACTACACTCCTCGCGGTACTTCCTTGGTACTTCAAATTAAGTTCCAGAAAGTTACCAAAAATGGCCGAATGTCAAATTCCCAAATTACGGACGTGAATATACACAAAAGTCAAAGTCAAAAGTTTATTTTGCAAATAGGCCGCCAAGGGCTCTTTTACATGTATTTTTTTGAAACTTCGAAGAGACCATCATTGCCAATAAGAATGCACCGCAAGAAACTTGGCAGAAACTATTTTTTTCAGAATAAAATAGTTTTACAAAAACAACTTAAGGCGGAACCACATTATTAACACGCGACGCGACGCGACGTGTCGACACCCGACGTGCACCGTGCACATAGCCAACACCCGATGCCACGACACGCTAGCAATTTCTTTAGCTGACAGCTGTGGAAGTGTGTAGTTCACAAACACATGCATACATTCTGCGAATGTTCTCGAACAACTGACGCGTGGCGTCGGGTGTTGTCCAGAGCCACACTGCGCGTGCCGCGTGGGGTGGGGTGTTTACCCCCACCATCGGCGACACGTCGATCTGGCCCGTCTGGGTCGGGTGGCGTGTGTGCGCGTGGCGTCGCGTCGGGTGTTGACAGTGTGGCTCTGGTCATAGAAAATAATACAATTTGATTCGACTCAACACGCGTCGCGTGGCGTCGGGTGGCGTCGGGTGTTAATAATGTGGTTCCGCTATTACACTAATAACAACACTACCCAGTAAATTTTCTTCAGTTTCGTATTTCATCCAGCCAGCCAGTAACAAAGTTTTCTCATCGCTGTCTCCGTATCGATGTGAAAGTCGGGATCGGATGAACAGTATCGAATATCGAGAGTACAACGCTCTGATTGACGTAGGAATAGACCCGTGGTTATGTTGGCTATCCTATCCACACGCTTGAGTTAAAAAGCAAACTTTTTTTTTAATAAACCTACTGCTGGCAATAGCTCCTGTGTTTCCAATTTGGAGTGCTAATATGATATGCCCCCTATTGAGTGGTGATTTGCGTTGACAATAAGACACCTGACTCCTTATAATGCCTGCGAGGGAAAAGGCCAAGTTATGGTTGTCTCCCGAGTGCAGCAAGTATTTCAAATGCGAGGATTAACAAGTCGTTATAATACTTAGCTAGTGACGCTCTCTGGCTTCGCATAGGTTGTCAAACGATACGTACAAATCTTACCTTTGAATTGCTTCATCTATTAGGTACTTACCTACTGAAAACTACGTTAAAATTCGTTGCGTAGTATAGTAGTTAGTAAAGATCTTAGCGTATAGTCATCGGGAGTGACTTTGTTTTATGCCTACTACGTATAAGTAGGTACTTATGTACCTAAAGAAAATTTGAAATCTTGCATGAAAAGTGATAACTACTACCAAGAATCGAGTCGATTTCCGACTTGTTCACCGTGAAAATGTTTTAGAAATGTGAATAGATCGTCCACAATCGCAGCCATCTGTTCCGCTGAAGTGAAGTGGGATGGAGCTACTTGACATAATGCAACGCATTTCTATGATTACCTATCTGAACAATGATTGTATTCTAGTTGACCTAAAATTACTTACAACGGGCCTATAAAAAAGCACGTTGAAAATGATAATCGTAGTTTTTTTTACATAGGCTTACGTTTGACTTCGATTCGAACTCCGGTTGATCTTCGGTCTTCTTAGGTAGGTACCTGGCCATAAAGATTCCACTTCGATCTTTGGAAAGAGATAAAATAAATGGCGTCACGTAAGTACCTAAGTTATAGCGAGACAAATGCTCTAAAAACGAAACCAAAATTAGTCGAGAAGACCGATATGCAATTTTTATGGCTGTGTACTGTACGCGTATTTTTTGTTGAAATTCAAATTTCAGAGTAGGTACCTAAACTATAAGATCAGGGGCCTTACCATGGCGTCTTAATGCGATTCAACGTTTAGCTGTAATTTTTGACACTTCTAGTATGGATCCGCATTAGATAGATAGATAGATAGATAGATAAAAACTTTATTCTCCACAAACAAAACATGACTCTTAAGACAAAAACAAAAGAAACAGAATTACAAAAGTGAAAATTTTAAAATTACAATCATAACAAGAAATTAAAAAGGTTTACAAAAAACAAACAACAAAAACACATTTGTACCAGGGAGCCATGTGATGGAGCAAAGAATAGGCGCTGGCTCAGCGTAATGCTGCGGCTAAGCCGCAGCGCTGGTATTCTGCCAGTACCCATGCAGAGTAAGGACACCGGCGAGTATGGAAGTGCAATAACTAATTTTGCTAGAAGGAAAAATAAATAAATAAATAAATAAAGATTTTTCATCGTGCTAAATAATTTGCGCAGGAAAGTGAGCGTGTAAATGGGTGTATAAATAATAAATAATAATAGCAATAAAGAGTAAACCTAGAAATATAGAACAAGGCATTAAAATATAAATAAATAATTAATCAAAAAAGAACAAGATAGAGCAACACGAGAGATAGAGAGCTCAGAACACCTTAAGATAAAAGTTTTTGTAAAGATAACAAGTGCATTCTGAGTCTATAACGGAAACTGGATTTAGATTTGATGTCACGAAACGGTGGTGGGATATTGTTCCAACATTTGGTAGCTTGGTATCTGAAACTCCCTCTAAAAGCGGCAGTCTTATGCCTGGGTACGGATACCACGATCGCTCGTGAGGCTCTGATGATGCGGCTAGAAGAGGACCAAACAAGTTTTTTATATAAGTAGCTAGGTGTTTGCCATTTAATTTGTGCATTCATTAATCTCTTTATTAATGTTCGTCGTTTTAGGATACTCTGGACCTGAACTTTTGTCAAAACGTTCACGTCCGTCTAGGCCTTCTACTTCGACACTCGCCGTAGCTACTTCTAAAGTAGTAAAACTAACTCTTAATAATAGTAGTACCTAACCAAACATTCTCATGTTACCATACTGTGAGAAACTCCAAATTCAATCTAGGGACCGTGAAATTGAAACAGCTCTAGAACATTTCTGCTTTATTACTTCTATTGTTTGCTGGCATGTTTTGACGGTGCTATTTTGTTTCTTAGGGGCCAGCGCTAAAACTACACACAGGTTAAAAAAACATCCTATTGTTCAAGGAACCAAGAACCAGTATGCACGCGTTGTTGAATGTTTTTGACTAAGCTGTGTGATATAGGAATTGCTGTGAAGTGTAATGGATTTCCGTAACTTGAGATGGTCATAAAAATCCCATTGACTATTAGTGTGCCGTGGGAACGCTAGGTCTTTCTGCCTAGTGTGATTGAAAAAAAGTTTTTTTTTTCTGAATTCGCAACACGTTAAGGTTCTTAATTGAATAAGAAAGAATAAAATAAACTTCAGGCCAGAATAACAGTTTTTAAGTGAGCCTAAAGTTTTCATTATTTCGGTTAAGACATTGTAGGTAAACTTTTTTCTGAAACCGGCTGAATGACTTCTACACCAATGGTCAGTAACAACAAAAGATAAAATCTGTTTGGGTTCGTACGATTCCAAAGCTAAGGGGTGCGAGTCGGGTTACCTCCACGTGTGAACAAGAGCTGCGGTTCCTTTTCTGATCCGTCCGGGGGGAAGAGCAGTGCTTGGTCCGGTGCACCGGAAACCCTGGGCAACGGCTAATGATTTCCTGGCGGTATCTGAGGGATATCATTGACCGTTGGCTAAGAGCCTGACAGGGGGGGAGGGGGGGTCTTTGACCGTGTTACTGTACAACGTTGCCGAGGCCGACACAAAATTTTATAATTATTATTTTTTACCCAGACATTGGCGAAGTTGTCGTCGCTATAACGACTTGTAACGCCAGAAATAAAAGAAGAAGATTCCAAAGCTAAAAATGTTCTAGCTTTTATTTTATTACAGGGCTTCACTTAAGAGGCTGACAACACCTAATTTTGTTAAATTAATGTTATTTAAACACTTTTTTAAGAAAAACTGCACACAAAAAAAATACAAAAAAAAATATAATGTTAATTTTCATCATATTTCAAACACGCTAGACGGGCTCGATACATTTTTGAACAAAATCGGCTCGATTTTAAATAATTGCAAAGATTGGTCTTAAAATCATCATTAAACGGTTCTATGTCTTTATTTTTTCGATGTATGGGTCTGCAATTAAAAACATAAAGTCAACATATTCATACCTAAACGGCTAACGAGTCATATTTCACAAATAATCCATACTTTTGTTTATTTCTTATGATTTGTGTCTTATTTGCAAAATTTTAGACGCGCGCCAAGCTGCCGGAATAGTTTCTTCTCTTTCACTAACAGGCACGTGAACTGTATGTGTGAAGAGTGGCGCTGCTCCAGGTCATTTGCTGTTGACAGCGCCTTAACAATATTAATTATTTTTATGGATGGCATGTACATTTGTATGTTATAAAGTGTGAGTCATACTGGACGGCCTCATGCCGGGTGTCACGTGTCCGGCGGAGCAAGCGCAACTCGAGCTGACCGCACTGGGGGTCACAATAATAACCCTTATATACATAAACTCCTTTATTTATTTACACAGATAAACAATTACAGCCTTATTCATAAAAAATCCTTAATTGAGGTTTGATCAGTCGATAGATTCATAAACGCTTGCTAGCAATCTGTTAGCTAATGAGCTGCTGATGGATGGATTAGACGCGTTATGTTGTCACCTTGACAAATCATAGACCAAAAATGGCCTTTTAGTGAATTAAAAAAAATATTACAGCAGTGGCAGCGAATTAGCGGGAAACCAGCGAATTAACACGACAGACTAGGCAGTGTGGATCTAGTTTCCTTTACCTTTTCCGAAGGGAATAAAAACTTAAAACAAAAAAAACTGTCTTGCGTATGGTTTTGCTCTTGCCAAAATCAGCTGTTCACATGTGTGGCGGCCATTTTGTGAGACTTTCGGAAGACTTAACTGACCCTTGATGGACTGATTAGCGCTAATTGACGTTTATGAATCATGTTTTTTTGCATCGGTCCTATAGCGAGCTTATAGCGAGGCTTTAACTTTTTATGAATAAGGCTGTTAATCACTAAACGCGTCGAAATAATAACTGTTTCGGCCCCTAACTTCCATTGCACCTCATCAAGGACATCTTAGCAAATTGCTAGCTAAACTTGCCAGGCGTTTTGTTTAAATTCATACATTGCAATTTCTGTATGTCATTCTTTTTCTGCTACTCATGTAGTACGCACATTAAATCTGTATTTTCGAAATTTGGGTTTTATTCACCAAAGCCACGTTGTGTCACAAGACATAAGTTGGTGGCCCATGAGGGGATCTGATTAAAATAAAAATAAGCGACTTAAGTTAACGACGAGAAATTAAAGCGACGACCACGGCGACCGGCAAGGCGCGTATGCAGTATTGAAGAATCAGTAAACGTTGGAATATATTATATGGACTGTGAATGTGATTACATCAATACATCGTTATTAAACCGCCAGTGGATCAGCTAAGCATCGCACCGAGCAGCGCAGTCCAACAAAGAGATAAGTGCATTCCTTTGTCCTTGCCCCACACTACCTATCAATAATTCAACCATTTTGTCTGTTTGAATAGTCAAAATTGAAAACAATTTTCTATCCAAATAGTTAAAGTTCGTCTCTAATTGTGTAGATATCGCTTGTTAAACAGTATAAATGCGGAATAGTATCTAAATTTCAACTTAACTGCGACTTAATTGCATCATTTTATTGCTAACGGCAGTACTTAGTTAAGTCTACCTTCGTTGGTTTTAACTAACTAAATAATTAATTACGTGGTGGCCCATTGATATCTATAAATTACCTAACATTTAACTTCATTTACTTAACATTTCGAATAGGTAAAAACGATTTGATATTATCTTGATTTCTACTGTGAGTGGATCAATTCGCAAAATTAACTCTAAAGGTTGACTAGAGATCAATCTAAGTATTGTAATTAGGTAACTATTTGAAGTTAACAATTATTGGTAAATAACGATTAATGGTTAGCTGGCTTGATTTAAATACGACAGCACGGTCTGTGGGATCATAGGCTATTTCTCACATAAATCGCCGACTATTCCAGGATACCTACACTGCGCCGCGGCGGCCGGCTCGTTACGTCACGGGTTATTAGCGAAGGCGGATCAGCTGTGCGTGCGCAACCGGTTTCCCAAGATCGGCGAAGGCAGCGTTTTGAGGAACGTGAGCTATTTATAACTTATTTTACCTACTTATTTGTTTACGTTCCGATAAGGGGCGTTTCTGTTGTTCGTAATGCCGGATTCTACTGACAAACCGGGCGGCGTTAGTTCTTCTAACGAGTTGAGAAACCTTCTTACGTCGCGAAGCTCTATTAAGGGTCAGATTACAAGATTTAGGAACTACATTAGCAATGTATACGAGCTTGCCGAGTTATCAAATGTGGAGCTAGCCGAGCTCGGGCTTAAACTCGGAAAATTTGAAGGTTTGTCAGTAAAATTCGAAGATCTGCAGAATCGGATAGAGGTTTTGAGTCCCGATAATCTGGAAAATGAAATTGATGAGCGTGAAAGCATTGAAAGTAGCATTATTACGAACATTGCGACCGCCAAGACGTTAATAGAAAATCATAAAAGAAACGAACTAGAACAAAGGCGCCTGTCTATTGCGAGTGATGGTCAATGCTGTCATGATCATCATCATCACCAGGACCCTGGTTTTAAATTACCGTTATTGGAAATCGCCAAGTTCGACGGTACTTATTTCCGCTGGCTTGAGTTTAAAGACACCTATGAAAGTCTAATCCATAACAATAATCGCATTAAACCGGTTCATAAATTTCAATACCTTATTTCTTACTTGGAGGGCGATGCGGCGCGTATCATTTCTAATTTAGAAGTGTCCTCAGCCAACTACCCGGAGGCTTGGCGTATGATTGTGGAGCGCTATGATAATAAGCGCCTACTAATCAATCACCACCTTAGCTCATTATTTAGTGTGAACACGCTTACCCGAGAGTCTGAAAGGTCTCTGCGATTTCTGGTTGACCACGTGACCAAGAATTTACGTGCGTTGGACAGCTTGGGCCAACCAACAGACAAATGGGATATGCTTCTTATATTCATGTTGGCCGCTAAATTGGATACTCGCACACTTACAAAATGGGAAGAGCTCCGTAATACGCTCAACGACCTTCCAACTCTAGATCAATTTAAACAATTTTTAATCGATCGTGCTGATGTGCTAGAGGCATTAAATAGAAATAAAGGCGACAGCTACGCGCAAAAATTTACGCCTGCATCACCACGGTCAACTCCCTCAACAAGTCAACATTTTAATAGGCAGGAGCGTCCTCAGGTTACCAGAACATTCGCAAGCGTGTCTCAGCCGGCAAATTCGGTTGCTTTTACAAATCAAAATAAACATTCCAGCTATTGTTGTGCCATTTGTGATAAAAATCATAAAGTCTTTGAATGCCCGAAATTTCAGTCCATGTCAATTCAAGAGCGATTGGCGGACGTGGCTAGATACAAATTATGCTCTAATTGCTTAAGGCAAGGCCATCGTGCTAGTGACTGTCGAGGAGGCCCTTGCCGTCATTGTAACCAGAGGCATAACAGCTTACTACACGGGTCTACGCCGTGCGTTATAAATAATGCGGTAGTACTCAACCAATCACCTAACACTGTGCCAAGCGAAGAAAACTTCGCGGCAGTGCTTGATCAATCTCCAGAGACTGTGCCATGCTTTTCAGACGACAACGCGACAGTATCTAACCAATCATCTGTGGTAAACGTGCCAGGGTCGAATAATGCGGTGCTTTTATCGACCGCGGTTATAGAAGTAACCGACCCTGTAAGCAAAAACACTTTAAAGGTCCGTGCCCTACTAGACAGTGGTAGTGAGTCCTCCTTTATATCTAAATCATTACAAGAAAAACTATCGTTACAAACAAAATCCATCGACTGTCTAAAGGTCATAGGAATCGGTAATAGCTCTTCTAAAAATGTGATAGAAAGCTGCAAGGTTCAAATAAAATCATTGCACAACGAATTTAAGGTTACAGTGGTGTGTCTGATTCTCAAGGAAATAACAAGCAACATACCTAAAACAACAATAAATATAAAGGGATTAAAACTACCTGCAAATATTAAATTGGCGGACCCTGATTTCAACCAATCAGCTCCCATCGACGTTCTGATTGGAGCAGATCTGTTTTGGGAGTTAATTGGAAACGAGCAACTGTCTCTCAGTCATAAAGGTCCTAAGCTACGGAGCTCCGAGCTGGGTTGGTTGATATCAGGTCCCATTAATACATTGAATTCAAGTAAATCACTTCTTTGTAATCACGCGACTCTTGCCTACTCTGTTGAAAGTAAAGTAGACGAAATGTTATCAAAATTTTGGGAAATAGAAGAAGTTCCTAGTAATTTAATAAATTCAATGAGCGAAAGGGACAAATATTGTGAGAATCATTTTTTAACCCACACCATTCGACTTGATTCAGGCAGATATTGCGTAAGACTTCCACTAGCGAATTCTCCGAAAAAACTCGGTGATTCTTATCTTTTAGCGAAAAGACGATTTTTGAGTCTCGAAAGAAAATTTAAACGAAACCGTGATCTAAAGACCGACTACGTAAAATTTATTAACGAATACGCCAATTTAGAGCACCTGTCAGAATCTGTCGTGGATAAACCTTATCCTAGTTATTATTTATGCCATCACGCCGTATTCAAAACTAGTAGTGAATCCACATCTCTTCGAGTTGTGTTTGACGGCTCGGCGCCCTCCTCCTCGGGTCTCTCCTTAAATGACATACTTATGGTGGGTCCAAACGTACAGGGCTCGCTTTTTTCCATTTTAATTCGCGCAAGGCTTTATAAATACATTTTAGCAGGTGATATTGAAAAAATGTATCGCCAGGTGCTAGTACATGAGGATGATAGAAATTTGCAATTAATCCTTTGGAGAGAGGACGAGTCTCGGCCCATCAAAACATTGCAGTTGAATACTCTCACTTACGGGACCGCAAGTGCGAGCTATTTAAGCACACGTTGTTTGTCGCAAATCGGAGAGGAGCAGGACGATGAGCTCATCAAAAATATTATCATGAAGGATTTTTACGTGGACGATCTGATCACGGGTTCTAATGACGAACATGAACTACGTCATATACAAAAATCTGTTTCAGAAGTTCTAAAGGCTCGTTGTTTTAACTTAAGAAAGTACAAGAGTAACTTGTCTACGTTATTTGTAAATTCGGAAGTAAATGTGCAGGAAAATTTAACTATTAGCGAATCTTCGAGCACTCTCGGGCTAGGCTGGAGTCCATCCAGTGATACCTTGCATTTTCCCATAAACGTGCCTTTTGAAAGTAATAATGATGTTAAGATAACAAAAAGATATATTATGTCTAATGCCTTTAAAATATTCGATCCGTTGGGATTATTGAGCCCATGTATTATAAAACCTAAAATGTTACTGCAGAAACTGTGGCAGCAAAAAATAGACTGGGATCATGCTGTACCACAGGATAGCAAGGAAGAGTGGATTAAATTTGCCAAAGCTTTACCGTTCATACGTAATCTTAATATAAATAGGCAGGTAATTTGTGATTCAGCTAAATATATTGAAATGCATTCCTTTAGTGACGCTTCCCAAAACGCTATGGGAGCGTGTATTTATTTGAAGTCCATAAATGAGAGTAACAAGGTTTCAGTTAACCTATTATGCGCCAAATCTAAGGTCGCTCCCCTGAAGCCTACGACAATGCCGCGTCTGGAGCTCTGTGCCGCTCTGCTGGCCGCCAGGCTCTGTAAAGCGGTTACGGACTCTTTTAGATACCAACCGAATCGTATGGTTCATTGGTGCGACTCGAGTATTGTCTTAGCCTGGATAAATAATAATAACAATAAAACTCTAAAGTCATTCGTATCGAATCGCATCAATGAAATACTAGAAATAACGAAGTCAACTGATTGGAGATATGTACCTACCGCGGCTAACCCTGCAGATTTAATCTCCCGAGGCGTCGACGCTGACCGTATGCCATCTCTGGAGCTGTGGTGGTCTGGCCCAGGCTTTTTATTAAAAGATGAGTCGTCTTGGCCGATCTTGAAAATCAATGCGGATGCGATACCTGAAATAAAAACCTGTACTACATTAATCATAGAACCATTTATAAAATTTGAAAACTACTCTAAACTAACGAAACTAGAAAGAACATACGCATTTGTGAAACGATTTATTTACAATTTAAAAAACACGAATAATAAAAAAATAGGCATACTTACCAATGTCGAGCTGGATGATTCGTTCAAATCGCTTTGTTTACTTGCTCAAGGTCAATCGTTTCCCGATGAGTATAGTACTTTACTGCAAAACAAATCACTAAGTCCTAAGTGCAAAATGCTATCGCTATCTCCATTTTTAGACCATTGTAAACTAATAAGAGTTGGAGGTCGTATTGAAGCGTCTAGTTATCCATTTGAGAAAAAACATCCCATCTTACTTCATTCGAATCATCATTTGACAAGACTTATTTTTGAAAGGGAGCATGTGCGACACATGCATGCTGGTCCCCAGTTGTTATTGGCCGTAGTTAGAGAAACGGTGTGGCCAATTAATGGTAGGCATTTAGCTCGACGCACCGTCAACAGGTGTGTATGCTGTAGAAGACATCGAGGTAAAACTTTATGCCCAAAAATGGGTAATTTGCCGCCACAAAGAATTGTCCCTGACTTCCCATTTGTGTCTGTTGGTTTAGACTTTGCTGGTCCATTTTACATCTTAAACCGCAAAGGACGAGGCAGTAAATTAATAAAATGTTATTTGTGCCTATTTGTATGCATGCGCTACAAATGCGTACATTTAGAGGGGGTCAGTGACCTAAGTAAAAATTCATTTGTGATGACTTTACGAAGGTTCGTTTCTCGTAGAGGCAAGCCAGCGGAGATACACTGTGACAACGGCCGTAATTTTGTTGCTGCCGCTAAAGAGCTGGGTGATTTTTTGAAACATAATGCCGAACCTCTATCTGAATTTGCATCTCAGGAGGGCATTAAATTTATTTTTACTCCAACCTACGCGCCTCACTTCGGCGGTATTTGGGAAGCCGGTGTGAAATCCGCAAAGCACCATTTAAAACGCGTTATCGGGAATAGCCACTTGACATTTGAAGAGATAACAACTTTATTTACACAAGTGGAGGCGATCCTCAATAGTCGTCCCTTGTACCCAATGTCATCGTCTCCTGATGACTTCCTATCCCTAACTCCTGGGCACTTCCTCATTGGAAGACCATTAACAGCACTGCCTACACCTGCCCTGGAAAGTAGCAATGAAAGTTCATTACAACGCTATGCTCGAGTGGAAAAAATACGCCAACACTTCTGGCAAAGATGGCAGAAAGAATATATAGCTGAACTACAACAACGAACGAAGTGGCGAACTAACACCACAAAGCTGAACGTCGGTGACCTAGTCCTGCTGCATGAAGATCACATTCCTCCGCTATGCTGGCGACTTGGTCGAGTTGATCGTTTGTTCCCTGGACCTGACGGTATATCCAGAGTGGCGGATATATCCACTACAAGAGGATGTGTCCGGCGACCCCTAGTTCGTCTCTGCCCCTTGCCAACGGCCGAAGAGTTCGAGTGTTGAAAGGGCTCCTTTCAACGAGGCGGGAAGATGTTTCGGCCCCTAACTTCCATTGCACCTCATCAAGGACATCTTAGCAAATTGCTAGCTAAACTTGCCAGGCGTTTTGTTTAAATTCATACATTGCAATTTCTGTATGTCATTCTTTTTCTGCTACTCATGTAGTACGCACATTAAATCTGTATTTTCGAAATTTGGGTTTTATTCACCAAAGCCACGTTGTGTCACAAGACAATAACAATGAAGAAGGAGTTGATGACTCGAGGCATTTTATTCATGTACCTACTTAGGTACCTAATGGAATGAAATACAGACTAGCTGACTATAGAAAGGGAAATAAAAATAATCGATCAGATTTAATATATAAAAAAAACAATTCAAATAGTTAGGTAATTACAAGTTGCTTTATTTACATTTCTACCTCCACAAAACCATCACCCGACGTTTACTAGGCACTTACCTACTACTTACTTTACTTGTTACTTAGGTGCCTGCACCCTGTTTTCTGTAAAAATTATATACCTACATACATAAATCACATTTTTATCCTTTTTATCCTTTATGGGGTAGACATGCTAAACGTGGCCTTTAGGTCTTGTTACCTTAATGTTAGAAATTTCTAGAAATGTGCTGTTGGTCATATTCTTTATCCAAAGTCCAAACCCTCAAAACGAGTCCTGGTATATTAATATATTTAATGATAATATTAAGAAGAAGAAGAAGAAGAAAAAAGTTTATTTATGACAAACAAAACATCAAAATTAAAAAAACACATAATACAGCAGATAAATAAATAAATTGTCACAAAATGGTCCCAACTCAGCATTTGCTGGCCTTGCAGCTAGCGCATTAATAGCATAATAGCACAACTTATTATAATTAAACCTTTGTACCAACACTATACTTCATTTAATTTAGAATAAGAAACCACAACAGCATTATATTGCGTCTGGTCAACTATTTCTTACCTAGCAAACAGTACAATGCAATAGTTTGGCAGCCGCAAAATAAAATTGTTTTAATGTCACTTTATTTGCGTGTCGTCAATTCTTACCCTAGTACAAATTGCATAGAGATTACAGTTCACGAGCCGCAATATAATGTTGTTGTGGTTTCTCATCCTAAATTAAATGAAGTATACCAAGTGACATTTAGTAGTGGTGTAATCTGTCTAGTTCTTGAGGAGTAGAGTCTGTGGTAATTAATTAATGGACGTCGAATGTTTTTGAATGTGATTCGCTTCTTGTTGTGATTATCAAAAAGTGATTTGTTGACGATTGAAAGTGACGAGATACTCAAGATTTTGTGCCCACCGAGCGAGTTTATATCAGACTCTGTCTATAACAATTAACTTGATCTTTTACAGTGTGTGTTTTAGTCATTACATTACATTACTCTGAATATACATACCAAATAAGAGGATACCGTCATCTACCATTTATGTTTCCCTCCACTTTTACCAGTTGTTAGGGTTATATTTACCAGACCATACTCCACCCTTCTACCAAAGTCCGCGTTAATCTGTCTAAACCAATTCACCATTCTAACCTGAAGTTTCCTTTCTGCTTTTCCAATACTATCCAAAAGATTACTGATCAACCGTTTTCTTGCATCTTCAGTCAGACTAACATAGAGCTGTGATGCTTGGTCAAAGTTGAGCGACGTGTCCTGAACTACTTTGTACATCTGACCTCTGTATATATCTATGTACGGCACTGGACCGTTATAGGTATTAGGATAGTAAACGGGAGCGTCACTCAACTTTGTCGGTGGCGCTCCATCGATATTGTAAGTATAAGGCCTTTTCAGAGGGCGGTTGGTAGGTATACGTTGGAAGTTCGCTCCCAACCTGTAATATAGCGCATCCCGGTAGCCCAAGCGACGCGCTTCAAACAACTTATCAGGAGCACCTAGGATACCTGGTACAAGATGGGAAGGACTAAACGCTAACTGCTCTATTTCCCTAAAGTGATTGATTGGGTTTCTGTTGAGAACAAAACGGCCCGATGGTCGCAGAGGATATTTGTGCAACGGCAGGAGTCTCGTGACATCAAACACGTCAAACCCAGCTCGTTTTACATCGTCTATGCTTAAAACCTGGACGCTGACCTGCCAACTCGGATAATCACCCCTTGCTATAGCGCTGTACAGGTCTCTTACGGCGTAGTCAGGATCCATTCCACCTATTCGGGTAGCCTCGTCTGATTTCAGGAACTTAAATCCTTGGTTACTTATAAAATGGAATCTTACGAAACTAGTGCGACCTTTTGCGTCAGCGACTTGATACGTGTGTATGCCGTAGCCCGGCATGTACCTGTAAGAATGAAATACATTATTAACGGTAAATGGGATCAGACGCCGAAAAGTTCTAACCATACGACCACACTAAGATGCTACTCGCGCTACCTCGGTGTTGCCCTTCTTCTGTCTTTCTTGACGAAAAACAGAGCCACACGACATCTCTGGCTCTCTTCCTTTGCCACTTCCCACACTCATCGAATGTGTGGCCGAGGCATGACAGTTACCTGTATCCATCAGGAATGCCTTCGTCTCCAAATTTGTACATGACGAAATGTATTGCTTCAGGCCGCTGACTAATATAGTCCCACACCATGTTATTGTCAATAAGATTTGTCGCTGGATTTCTTCCTTGAGCATTAACAAAGGTTGGGAAGAACAGAGGATCTTTATGAGTGAATACAGGGATATTCAAGCCCACGATGTCAAAGTTGCCTTCTTCTGTATAGTATTTGATGGAGAAGCCTCGCCCGTCTCGCGTGGTGTCGCTGCCTCCTAAGTTCGGTATGGTCAGCGAAAATCTGACTGCCACAGGAGTTTTTTTACCGGCTTTGTTTAAAAACTTCGCTTTACAGATATCGCTGAGGGGGTGAGTGACCTGTGAAACAGAAGGAGAAATTAAGAACAACGGGACATGTAGTAAAAATCCGGTCTAGTGCGAGTCAAGGGTTCCGTATAAAATCGTTTGCCTTTCTTGTCGTATAAAAACAATTGGTAAGTGACTCTAATCATAATAATAAAGGTAGTGAGGAACAACTGGAACTACTACATAGGTTTTCATACGACGGCAATTTACATGGAAACACCTTTTCTAATGGGAGTGTATTCTTGTGACTGTGACGACTTTTATTTTCGGGTTTCTGAGAAAAATGGTCTTTACAGACAGACAGATAGATGAGCAACGAAGTGATCTTGAATATTATGAAAAATCAAAGGTTTTTTTCAAACAATTACCGAGCTAAGTACCTATTAGACCATCCTAACCATCCTATAGACCGCATAGAATACAAGTCAGCACGCAAAGCACGTAAGTCTAGCGCTGACCTTGTATGCGCAGAAGTATAAAATACGGTATCCGTGGGTGCGCAGATCCCCTCCACGTGACTCGTCAGCGCTAGACTTACGTGCCGGCACGTATACTGGCAATCGTATAGGCCCTATATGCCATAGGGAATGGTCATACGTACTTCGAAGTAGCCGTATGCTCCAGCTCCCTTGGCGTGGACGACGCGTTCTGGTATCCTTTGTCGGCTCAAATGCGTTAGTTTCTATAAGATACTCGTTGAATATGATCGGTCGATTGAGAGACACCAAATATTCGACGGGAGCACCGTTGGCTGTATTGGTGATACTGATGGGACGCTGCAAATGTTTGAAATGGCTTGATTAAATCATTTGGAAGCGGGATTTTACGAAAGGTGATATGTTCAATCATCATCCCTAGCCTTTATTCGTCCCACTGCTGCGCACAGGTCTCCCCTCAAAATAAAAGTGGTTGGCACGTTCCCACGCGGGCTAAGTGTGGATTTTCTACATCACACAACCATTGAATTGCTTCGCAGGTGTTTAGAAAAGAAAGAAAAGAAAGAAAACATTTATTCATGATAACATTACAGACAAAAGAAGAAAAGGAGCAAAAAAAAACATAAAAACATGCATCATGAAATGGTCCCATCTCAGCATAATGCTGGCCTTGCAGCCAGCGCTGGTCTTCCGATACACAGTTACAGTTACAGTTACCTACACCGAAATCATGGTTAATTTGAAACGAGATTTCACACATATTTAAATTCAGAAATACTCAACTCAGAGGTACGTGCTGGGATTCGAACCCTCGCATATTTACCTAGGTACCTAAGTATTCCCTGTGTCACATCATAATAATTATGAACCTCGGATAATGTGTTGTGTGCAGCGCGGTGTTTCTAGACACCGCTTTTAAACTTAGTTATATATTAATTTCTGTGAGTATTTATTGGTATAGGTCTCTAATAATAATTATGTACAAAACTTTCTAGGCATTACTTTAACGTAGGTACCTCCAGCTACTACTATTAAAGAGCGTTTTGCCTCGTCGGACCTTTTTGTGAATTCACCATTAATTATACTTACCCCGACCCTTTCCGCAAATTTAATTATCTGTTGAGCGGCTAAATCTTTATATTGCTTCTTTGCCTCTACGAGCAATACTAAGAGGAGCAACAGCAACTTAAGTTGAGTCATGTTTGTCGTAGTACCTAGTTGTTTGTTTCACTAAATCAGAAGCTCCAAAGCACGGATCCTGAAAAAAAAAGAAAAACAAATGCTTGTCTTGTATGATCTGTTAATTAATGGTAAATTATTATAAAAAAGAAATTACTTAGTATTATCAACAGCAACAATCGTAAATCTTGCTAATGTTTCATTCAAGGAGTATTTTATTTAATTTGAACACTATAAGTCGATCGGACTGCGTTAAACAGAACGTCAAAATTTGAGTTTATGTTGATTCTCAGTAAACGTGTAAAGAAAAAAAGCACATTTCATATTTAAATAAATTTGTACCCGTGCATTTTGCTGCCTATTATGTATTTTATTATTTTTTTTAAACCATGAGTGAAAATTTATTAGTGTCATGCTTAAAACAGACAAATCTTTAAAAATAACAAACATCTGTCCCTTGGAATCCGAACAAACCCTACATTGTGTCAAAAATATGAAGAGCGTCAAATCGTCAATAAATATTCCACGTTATATCTCCACTATTTCATATTCAGTCTATAAAACAGTTTAAAATGATAAATCCGCTAGTGTAATATTGCAGTTTTGCATTCACTAAGTTTTACAGCGTTAGTATCCCTGGTGGAATAACCAAAAATGACAAGGTCACCGAAGGATGATGCGCGGTACAATGACATGCAGCACAACGCTTGGAATTACCGAGCGGAAACAGCTGAGAGCTGTGCACCTGGCGTTTTAAATGAGAGAAAACAAGTGCCGCTCTCATCCCCTACGCCCGCCATGAGCGAAAACAGCATGTATGTCAACGGCAACTTCGCCAACGATGTTTATATGAACAAGCATTACGTGCCGACGGGTGACACCGGAGTGAATCAGGACGAAAATATATCACTAAACAATATGCCCAGCGTTCCCCGCGTGAACCGGCAGAACTATGGAAATGCTATGCTCAATTTGGGCAACGGTCAGTTAGTGAGAGTGTTCTATGATGAGAATAATCAACAGCTCATCTTCCCGATGT
This sequence comes from Pandemis heparana, assembly GCA_963854515.1. Classification (NCBI taxonomy): domain Eukaryota; kingdom Metazoa; phylum Arthropoda; class Insecta; order Lepidoptera; family Tortricidae; genus Pandemis; species Pandemis heparana. Next base: position 14,380,468 of record OY978010.1, on the reverse strand, counting down.
CCGGGCAGTACGAGCTTTTCAACCATAACCAAGGGCTCCGCGACATGCCCCTGCAGGCCTCGCAGCCGCCTCACATGTTCACTCTCAACCAAGAGTACTCTATGAACAATAACAATGTCCAAATGCCCACCACTACGGCCCAAAACAGCTACATTCAAGATAACCTAACTAACTCACAGAATTCGAATGCGCCCACATCAAACTTTTTGAAGGAAGTGCTGGGTAACTGGGAACCCAACTCCTCGGGTACTTATTCTCCTTTCGGTCAAAACTATCCATTGAACCATCCAGATGTACCTCCAAATGTACTGCCTAAAAAGGCAATGGACACTCCTATTGCGCAAATAAAACCAGAGAATTCTCCCAAAAGAAATGAGAACAGCCCTCTAGCCGATACGAGCAATAAGAAACGCATTGTCGCTGAAGTGAAGCCAATGCGTCCTACTTACTCTGACGTGCTGGCTAAAAACACAAAAAATAACTCCCAACCAGATGCCACTAAAGCGAAACCTCAGAAAAACATAGAAATTAAAACTTCAAACAACAAAAGTAACTTGAAGCCTGAGAAAGTGTCCAATGTGAAGCAAGCTGACGACAGCAAGCATAAAGAAAAGAAACAGCATGCAAGCACCATCTCCTCAGGCAGCGAGTCCGGAGATGTGAACAACGAAGACACAGAAAAACGTCAGAAGCCAAATAAAAAATCTAAGAACAAACGCATCTCCCGCAAATGGTCTTCCCTGGATGATATAACCAATGAAGAAGATGTTAGTTACACTGATGGCAACGATTGCCAATTTTTCTTGATAGAAAATCAGTCTGACAAGTCGAAGAAAGACAAGAGGGGCAGCGAGAGGAGTGCAGACAAAAGTGCTGCTATGGAAAATGATTTAAAAGTGGATGATGATGATGACCAGTCTGAATTTGTCTTCCAAGAGAACCAGAATGACAGTGCCAAGGCTCGAAAGAAGAAGGAGTCCCGTATTTACCATAAGATTTCTAAACCGGTGCAGGATAAAAAGAAGATTAATCAGAGCAAGTTTAAAAGGAACAAGCCTGGATATTTGGGTGTCGCTCAGAACTATTTGGAGCACTGGTGCGAGGTGACATGGAAGGCTGTAGTGTGGTTCCTTTACCTGCTGTCAGACATATGCCGCATGAGCGCTCACTTGTCTTTTGATCTGTGAGTATTGTTAAACTATTTTTGACAGTATTATGAGTTTTCAAACAGATTGTTGTTTTGTATAATTTCAAAATTGGTTGTTAGAATGAATTTGTTGTATTCTTGTATAAGTTGCAAAGGAATCAACATCTTAACTGTTTGCACACAGAGACTTTCAACATTTTAAAAGTTTACATTGTCCTTATCAGATCTATTTATGTTTATTCATAGTGTATACTAAGGCCCAACATTTAACAACAGATTTAATGACTCATGAGAGACTTATAAAGTTCTTAATTCATTCATTAAACTGTTTGTTCCTCATATGGCACATTGAGCAGTTTTTCTTTCTATTAATTTGTTCTAAGATTATGGGGGGCCATGAAGACTAGGTGGCAAAGTAACTATGAGCTTTTTTTTGCTTCATCCACATTCGTCAATCTCTAAATACATACTCAACCGTTTTGGGTACTTTTGACCTGACCTTTGTAAAAACGTCCCTGATTTCCCACGGAACGTCTAGCTGGGCCTCCTTCCAACGCAACTATCACTATCACACTAACCGTACAAATCTGCTTATAGACCAACCGCTTAACTGAGTCCTCGCCCGCACGGTACAGAGGCGCAGGGTCTTCAAACTTCAACTTCAGGGACGACAAACGGAACCGAGAGCGGTGCGGGCGGGTAGCGCGCCTGCCGCTCGCACCTCTCTTGGTCCCCTTTGTCGCCTACCCCGCGCCCCTGTTAAACTAGGACTCAGTTAAACGGTTAGTCTATAGTCAATCTTTTCTTACAGTTGCACGTTAATGTTCACACAAACGTACGTCAGCTCGCAAGCCGTGTGGCGTAGCAGCAAGGACTATGTATACAAGTTGGGGAACAACAAATACCTGGTTTACATTGACAGGAAGTTCGGACACACCAGACTCGGGTTCTGGAGGAGACTTAAATGGTTCAAAAAAGGTAAGTACAGGGTGGTAAGAAAATGTGGTAGTATAATTACTGTCAAAGAAAATGTTTAACCTTTCGTATGGAATAAAAAAACTGCATTCTAGTCTTATTGTTTCAAATATGTAATACAAATTGCAGAGATAAAAAAATATACAAAGAGATAGCTTTTAATCTTGGTCCGGCGGCACCTAGGCATACGAAAGGTTAAAAGTTAAGAACTAATTACTTAAGATATAGTTATGATTGCTTAAGACATGTGGTTTTTTTTTTAAACAAATAATGATGAGAGAAGGCTTAAAATTAAACCAGATTACGCAGCACAATATTTAGCTTAACTGAGCCTGAGCGGTTGGTCTATAGTAATAAACCCATTTGCAAAAAAACAGGCACCCAAAACTTTACATGCCACAAAGAATTGCAGCAGTTATTTCAACCAGAGGCAACAATGTATATTATTTTTTTATTTCATTGCTTGTAACTTTAACTAAATAAACTGAACTGATCTGGGCGGTGTAGCGGTATAGCACGCATCACGGAATGATGAGGAGCCGGGTTCGATTCCCGACCATACCTTTACTTTTCGGATTGTTCTATGTAGGTATTCTAATTTTGAGTATCGTTTAGAAATTTAAATAAATGAGAAAGTCAATTGAAGTTAACTTATTTTGTTGTAAAAATTAAAATAAAACATAAGTGCATTTTTGCAAGAGTTTGGTTTAGGCTGCGTTAAATTTTGTGAATCCACTTAGGGCCACTTGCACGGACCAGGGTTAACGACTTAACCCCGTGTTAGATGCTAACCCGTATTGGTAGTAAGTAGTGTATTTTTTTTTTTTTTTTTATGTGAATAGGAAGGCAAACGAGCAAGTGGGTCACCTGATAGTAAACGATCAGCACTGTGCATAGACACCCACAACCCCGGAGGGATTGCAGATGCGTTGCCAACCTAGAGGACTTAGATGAAATGCCTCTTGTGCCCGTAATTTCCCCGGCTGTCTTACTCTCCACACCGGAACACAGCAGTGCAAGCACTGCTGCTTAGCGGCAAAATGTACTTATGGAACTGTCAAACCTATTTATTTATTTATTTAATGCAATTCACATGTCATAGGTACAAAAAAAATGATGGCAATATACACATTAAAACATATGAAACCCTGTTGGGCGCAGCATTTTAGAGAGGGAGAGATAGGCCGAAGTTACATAAAAGAAATGAGTTAAATATATATTATGTGAAACTAGACTTACAATAATTGATAAATTGGAACAACTTACAATAATTACAATAATTGATTGGCTAAGCCCGAGTTAGCGATTAAACTTTCTCCATTCTGTTATGGCTGCCTGGTAGAGATCGCTCTGTAGCGATAAGGCCGCCTATTGTTACCTTATTACTTCTGTATACCTTTTTCTGTTTTGATTGTTATATATGGTGTTCAATAAAGAGTTATTGTATTGTATCTTATTGTATTGTAAAAAATTTCAACTCTGGACTGTGCGAGTGGGTCTTACCGATTGGTATTTTAGCAGAGGAAGAACCGGAGAGCAGTAGTGACGCGGGCAAACTGAACACCAATATACCGCTGCCGGCGACCGGCGACGAGGCAATGAAGCGGCTGCTTGCTTGCAAGGGGAAGGACCCCTACAGGTAACATAGCGTTTTGGTTTAACAGTTAAGGGCAAGATAAACAAAAGATATAGTATGAATCTACCCAGATGAATTTTTCGCTTCAAGCCCTAATCTTTCAAACAGGCCATTGTCTCTATTATCGCAAAACCGCAAGCTACCGTACGCACGTGCCACTACAACATTCATATTGAAAAACGAACGGTATCGTCATAGTATTAAGGTTCAAATTTAATGTCACTGATATCCTACTAATATTATAAATGCGAAAGTTTGTGACGATGTGACGATGTGAGTGAGTGAGTGTGTATGTTTGTTCCTTCTTCACGCTAAAACGACTGGACGGATTTGAATATAATTTTGAACGAAGATAGCTGATACCCTAGATTAAAACATAGGCTACTTTTTATCCCGAAAAATTGTATAGTTCCCGGGGGATAGCCATAAACATATCAATTGCTAATTCTACGCAGACGAAGTCGCGGGCAGAAGCTAGTTCTAGATATAGGGAAGATTCATACTATACCTATTTCAACCTTCGGGACCAAAGAGGACAAGAGTAGCGGAAGACAGATTTGAGTGGAAAAGATTGGAGGCCTATGCCCAAAGGCACACCGACATCAGAGACATTATATGAATAACTATAGTACTTAACTATCAACATAAAACTATAGTGACACTCAATCATAGTTATACAAACGGATAACTCACGTATAAAATTCGAGTGCAGTAGCGTAACTGTCTGTAACGTCTGGGGCACGTGGTAAATTCGTCAGGGTTCCTTCCTCGATATAAAGAAGTGCATCGGCGTCCCTTTTAATAATACATTTAATTTAGGGCGAAATAAAGCTTCACTTAAAATCGTTAAATTATTAAGACTATCTTTATTACTTTTTTATTTTTAGAACACGACAAGTGGTAAAAAAATCGTGAATTTAAAAAGGATTATGTTCACGAATCATTTTAATTTTACGTTAAAAAAGCACGAATTATCAAGTCATCGCCGTAGCAGCAATTTCGTTGAAACAATTTTTTATAAAATCTGTAGGTAATTAGAAAACTGACGTGACTAACTGACAGACAACGCAAAAGACTGCCTATTTGTAGTAATCGATAGACTCCGAAGAAAAGTGTGAAAAGAAAAGGGGGGGGGGGCTTTATCCTACAGTGGGACACCAATTAAAGAAAGAAAGAAAGAAAACATTTATCCGTGACAGTATAGCATAAATTACAAAAAAAAGAAGTAAAAACATGAGAAAATGTATAATCACGAAATGCTAATAACTACTTTGCTATCTCCGCGATGATGTCAAGTCGTTGAAAAACAAGTTGTTTTAGCCTTAATTAAAAAAATGTATTAATAACATTATTTCAATCATCAATACATATAATGCAATTTAATTACATAGGTATAGTAGCGCCGTTCAAATAGACCGTAACATTATAAGACTACTAGCTGTTGCCAGCGACTTCGTCTGCAAAGAATTCGTTTATCGCTATCCCGCGGGAACTACCCATTTTTCTGGGATAAAAAGTAGCTTATGTGCTATTCCAGACTTTTCTCTATCTATGTGCCAAATTTCATCCAGATCCGTTGGGCCGTTCTGGCGTGATTGAGTAACAAACAAACATCCATCCATCCATCCATACTTTCGCATTTATAATATTAGTTAGATGTACGATCTGTCCAGTTAGCCACACTGCGAATGGCCCCTTGGCTAACCCAAAGCGGCTAACGCATTGCGATGCCGCATTACTGATACGGTTTACAGGTGGCGGCATGTAAGTCTAACGTGGAGTACGCCCGCCCGCGGCCCCTGCACTCCCCCGCGATACCTTATTTTCCGGAGCCCCTCTTTTGCCCGAATTTCATATGCCATAATGTAATGTTTGCCATAATGATCATTTGCCATAACCCTTTTTTTCTCTGAAACTGTAATTTTTTCAGGAGCATTGTAATGGCAATCCTGTAGATCTGTATAGGTTAGGTTAGGTTCGTTTCATAACAATCCTGAATAATTAACAAATAAAGAGAAAAAAGGGTTATGGCAAATGATCATTATGGCAAACAATACATTTATGGCAAATGAAATTCGGGCAAACGATAGAGACCCCTTATTTTCGACTACTGCGCATCAACGATCATCGCTAGACTTTCGTGCCGGCACTTGCACACAATATTTTGGGCTTTCGTTTAGCCAAATGGCCATCCGCATTGTGGCTAACCGGGCAATGCGTACATGGCTTATCTGTCACTTGAACCAACTTTTTCCACAGTATATTGGGCGTCCACGTGTCGTGTACCGACGAGGAAATAAAGCGGTACTACAGGCGACAGGCGTTTCTGGTCCACCCGGACAAGAACCAACAGCCCGGTGCTGAGGAAGCGTTCAAGATATTGCAGCACGCGTTCGATCTCATTGGGGAGCCCGTTAGTAACATAATTTTTCTGTTCACTTGTTCGAAAAGACTTTCTTTTTCCATTGAAAATACTACATACCGTCACGCCTCTTTCCCACAGCAGAGACTACTTTGTTCCACTTGCTGCGATCCTGACATACCTCTTTCGCTTCATCCACATTCATCTATCTTCATACATGCTCGTCCATTGAAAATCTGCGCGGAAAAACGCTTTTTCCCTGCTTGCATGGAAAAGGTTTTAAAATTCGAATGTGATGATGACCTACAGTGCAACTAAAGAGGTTGCTAGATGGTCGAGTAAAATACAACGTACTTGACGTCATAAGCCGCTTAATTGGCCGTATGAAGGTGCGACCACACCGCCGCTTAAAAAACGGTGACGTTACGGAATCGCAACAAAATGTATGAAGTAACGGTGAGAAAACGTGACGCCTACGACGCTTCACTGCGTATACGCGGCGGTTTGGTCGCACCCTAAAGACGTTGGTTTTACGGAAACAAAAGACATTCGAAAAACCGTAGTCAAACTAAAAAACAAATTCTTCTGAAACGGAAATAAATTACATATATCCCTACTAGACACTTGACAGTTTGTTCCGTGGCGTACTTTATTTCATTCGTAGTGCGCCGGTCAAGAGGTTAAACAATAGTAGTTTAACCCAAAAACATAAATAGAGTTTCTTTTTAACCGCACATGAAACTGATAGTAACCAGAGCCCAGAGCGTAAGAACTGTGTAATGTTGGCAGGAGCGTCGCGAGGCGTACGAGCGGCGCGCGCAGGAGTCGCGGCACGTGGAGGCGGCCTGGAGCGAGCTCAGCCAGCTGCTCGCGCAGCTGCAGGACAAGATGGAGTTCGCGCACAACACTATCAGGTCAGTGCCACACACACACACACACATAGCCGTACAGCCACACTGCCACATAGCTACTTAGCCGTGGCGTGGCGTCCATATAACTCGATTCCCACTGGCTTGCCTATTTTTAAGCAGTTTGGCTCTTTATTGTGCAGAATTTAAGGAAAAGGCTAATAGAATTCCTTTCGGCTTGCCTTCTGATATACTTGACGCCACGCCACTGCTACTTAGCTACACTACCGCAACCATACTGCCACACTGTTATGTAGCCACACTACCACAACCATACTACCACACTGTTATATAGCCACACTACCACAACCATACTGCCACACTGTTATGTAGCCACACTACCACAACCATACTACCACACTGTTATATAGCCACACTACCACAACCATACTGCCACACTGTTATGTAGCCACACTACCACAACCATACTACCACACTGTTATATAGCCACACTACCACAACCATACTGCCACACTGTTATGTAGCCACACTACCACAACCATACTACCACACTGTTATATAGCCACACTACCACAACCATACTACCACACTGTTATATAGCCACACTACCACAACCATACTGCCACACTGTTATGTAGCCACACTACCACAACCATACTACCACACTGTTATATAGCCACACTACCACAACCATACTGCCACATTGTTATGTAGCCACACTACCACAACCATACTACCACACTGTTATGTAGCCACACTACCACAACCATACTGCCACACTGTTATGTAGCCACACTACCACTTAGCCACGCTACCACATAGCCATACAGCCACGTAGCCATACTGCCACACTGCTACATAGCTAACACTACCACAACCATACTGCCACACTGTTATATAGCCACACTACCTCTTAGCCACACTACCACATAGCCATACAGCCACGTAGCCATACTGCCACATTGCTACATAGAGACACTACCACAACCATACTGCCACACTGTTATATAGCCACACTACCACATAGCCATACAGCCACGTAGCCATACTGCCACACTGCTACATAGAGACACTACCACAACCATACTGCCACACTGTTATATAGCCACACTACCACATAGCCATACAGCCACGTAGCCATACTGCCACATTGCTACATAGAGACACTACCACAACCATACTGCCACACTGTTATATAGCCACACTACCACATAGCCATACAGCCACGTAGCCATACTGCCACACTGCTACATAGAGACACTACCACAACCATACTGCCACACTGTTATATAGCCACACTACCACATAGCCATACAGCCACGTAGCCATACTGCCACACTGCTACATAGAGACACTACCACAACCATACTGCCACACTGTTATATAGCCACACTACCACATAGCCATACAGCCACGTAGCCATACTGCCACACTGCTACATAGAGACACTACCACAACCATACTGCCACACTGTTATATAGCCACACTACCACATAGCCATACAGCCACGTAGCCATACTGCCACACTGCTACATAGAGACACTACCACAACCATACTGCCACACTGTTATATAGCCACACTACCACATAGCCATACAGCCACGTAGCCATACTGCCACACTGCTACATAGAGACACTACCACAACCATACTGCCACACTGTTATATAGCCACACTACCACATAGCCATACAGCCACGTAGCCATACTGCCACACTGCTACATAGAGACACTACCACAACCATACTGCCACACTGTTATATAGCCACACTACCACATAGCCATACAGCCACGTAGCCATACTGCCACACTGCTACATAGAGACACTACCACAACCATACTGCCACACTGTTATATAGTCACACTACTACTTAGCCACACTACCACATAGCCACACTACCACATAGCCACACTACAACATAACCATGCTGCCACACTACCACTTAGCCACTCTACCACAATGCCTTACATCATTGTAGAAAAGAGCTGATACTCTTCAAACTGCTAGACCGATTTTTACCACACATAGCGAAGAACCACCGCAAGAAAACTGGCTTTCGAGTGAAATGACCGCATCGAAATCGGTCCACCCGCTTGAGAGCTACGATGCCACAGACAGATACACATCCGGAGACATTGCCGTCAAATAACACCCGTCTTTTTGCTTCGGGGTTATATAATGTTTTGTGTCAGGTGCACGAACTGCGGGCGGCGGCACAAGCGCGTGCTGACGGAGCGGCCGTGCTACGCGGCGCGCTACTGCGTGCAGTGCAAAATACGCCACTCCGCCAAAGAGGTGGGACCAAACCTATAACTTTTTTTTTAATTCTCTTGGACTTGGGCTTTTAGTGTTGCCCTTGCCCATAATTGACAATATTTCAAATTTCTTTATATTCATAAATCAAAAACCATTTCGAGAGAAGCACTTGTAGAACACAAAAAAAATATTTTTGGATTTTTACGTACAGTATTTTTTGGAAAAATGAGCAAAATATCTAAAACGGGAAATGACGTCCAGCGGCCGGTCCAATACTGCCATTATAAAAAACCTTGTCTTCCGGGTTTCCCTTTGACATTTACAACTTTCACAACACAAACACTACTGACAGCTGACGGTTAATTCATTCGCACACCACTCCGCTTTGTTGCCATCGGGAACACTAGATAACTGTTTGCCGGGCAATAATGATAATATTTTTGCAAGTTTTCATTTAAAATCATATTTTTTGTGAAGTATTCTGTTTGAGTTTGTCAGCGCGTTTTGACGTTCATTGACGTTGACAACTGCATTCACTGTTAATCTATTTGAGCACAGGTTTTGTCGGTCAATTAATGTAATTATTTCAACGTTTTTTTAAGTATAAGAAACAAAGCAGTGACGTCATTTCGCTAATACTTGACGTTTGTTACTTACGCCCTTTCTGCTCAAGCAACGATTTAAATGGATTTTTCCACGAAAATACAAGATTTTCACGAATATAAAAAAATATGGGTGTCTTAAAATTGTGCGCTCTTTCCAGCCAGACAATAAAAAGTAGCACTTAAAAAATTGAAATATTGTCAATTCAAAGTTAGGGAATGATAATACCTATGTATATAACAAAATGATTAAATACAGTTTGAGGTTTATTTTTTTCTAATCTGACTAATATTATTAATCACCATCACCACTGTGACTGGCGGTGAAGATAATACCCCCTTCCATAGGGGAGTGGATCAGAATAAATAAAGTTTAAAATATACAATGGATTAAAATGCATAATGGTTCAAAATATATAATGCCATTTTCTGTATTAGCTAGATGAACTTTTTTGATAGTGTAATCTATAGATTGGTTTAGGTTAGGTTAGGTTTAATTTATAACAATTCTGTTCATTTGCAATTTTCTGAGGAAATCACATTATATATTTTGAACCATTATGTATTTTAACCTATTATACATTTTAAACTTTATGTATTTTAATACGTACCCCTTCCATAGGCTTCTGCTAACTTAGCAATCGTTTGTCCTTATCTGTGAAAGGTGTCAATGTGACAGATAAGGACAAACGATTGTTATGTTAGCAGATGCCTAGAGAGCGTTTATGAATAAGGGCGTTAGTGTATATGTTTGTTTGTGTGCAGGGTGACATATGGGCAGAGTCGAGCATGATGGGCCTGCTGGTGATGTACTACGCGTGCATGGACGGCGGCGTCTACCAGATCACGCAGTGGGCCAGCTGCCAGGTAAGCACTGTGAGGGCTGTCTCAACTGTCAGTTTTCTATCATTCCGTCTCTATTTATTACTACGAAACAGACAGAGACGTCATCATAGATATCTGACGGTTAAGAAGTGGTGAGACAGGTGCTAGGGTACAGGGGGGTTGTAGTCAGCACTGCCACAACTGGAGCTGTACTTGCTGGGTTTTAGCGAGATGGAAGATAAGAACTCTGATGGCGTATTCATTAATTAAAAAACTGGCCAAGTGCGAGTCGGACTCGCGCACGAATAGTTCCGTACCGTTATCTATAAATATCTATAAACCAGTGTAAGCAGAGCCCTGCTGCAAGGCAAAATGTACGCAGTGTGGGGTCACTTTATATTGTTCTTTTATATATGAAATGAAATGAAATGAAATATTTTCCAGACCAGGTCCAATAAATGTACAATAAATGAAAATAAAACCAAAGTTAAAAATTAAAATAGAAAATTAAAATTAAAAATTAAATATAAATGAAATATTCAACTAGAATTATAGCAATCTGTCGGGCAACATCGCGGGTATATACAGATATACATACATATTTACGGTTTTCGCAATTTTTCCTTTATCTGTGCTATGACATGTTGCGTCGTGCCAAATTTTAAGATTCTGAGTTCACGGGAAGTATTCCGAAGGTTTTGATTCCCTGGCGAGTTTCGAAAATTTGCGGATATTTGCTGTATCTTATGATTGCGTCGTCTTAGAACTTTGATTTTTTCACAGCTCCAAGAGACAGTAGACCTGAGTATTTGATAAAAATTTCAGCTTGATGACTCGCACTTGGCCGGTTTTTTTTTCATAAAACATGAATTCTGCATTTTCAGGAATTTTAGAATATAGAGTCGGTTAAGTTACTTAACAATCTAATCTAATCTAAAAAAGTGCTTACTGTTTTAGAAATGGAACGCTTTATGACTAACCAGGATTATGTAAAACTAATTATTATTATTTATTGGGCGAAAATCTTATGTATCATGTTATAGGCGATGCGGCTAGCAACCAGTCACTATTTTGATTACCCTTTCCACCTCTACGCCCACAATCATGCTTAACATAGCCTTAAGTCTTACCTTAGGCCCTGTCTGCCCCGTAAGGGATAAAGACGTGATTTATGTATGTAATTATGAATTTAATCGCTTTTCTGCAGAAAAAGAACCTTAAGCAGCTAAGGCCTGACTGTCACGTGGTGCAGTACCGCATCGTGCTCGGGAACAAGGCTGCCGCGGCCACCGACGCCGGCCAGAGGCCTTCCACTGGGTAAGTCCACTATAACAGAACCATTCATTTATTTATTGAAATAATTACACAGCATTACAGACAAGCCAAGGCACTGTGAAATTCGTAGATCTAGTTAAGAGCGTTTATCCGATGAGCTGGCAACGTCGCATTTTTGGTGATTTTTTACGATTGTTTCACAGAAATTGAATGAAAGTTTCAAATGTGCGTCTGTACTGTAGTGCACTTCATATTTAGTGTATTAATGTGTATAATGCAATAATTGATCGTGATGGACTTTTATTTTCTTATTAAACGAGATATATTATTTTTACCCTTAAATACGAAATGAAAAAAGAAAAAAGAAACGAATGCGACGTTGCCAGCTCAGTGTAGGAATAAATATATATATATTTTTATAAATATTTGGGAACAATTCACACAAAAAAAAAAAGTTTAAAGAGTTTACATACATACTAAGACGTTGATTTCTCTGCCACTAATATTATCGATTTAATCCTCTCATAAATATGTACCGAGACCTTATTCTGTTGACATGAGGTGCTATAGAAAATTTTATGAAAAATTATGTACACCTATATTTTTACACTTGACTGTTCATAGTGTACATTGTAGGAACTTACATATAATGTAATTACTATGTAAATACACTTGAGTTGTAATTGACAGACTTGTGTGGGAGAGGCTGTTGCCCAAACTAATTCGTCATGTGTTTGTGTTGCAAAACCTAAGTTAATTGATTCCTTTATGTAACGACTTTGCAATGGAATAAAGGTGAAACGCTCGTTACACAAAGGAATCAACCAACAGGAGCATGCGTGTATGATTTTGGTATATCTAATGTATACATGCTTTTCTTCATTTGTTTTTATCTGTCCTATTCCAGACACGATCCGAACTTGGAAGAGTTTCTCAACAATCTTTACAGCAAGTCTGGTGTGTCGCCGAATCAGCCAACTAAGCAACCGTCGCCAGATACCGCGGACCCCAAAAAGCGGCGCAATAAAAAACCCAAAGCTTAAACGAGGCTGCCGAAACAAATCTCGCCCCATAAACAACTTCAATATTTAAAAAAATCTAAATGTCAAAGAGACTGACCCGCGCGCGCGAAATTCAAAAACGGAACGTTACCTTTTTAAACATCGGCGCGTTTCGTGCCAGTCGCTTTGATGGAAAGAAAATAAACTGTGAAATGATGCCTTTGATAAAGCGATGAAAGTTTTTTTTTTAAACAAATAGTAAAACTTGCTTAGTTCGGAAATATTGTGACACTTGAAGAATATAAGCATTAGAGGTTATGTGTAATTAAATGTCGCTAAAGTACCTATCTTAGGTTAGTTAGACGTGTAAAGCCGGCTGCACACAGTACTACTCACTATTTTGATTTCATTAGTTGTGTGTAGCGAGCCTTATATAGAACTATCGACTAAACCCTTGAGTTATTAATGTTTTGATGTTTAATATTTTTCAAAAAGAATTTTTTGTTGTTTAAATATTTTTTAGTTTTTAATCATGTGATTTCGCGTAACGCTTCGGCTAATATTAGTTAGTGTTTAATATTTTGCTAGTATTTGTGATGAAAGTGATTAAGGATATGTGGGCTAATTTTTGTTAACACTAATCGAAAGTCGCAGAAATGATGTTGAATGTGTTAACCCTTCGAATGTTTAGGCACTGATTTGTGGAAAATTTGAAATTATCTTTTTTTATTTTTATTTTGATGAGACTATTATAGCTTTTTTTACTTACATACGGGGGTTGAATCATGTAAAATGATTTTTTCTCAAGCCATCAAAAATGTTCCCAATTGGTAATATGAATGTTTGTACCAATGCTCATTTTTTTTCTTAATCGAATGGAATTTCGAAAAAAAAAATGTTATTAAAAGAACTGGCCCACTGAACCTGTATTCGACACCACCTGAGTGATATAGCTACACGCAAGAAAGGTTTATTTTTATTATTTTCGTATATATAAGGAACCATACGAATCATCGTTATTTATCTTACAAATTAAATTACAGAACTCATTCCCTTTTCATATTTATGTATGGAATCGCAATTAAAGAACGATTAAATATTGCAATGTTTAGAGCGTGATAAATATCGCGCTTGTGTGTCGCTGCGATATCACTCTGCCGGTGTGGAATAAAGGACATGTCCGACAGAATTGTGTCTTCAAATTTTTCTTTTTTCAAACTGTTGAGAATAAAAAAAGACGGTTACTTTTTTCTCAGAATTTTGAAATGTTTCGTTATTTATGCTCAAAATTAAAAATACTACTGATTCCCATACGAGAAAAAAAGTTTTTTTTATTTTACTTTACTTGTAATGTATAGTCGTTATTGATGTCAGTTTTGTTACTTTCATACATGAACGTAAAACTGTCTTCGGCATGTACTTTTTTCTCGTAGGTTCGAAAATTGACTGTGGTTCCTGAGTAGAAATAACGAAATTCCCAAATTCTTAAAAAAAGGGATTCGTATTCCACTTTAATCAAAATGGTGTAACATAATGCTTTTACTCCAACTCAAAATTCTTTCCTTTTTATCTTTGTAAACTTAAAATATGACAAAATGATACGTTTCTGTGAAACTGTACAAAAGTTAATGTTGAATTGTTATTATTTACTCGACTGCGCCAAAAAGGAGGTAATGTGTATGTTTTCATGTCAAATTTTTGTTGAACATATCCTCCAGTACCTATACAAATTATGCTTTTTTATATTTATCATACGAAGATATAAATTCTGTGTCATTTGCATATTGAAAATAATCGCCTCGAATTTATTTGGTAAAAATCTGTCCTAAATTTACTGTTATTAAAAAATGTTAAGGAGATTAGCATATAGCGTGTGGAGAGAAATAACTTTTTTAGTTTTTTCTTAGGTACAGTCAGCAACAAACACGACAAAAAAATAATTCATGAACTTTTCAATATCATTGTCAACCGAAAACTGCGAAGTAATTTCTTAAAAAGTTTCTTATTACCTATTATTTATTTTAAACGGGGTATACATGTAGGTTTTCATGTTGAACTTTCGATATTTTTGAAGTAGTAACATACATTACTGCAATCGTGAGGGGAAGGGGGGTGACATACAAGCAAAATATCAATAACATAGATGTAATACCGATAAATGTATTGTAGTTTAAATACCAGGTCTAAAGACCCCATCCCGCCCCCCGTCGGGCTCTGAGCCAACGGTCAACAATATCCCTCGGAAATTGCCAGGAAATCTTTAACCGATGCCCAAGGTGCACCGGACCAAACACTACTCTTCCGCCCAGACGGATCCAAGAACGAACCGCTCTTGATCACAGAGGTAACCCGATTCTCGTCTCATGTTATAAATTGTTCAGAAATGACTTATTACGATTAAAATTAAAAAAATTATTTGTTTTGAAAAAGTAATTTCTCTCCATATCAAATTTCACCGAATAGTACAATATTAGCAGTCATAATTTAACATTTGTGTGTACTTTGTTTTAACTACGTAATTATATGTATTTGTTTAATTATAAATGCTGTGGGAACGATCGAGTATCACGTAAGCACGGTTTGGTTTTGCTATGCATATGCTTATATGCTTATTAATCGAGACCATGGGGGGCTAATCCGAAATCCGATTTTCGAAGTTCGGAGAGGGATACCTCTCACTCTCAAATTAGTGACTATTAGTGAGAGCAGAACGGCACGAAACGAATTTCGAAAGTCGAAATTACACCAGTAATATTCATTTGTTTTTGAATTTTACGATACATTATTAGCAACTTGAGAAGATTTTTTAACGTAAGCAAGGAAGCAGTTTGCTTACCTTTGCTGACCAGGGGGAGAGGGGGACATAAATTACAAAAAATGTTGCTTACGTCATACTTGCAGACCCAAGTCCTAAATGAGAATACAGTTCTCATTTAGAATACAGGCAATTATAATTAAGATATCCTTTTTACAGATTTCAGTTATACTGACTGAAATAATACCGTCAAACTGTCTGTAAAAACATCGCCAGTATGTTGAATTTGGATTGGGACGGCTAGCACGTATTTCCTGCTCGCATCTTGCTTCTCTCTCTGGCTTTGATAGTTAGAAGGAGTACGCAAATCGACAGTGTCTTTACACGGTTATACTAAACGCAATTATACTAAACGCAGACTCGCGGCGGTCTATGTCACAGTTTATTAGACTGTTAGTTTATTTGTACAAATTTGTGCAGCGATGACTCATATTTTATCGACATTACAGTTTTGTGCGGGCACATCTCTATTCTGTATTTTAGCGTGCGGGCGTCACAATCCTTTTTTTTATGGCTTTCACCTTTGCTTTGACAATGCTTTATGACCCGGACTACAGCGAGTCTGCGTTTAAATCGACTAGATTCGATTGAAACGTCAGCTGTCATGTACACGTCAAGTTTTCAAAATGGCCGCTTTTGACATGAAATATAACATAACACCCAGGAGTTACTAGCGACACTAAATCGTCAGTTTTTAATGAATTTTCATAGAATTTGAATCGACATGATATTTGGTTATAGCTCTAGAAGATCAGCGATTTGTCAGTCCTTATCCATTAATATCACTTATGTTTTATAACTGTTTATTTTTTAATTAGCTGTAATGTGCTAGCCGTGGGAGTGCCGTCTCGCTCGCTCATAGCGTGCGAGCGGCGATGACAGGTTGGAATTAGTATAGTGACAGTATAGTACGCCTCACTGCCTTCCCGAGATTACTAGGGTAACGCTAGGCTAGTGGATCGCTGTGCGTAGTCTTCGCGCTTCTTGTGTCAATAAAGATGTGAAAACTTTACTTTGTCTTTTTATTCAGCGTTGTTCAATTCGGACCACTAAAGCCGGGTGCTTGTCTGTGAGCTATAACCGTAATTATTGAACTAGAGCAGCTAGCTTATTACGTAACTCGCTCGCAATCGACATCGTGTTCATTTTGACAGTTCTTGTATGAATGTGACAGCTAGCTTATTCCGATGCCAATTGTCAGCCCATACATGAACTGTCAAAATGAACACGATTACGATCGCGAGCGAGTTACGTAATAAGCCTGCAGGGGTGGCCAACAGGTCGATCGCGACTGTTAGTCCAGTCGATCGTGGCAAGGCAAAAAATATTAATACGTAGACCAGACTGCGCGACGTGTTTCATTTAAGGTTTCATGAAGTATGTAATTGGTAGATCGCGCAGAGTTTTGTTAATAAACAGGAGATCTTGGGTCTAATCAAGTTGGCCAACCCTGAACTAGAGTAACGAAAAACCATAGTGTGGTTGTACAGTCGCCGTCAGATATATCGTAGCGGGCGAGGTCCTTAAATACGTATATTTATAGAGACCTATGGCTTAACTAAACAGATCTATATAGGAAGTGTGAATGGTTGCGTTGGGTGGAAGGGGAAGGCCTAGACGAACGTTTCTGGACCAAATACCTAGGAGACGTTTGGAAAAAAGGGCAGGTCAGGAGTACCAGAAACCGACGAGCATGTATGAAGAGATTGTTGGATGTGAATGAAGCGAAAGAGGTATGTCAGAATCGTAGCAAGTGGAACAAAGTAGTCTGCCTACCCCTATGGGAAAGAGGCGTGACTGTATGTATGTATCGCTTAACTGAGTCCTCGCCCGCGCTGCACAGGGAGTAGGCGACCGCGGGGGTCGTGAGAGGTGCGGGCGGCAGGCGCACTACCCGCCCGCACCTCTCTCGGTCCCTTGTCGTCCTACCCTGCGCCCCTGTACTGCGAGCGACTCAGTTAAGACGCTGTCAACACCAAAATGCCCTTGAGGATTCGGGATTTAGGCCCAGCCCCTAGCCCCGCCTACTTGCTCCCAGCGCTATTCACAAGTGAGCGGCGAGAAGCTTAACTATTTGCAGTCTGCTAGCGACAGTGTTGCCGTTTGGTTCCGTTTCTTCCGTTTTGCGGAACTTTTGACACCCCCGCGGAACTTGGAAGGAACTTTTTAAACCGTGTGTATTTAATTATTCATAGGTATTTAATGATTTTGAGTAAAATGGAACTTTTCTACCAAAAATGGAACTTTTTAATGTAATTTTCAAGGGAAGTGACCTGGCAACACTGGCTAGCGATCGCGATCAGACATCAACACGCCTGCCGGTAGATGGCGTTAAATTCCAGTAGGCTTTCCAAAGAGCGCAGAATGAAATAGACAGGACATCGTTAAAAAAATAGTTGGTTTTAATTTATTTTCTTAATTAAAGCGTGAACAGACTGAATGAAATTTGGGTTATGTAACACGTAAATAAGTACTTAATGAAAACTTTGAACAGATTTTATGAAATTTTGATATGAAAAACGCCGTGGTAGCCTAGTGGCCTAGTGACCTCGTAGTGGGCTCGCACCTCTGAGTTTTTCTGAATTTATGTGCGCAATTACATTTAAAATTTACCATGAGCTTTTCGGTGAAGGAAAACATCGTGAGGAAACCGGACCAATCCCAATAATGATGATATCCTATCCTACTAATTCCTACCAATATAAATAATAATATAATATAATATATACCTATATAATATAATAATATCTAATGTAGCACCGGCTAGCTTGCTAGGTATGGTTGTTCGTGCGCGAAGGCCTATGGTGATTTTGAGTGAAAATGCGAGACGTACGTAAAGAAAACAGTTTAATTTCTGACGCTTTGACACAGAAATAATAGTCTTAGTAGACACAAATAAGAATTTCTAACTCTAACAATAATTGGAACAGATTATCTGTAGGCTTGCTTAGAGCTCGTATCGCGGCGTTGGTCGGACTGCGCGGGGGCGGCGGGATCGGATTATCGGTGCGTCCCCGCGCGGGGCGCTTTTCTGAGCCGTGATTGGTTTTAAAACGGCGGCGCGGGATTCGCTCGCTCCGGTGTTGTCATTGAGACGGGGTTGCCGTGCTACACACTCCCCCTCCAAGTTCCCAGAACGTCCCGTTGGGGACTTGGCAACACTAACAGGTTGCACGGGTTTTGGAACAATACGAGGGCGACCACGAAGTCGCCGTGGATGAATAGGCCCAGAGTCAACACTCTGGCCTGGCTTGAACAAAGTCAAATCAGAGCAATGCATTGTACCAAGATCAGTATTGGTTTGAACGTCAGCAATGACGTAAGAAGTGGGGCTAACGATTTTACTTATACGATAAGGACCATCTCTTTTCGGTAGGAACTTCTTGGTTATACCTTTAGCAGCATTACTAAGCAAATGAGTGGCTACCAGAACTAAGTCATTAACACTGTACCGAGGTGACGGACGTCGATGTTGATCAGCACCATCTTTCTTCTGATCTTGTTTTCTATCAGACTTCTCTCTTACCGCCTCTATGTTGTCTATAAACTTCTCTAAGTAAGGAGTAATTTGCGGCAGAAAGTTTTCTTTAGACAGGATAGCTCGTAGATCACGTTGAGCCTCAAATGGGGTCCTCATCTCTCTAGCAAACATCATATAAGCTGGAGTGCATCCAGTAGTGGCACACATGGCACTATTCATGGAGAATCTGATCTCTGGAAGGAACTTAGGCCAGGACCGATGGTTTTTCTTTACCAGGATGGAGAGTTGAGTCTTGAGGTCTCTGTTTTTGCGCTCCGCTGGATTTGCAGCTGGGTGAAACAGAGGAATCAAATTCTGCTTGATCCCCAGCAAGAACATTGTTTGTTGCATGACAGCAGAGACAAACTGAACTCCGTTGTCGGAGATGATTCTTCTTGGGAAACCATATCGTAAAAAATACTGTTCAATAAGGGCTGGTGCGCAAATCTCTGCAGTGGCTTCTTCGAGTGCTATCAGTTCCACCCAGCGCGTAGCAGTATCTTCAATCAGAAGTATCCACTTTTCCCCATTATCCCCTTCAGGGAGAGGGCCAAAAAGATCTATAGCTAGAACCTCCCCTCGTTGGTTTAGAATTGGCGTCTGCAGTAATCCAGCAGGCTTCTGATTGGTTATTTTATATCGCTGACAATCTTCACATCTTTTGAGATAATCAGTCACGAATTTACGCATTCCGGTGAAGTAGTACTTTTGACTTATTCGTGCGATAGTTCTCTCTATACCCTGATGTCCAGCAGTGGGAGCATCATGAAATTCTTGAAGAACGGACTCTTTCATGGAATGAGGTACTACAAGCTGTGCTTCTTCAGAATCCGAGTTGGGGTTGAAACAATAAAGAACCCCTTGGGCCATAAGGTAGCCTCTCTCTAACCATCTAGTTGAGGTAAGAGGATTTGTGCTTTCCAGGTCTTGAATAATTTTGGCCACTTCTGGATCTTCAAGCTGTGCAGTACGGAGTTCCGTCGGGCTTACTTGAGGGACATCAACTATAACTGAACAGACTCCACAGTCATTTTTGGAGCTCTCGTCGCACACTGGACGACTTAGTGTGTCAGCTATGACATTGACCTTTCCAGGTGTATATTCATACTTGATGTCAAACGCTTGCAGTTTAAGTGCCCACCGGATAAGGCGGCCACTAGGCGATTTATGCGTCAATAACCACTTCAAGGGTTGGTGATCGCTTTTAACAACAACGGGATGACCGTCAATATAGGGGCGAAACTTCTCAACTGCCCAGATTACAGCCAATGCCTCCCTTTCGGTTGTGCTGTAGCGGCGCTCAGCTGGAGTGAGCAACCGGCTGGCGTACTCAATAGGGTGCTCATTGTGTCCTTCTCCTTGCATCAGGACACTTCCCAAGGCATAGCTGCTGGCATCAGTGCGCAGCACAAATGGTTTGCTGTAATCAGATTGCACTAATATGGGAGCAGAAGTCAATCTTTCTTTAAGGTTGTTAAACGCTTGTTGTTGATCTTCTTTCCAACTCCAAGGTTCATTTTTCCTGGTGAGCTTGGTAAGCGGCTGAGCAATCGCTGAGAAGTTTGGCACGAACTTCCTGAACCAAGCGCAGGTTTGGAGAAATGTTCTCAGATGTTTAAGATTGGTCGGCTCCTTCATGGCTAAGATGGCTTCTATCTTGCTGTTATCTGGCTTGATTCCTTCAGGTGTTATGAGATGACCAAGATACTTGACCTCTTTGCAGGCAAAAACACATTTGTCACGATTGGCCCGCAACCCAAACTGCTGAAGTCTATCAAAGACCAGCTGCAGGTCTTCCAGGTGTTTTTCGAAGCTGTCTGAAATCACCAGAAGATCATCCAGGTATGCGAGGATGGTAGTGTTTTGCAAGGCGGCACCTGACTTGAATTTGTCCATCAGCCTCTGGAACGTGGCAGGGGCATTTTTGAGCCCAAATGGCATGCGGGTGAATCGGTAAGTCCCAAAAGGTGTTATGAAGGCGGTTTTATCGCGATCACCTGGATTCACGCTGACTTGCCAATAACCAGATCTTAAATCAATTGTACTTATGCAGCAGTGTTTTCCGGTTGACTGAAGTAACTCATCTATTAAAGGTAAGGGATAATTATCTGTTTTTGTTATGCTGTTCAATTTTCTGTAATCAGCACAAAATCTAACAGTGTTATCCTTTTTAGGCACGAGGACTGCTGGTGAGGTCCACGCAGACTCACATTCCTCTATAATCCCTTCCTGGAGCATCTTCTCAATTTCTGCTTTCATTATTTCCTTCTTTGCAGGTGTGAGCCGGTATGGAGGGACAGATATAGGTGCATGGTCTCCGGTATCAATGTGATGTTCCACAATTGGAGTCGGGGCTCCCCCTAGACTGAAGACTGCGCTATTCTTCTCCAAAATATCGGCTAATTTTATACTTTCTTCTTTACAGAGCATGGAACCTTCTTCAGCACGAAGTATGCTTGTAGCAGCGAGGGCTAATTGGGTCGGAGAACCAGATTCAAATTGCAGCGGTTGTTTCTCACCACCAGGAAAGCACCATGTTGAAGTTGCAAAGTCCAAACTGAGTCGGGATGCTTTCAAAAAATCTATGCCCAATAAAGTTTCATTATCTTCGGCTTCGGGTAAAATCAAAAACTCTGTAGGTATTATTTTCTGATCAACCTTGACATCTAAGGTGATTGTAAGAACCTTTCCAATTTTACAGGAACCATCAGCTAATTTAATCCTCATTTGATGCTCATTAAATTGTTGATTGTGCTGTATTAACAATGAATAGAGCTTTTGTCCAGCAATGCTCTTCTTAGCAGCTGTATCAATCAATGCTCTTCCACGCATGTTGAGAATTTCAATTCCTAAAATAGGGCGCTGATGTTTAGTGGAAACGTCTGGTTCCAAGGCATACTCTTCGACAGTAGCCTCTAAACAGCTGATGTAGTCTGTGGGGAAGATGGGTGAATTTTCATGGTTTATTGTTCCATGTAATGGGCCCTTAACTTCCTGGCAAGATCCTAAAAAATCCACCGATGAAAAAATAATTTCCTCACAAGGCACAGTTAACTTACTGTTTTTATTCATACTATGACACGCAGGTGTGGTACTGTTTTTATTTATACTATGACACTCAGGTGTGGTACTGTTTGCAGTATTATGAAGATGAACATCAGGTGTCATACAAGGATCAGTGTGAATGACCTGTTCTGGTAGCATGGTTACTCTACTGTCAGTATCTATACTGTTGCTAACTAACTCAGTGCAAAATAATGTATCTACTGTTTGAGACACATTCAAAGAACAATTAACGGTAGCAGAAGGCTTTGCAAATTGTATGACCGTATTGTGAACAACACACGGGTCGTCACAGGCGGCGTCGGCGACGCGGGACGTCGCCGGCGTTGTCGTAAATCCGTCACCAAAAAAATTTACAGGAAGCGCATACCGAAAATCAATGAGAGACACAGCATCGTCTAGAAATTTTGCATTTTGACAGTTAAGTACTGAATTAATAGAATTACTTACCGGGGAACACGGCTTACCAGAGGTCATCGACCCCGGAGCGAACGAATCCTGACTGCAGCTGACCGAACAGAAAGCAGCGTTGCATTTATCGCAATTTGGACGTAACACTCCTTTTTGACCGCAACCATAACAATGTAATACATTAACATCAAACGTATTAGTATTATTATTGTCATTAGATGTACTAGAGTCTTTAGAAGACAATTTACGGCACTCGTCTTTTACGTGACCGAAACGCTTACAATACGCGCACTTCTTACTATACGAATACGATTTATCACTTTGGGATTTCGCGGCACTCGCACTGTTGTTCGTATTGTTATCGTCAGCTGATCGCTTCGGCGGCGGCGGCGCGCGCGGCTCGCGAGGCGGCGGAGCGCCCGAGGCGGCGCGCGGCGGCTTCGTCGCGGCGGGATGAGTCGGCGCAACATGTTTCGCGCTCTTCATGTCGGCGGAGCCTTTTGAAGGCATTTCTGTGCTTTCTTTAAGCGAGTCCTCGATACTACGTGCTTTCTGCAGTAGTATTCTAAATGTTGTGCATTCTTCGCGTTTTACTCGCTTCCGAATACGTTTGTGCAACAAACCGTACACCATGTCTAACTGTACCTTCTCCGACAAATCGTCCGACGGCAATTTCGACAACAAGGCTCGACATTTAGCAACATAAACATGTGTGTTTTCTTCACATTGAGGTGTGGCGAATAAATCGCGGTAAATACGCGGCGGCGCACGACTGTCGCCGTAGGTATATCGTAGGTTATTTATTACGTCGGCCCATGAATTGGTTTCAGATTTTATACCTTGCCACCAATCTGCAGCGGAATGGGTTAGTAACATCGATAAACCTCTTATGGCGTTCTCATCAGTAATACTGGAACAGTCTTTGTATGCCTCGATGGCGTCAATAAAACCTTCAATGGATTCTTCGGGTGTGCCGGCAAATCGAGCTTTACAGCGAGAAAAATTTCCTCCCTCAGATGGAAACGGCGTAGATGTGGACGTAGCTTGTCTGGTCATAACGCTTTCAAGTAGCTCCTTGAAGGCGTCGGTCTGCGACCGTTGCAGCGATTCGACCAGCGTGGCAATGTCCTCTCTCGAGAACGAAGCTTCGTCAGCATGAGCATCGCGCTCCTGCGACATCTCACGATTTCCTTTTGCACGATTCTTTCGCGGCGGCATGATTATGAGTCCGACAAGTCACAACACAATGAAACAAAGTCACTTTTTCACAGTTTTAGCCTCACACTTGGGCAGCCATTTTGTAGCACCGGCTAGCTTGCTAGGTATGGTTGTTCGTGCGCGAAGGCCTATGGTGATTTTGAGTGAAAATGCGAGACGTACGTAAAGAAAACAGTTTAATTTCTGACGCTTTGACACAGAAATAATAGTCTTAGTAGACACAAATAAGAATTTCTAACTCTAACAATAATTGGAACAGATTATCTGTAGGCTTGCTTAGAGCTCGTATCGCGGCGTTGGTCGGACTGCGCGGGGGCGGCGGGATCGGATTATCGGTGCGTCCCCGCGCGGGGCGCTTTTCTGAGCCGTGATTGGTTTTAAAACGGCGGCGCGGGATTCGCTCGCTCCGGTGTTGTCATTGAGACGGGGTTGCCGTGCTACACTAACTAATATTATAAATGCGAAAGTATGGATGGATAGATGGATGGATGGCGGTCGCTCTATAGGAGCAGCAATAAATTTCAATAAATTCGTTACACTAGATAAGGTATAATAACTAAAATAACTTCAGAACACGCAATTCGTCATAATTATAAGAGCAGCGACTTTTCAATAAATTCGGAACGTTCAATGAGATAAAAATACGAGGCAGCACATATGTTATTAACCTTATCGAGTGTAACGAATTTATTAAAATTTAATGGTGCTCCGAAATATTTGAGGAGCTCGCCCGCTACGATATATCTGATGGCGACTGTATAAGTGCCGGCACGTAAGTCTAGCGATGACCTTGTACGCGCAGAAGTATAAAATACGGTATCCGTGGATGCGCAGATACCCTTCACGTGACTCGTCATCGCTAGACTTACGTGTCGGCACTTATATGAGCCTGTCGCGAGCACAACGCACCATCCACACTAAGGTTTTTGGGTAGGTACTGTAACATGGTGAGGTTTAACCCGTGGTCCACCTAATTTGACATACCCACGGCACAACTACGCTGCTCAAATGGTAGAGTCGTCGGGTGTTTAAGATTCCCCACGGCACATCTAGTAGTTCCGTGGGGAACCTCACGAACTCTGGCTTCTCTGGCCGCTCAACTGTTACAGTCAGCGCCATATAGTGTATTTAAGGCGGTCAAATAGTTCGGTACACCCGTACAAACAGTATGGTGTGTCGCCGTTTCATACTTACTTCATACTACATATATGACGCTGAACTCCAAGGTGAGGCTTCGTCAAACTATTTTTTCTCTTATACTGTTGATTGTTCAGTATTATAGAACTAACCTTTTTTTCTCTTTATGGTGTGGAAAATGCGCCTTATGCATCCGCCCGGTACGGGGTTACCGGGGGTATGTGGGGTTCTCCCGCGATGCCGGCAAACCCACTAAAAACCACACGGATTCCCTATTCGGTCGTATGTGAGGCGTTACGGGAGCACCCGGTGTCACCGCGACGCCCCACGACCACCCCGGGATAGGGTTCCCTCTTCGCGGCACCTTCCCGCCTTCCCCCGCCTTCCCCCGGTGGTGTCGCTTGAATTTTTTATAGAGGTTACCTCCTCGTAGCTCCCGTCTTGAAAAAGACAGCGCGGCCCACGTTCCCGGCGTTTAAAACTAAAACTAACCTAAAACCTAACCTACAAAGTTGAGAAAATAAGGGTCTCAGAGAAAAAAGGTTACCCTTTACCCCAGTAGGTACCATGCCATGTCTTGTACCAAGTGCATCAACGATATGAATTACAATTACGTAGTACTAGTACAATTAGTAGGCAGTAGTAGTATAGTGCGGATTAAGAAATTTTATTACCAATTAATTCACATAATTGTTATAATTTTCGAATAGGTGCGTGCAAATGCAAACAATAAAATTAATGGTCCATATTATTACCGTTACACACTGTATAGATTAGGTAGGTGGATGCCTAGGGATGCCTAGGGCGTCTAAGAACCTAACTGGAAAATGTTAAAATAGTATTTTATGCAACTGTAACATAATGGGGGTATTTTAAGGCCTAAATTATGTACAGTTGCATACATTACATTTTCTACGATTTTATTGCAAAAATGAAACCAGAAACATAAAAAAATATGCTTTATTTATTTATGGTAGTGAATATGCAAATTGGTAATTATTGTTTTTAGTTACTGTTATTACAGTAGGAGCAGCCGAAGCGTTAATGTTTAAATCAGTACGTACCAGTGGCGTGGCGTCCATAGAACTCGATTCCCACCGGCTTGCCTATTTTAAGGCAGTTGGGCAATTTATTGTGCAGAATTAGAGGAAAAGGCTAGTTAAGTTCCCTTCGGCTTGCCTTCTGATATACTTGACGCCACGCCACTGGTACGTACTTACTATTATTTCCGTTCAACATTTGTGTCAAAAATTGAACATTCTCATCTTGTGTATGTTGGCGAAGTTGTTGCAGGAGGACAGTCGTCAATTTGTAGAACATCTGAAGCGCGGGCAGTGGAAGTGGATGGTCCAAAAGAATTTTTGTTTTTTCTATAGAGTTCAATATTTTGTCCGACACTTTGAGCTTACCTACACTCTGAACCGAATTGTCAATACTTGTGGATTTCCCTCCGCCATGCCGTTTTAAATCGGTTATATTGCCACCGGCAATCATCTAATAATATAACAGATGTCCTGCGGAAACAGTATAAGTATCCAAATGTATTGATGCCAATATTCTGAATACTGCATTTTCCGTCATTATACCGCACAAAAAAATGAGGATTATTCTTTGATAAACAATGGATTATTACATGGATTTGGCCGAAGACTCAGATATTTCTTGCACAAATCATAAAAATTTCCTGTGATCGTAAATTTATGTCCGGTTAATCTTGTTTTTAGTAAGTACTAGCGACTCGCCCCGGCTTCGCACGGTATATTATGCATGTATTATACTTATAAACCTTCATCTTGATTCACTCTATCTATTAAAAAAACCGCATCAAAATCGTTGCGTAGCTTTAAAGATTTAAGCATACATAGGGACATAGGGACATAGGGATATAGGGACAGAGAAAGCGACTTAAACTCGGATTTAAAGATTTGACTTTGTTTTATACTATGTAGTGATTAGAAATGTGACTCAAAAGGGCACCACCCAGGTCTTTCACATCGCTCAATTGTAGTCCATAAAAGTAAAAAATAAATTAGTATTATGCAAGGAAAGGAAAAATGAAGTAGGTACCTATAGGTACACAAGTATGTGCACGTGACGGAGAAAAATGAGAATAAATTGAGCATGAAATTAATTCAGTATATGCACTTTATATGTGTAACATAAAGAAACATTGTTTTTGAATATTAATGACACTGTTTACCCTAGAGAAAAGGTACTTCTTATCAGGTGCTTCGTTTAGAAATATGTTGATTTCGCCAGGCAAGAATGTTTTTGATTCAGCGTTAAATCCTTCTGATTTGCGTTTTAGGAAAGAGTATTTGTATATATCTGTTTGATGGTAGGTATAAGCTGAACGTGGATTTCAGCATGGAGTAAGTATTTCAATCCATAATGTTGATGGCTTAAATTTGCTAATTATCTCTTAAAAATTTTGTCAATTCTCCATTGCATGAAATTGTTGTACTTACCTATATCTTATTATAAAGTTTTTTGGACTTTTCCGGCAGCAAATTTTCCGACACTGTTTGCGCCATCATAACAATTTCTTTGGGAGTAGGTACACAGTATCTCATTTTTAATTTGTTTTACCGTAAGGAAAAATAAACCGATGACTTAACGATAGTTTTAGTATTAGCATTCTGCGGGTGGTTGGGCCTTGTGCAAGGTCCGTCCGGATAGCTACCACCATCTTACTCGCTAATCCTGCCGCCAAGCAGCAGTGCTTGCACTGCTGTGTTCCGGTGTGGAGAGTAAGACAGCCGGGGAAATTACGGGCACAAGAGGCATTTCATCTTAGCCCTCTAGGTTGGCAACGCATCTGCAATCCCTCCGGGGTTGCGGGTGTCTATGGGCAGTGGTGATCGCTTACCATCAGGTGACCCACTTGCTCGTTTGCCTTCCTATTCGCATAAAAGAAAAAAAAACCAGTATTAATGAATCTTCCTGCGATTCCCGCCTTTTTTTTTATTGCGACCGTACCGAACCATAGAGCCTGTGTATGCCTGTGTCTGCAGGGGTGCGGGGTGGGACGAGCTTGGTGCGGGCGGGTAGTGCGCCTGCCGCCCGCACCTCACTCGGCCCCCTCGGTCGTCCCACCCGCGCCCCTGCACTAGTGATGGGACTCGAATCACGTTTCACTCGAGTCACTCGAGTAGTTTTACTGTCACTCGGACTCGAGTGAAAAATAAGTTGACTCGGCTGTCGTGAACTCGAGTCGCCTAAAAATTTACTCGGCCGGCGAGTGACTCGGACCACCTCGAATTGACTCGGGCCACTCGAGTTGCCTGTACTGACTCGAGTGAGAAAGTCAAGTTAAGACGATTTGGGCATAAATTATTAATAGGTGTTCTGTCAAAAATTGTTGGTTATGGTTAAAGTTATTGTTAAAGTAACAATACAATACAATACAATAACTCTTTATTGAACACCACATATAACAATCAAAACAGAAAAAAGGTATACAGAAGGAACGAAGGAAAGGTAACTTCGTGCTACTGACGCTATGATGACGTGATATTTTACAAGAGGACTGCCAGTTGACTGAAAAAATCGGGACTCATATCACAAATTCACTCGAGTGACTTTGGGCATATCATCACTCGAGTGAAAAAAAATTCACTCGAGTCCAACGTTCACTCGATTTGTACTCGAGTGAGTCGGGTTTTTCGAGCGAGTGACTCGAGTGAAAAAATGACACTCGAGTCCCATCACTACCCTGCACCGAGCGGGCGAGGACTCCTTTAAGCGGTCGATCTATAAATCGAGATTTAATTATTCCAGCAAGGAGCCATTTACCAGTAAGGTCCAAAAGTTCCTGGCCGTATATATTTAAAAGAAGAAAACAAGAAACAAATGAATGTCATTTTGTTTGTCATTTATTCAGCTATTGTGTGGATAATTTCGTGGTTTGTAACTTTCGTTTTCATAAAATTTTCTTTGATTTAAATATATAAAGCGGTGTAATTTGTACAATGTTCAAAATGGAGTATCGATCAGTGATAAAATTTCTGACAAAGGAAGGCATAAGTCCAACTATAATCAAAGAAAGGTTAGATAACGTGTACGGGAATTCCTCCCCTTCGTTTTCGACTGTTAAGGATTGGTGTAAGCAGTTTCGTTTAGGGCGTGAGTCCATCGATGACGAACCCCGACCAGGCCGCCCTGTTGAGGTTCTTACGCAAGATAACGTCGATTTAGTCGAACAAGAGGTACTGAAGGACAGAAGACTAAAGACGAAGGAAATAGCGTCAAGAACGGGACTTACGAAAATAACAGTCCTTAGGATTCTACACGACCATCTAAACATGAATAAGGTTAGTGCAAGATGGGTCCCGAAACTTCTCTCGAGTGCTCAGCGAGCTGAACGAGTGGCGTGCTCCAAGGAACTTTTAGAGGAGTTCAAGTCATGTGAGAGTGAATTTATCCAGTCCATTGTTACCGGAGACGAAACTATGGTCTTATACTATGATCCTCTTTCGAAAAGAGAGTCGATGGAGTGGCGTCGTTCTGGGGAAGCACCCCCTCGAAAGGCAAAGGTGTGCCAATCTACCAAAAAGATAATGGCCACAATATTTTGGGATTGCGAAGGGATATTGCTTATAGATATCAAAGAACGCAATCAGACAGTAAACGGCAGTTACTATGCTTGCCTTATAGACCAGTTGCGAGAAGCAATAAAGCTTAAACGTCGAGGAAAACTCAGCAGGGGTGTCCGTCTTCTTCATGACAATGCGCCTGTCCACACGGCTGCAGTTGTAAAGGCGGCTATATCTAAATGTGGATTTAAAACAATCCGTCACCCACCTTACAGCCCTGATCTAGCCCCAAGCGACTATTTTTTATTTTCTAAACTTAAATCGGACTTAAGGGGGAGAAAATTTTCGTCCGATGATGAGGTCGCTGCTGCAGTTTTCGAGCATTTCGAAGACAAAACTTCCGAATATTATTTTAAAGGCATAGAAATGTTAATCAAACGATTTGAAAAATGTATAACAATAGGAGGAGACTACATTGAAAAATAAAAATATTTTTTTTAACCTAAACGTTAATTTTCATTATTAGGCCGGAAACTTTTGAACCTTACCACGTAGGTTCACAAAAACCTACGAGACAGGTAGAACAGTCCTTAAGAGGGTGCATCCGTGCTGAGCTCGCAACGTCGCATTTTTGGTGATTTTTTGCGATTATTTCACAGAAATTGAATGAAAGTATCAAATATTCGTCTGTAGTGCACTTCGTTTTTAGTGTATTAATGTGTCCAATGCAATGATTACTGGTGATGGACTTTTATTTTCGTATTAAAGGGATAAAATACTATATCTCGTTTAATAAGAAAATAAAAGTCCATAACGATGAATTATTGCATTAGACACATTAATACACTAAAAACGAAGTGCACTACAGACGAATATTTGATACTTCCATTCAATTTCTGTGAAATAATCGCAAAAAATCACCAAAAATGCGACGTTGCGAGCTCAGCACGGATGCACCCTCTTAAGTAAGAATAAGTTTCTGTCATTTTCTTTTTTTTTACTTTTTTGCTGACTATACTTTCATTGTCATCCGTCCTACACATGTGTACCAAATTGCAAGTCAATCGGACCAACCGTTGAAGAGTTCCCTCCTGCGGAGACGATGCTGGCTAGGTCACCAGAACTCCACTACCAGTTACCCATAAGTATGCAAAATTCCACCCGGACAAACGTAACTTATCGCACATAAATTCCGAAAAACTCAGAGCCCGGGCCCGAGGCCACAGGTCAAACCACTAGGCTACCACGGCTTTTTATGTGCGATATCTCATTTGAAATTTACCATGAGCTTTTCGGTGAAGGAAAACATCGTTAGGAAACCTGCACACAACTGCGAAGCAATTCAATGGTGTGTGTGAAGTTCCCAATCCGCACTGAGTCCGCGTGGGAACTATAGTCCAAGCCCTCTCATTCTGAGACGAGGCCTGTGCCCAGCAGTGGGACGTTTATAGGTTGGATATGATGGTGATGATGAAACATACTTATACTGTCGTATCTATAGACGGGGTCTATGTATATGGGTAAAATAACACAGACAGACAGAAAATTTTATAATTTTCGGACTTTTTTACCATAAGTATGTAAGTGTAAAGGTTGTCTGGTAGAGATCGCTATTAAGCGATAAGACCGCCTATTGTATACTTTGTTTCTGTATTATTTTGTACTGATTTGTGGTGTTCAATAAAGAGTATTTTGTATTGTATTCAGAGGCGTCTCTAGCCATGCCCTTGTGCCGCCCGTGTGCCACCAGTACCCTGGCGCCATAACACGGGCGCAGGGTCTTCGAATGCGTCGGCGCCGCGAGCGACGCATCTTTGGAGGTGTCGCATTGGAGGACGCTCGGCGCCCCCTTAGACCCGGCGGCCGTGTGCGCCGCACACCCTGCACCATAGGTAAAGACGCCTCTGATTGTATTTCAACTGTCTAGCTCAGTGTTTTTCAACCTTTTTCATGATGCTACCCCCCTGGTATGAAAAAATATTTCGCGACCCGCGACCCTTCGCTTTTTTTTACGCGCAATTTACGCACTCTGAAATTCATTTGCGACCCGGAATTTCTTATGAAATTAGCTTTTCTTTCTGACGTATTTGAGCATAAATAAATATCTTGAATATTTATCCCTGATAGATAGAGTCTATAGCTATTATGGATCTTGACATACACCCAGGCCCCTATTTCACTAGACAATTGTCGGTGACCATTGACAATTCTATATGCAATGTGTGAGCCAACATTGGGGGCGGCAGACGTAAGCTTGCCTTCGGAATCCAAAAGCTTATCAGTTACTTACTTGACATGAAATGCATATTTCATATTTTTTATTATATATAATATATTTTTTTTTTGCTCTTTTTCTCATCGACATTGGAGATATCTCCAATTAATTTATTTGACGGTGGAGGCGTTTTACACCTCCACTAAACTTAGATTATTTTTATTCACTTTTTGCTTTTGCTTTCTCTTTCTTATCATTATCGCATATTTTGTTTCGCTTTGACCAGTAGAGACTTTATACATCTCTACTATAGACCAATGTAATTTAAGGTACGGACTTAACTTAGGGACCTTTTACATCCCTTTTATAAAATGTATTAATTGTATTAGGTAAGTTAAGTAGAATTTAAGTACTATTGTAAATCTATTTTATTTTGAAAAAATGACTTTCTGCCAATTTTCTTGCTGCGCATTCTTCTTGGCAATGATGGTCTTTCCGAATGCGCTGGTAGATTCAAAAAAAGACATGTAAAAGAGCCCTCGGCGGCCTATTTGCAAAATAAACTTTTGACTTTTTGACTTTTGACTTTTGAATGCGTGGTCAATATGGAGCCAACCGGCGCAGATTCTTGTCGAGTTTGTAATGTAAATAGAATTGTCATTTTTCACCGACTATTGTCGTATTGGAGAAATAGGGGGCTGGTGACAAACGTGCAGTGGAGCAAGTAACCAATATAAGATGATCTCAAACTGTATACAATTTAATTACAACACACCGGATAACTCACGCATAAGAGCCGAAGGATTGCTCCGACAATTGTTTCGGACTATTCCGTAGCCCTTCATCAGAGAGCGCTCGCCCCGGCGACAGCGAAACGAACACGAACGAGAACGAACGAACGAGTGTTCGTTTCGCTGCCGCCGGGGCCGGAATAGTCCGAAACAATTGTCGGAGCAATCCTTCAGCTTTTTTACGTGAGTTATCCGGTGTGTTGTAATTATGTGTGTCTCACGGTAGTTTCATGTATACATACATACATACATATCGTCACGCCTCTTTCCCACAGGGGTAGGCAGAGACTACTTTTTTCATGTATACAATTTGCTTAAAGGCTCTGCTAACACTGCTTGTGATCACTTGCCGAATTTGTACGGTGCCCTCGGTGCGCGAGTCCGACTCGCACTTGGCCGGATTTTGTGTCAAAATCAAAATTAAAATAAAGGCTGATAATTCGCCGCTTCCGTAACGCGCACAGTATAGTCGTCGGGTTATAAGCTATATATGTTGAGTTGTTATAGCAGTTACTTCATTATTTTGTCGCGCGCCGCTGACGGCGGTAGGTTCACCAGTTCAGTGTTTTCGTCTAGACAAAAACCTTCCGTACTGCCTGGGAACATTCTTAAGGTATGTTTGTATTGTTTAATGAAATAACCAACTAAACAGGTACAGGTCTGTACTACTTATTCATAGTTACATTGTAATTAATGTTGCCAGGTCCGATATGTTCTAAATCGGTACATAAGGTAAAACAAATCGGGATTTAGGGTTGTAGATCGGGACAAACAAAAAACAATATTTAATTTAATACTCGCGGGCCAAGGGTTCTGTACGTATAGAATTAGGTAACTGGATCAACTAAAACACTATATTGAATTTGAAACGATATTATGAAGATGAAAATAATTTGTGCCGTACGTAAGTACGGTTGGCGAAATAATGTGATATCTACTTATCAATTTCATCCAACTTTCTATCAAATGATTATGTCGCATAAAGGCTTAACAATCGACATTATTTATGACGTGCAAAAGATTCAACTAAGGGTGGCTATTCTAATTGGTACCCGTCTTGGAATTATTCTGGAACTAGCTGTTGCCCGCGACTTCGTTTGCAAATAATATAATTAGCCTAAGTACGTGTTATTCCAGACTATCTAAATCTGTGTCAAATATGACCCATATCTGAAGGCTTATTGTCTAACTCGCTCGCAATCGCCATCGTGTTCATTTTGACAGTTCCTGTATGAATGTGACAGCTAGCTGATTGTGATGCCAATTGTCAGCCCATACATGAACTGTCAAAATGAACACGATGGCGATTGCGAGCGAGTTACGTAATAAGCCTGCTGACCAGCCGTTCTGGCGCACAGATTAGAAAGATATAGTTGTTCTGACGTGAAAGAGTAACAAACGTCCAAACTTTCGCATTTATAATATTAGTAGGATAATGTCAACAAGTGGTTCCAGTAACATTCCTATAGGTTTGTCATCGTAACTTTCAAAATTACGATTTTTTCGATTCAAAATTGAGTCGCCCTCGCCTTTCGTGGCCTTACCGCGACCAATGTATGGAAAAAATTTTCAACCATCCCGAAAAATTTCTAAACGACACTGAAAATTAGAACACGGAAAAATACGAAAAGTAAAGCTATGGTCGGGAATCGAACCCGGGTCCTTATCTTTCCGTGATGCGTGCTATACTTACCGCTACACCCATAGCAGGCGAATAAACCTTCGAATTTTTCTATCTGTTACTAGCATGTCTCGTGACTTTGTTACTATGCGATTTTTTGCCAAGCGCCATCTGTAGTAACAGATATATACGTATATATTTCCTGCCTCTCCGGCTTTTTTGTTAGGTTTTACATGTCACAAACGAAAGAGCGCTTCATCATCACCTTCCTAGCGTTTTTCCCGGCATTTGCTACGACTCAGTGAGCCTGGGGTCCGCTTTGACAACCTAATCCCAAGATTTGGCGTAGGCACTAGTTTTTACAGAAGCGACTGCCATCTGACCTTCCAAGTCTAACCCAGATGGGTAACTTAGCCTTATTGGGATTGGTCCGGTTTCCTCACGATATTTTCTTTCACCGAAAAGTTCATGGTAAATTTCAAATATAATGTAAAAAAACTCAGAGGTGCGAGTCCGGGATTCGAACCCGCGACCCTCTGCTTGAGAGGCCACAGGTCAAACCACTAGGCTACCACGGCTTGTCAACTAAGTATGTCTTAGTATTTACCTCGAACTACACATAAACATATAAATATGCGCATGTACAGGTGTAGTACATTAAAAAAAAAAAAACAAAAATAGTTTATTTAACTAAAAGAGTGCGTGCGTGTATTAAGTTTTAACATGACATTTCGTTGAATTTTATCCGGTTTTCAACTTTAGTGACATGTTTTTAAAGTCGTGTATACAATGCAGCTGTCAGATTAAATTGTTTTATAAATAGGTAAGAACCTTATTCAAATGTCGTCAAATTTGAGAACCGCATGGGATGCAACGACATGGTACCTACCTAATTTAAGTACATCTAATTGTCTCATTGCCTGTAAAATTAAAGCGTTTCATGTACAATAAAGAGTTATACATACATACATGTCATGGAAAATCATTTTGCAATAAGTAGGTATACTAACTGGAATAGGTAGGTACAGACCTACCTACCTATTTTTTTTTACGTGAATAGGAAGGAAAACGAGCAAGTGTGTCACCTGATGGTAAGCGATCACCACTGCCCATAGACACCCCGCAACCCCGGAGGGATTGCAGATGCGTTGGTGCCAACCTAGAGGGCTAAGATGAAATGCCTCTTGTGCCCGTAATTTCCCCGGCTGTCTTACTCTCCACACCGGAACACAGCAGTGCAACCTATGCCAGTTCAAAGCAGTCTTTAGCTTTTTTCCGAAACCAGTTTGTCCCAGTGGTTTTTATCGTACTTACCAATAGTAAAGATAATGCTTGATTTAGCACTCATTTGCATTAAACGTTCGTTATTATGCTAACAACTGGCAGCCCCAGCGTCGCGCGGGTTCAAAGTCTGGCAGGTAGGTATAACACTTGAGTAAAATGACAGTTTCGGTGTTTTTATTTCAGTTTTTGGCGAATATTAAATACTTAGTGATGTGACTATTAAGTGAGCGAATGAAATAATGAACGAACGTATCGTCATATTTCAGCCAAATGACAGTTTCGGTGTTTTTATTTCAGTTTTTGGCGAATATTAATCTCGACCAATAGCTACCTATGTAGAAAATTCGTCTAACCATTAAAAAGTCCGTCAAATATTCGAAAATAATTATCAAATGGTTGGTTATAATTTTTTAATCTGCCCGCAAATTTGAGCACCTGATTCAGCATCGTTTATACATAGAACATTATTAACTTGATAACCATTTATTTTTATTTTTGTGTCGTGTTGAAATGCGACAAATCCCCGATATTTTCTTCGAGTCCAATCTTACTAAGAACAACCTAGTGACGCAGAGCTGGCAGCTTCCTTGGACAGCGTATATTATCGCGTCTGGGGTACTAAGCCAAAGGGGCCAGCCCTTTTTAATTGTTTTATTTTAAGATTAGTTTAGGTTTAGGAATACACAACAAGGAAAAAAAGCTCATAAACTACACTAAGCTAAAACTAAACTGTAAAAACCTGTATTTACAAAATAACAAAAGACTAGTACTTTACAATTAGGTACATAATTTTTAAATAAAAAAACGTTTAATATATAACCGCTGGCTGCGGCAGGGTTTCCAAAATCAAATTAATTAATTGTATAGCTAAAGTAGTTGTACTAATTATGGTTGAAATACTGATATTCGTATGATTCAAATTAAAAACAGCAACTGGTCAGCCTGCAGCCTGTCGACCTCAATGCCCAAAATGAGTCACGTAAACAAATCCTTTCGAAAACATGACGATCATCGCATGAGTGAGTGGCGTACAAAAGTTTACGGACCGGATACCGGATTACCAAGATCACATAGAGAGATACGGAAATCTCAGGAAGTAGATGCCAAATTTACATAAATGCACTGATTAGATATTTTACATTACATGCTATAGTATATTAATAGTTATTTTATGTGGCTGGTGGATAATGCAGAGAGGCATTATAACACGAGTGGGTTTTTATGAAACAAAGCGAAGATTGCACGAATGATTTAATTCCTACATCTAGGTACATTCATAATTTTTCCACAATAAACGTTTTCACATCAAAATACGTAGGTAACATTATATTTCTGTTCTTCGAATGTTCAAAACAGATGAAACGACTGACATTTATATATTTTTTCTTATAAATTCTAAAACAATAGACATGCCATTTATTTTTCTAATCGTTCCTGGGGCCTTACCATGACGTCTTAATGCGATTCAGTTTAGGTTCGCTCGCTGTCAGATTCATCGGGGCACATTGCTCGCAGGACCGATGGCCGATGGGGTCAGAAGGTTCTCGAGTGGCGTCCGCGGACCGGGAGACGAGCTGTTGGTAGGCCTCCAACAAGATGGAGCGACGACCTGATCAGGTTCGCGGGATCGCGGTGGATGCGGAAGGCACAGGACCGGTCCGAGTGGAGAGCCTTGGGGGAGGCCTATGTCCAGCAGTGGACGTCTTTCGGCTGATATGATGATGATGATGATGATGGTAAGGCCCCTGAACATATTGTAGGGAATTTATGATATGATATGGATGTAGATAAATGTTACTGTAACTACTAATTTGTGGTGGTAAATAAATAATTATTTATTTTTGCTCTAACTATATGGATCGTCATACCTATTATGTTATGACTTTAAAGGGTACGTGGACTAAACGCTCTGGTTACTAGTCTGGTGCCTATTTTTAGGGTTTCTTACTTCAAGAGGAAAAAAACGAAACCCTTATAAGATAGATTAGCAGGGGCGTAGAGTGCCTTGGTGGGGCCCCGTATAATAAATTATTTGGGGGCCCTTATGAAGGGTAAAGATTTCTCACATTTATTTTTGCTTACGCACGTCGGGGGCCCCCGTAGCCCGGGGGCCCCGTATAATTGATACGGCAGATACGGCGGTAGCTACGCCCCTGTAGATTAGATAAGTAGATAGATTCATTTATTTCTATTTGTAAATTACATTATATTTTTATGTCAAAACATAAGAAAGTCACAAAAGATCGTCAATTGTAAATAAAATAAAAACATTAATGTACAGTAAAATAATTCATACAAAAATAGAAATCAGAAATCCAATAATAACTACTTACCTACAATCAAGAAATAAATGTCGAATTCAATGTAAGATAATTTTTTTGTCCGACCGTCAGTTCCTTTAGCTCAGGAACTCATAGAACACACGTAAAAAGTATACCTACTTAACTTAACTCTCGGGGTGTTGTATTATTGCACAACGGATTTCAATAAGGTTTTTGTCAAAAGATACCTATGAAATACTTAGGTAAATATGATAGTGATTCAAGGAGGAAGTTTTTTATTAGGTATATTATAAAATCAAGCCTACCGGAATATACTTTATTGATCGGATATCTGGTCATAATCAAGGGAATCCACTTATTACTCAAGGTAGATAATGAAAATATTGCAATTCATTGCGCTTTTATGAGCGGATAATTATGCTAAGAGGTATAAACGGTAAAAACAATAAGTATTATTGCCGAATTGCAGGAAATCTAATCGTAAAAGTACCTATAGTTACTTCCAATTTTCAGAATTGAATTTCATACAAGTAGGTACCTACTTACCTAACTTACCAGTCTTTTCTGACTAGGTTCAATGCCGGATTTAGAGGTCTGGAGGCCTCTGGGCAACAAAGGAGTGAAGGCCCCTGGCCCCAAATTATTTTCCTGTCCAAGTTCTGTTGTTTACTAGTGTTTACTAGTCTGAATTTGTTTTTTTTTTCGAAGTCTATTGTGGGGGGCCCTCTTTTGTGGAGGCCCCGGGGCTGTAGCCCCGGTTGCCCTCCCTTAAATCCGGGCCTGACTAGGTTATGTACAATTTTGAATTATCAAAAGTTAAAAGTAGTTAGTTACTTAAAGTGATACTACTGCATATTGCTCTTATGTCCAGGGATCGGAACCGGTTTACAAAAACCGGTTAATATCGTTCGAAAAACCGGTTAATTACGCTCATTGGATTAACCGGTTAATAGAGGGAACTAAATCAAAAAGTATTAAAATAAAACCGGTTACCGGTTAATACAAAGAACGAAATTTTAGAGCTCGCGCTCACCGATACGAAACCGGTTTAACTCAAAACAACTCCGCCCCCACCTCACCGCACGCGCTGAGTCACGCGGCGATGCTCTTTCCATCTCTTTCTTTCTTGCATGCGCTGGCTTCAGTGTTGTTAGAAATTGGAATTCGTATTATAATTTTGTTGGACGCTTTCCGCTGTCTAGCCCTATGTATGCTTAGAACTTTAAAACTACGCAACGGATTTTGATGCGGTTTTTTTTAAATAGATAGTGATTAAAGGGGAAGCTGGTTTATATGTATAATACATGTTTAATATAGTAGAGAAATACTGATTGCACCCGTGCGAGCCGGGGCGGGTCGTTAGACGTTTGCCGTTCTCAAAAACATGACACTAAAAATGTGGGTGTCGTTTTCGAGTAATTTGGTGGCTCTGAGCCCGATTTTGGCATAATTTTTGGATCCAAGATGGCGGATGACATTTTGACACTATGACACAAAAAATATTTATGGGTGTCGTTTTCGAGTAATTTAGTGCTCCTGAGCCTGATTTTGACATACTTTTTTGGATCCAAGATGGCGGATAATATTTTGACACTATGACACTAAACATGTTTATGGGTGTCGCTTTCGAGTAACTTGGTGGCTCTGAGCCCGATTTTGGCATAATTTTTTGGATCCAAGATGGCGGATGACATTTTGACACTATGACACTAAAAATGTTTATGGGTGTCATTTTCGAGTAATTTGATGACTCTGAGTCCGATTTTGGCATAATTTTTTGGATCCAAGATGGCGGATGACATTTTGACACTATGACACTAAACATGTATGTATGTATGTATAACTCTTTATTGTACATAAAACACATGAAAAAGGTAAACAAGGTAACATGTTTATGGGTGTCGTTTTCGAATAATTTTATGCTCCTGAGCCTGATTTTGACATACTTTTTTAGATCCAAGATGGCGGATGACATTTTGACAGTATGACACTAAACGTGTTTATGGGTGTCATTTTCGAGTAATTTGATAGCTCTGAGCCCGATTTTGACATAATTTTTTGGATCCAAGATGGCAGATGACATTTTGACGTTTGACACTAATGACACAAAAAACAAAAAAGTGTAAAATGTTACTCGAAAACGACACCCATAAACATGTTTAGTGTCATAGTGTCAAAATACCATCATGCCAGATTGCTTTCAAAGTCGATATCCGAGGGTCCGCGAGTAGCTTTAAACATGAATCCGTTATCATAAATGAAAAAACTGGCCGTCATTATGAAATCTTCAGATTTTGGACCGATTGCTTTAAAAATCGATATCTGAGCGTCAGCGTAGTCTCCAAACCTGAATCCGTTATCAAAAACGGAAAAAGTAGCCGCCATATATTGACATTTTTAGTATTTCGACCGATTGCCTTCAAAATCGATATCTGAGCGTCCGAGTAGTCTCCAAACATGAATCCGTTATCAAAAATGGAAAAAGTGGCCGCCATATTGAAATTTTTAGTATTTCTACCGATTGCCTTCAAAATCGATATCTAAAGTGGTCACCAATATTGAATTTGTTGTCAAAATATGAAAAAATAGGCGTAAACTAGGGAATTTTAAGTTGAACGATTAATTTCTGTATTGATATCTGAAGATCTAGAAAAGCGAACGCTGAATGACACGACCGTTTTATTAGAATGATTATTTGGCATACATGTAACAGCTTACAAAAATTTCATCGCAATCGAGTCATTATAGTACCTACAGGAATTAGATTAGGCATTTCAACACTTAAACCATACTCGCGCTTGACGTTCTTTTATCAAAAAATTACTTTTTTAGTCACTATACACACAACCAGCTCACGAAAATGAAGTAAATGTAACGCTATTCACGATACATTACTAACTTACGTTGAAAAATTTTAATTTATTGTTGAATATGGTTTAATAGTCGCATAAGGCAATGTAACAGAATAGATAAAAAGTAAACAAATTGCTTATTCTACGCTGACGAAGTCGCGAACAAAAGCTAGTATATTATTTTTTATATTATATATTGCAAACGTAGGTTTTTTTTGAGTCACTTTGTAAACTGAGACGTATCTAGACGTATCTAGTTTCTGGTGCAACGGAATGTACGTAATGTTTGCATAAATAAAATTATTAAGGTGAAAGGTCACTTACTGACTAACGAACGAATCACTCACGACATCCTCAAAAACTATTGGAACAATCAAGAATATCAAGATGAAATTTGGCAAAGCGGTAGCTTATCGTAGACCTGTTAGGAACGGATTTTGCGACAGGGACAGGGCCAGATATAAGTGGTTTAAAGGGCTCTTGCAAGTTTGTATTTTTTCATATTCTGACTACACATTAAACATTTGGAGACCACTCCGACCCTCAGATATCGACTTTGAAAGCAATCGGTACAAAAACTAATGATTTCAAAAAGGCGGTCAGTTTTTTCATTTTCGATAACGGATTCATGTTTGGGGACCACTAGGATCCTCAGATATCGATTTTGAAGGTAATCAGTCGAAAAACTCAAAATTTTCATATGGTGGCCATTTTTTCCATTTCTAATAACGGATTAATGTTTAGAGACCACTCGGACCTTCAGATTTCGATTTTGAAAACAATCGGTCCAAAAACTAAATATTTCAAAATGGCGGCTACTTTTTCCATTTATGATAACGGATTCATGTTCGGAGACCACTCGGACCCTCAGATTTCGATTTTGAAAACAATCGGTCCAAAAACTAAAGATTTCAAAATGGCGGCCACTTTTTCCATTTCTGATAACGGATTCATGTTTAGAGACCACTCGGGCCCTCAGATATCAATTTTGAAAACAATCAGTCAAAAAACCAAATATTTCAAAATGGCGGCCACTTTTTCCATTTCTGATAACGGATTCATGTTAAGAGACCACTCGGGGCCTTCAGATTTCGATTTTCAAAACAATCAGTCCAAAAATTAAATATTTCAAAATGGCGGCCACTTTTTCCATTTCTGATAACGGATTCATGTTCGGAGACCACTCGGACCCTCAGATTTCGATTTTGAAAACAATCGGTCCAAAAACTAAAGATTTCAAAATGGCGGCCACTTTTTCCATTTCTGATAACGGATTCATGTTCGGAGACCACTCGGACCCTCAGATTTCGATTTTGAAAACAATCGGTCCAAAAACTAAAGATTTCAAAATGGCGGCCACTTTTTCCATTTCTGATAACAGATTCATGTTCGGAGACCACTCGGACCCTCAGATTTCGATTTTGAAAACAATCGGTCCAAAAACTAAAGATTTCAAAATGGCGGCCACTTTTTCCATTTCTGATAATGGATTCATGTTTAGAGACCACTCGGGCCCTCAGATATCAATTTTGAAAACAATCAGTCAAAAAACTAAATATTTCAAAATGGCGGCCACTTTATCCATTTTTGATAACGTATTCGTGTTTAAAGACCACTCGGACCCTTAGATATCGATTTTGAAAATAATAGGTCGAAAAACTAAAATTTTAAAATGGCGGGGTTAACCGGTTAATTTCACTCCACAAAACCTGAATTGGTGCAAAAACCGGTTTATTTAATAACCGGTTAAAAAACCGGTAACCAAACCGTTAACCGCAATCCATTTCGTTATCGGCCATTGACCCCAACCCGGTTAATTTCAAAAACCTGTTTCCGATCCCTGCTTATGTCATTGTTACTGTGAAACTAAGTAGGTGTTATTTAATTTTTATTTAGTTATTGCGATAATCAATGTAAGATGCTTATTAGAGCCAAACATAGAAAGTTGAGATCGTGAGATTTGAACGAGTTCACTTCTGGTATGGTTGCTAAACCCAATAGTACATTACTGCAGAGGCCGTGAAGTAAGGGATTGCAGGACGAGATTGGGGTACACGGCCGAGTCGTAGACGAGGCCGGATAAAGCGAGTCCTGCAATCCCTGTTTCCGGCCGAGGATTGTATAGTGCTTTTCTCAAGCAATGCGAGGAAATCAAGTAAAAATTGTTTAATTAGCCGCATTTTTAATTTTTGAAACATACCGTTTGAACAAACTATTGCTCGCGCCATGTTTAACCGCACACCCGCCCCGCGCCGAGCGCACCCGACGACCGCGCCACATTACTTCTTGGCCTAGGCCGTAAATGTAAAACTTCTTGGCTTCATTTCGACCGCGCCACATTACTTCTTGGCCAAGGCCGTAAATGTGAAACTTCTTGGCTTCATTTCGCGACATTAACGCGTACATTTCCGAACATGCTTGAGAAAAGTAAATTATATGACTTGACGCGGTTCACTTTGAAAATCTATCAATGTATGGAAACATTTGTTAGTTATATTACTAATATTATAAATGCGAAAGTTTTTGATGATGTGAGTGAGTGAATGTGTATGTTTGTTCCTTCTTCACGCTAAAACGACTGGATGGATTTGGATAAAATTTGGAACGAAGATAGCTGGTACCCTAGATTAAAACATAGGCTACTTTTTATCCGGAAAATAGCATAGTTCCCGGGGGATAGCCATAAACATGTCAATTGCTAATTCTACGCAGACGAAGTCGCGGGCAGAAGCTAGTTCTAAATATTGCTAACTAGCTGTTGCCCGCGACTTCGTCTGCTAAGAATTCGTTTATCGCTATCCCACGGGAACTACGCAATTTTCCGGGATAAAAAGTAGCCTATGTGTTATTCCAGACCATAACCTCCAAATTTCATCCAAATCCGTTCAGCCGTTCTGGCATGAAAGAGTAACAAACATCAATCCATACAAACTTTCGTATTTGTAATATTAGTAGGATTACATGACCCGCTTTAATCTAGGTATTTATTCCTTTCTTCATTAGGCATGTCCTTAAGGTTGCATGGTAGAGATCGCACTAAAGCGATAAAGCCGCCTGATGCTTATATACCTTGTGATTCTCTCTGTATCTGTTTTCTATGTAAAGTGTATGTGGTGTTGTTCAATAAATGGTCATTGTACTGTATTGTGTGTGCCTTTATTTTCAGAATCAACTGTTGAATAAACATGGAAAAAATGTTCATATTACTCTTATTATTACCATTGGTGGCCGCAGGCGAGATGTATTACGAAGATTTAGCGTCGCAACAAACAGTCCAATTTGCAGAGAAAGCCGGGGTAAGTGCAGCGGCAATACATGGAAAATCGGCAAAGTTCCCTACAACATTCCCTGAGCGGTACAATTTAGGGTTATTTAAAAAGCGAGCCTTCCTGTTCTTGAAAGGGTCGGCAACGCACCTGTGATTCCCCAGGTCTTGCAGGTGTCCATGGGCGATGGTGATTACTTTCCATCAGGTGACCCGTCTGCTCGTTTGCCCCCTCTTATACATATATATAAAAGTGCAATACGCACTCGCGCACCGGGGCTAAAAATACAATCCAGTGTTAACAGAGCCTTGCTTCTAAGCAAAATGTAGGTAGTGTGAGGTCGTTTTATATTGGATAATTTCATAGACAAACATGCCAAATTTAAAATTTCTAGGACAATTGGAAGTATGACCAATGCCGGATTTAGAGGTCTGGAGGCCTCTGGGCAACAAAGGAGTGGAGGCCCCTGGCCCTAAGTTATTTTCCTGTCCAAGTTCTGTTGTTTACTAGACTAAATTTGATTTTTTTTCGAAGTCTATCGTGGGGCCCCTCTTTGTGGAGGCCCCGGGGCTGTAGCCCCGGTTGTCCCCCCTTAAATCCGGCCCTGAGTATGACCCCCTATTTTTTGCTAGCACGGCAATTTCTATGGAAACGCTTTTTCTAATGACTATCTTTTGATTAAGTTGATGATTTTTTAACAGCTCCAAGGGACCGGGGGCCTAAATATTCGGTACTAACTGTTGCCCACATCGTCCGCGTATAATTGAATATAGCTTATGACACTCACAAACAAAGTGGCATTCCATTGGTAAAAGAATTTTCAAAATCGGTTTAGCAGATCCAAAGA
Source organism: Pandemis heparana (assembly GCA_963854515.1). Classification (NCBI taxonomy): domain Eukaryota; kingdom Metazoa; phylum Arthropoda; class Insecta; order Lepidoptera; family Tortricidae; genus Pandemis; species Pandemis heparana. The sequence continues at coordinate 14,335,664 of OY978010.1, read as the reverse complement.
TTACCCCTACAACCTCACAACTCACAAACTTTACTGCTGTATAATATTAGTATAGAACTCAGATCATAGAAAGGAATAGATATGAACTCGCACTTCCTTCCTTTCTATGATCTGAGTTATAGAACAAGTTATAGGGAATATTCATGATTTTTTTCATCGCTTTTTATATAAGCTCATTTATGTAACAAACAATATGAAAAAAAAATTATTTCAAATAACTATAAAAATAACCGAGATATAAGCTATTAAAGATTTGTCTCCATCTCGTTCTAGAAAAACGTACTTTTAATGGAGTTTATAAGGGCGTAATAACAAATGACGTCACAATGTCATATCGGATCTCTCTTTCCCTCCCGATTTTACTTTTAATTTCACTTTTTGACATATTTTTCACTATATTTTCATATTTTATTAAGAAAATGTGTTTTTTTAATGCATATTCCCTATTGGCAACTTAGGAGGTAATCTTTACGCGTTCCCGAGAAAAAGGGGTCTTGACAAACGGACGGACGACAAAGTTATCCTATAAGGATTCCGCTTTTTCCTTTTGATGTAACTACGGAACCCTAAAATAACATATTCCTAATATTTTTTTTATAATCGCAGCATCCCATCGGTATCCTCACCACAGCCAACGGTGCTCCTGTAGAATACTTAGACGCGAACGTGTCTCTTAACCGCCCGGTCCTCGACAACGAGTTCCTGGTAGAAACTTTGACACACCTGAACCGGGAGAAGATACCAGAGCGCATCGTCCACGCCAACGGAGCCGGGGCTTCGGGCTACTTCGAGGTAGGCCTTCATTACATGGACATCTAAGTACATAGTTGTAATAAACACGATACGATACTTCACTGGGGTATATAAACATAGCTCTGCTACATAAGCTAAAAAAGGACTTATAACACTCATAAAAGAACGATGACTCTTGCTTGTTAAAAAGTTTTGCGCCCCTGGTTTTTCCTAGCGTATTTCTAGTATTTAGTGACCGCCCACTCATTTATAGAGATGGCTGACATGAATGAGTGGCGGGTTCATGTCAGCCATCTACCTATAGAGATGGCTGACATGAATGAGTGGGCGGTCACTAAATACTAGAAATACGCTAGGAAAAACCAGGGGCGCAAAACTTTTTAATAAGCAAGAGTAAAGAGCGAGTGTTATGAACATTTATGTTAAAGATCGTTTTTTACTTTCAAATTTTGAGTACCTACCGATATTTTAGTGTCCAAGAAGTACTAGTTTAAAATATATATGATTCCATAGCTATGGTTATATATCCCAGTGCAATGGCGCACGCGGATTGTTATAAGTACCTTGTAAACGTTAAGAGCGTTTATCCCTACTGTGCTGGCAACGTCGCATACACTAAAAACGAAGTGCACTACAGACGCACATTGAAAATTTAATTCAATTTCTGTGATATAATCGCAAAAAAATACCAAAAATGAGACGTTGCCAGCTCAGCAGGGATGCCCTCTTAAGCGCTACAAGGAATCCCTCTCAAAAATGTCATGGTAAATTTCAAATGCAATTTCGCACATAAAAACTAAGAGTTGCGAGCCCGGATTCGGATCCAAGATCTCCACGAGAGGCCTTAGGTCTAACTACTTACTGGGCTGCCATGGCTTTTCAAAGTTTTTTTTTTTTTTTTTTTTTAATATATGAATTTGTTAATCAAAGTTGGCTACACACGAGGCTGTCTTGATTAAAAATATTGTGCAAATTTTCACCAGGGTTAGTTTAATTCAACTAAGTATTTAGGTAGAAAGGTGTTTTATCGTATGTTAGTTTTTTATTCTAAATCACCACTTTGATGCCCTATACTTTGAACGGTGTCGATATCTTTGTGGTGAGGCTTTTTCGTAGAACAAGTGTGTTGAGGTTGCCAACAAACGGATCTAAATGTTTGAAAACAAATGTAAACCACAATAAAAAAATCCCGAGTAACACATCCCGATCCAGTTCTGTAGTCTGTGTCAACCTGGAAAGAAGGTGAATAAGAGAATAGAATAGAATCGTTTATTGCAAGTCACATTATAGTATAAGGGTGCGACCAAACCGCCGCGTATACGCGGAAAGCTGGAAATCTAAAGTGGAAAGCTAAAGCTGTTTTTTTTTTTTTTTTTTATTTGACATTAAGTAAGCAAGGGCATAGCAACATAAATATTATAAATTTGGAGCTTCAAGTAAGTTATTAACTTTCGACAACTGAAGAGACAGGATATCTAAGTAACTCAATTTTTTTAGGTAACCCACGACATCACGGATATCTGCAAAGCCAAATTCCTGAACCACGTCCACAAAAAGACTCCCATTGCGGTTAGGTTTTCGACAATTGCGCCCAATACAGGGGGCATGGACACCAGGAGAGATGGCAGGGGGTTCGCCGTCAAGTTCTACACGGAAGATGGCAACTTCGACGTGGTCGGTCTCAGCTTTCCCGTGTTTTCCGTGAAAGATCCCTTGTTTTTCCCGGGGTTTGCTAGCTGCCAGGGACGGAATCCAGGGACTTTCCTCTACGATGTCAACATGGAGTGGGACTTCTTCACTCTACGCCCAGAATCGTTTGCTTTCCTAATGCGTAAATTCGGAGACCTCGGGATTCCAAATGGGTACAGGTAAGCGTGGATATTTATTTTTCACCTCACTTGCTCGAAAAGATTGTCTTTCTTCTTCAAAATCTGCGTGAAAAAGTGTGTGGTAATAGTTATTTGTTATACAAGGTTGGTAAGTAAGGTTTTACAAATGAGTGGATGAGTTGATAAACCCGAGCCGCAAGGCGATGGTTTTCATCGTCACGAGTTTGTAAAACCTTGCCAACCGTGTATCATACGACGTTCTTCAATACATTTGTGAGAAAATAGGCAATTATTAACACAAAATTGAAAAATAAATACCTTTCCCGAGATTTTGATGGTAAAAGACTATTTTGCGCGATTTGCGCCTTACTTAAAATATCGGGCGGAGTTAATTTCATGTTATTGTTGACCTCATCACTTGAAGAACTCATTTTGTTTGGTTTTTGTACACTATAATCAACAACACAAAACAACCCAAAATTTTACAAAAATGGCGCGTCCGTGTACCGTAATGTGCATGCGTAAGTTTTGTTTTTAATTAGGTTAACTAAAATTATCAGGCAAAGGTTCGACGCGTTCAGCCACTGCGATTTTTTCGAATAAATAAAAGGTGGAAATCATTAAAATCTGCGGTAGTTAAATTACAGTTTATACTAATTACAATAAATTTTGCAAATTCATTACCTAGTTACTTAGTTTTGTATATTTATACATTTTTCTGCGTATAAGTCGATATTTTTTATTTTTGTCATTTAATACTCTTTGCTTGTAAACTTTTAAAATGGAAAATTAAAAAAAAAACTGTAAAAAAATCGCACTAGTGCGGTAAAATTAACTTACGAGCCATGTATACATTCTTTGAAAGTGAATTTTTCGAGCAAAATTCCTCGCGATGTTTTCCTTCGCCGAAAAGATCATGGTAAAAAAAGTAATTTCGCACATGAATTTTGAAAAACGCGGGCGTGTAGAATTGATGATTCTAAATTGCAATACTGCGCGAGACAATAAGTAAGCTTAGTTTTCTATATCGGCATCTGGGTACCTATCAAAAATGACCGGCTCTATTTTATCTGCATCAATTTTTTTTAATTAGGATTCTGAAATTTGCGACTGATACCTTACAATACTCTTACAATACTCTTTTTTCTACAGGCACATGCCAGGCTTCAGTGTCCATACCTACCAAGTCGTCAACGAACACGGAAATTACAGCTTCATCAGATTTCACATACTAAGCAACCAAGGGTTCCAGTATTTAACAAACGCTGAGGCTACCAAAATTGGCGGTATGGATCCCGATGCCTTCAAAAAAGACCTGTACAACGCCATAGCAAGCGGGAACTATCCCAGTTGGACGCTATACATCCAAGTATTGACCTTGGATGATGTGAAACATGCCGGTTTCGACGTATTTGACACCACCCGGGAATTACCTACGGACAAGTATCCTTTAAGACCTGTGGGCCGACTAGTTCTTAACAAGAACTCGGTGAATTACTTTGCAGAGGTGCAGCAAATAGCTTTGTGTCCAAGTCATTTAGTTCCAGGGATATTGGGAGCTCCTGACAAGTTATTCGAAGCAAGACGCTTTGCGTATCGCGACGCACAAAACTACAGATTAGGAGCCAACTTCGAGGACATTCCGATCAACTGTCCATTCCGACGCTTCACGTACAATAACGCCGGTTTATTCAATTTGGAAAAGACTGATGGTTCTCCTACTTACTATCCTAATACATACAACGGAGCAGTACCGTATGTAGACGTAAAAAGACGTGAACTCATCAATATAGTGCAAGAGCCTACGTACAGCTTCGATCAAGTGACTGCCCTTTATGAGAGTTTATCTCACGATGCTAGGGAACGATTAATAAGCAATTTTGTAGCTAATCTGGGAATGGCTAATGCTAACCTTCAAGAAAGGGCCTTGAAATGGTTCAGAATGATCCATAAAGAGCTTGCCGAGGGGGTGGAGCACGGTCTTTCGTATAATATGAACAAACAACAGAAGAGCGGGTGGGATTATTCTTAAATTTTACGAATTGTATATAAAATGTTGTGGTATGGTTCTATATGTAAGTACTCACTTAGTTCATGAAGTATTACTGAAAACCCAAATGTAATATTACACACAGTGCTGCTCGCCAATTGACAACATTTCATATTTCTTAGCCTATAATTTTAATGGATCTCTGTATTTTGTTTGAAAAGATGAACATGCTGACAGTTTAATTTTTTCGCTAGGGCTTGTATTTAATTTGTGACTAATTTATTAATTTGTGCTTATTCTAAAAGGGCGTAACTCCTATACTATCACAGAATATACACTTATCCCTTTGTCTTTTCTCTATAGAAAAAAAAACTGACTTTAATTTCAAATTGTCAATGTCAGGTCCTATACTCTAATATTAGATTTTCGAGGTTCGCTTCGTGCTGTTCTGCTCATACTAATAGTCATTATCTTGAGAGTGAGAGAGAAGGCATGCAACGAACTTCGAAAATAGATTTTCAGAGTTGCCCCCCTTGTACTTTGAAGTTGGCAAAATTACAAAATTATGATCGCTTATTTTTTCTCGTAAAAAAACAAAGGCGTTTCACCTATCCTGTGGTAGTATTGGTAAAATTAGGACATATTTTTAATTATTTATAATAAGCGATATTAAAATTATATAAACATATTGCAGTGATCAGGAGGCAAAATGCTTTCGAACCATATATACATTGTCAGGTGTTATAAAAATGAAATGTTGTCAATTCTGTTAGCTTGAACTTTGGCTTGACAGGCTACCGCGTGTCTAGATAGTGTCTACCCTAGCAGGCTGTCTCATTTAACTTTAATCGGCATCGGCATAGAGTATTTTGACAATAGTGTACACCAGACCCCTATTTCACAAAGTCGACAATTGTCGGTAATGTCCGGTGACCATTGCGTATACAATATGAAGCCAACCAGCGTAGATTCTAGTCGAGTTTGTAATGTAAAGAGAATTGTCACTTGTCACCGACTATTGTCGTATTGGTGAAATGGCCAGCTACATGTGCTTGTGATATTGAGTAAGAATGTAAATACCAGGGGTCGGACATGGGTCGGATAAAGAGTGCGGATGACGTCAAACCACTTATAGGATGATTTCAAATAGTATTTTTGATTTGCATAAACAATTAACACTTATAATTTATCAACCTCTTTATTAAACGATATCGCCACTTGAAATGAGTAAGTACGTTTTGACTGACACATTGTCAATCAGATGAACAATTGACTTCGTTATTGTAAACAACTATTGTATCTTCACGATTATAGTTAGCTAAAATTTATATTTACTAATGTATAAAAAAACGCTGTAAAATGACATCTTTACTCGAATATTGTTACTACATGTACACGGAAGTTTAAATACAAACATCATCCTGTGTGCCAGATTTGGTACGTAATTTTTACGTCATCCGCACTTTTTGTTCCACCCCTGGTAAATACCTTCACTGCAGTCTATTCTAAATTTTACTAAAATAGGTCGCCGTAAGCAGAGCTAGAGGTGTCATACTGCTATTATAATTTATTCTTGGACCTATTTAACCTATTTATTTAATATATTTAACCCTCTTTCAGCTTTGGGGGTATTTTTGTAGCACTAGGGGGGGCTCCGAAATTCAATTTTCGAAATTCGTTTTGCGTCAGCCCACACACTAATAGTCATTCATTTGAGAGTGAGAGAGACGGTATGACGCGAACTTCGAAAATCTAATTTCGGAGCCCCCTGTACAGATTGTTAAAGTTTACATATCCAGTTGTGACGATGACATTTTTGTACCGCACTTACATATGTCTTGTGTAAATAAAATAAAACGAACATTTAAACTTTAAGCTATTTATTACGCATCACTCCATAGCATCGCTCCTGTCTTTGTCAGTGACTATACAATCCTCGTAGGTCCACTTTGGGAACATCCTCTTGTAGAGATGCAAAAGCACCGTGTCTTGAGACTTTAGTTGGCCATCGAATGTACATTTCATGTGTCCATGGGTTCCTGGTAATTAATAATGAAGTTGAAATACAATGGACTCAAATTGAAGAACAAACTAACCTAAAAATTGCATTTCTAATACGAGTTTTTTTTTTGCCGATTTTGCTTGCATTGTTATACCAAATTTCAAGTCAATCGGACCAACTATTGAAGTTTCCTCCTGCAGAAACGGTTTTGGCCGGACCATCAGTATTTCACTATAAGATTAATATTGTATTACCACCGAATCTAAATATGCTTTCTCTCTCTCTCTCTACTCTAAGTACAACAAAATATTTGAATTTTCTGCCTTTATTGAAAGCATGCAATGAAATCCATATCAATGTATAAGGACTAGGTATCTGCTTTATTAATAAAACTAACGACATACCTAATGGTTCCTTGATGTGCCCTGTCCGTCCATACTTAGTGCGCAGCTTGCACGGCTTGAAGTAAATCACGTCTTCTCGGTTGAAGAACATAAAACGGATCACAGCCGACCTCTTATTCACCTGAGATCAACATGGTGGAACGATATAATAAAACAATATGCAACGAAAAAGTTTTTGGGTCATTTTTTACCGACGACGGAACAACGGTTTAGGGTGAGAGGTTGTTTGTTAAATTAGTCAATTAGTTAGTATTAGTTAGTCTAAATAGTAAGGTCATGTACAACAGCCGCGAATTGTTTTTTACATTCATACAGTTTACCCCTCTATGCATTAGAAAATGAAATATCAAAGAAAAGGCGACTGAACCCACGGTTAAAATTAAGAGGGTGCATTCGTGCTGAGCTCGCAACGTCGCATTTTTGGTGATTTTTTGCGATTATTTCACAGAAATTGAATGAAAGTATCAAATATCCGTCTGTAGTGCACTTCGTTTTTAGTGTATTAATGTGTCCAATGCAATGATTAATGGTGATGGACTTTTATTTTCGTATTAAACCGATAAAATACTATATCTCGTTTAATAAGAAAATCAAAGCCCATCACGATGAATTATTGCATCAGACACATTAATACACTAAAAACAAAGTGCACTACAGACGGATATTTGATTTCTGTGAAATAATCGCAAAAAATCACCAAAAATGCGACGTTGCGAGCTCAGCACGAATGCACCCTCTTAACAGCACAGTAGAAATACTCCATATAGATTCAGACGTTACTTTGCAAAGGTCCATATTATATCATACGCTATGTAAAATTGTAAGTAATAGTAGTGGTGGTAGGAGGTGGGACCACTTTGAACTTACTATAGTAGTTAAAATTTAAACAGGCAAATGACCTGAAAGCAAGTAATTGAGCACATGCCCTGTACACCTTCAATATCACAGAGATTGTAGATACGTCAACTTAAGTCTTAAAACTAAGATGGAATTTCGTCTTATCCGAAAAGCAACTGGCCAATTTTGTTAGCGGCAGGATTCGTTAATAAGATTCAAGATGGCGGAAGTACTGAAAGGTTACCTTATACGGGTGACCGGAGAGCACGATCCTCTTCACGATCAGCCTGTCAGGGTTGCAGGACAAAAGCACACCCGACGCAACAAGCTGCAACTTAGTGTTCTTCTTTTCCTAAAATTTAAACCCATGTGAAAAGCACTGATAAACTTTTACCCACAGTCGACTGCAGAGAAAAATGAAAGGCGAATTTAGCGAGAAACCGAAAACATGGCTTCGGCCTAACACGACAGACGAGGAAGTGTGGATCTAGTTTCCTTCAGTTTTCCCGGAGGGGATAAACTTAAAACAAAAAAAAACTGTCTTGGGTATGGTTTTGCTCTTGCCAAAATCAGCTGTTCACATTTGTGGCGGCCATTTTGTGAGTTAGTAGAGAGATAAAGGAGGGTCCGCTAACTTTCGGACTAAACAGAGCCTTGATGGACTGATTAGCGCTAACAGTCATTTATGAATCATGTTTTTTTTTTTGCATCGGTCCTATAGCGAGCCTATAATGAGCCTCTAACTTTTTATGAATAAGGCTGTAAGTGTGTTGGAGTCTGTGTATGGGAGTTTCGCCTCTAGTGGCTGTTACTTACCTTGAAGCAAAGTACCGTTGAAGGACTGAACTGAATAGGAGCGTAGAATGTAGCCACACAGGTCGATCCGGGCTGGAAGAACCTTTCGTACTGAAAAACAAGTTCTCGTTATAGCCAAGCTTGTACCACAACTTCACAGTCCAGTGCCCCACATATGGGTCACGATGACTAGCTCCACAAGCTTGTGCCCCGCGTATGGGTCACGGTGAACTAGCTTTACCAATCCGTGCCCCACATGTGGGTCACCAGAAACTACAAAGAATTGTAACTCCTATAAGATACTATGGGCAAATGTTCTAGTTCAGTGGTTGTTATTGCTTCAACGCTCTTAAAGGTAAACAATTACATCACAACCAAGCCTAGTAATAAAATAAGTTACAAGAAATCAGTCGCAATCGTCATTCTGACACCATTTATGGGTACTTTTTATCTTTGTTTTTGTTTGTTGTTCAATTCAATTCAAATTTAGGTAAAGTGGCTCCATCAACTTTTTAGTTTTTGTTTGTGTTTGTTTGGGTTTTCGACTGACAACCCAAACAAAGGCATACGCATATAAGCAAAGGATCTCTACCTTTGAGTAGATGAGAGAAGCTTTAAAGTAGGTACCTATAGGTGTACATATTTATTTACTTACTTTGTGTTTACTCCCATTCGTGTGCTGGCTGAATATCGGGTTCACAATGAACCTGCGGTACCCAACTTGCATGATGAGCCTCTCCTTACTCTTGATGGGGTCCTCATTGGCCCCTGTCCGTTTCAGCACGACGTTCATGAGAGACATCTTGTGCTCGTGAGGCAGGAGTCCGAAGACGGCGAGGGGAGCCGTCTTGTTGGCAGAGTGGAAGGAAGTCCAGAGGTCTTGGCGAACGTTGGCTATGTGGATTGTGACGTAGAAACCGTACTAGGGAGAAATTTACAAGTTTATATCCTACTTCCTGCTAATATCATAAATGCGAAAGTTTGTGAGTGACGTTGTGACGATGTGATTGTGTATGTTTGTTCCTTCTTCATGCTGAAACGACTGAATGGATTTGGATAAAATTTGGAACAGAGATAGCTGGTACCCTAGATTAAAACAGGCTACTTTTTATCCCGGAAAATTGCATAGTTCCCGCGGGATAGCGATAAACATGTCAATTGCTAATTTTACGCGGACGAAGTCGCGGGCAGAACCTAGTGAAACCTAAAACCAGTCTAATCTAAGGTAGAAATTGTGCTATTTTAGGGTTTTCTTACTCCCAAAACTGCCATTCCAGTTCGTCACATTTTTGTTCGTCTTTTTTTATATGTATGGAACGTGACGAACAGGAAAAATCCAGTTTTTACTATGACACATTTTTTCCTGTATTAGAATCGATAGGAAAATTCTGGAAAAAATTATCATATAGTTTTTAGGGTTCCGTACCCAAAGGGTAAAAACGGGACCCTATTACTAAGACTTCGCTGTCCGTCCGTCCGTCCGTCTGTCACCAGGCTGTATCTCAAGAACCGTAATAGCTAGACAGTTGAAATTTTCATAGATTGTGTATTTCTGTTACCGCTATAACAACAAATACTAAAAACAAAATAATAATAAGAATTAAGGGGGGCTCCCATACAAAAAAAAGTGATATTTTAGCCCTTTTTCATGGCTACCACTCGCGGAGCTAGATCTCAAGAACCGTAATAGCCTTATTCATAAAAAATCCTTAATTGAGCTTTGATCGGTCCATTAGTTAACAGACTGATTAAGCTTATTTGACAGTTTGCTTGTTTGACAGTTGTTGTATTCATAAACGCTTGCTAGCAGTCTGTTAGCTAATGAGCTGCTGATGGATGGATTAGACGCGTTATGTTGTCACCTTGACAAATCATAGACCAAAAAAGGCCTTTTAGTGAATTAAAAAAAAATACAGCAGTGGCAGCGAATTAGCGGGAAACCAGCGAATTAACACGACAGACTAGGATCTAGTTTAGTTACCTTTCCCGGAGGGGATAAAAACTTAAAACAAAAAAAACTGTCTTGCGTATGGTTTTGCTCTTGCCAAAATCAGCTGTTCATATTTGTGGCGGCCATTTTGTGACTTAGCAGAGAGATAAAGGAGGGTCTACGGTCCGCTAACTTTCGGAAAACTTAACAGACCCTTGATGAACTGATTAGCGCTAATTGACGTTTATGAATCTTGTTTTTTTGCATCGGTCCTATAGCGAGCTTATAGCGAGCTTTTTATAAATAAGGCTGTATGTATTTTTATTGTGGCTACAACAACAAATACTAAAATCAAAATAATAATAATAATTAGTAGTCAAAATGTTGACGACAGAATTTAAACTCAATAAAACAAGTGTTTAATGGCACCAGCTTTTAGCCTTTTTTCTGGTACGGAACCCTTCGTGCGCGAGTCCGACTCGCACTTGGCCGGTTTTTTTATACTCAGTACCTATCTACTACACTCGGCTGGTCTAATTGACTCACCACATTGATAAGGCTGTCCTCTTTCTCCTTAAACACGCGCCTGCGAGTTCGATCGTAGTTCTCAAACTGGAAGATGCGAGCGAAGTCCGACGGGAGGTTCTCTTTAGGGTCCCAAGGAGACGACCTGTGGACAGAACCCTGGTATAGTGTACCCATTGATACACAGCAGTGGTCTGGTGCTCAAAAAACATTAAAAAAAACCACCGGGTAGCACTCCGGGAGTGCCGGCAGAAGTGAAAACTACACACACGCACACTCGCGCAAAAAGAAAAAAAAAAAAACTTTTTCTACACGAGATTCGAACTGCGGTCCACTTGAGAGAACGCACTGTTATTCCACAACTTATACCACTAGGTCAACCGCACATACGTTAAATCGACGAAATTAACGTACACTTCAGAAATCGAACGCGACTCTAGCTTCATACGTATTTCAAAATAAGCTCTTAGAGGATCCTGATATCCTGGTACTTAAACTTTCCCACCGTTTTACGTCTGACGCGAGTTTAACATTTTCTACCTACCCAAAAAAGTGCCCAACGCCGTTAAAGAAGTTTTTACATCAAAACTGTTGATTCCCTTTCCGTCTATACGCCCACAATCATGCTCAACGTGGCCCTTGGATTTTATTACCGAAGGCTCTATCTACCCCGTAACGTATAAAGAGGTGATTTATGTAAAATACCATCCCACTCTCTTTCAAACTTAGATAGTAGTGATGCAACGAATACGAATACTAATATTCGTATTCGGCGAATATCGACCCATTAGCGAATATTCGTGTTCGCCGGATATCTAAATGGCATTCGTAAAGAACCGAAGAGGACATAATTTGAAGGCATATCACTTGAAAGTATGTATCATTCGAAAGAGGAAATATTTGTGTAGGTACTGTTACAAATTTACAGCTCAAATAAAATTTTCGACTAGTCGACTAGATTAATCAGAGCTGTAATTATCTTCTTTCGTATATGTGCTTACAAAAATCGAGCGTAGTTTTTTTTAACAAAATTTAACAGCAGTTTATTTTGATTAGGTATTTAAAACAAGTGTAACTAGATTATAATAGTTTGCATACAATATCATAACTTGCTTTTTTTGCGTTGGATTCATCATGTTGACTATTCGTTTTGATATTCGTATTCGCAGAATAGTAAAACCATTATTCGTATTCGTAAAAGTAGTATTCGTTGCATCACTATTAGATAGGTAAAAAAAATCGCCTTCGTTTCATATCGTCGGTCGATCGTTTACCTTGAGAGTTGCGCGAGGCTGACTGGCGCCGTAACGCCCGTAACGCGTTACGTTACGTAGCGCTTTACCCTCCAATAAGAAGTTACTGAACTGACCGGAAGGACTCGAGGCCCCGGTAGCGCAGGAAGCGCTCCCGGGCAGGCAGGTGCTGCGGCGTGTCCACTTCGTCGGGGAATTGCGCGTCTTGCCGCGCCGCCGCTAGCCGCTTTATCAGTTCATGCTCTTCCTCCGCGTCTATTGTGGCGTCGTATCTACACAAAAATACGGATAAGTTTCTGTAATGCCATTTTAATACAAAGATCAAAAGAGTTTTAACTCAATATTTCGACAAAACAATAAAATAAAAAGCAATAACCTGTCATCAGTCGGTCCCATTTCGGACTCCGTAACAGATTCGAAGTCGTTATCTGCATCCTCTTCTTTCTCTGAGCTGGACTCTTCGCACGACATGAATTCTTCGTCTTCGTCATTTTCATCCTACATAATACAATTTAGAAATAAACAACAGTCGATGTAATCAGCATCATCATCAATCTTGAGCCTCCGCCAAATGTCATTACTTCGACTTTGGAGAAATACACCTTGTTAAAAATGAAGCGAGGGTGAAAGCCATATAAAAAAGAGACGAGTAGCATTTCGGGAGTGCCGGCAGAAGTGAAAACAGCAGCTTAGATTTGATTTTAATGTTGTAACCTCCATGATGCTCAATACGCGACCGTACTGGCCGCTTAAAAAAAAACGTACGTAATATTTATATTGACAGACCTCTAACAATGTGCTGATGCCCTAGTACTTTTGCTCCACGACTCAGCAAAAAAACACTTCAAAAATCGAACGCGATTCATTCTTTTTCAAAACAAGCTTTTAAAGGATCTGTAGGCTTATTGTCTAACTCGCTCGCAATCGCCATCGTGTTCATTTTGACAGTTCTTGTATGAATGTGACAGCTAGCTGATTCCGATGCCAATTGTCAGCCCATACATGAACTGTCAAAATGAACACGATGGCGATTACGAGTGAGTTAGACAATAAGCCTACTGATATCCTGGTACTTAAACTCTCCCTCCGTCTTACGCCTGACGCGAGTTTAACATTTTTTACCCATCCCAAAAAGCATTCAGCGTTGCTAAAGAAGTTATCACTTCAAAAAACTTAATAAGAAATCCGTTAATAATGAAAGGTTAGTGACCTCGCTGCCGCCGGAGCCCTCGTCCTCCGCGTCCGACTCCACGATCCACGCGGCCTGGTAGCTTGACCAGCCCTTCGGGACTTTCTTCACTTTCTTTGTTTTATTCGTCTGTGAACAAACAAAGGAAAAAATCACATATTAGCAAAAAATTCAGAATCCATCATCATCTTCCTAGCGTTTTTCAGCGAGCCTGGGGTCCGCTTTGACAACCTAATCCCAGGATTTGGCGTAGGCACTAGTTTTTACAGAAGCGACTGCCTCTGACCTTCCAACCCAGAAGGGTAACTAAGCCTTATTGGGATTGGTCCGGTTTCCTTATTAAAAGCCAGACATTGAAAAATTCAAATAAAAAAGATTAGCGCAAGATTCGTCCGGATAGCTACCATAATCTTGCTCGATAGTCCTGCCGCCAAGCAGCAGTGCTTGCGTAGTTCTGTTCCAGCATTAAGATTAAGACAACTGGTGTTATTACTGATACATGATGTATCTCACCTTAGCTCTAGGCATAACACATCTGCAATCCTCTAGTGTTGCGGGCGTCCTAGGGTGGTGGTGCTCGCTTACCATCAGGTGACCCACTTGCTTGTTTACCAACCTATTTTATAAACTTCCATGCTGGTATGGGAGCATAAAAAACAGAATGTACCAGTTGCTTTTCTTCCTGCGCAGATGGTAAAAGCCCATCGAGGGAATGGGCGAAAAACTTAGGAATCATGTTATAGGCGATGCGGCTAGCACCAATCACTATTCTGATTCCATTTTCCATCTATACGCCCACAATCTTGCTAAACGTGGCTGTAAGTCTTGTCGCCTTAGGCTCTGTTTACCTCGTAAGGGTTAAAGACGTGATTTGTGTGTGTGTATAGTATGAATCTTCCCAGGTGAATTTTTCACTTCGAGCCCTAATCTTTCAAACAAAGGCCATTGTCTCTATTATCGCAAAACCGCAAGCTACCGTACGCACACGCCACTACAGCATTCATATTAAAAAACAAACGGTATCGTCATTGTATTAAGGTTCAAATTAAAAATAATATCTAGAATATCAGTGACATTAAATTTGAACCTTAATACTATGACGATACCGTTTGTTTTTCAATATGAATGTTGTAGTGGCACGTGCGTACGGTAGCTTTCGGTTTTGCGATAATAAAGACAATGGCTTTTGGTTGAAAGATTAGGGCCCGAAGCGAAAAATTCACCCGGGAAGATTCATACTATATGTATGTATGTATTGTGTACTTATTGTTAATTAATTTGTTATGTAATTTTTGTTTCTTTGTGTACCCGGTCACTGGCAATAAAGATTTTTTATTTTATTTTTATTTTATTTTTTATAAAGAAACAGCTGCTCATTACCTCGGCATTAGCCTGGGCTATCTCCTCCTCGGTAGGCCAGGTTTGCTCCGCGTCCATGGGATCGGGCACGTTCTCGGAGACCAGGCTTTCTTGCTTCGCAGGATCAGCTACTTGCAGCACGGACACCTTCACCACTTCTGCATCCATTTTATCCGGGTTCGAGTTTTCTCTGTACACAGTGTACCAGATGTATTTATGAGACAAGCTTACCTGTGTACCTGGTACATGGTCACAGTCAACATGGTTAGCCCCCTTATTCATAAACGCTCTGTTGGTTTCTGCTAACTTTGCAATCGTTTGTCATTATCTGTCACTTTGACGTTTACCTTTCACAGATAAGGACAAACGATTGCTAAGTTAGCAGAAGCCTATAGAGCGTTTATGAATAAGGGGGTAAATCTTTAGCTGGTGTTTTAATTTTATTATTATTTTAATCTACAGTGCCAACCTGGCAACATTAAGAGCCTATTATTTGAAGTGACAGTTGTCTATGATTCCCTTTCTATTTCTTAGTATGAAACAGACAGAGGCAACATTATAGATAACTGACACTTAAGGTATCAGGACCTTTACGGAGAGTGGTAAAATAGGTCCTAAGTATGATATATGCATCCAGCATAATATAAAAGAGCAGCTATCTAAACTACATAAACGAAAAAAATGTTTATCTGGGAGACGAAAAAAAGAGGCAGAGCACTATAAAAGGTTGATTAAGACGAGGACTATTTTCAGCCGCCTAAATCGACTTTAATGAATTACCTGAAAATAATATGTAAAATCACAACACAGATGAAATTCAGGAAGTTTTACTTAAAAATTATTTAAAAATTATATTCTGTAAAAAAGGAAAAAAAACTGAAGAGATAACTTACTTCCCCGATGTCAACGGATGCGGATCTTCGTGCCCATCTATCCGTGACAACTGAAAATCTCCCAGCCCAGTGACGTGAACCAAACCATTAACATCTAGCGGCATTCCCCTTAAGTAACCACTGACTCTTAACGTCCCACTCTCCCCTTCAGTATCAGGCACATATTCATAAGATTCCGCTAGCATATACGGTCTCTTCTCTCTATGGTGCAGTATATTACGTTTCTGATTGCCAATTCTTCGTAAAACATTTAAACCGTCCGAACTCTTATCTAGTTGCATTATCTTTTCTTCCGGCAGCCATTTTGAAACGAGCTTCTGAACATTTTGTTTTTCTGTTGTACGCTTCTTAGGATTTACTCCCTCAATGTCCATGGCTACTACAACGGGGGTCGGCATTCCTTGTGCCATGGAAAGGGCTAAGACTTTCTCTCCCCACTCATCAACAGGTTCATCGAGGGCCGAGCTTACGTATAGAGCCGTGTCTGCTACCTTCAGGGTATCAAGAAGAGAAAATTCATTGCCGATTTCAGGACAGATGAATGAGAAACGCTGCTTGAAGTTTGGTAGGCTGAAATAATAACAAGAGTATTATTTGTACAGTAGTATTTCATGTTTTATATTTTTTTATTTACATTTGAAGTAGAAGTTGTCTATTGGGTTTAAAACAAACTTATAAAACTGGCACTTCACTTGGCATATTTATTCAAATACATATATTGTGAGTGAAGGGGATGCACTATATTGTTTCTAGCAAATTCGACGAAGATGCCAATAGCGGAACGCGAACACGCAATGCCAAGTGGAGTGCCAGTATTAAATTTAACTACCAATCAGTATTTTTAAAAAAAACTTACGCAATATGCAAGATGCCATTTTCAGACTGTGTGGCCACAGCCCCTTCGGAACACGTCCGCAGTATCGCCAGCGCGGACTGCACATCCAGTTGGGCATTGAGAGGAACCACACAAACTAAAAATGGTGGATTCCTTGTGCCTCCTAGTGCACGCTTCTTGGACAGCACCTCTTCACGTTTGTTCCTGCGGATCTGGAGCGCTTGGTGACGACGCTCATCTTTTTTAAGGATGTGACGGTTGCGCCGTACGAATTCCTTGGCGTTAACTTTCCCTGAGAACGTAGGAAGATTTTTAAGTTTGTTTATATGTCGAAAGCACACACTGATTTTTAATTGCACAGTGCAATAATTTCTTGTTTATGTAATACACAAGATTTGTTTCCATATTTAAAATACTGTTTGTAATAGAATTTATAAGGATAGTAGTGAAGAACGAAACTATTCTAACCTTTAACAGCAGCGGATATACCGCGCTTAGACCGATGACGAGACTTATGTGACTTGTTGCTCTGCTTTAGAGTTCCTGCACGGTGCGCTTGCTGCATTTTCGTGTCTTTATTACAAGAGAACTGCCTAAAATACAATTATTTACTAATATAAGCACATGGCGAAATCACTGTAACTCCGGTGTTATTACCTTACCATGTGACAGTGACAGTGACAGCAAACCTGACAGCTGTCAGTTTTTTTTTACATAGTTTGATCAAGATACCGTAAAAACCTTAGTTCTAGATTAAAGATATATGTAGTAGTTTTAATTTGTGCTTGCATCAAGCTATTCGACACAACTATAAAACCGATGTTGTTAAACCGTAGTGGATTTTCAAAATCATTCATTTATGAAGCTATAGTAGCTGATAACAAAATGAAATCTAAATCAATATCAATGCTGTAATATAAACGGACTAGATGAAAACCCGGCTTCGCTCGGGTGAAGTTTGAATCATAATACACTTGTAGGTACAAAATGTAGGTAGAATGTGTAGCCATTATTTCGAATCACTGTTTATTATTTTAATACAAAAATAGGTAGATGTGATAGCATTCACAATAACTGAAATTATCTGCAAGAATATATCCGTGCATGGCGTGAACAACTTGATGAGTCCAAAATGGCAATTTTACAGGGCGGCCATTTTAAAGTTTGAAAATCCGTTTTTATTTTGAATTGGGAATGCATGATTATTTTAAAAGTGTGTTTGGTGATTTTTCTATTGATACGAATAACCATCCTTAGCTACGGAAAAAAGTTTCAGATTTGACGACCGGATAGTCTAGTGGTTAGTGACCCTGACTATGAAGCTAGAAGTCCCGGGTTCGAATCCTGGTAGGGGCAGACATTTGTATGATGAATACGAATGTTTGTACCCGAGTCATGGATGTTGTATGTATTTAAGCATGTATTTATCTAAATTATATAAGTATCCTTATCCGTTGCTTGGTAGCCATAGCACAAAGCTTTGCTTAGTTGGGGACTGGGTCAGTTGGTGTAATTTGTCCCATAATATTTATTTGTTTATTATTATTTATTTTTCCGTCGAACCATATATTTTATAAAAATAAAAACATTTTACTCAGTCACTCGGCGGCCTCTATACGGCTGATAAGCACTACGCCAATGACATATCATTTTTTTTTTAAATTGCTGCTTGAATCTGTGGTAAACGATGACATTTGTAGCTAAAAAAAGCAACGGCTAAGTGGCGCCGCCTGTAGATTGTTTGTGTTACTACCATACATGGGGAATTGACATTGTTCATTTTTTTTAGTATGCTCCAATTCGAAAACCATCAAATAACCGATTTATCTTGTCCGATTTCAAAAATACTTTACGATTGCAGATATTTTTGTAAAAGTACGTAGTAAGTTTTGACCTTTGTTTGATCTAACGACCGGGTTTTATGTTTTATGTAAGAATCGGCCATTAAATGTTTGCCACAAAAATGAAAAAAAAAAGTTTAGCTACGGTATCTGTCACGCTATCACTGTCACGTCTACATCATAACATTACATTCTGATTTAACCTACAAACATTAGAAATAAAAGCAAATTCAAAGTATAAAACTGTAACAAACAATGGATATTTATAAAAAAAAAAAATCTGCCGGGATGCAACAATGACTCGAACTATAGCCCCAACAAAATCATTGTGAAAATCAGAGAAGGTTTGCAGAAGAAATGGTGTACGCAAGCTAATGTGGAATATTTCAAAGTTTACACGATGCATTGTTGCGAAGACCATTTTAATGTAAGTAGAAGTCAGGAAAGATGTGCAGGGGTGAAACGAAAAAGCAAAAACAGCACGGAAAACAATAACAACGCCAACGAACGGAAATAATTTCGAACACGCGAACATTGTTGACATTAAACGTGAGTTTGCCGTTAAATTCACACACATCTACAGATCTATGACGTTGACATATAGACAAAACCTTTTTTTATATTTCTGTACGAAGGCGATTGGGATCCTGCCAAAATTAACAAATTATCAAACAGCGAAAAATATTTATATTTATTATTAATAAACAAAGATACGTAGAAGCATAATATTCAAGTTAGTTTCTTAAAAAAGTCCATTTTATCAAATAAAGGTGTTAAAAGCACAGCTTAAAAAAAATGAACAATGCCAAATTCAATAAAAATTACCATAGTGGTTTAGTAACACGAACAATCTACAGACGGCGCCACTTAGCCGTTGCTTCTTTTAGCTAGAAATGTGATGACATTTCTACTACAGATTCAAGCAGTTTTTTTTTAATTTGATATGCATTGGCGTACTGCTTAACTGCCGTATAAGGGCCGAGTAGTGATGTATCGAATATTCGCATTCGCATTCGCGAATATTCGCATATATCAGGAATATTCGCATTCGCATTCCCATTCGCAAAATTACTGCGAATGTTATGCGAATATTAAAAAAAAAATTGAGGGTATCTAGTAGTTGTTTAATTATATAATTTCCGCCGCCCGGTAAGGGAGATAGCCCTATTGGCTTGGCGCTAAATTAAATAGCCCATCTGGCAACATAGAGTGGAATGACATTTCAATCAGATGCGTTCGTTCGTCTCAACTCGGCTATTCTAGGAACAAAAAACAAACGGAACGTACTTCGTTTGTACGGGACTTCCACCAAAGTCACCAAGTCATAGACAAATGGTGCCAAATTTTAACAAAACTGAATATTCGCATTCGCATTTGCATTCGCTAATGTCGAAAATATGACATTCATTACATCACTACCGCCGAGTGACTGAATAAAATGTTTTTATTTTTATAAAATATGTGGCTCGCCAGAAAAAAAATCTGAAACTTTTTCCGTAGCTGAGAATGGTTATTCCTATCAAAAGAAAAATCACCAAGCACTTTTAAAATAATCATCCATTCCCAATTATTCAATTTTTTCTATGGTTATGTTGGCCAATCTCAGGTTTAAGAAAAATCACACGGCGTATGTGCGCTAGCATGAAACGGAACGTTTGTCATCCTCCGGTGTCAGTTTCGTTCGCTAGTCTGTGGTGTCCAATATGGCGACTGCGATTTGTCCATCGGCACCGTTAGAATTTTACAAAATACTCGACAATCCGAATTTTGCGGATACATGTTGTCGATTCGAAATCATTATTTTTTCACGTTCTATCATTCAGGCAACGTTTCGATCGAGTCTACCGTAACCGGTCACGAAATTATTAATATAGACTAGATGGAAACCCGGCTTCGCTCGGGTGAAATTTGAATCATAATACACTTGTAGGTACAAAATGTAGGTAGAATGTGTAGCCATTATTTCGAATCACTGTTTATTATTTTAATACAAAAATAGGTAGATGTGATAGCATTCACAATAACTGAAATTATATGCAAGAATATATCCGTGCATGGCGTGAACAACTTGATGAGTCCAAAATGGCAATTTTACAGGGCGGCCATTTTAAAGTTAGAAAATCCGTTTCTATTTTGAATTGGGAATGCATGATTATTTTAAAAGTGTGTTTGGTGATTTTTCTATTGATACGAATAACCATCCTTAGCTACGGAAAAAAGTTTCAGATTTGACGACCGGATAGTCTAGTGGTTAGTGACCCTGACTATGAAGCTAGAGGTCCCGGGTTCGAATCCCGGTAGGGGCAGACATTTGTATGATGAATACGAATGTTTGTGCCCGAGTCATGGATGTTGTATGTATTTAAGCATGTATTTATCTAAATTATATAAGTATTCTTATCCGTTGCTTGGTAGCCATAGCACAAAGCTTTGCTTAGTTGGGGACTGGGTCAGTTGGTGTAATTTGTCCCATGATATTTATTTGTTTATTATTATTTATTTTTTCGTCGAGCCATATATTTTATAAAAATAAAAACATTTTACTCAGTCACTCGGCGGCCTCTATACGGCTGATAAGCACTACGCCAATGACATGTCATTTTTTTTTTAATTGCTGCTTGAATCTGTGGTAAACGATGACATTTGTAGCTAAAAAAAGCAACGGCTAAGTGGCGCCGCCTGTAGATTGTTTGTGTTACTACCATACATGGGGAATTGACATTGTTCATTTTTTTAGTATGCTCCAATTCGAAAACCATTTGGAGGAAAACCATCAAATAACCGATTTATCTTGTCCGATTTCAAAAATACTTTACGATTGCAGATATTTTTGTAAAAGTACGTAGTGAGTTTTGACCTTTGTTTGATCTAACGACCGGGTTTTATGTTTTATGTAAGAATCGGCCATTCAATGTTTGCCACAAAAATGAAAAAAAAAAAGTTTAGCTACGGTATCTGTCACGCTATCACTGTTACGTCTACATCATAACATTACATTCTGACTTAACCTACAAACATTAGAAATAAAAGCAAATTCAAAGTATAAAACTGTAACAAACAATGGATATTTATAAAAAAATGTTTTCTGCCGGGATGCAACAATGACTCGAACAAAATCATTGTGAAAATCAGAGAAGGTTTGCAGAAGAAATGGTGTACGCAAGCTAATGTGGAATATTTCAAAGTTTACACGATGCATTGTTGCGAAGACCATTTTAATGTAAGTAGAAGTCAGGAAAGATGTGCAGGGGTGAAACGAAAAAGCAAAAACAGCACGGAAAACAATAACAACGCCAACGAACGGAAATAATTTCGAACACGCGAACATTGTTGACATTAAACGTGAGTTTGCCGTTAAATTCACACACATCTACAGATCTATGACGTTGACATATAGACAAAACCTTTTTTTATATTTCTGTACGAAGGCGATTGGGATCTTGTCAAAATTAACAAATTATCAAACAGCGAAAAATATTTATATTTATTATTAATAAACAAAGATACGTAGAAGCATAATATTCAAGTCAGTTTCTTAAAAAAGTCCATTCTATCAAATAATGGTGTTAAAAGCACAGCTTAAAAAAAATGAACAATGCCAATTTCAATAAAAATTACCATAGTGGTTTAGTAACACGAACAATCTACAGACGGCGCCACTTAGCCGTTGCTTCTTTTAGCTAGAAATGTGATGACATTTCTACTACAGATTCAAGCAGTTTTTTTTTTTATTTGATATGCATTGGCGTACTGCTTAACTGCCGTATAAAGGCCCAGTAGTGATGTAACGAATATTCGCATTCGCATTCGCATTCGCGAATATTCGCATATTTCTGGAATATTCGCATTCGCATTCCCATTACAAAATTACTGCGAATGTTATGCGAATTAAAAAAAAAATTAGGGTATCTAGTAGTTGTTTAATTAGGTATATAATTTTCGCCGCCCGGTAAGGGAGATAGCCCCATTGGCTTGGCGCTAAATTAAATAGCCCATCTGGCAACATAGAGTGGAATGACATTTCAATCAGATGCGTTCGTTCGTCTCAACTCGGCTATTCTAGGAACAAAAAACAAACGGAACGTACTTCGTTTGTACGGGACTTCCACCAAAGTCACCAAGTCATAGACAAATGGTGCCAAATTTTAACAAAACTGAATATTCGCATTCGCATTTGCATTCGCTAATGTCGAAAATATGACATTCATTACATCACTACCGCCGAGTGACTGAATAAAATGTTTTTATTTTTATAAAATATGTGGCTCGCCAGAAAAAAAATCTGAAACTTTTTCCGTAGCTGAGAATGGTTATTCCTATCAAAAGAAAAATCACCAAGCACTTTTAAAATAATCATCCATTCCCAATTATTCAATTTTTTCTATGGTTATGTTGGCCAATCTCAGGTTTAAGAAAAATCACACGGCGTATGTGCGCTAGCATGAAACGGAACGTTTGTCATCCTCCGGTGTCAGTTTCGTTCGCTAGTCTGTGGTGTCCAATATGGCGACTGCGATTTGTCCATCGGCACCGTTAGAATTTTACAAAATACTCGACAATCCGAATTTTGCGGATACATGTTGTCGATTCGAAATCATTATTTTTTCACGTTCTATCATTCAGGCAACGTTTCGATCGAGTCTACCGTAGCCGGTCACGAAATTATTAATATAGATAGTAAATTGCTTATTTCATGTTTTTTGTATTCCACCTGCGTTTTCAGATATACCACTGCTGAAAAGGGGTGCGCCACAATACATTTAGCAAAAGGTCATCCAATAAGAAAAATGATAGTATAATTTAGAATGAAGTGATTATTTCCTTTTTATTTTCTGCTATTTAGTTCCAATAATTATTTTTTATTGTTCATGACAAAATCTGGCATGTTCGTTCGGGCAACATTACGCACGCCAACATCACAGGTCACGTGACGTGACGTTGTGGACGTGTCATTTGTAGACGGTTCGCTGGCGGCGTTGCGCACGCTCATTTTCGCGAAAGTCCAGTTGGAGTGTTACTAATGAACAAAAGTTGAATGGTTTTAGTCGAATTCATCAGTGAAAATTATAGTTAGGATAGTTAAATCTCAATAAATCAAAATGGGAAGTGAGTATCGTTCATTTTACTTCATTTAAACTAGTGATCATATTTAGAACTACCGACACGTATTAACTGCATTTTGGATGCAAATGTGGATTTAAATAGCGGGTTATGTGTTAAACGTGTAACATATTGTGTTCTTTCTCGTTTTCAGTCAAATTCCTCGAAGTTATAAAGCCGTTTTGCAGTATATTGCCGGAGATTGCAAAACCGGAGAGAAAGGTAAGACTAATTGGTTTTATCACGGTATTTCCCTGTATTTCTGTGTAGTTTCTCATTCCATTTAGTTCTTAAACCTTGGAAGAGTGTTAAAGGTTTGATAAGCCATTAAAAAATAAAGTGAAAGTAACGCATTCGTGGCGTACGTATCGTCCTAAAAAATCTAACTGTAAAATGCTATACATACTTATTGGGTAACTGAGGTTATATCTAACTAGAATTCTCGTTGTTTCAGATCCAATTCCGAGAGAAAGTACTATGGACGGCAATCACACTATTTATTTTCTTAGTATGCTGTCAGGTAAGCCATAATTTTTAATAAACCATATGCTGGTCTAGATTATCAGTAGATAAAGCATAACCTTATTTTTTATCAAAGTAAATGAAGCTAATAATAACTAGTTTCTAATGGTACATTAATTATTCAAGTTTTTGATCAGAAAAGCTTGTTTTGAGCTCATGTATTAACAAAAAAAATGTTGTATGTTTGTACATCTACTAACAGCCTAGGCTGTGTACATCCCAATTAGACACAACACTCCTATTAATCCTCTTATCTTATTAGGCCTGCAGTCCTGTTCAGTCTTAGTACAGATGAAGTAAGATCTAACCATTAGTCATTGATTAAAGTTAAATCATAAAAGTTTATAATCAACAAAAAAAAATGTACGGAAATTTATTTTCGGAAATATTATCTTTTATCTTAAGTCATGCAAGAAATGCAGAGGTAGGTACACAGTTTAAAATTAATCAACCTCTTTCTAGATCCCCCTATTCGGCATTATGTCGTCAGACAGCGCGGATCCATTCTACTGGATCCGTGTGATCCTGGCTTCGAACAGAGGAACCCTGATGGAACTCGGCATCTCCCCCATCGTCACGTCCGGTCTTATCATGCAGCTGCTAGCTGGTGCTAAGATCATTGAAGTTGGTGACACTCCCAAGGACAGGGCGTTGTTCAACGGTGCACAGAAACGTAAGTACTATGTTTATATCAACGTGTCAGTACCGTAACTGTAACATATGGGGGCCATGGCAAAGTCATTAGTTGTCGTTCCTCAATATAAAGAAGTGCATTATTGTGCCTTCTGTTCTCTAAGCCAAGGCAGTTCGGGGCTCTGTAGAATTATGAACCCATGGCGTTTTGTCAGTAATGACACTCTAGTTACAATATTACTAGGTGCAACTGCTATTAGGGCAATATATTTTTCATTATCTGGATTGTCCAATGAAACATCAAAGATATTGGAAGTGGTTGACTTTAAACTTGGTTGATGTTAGACTTTTTATATCCATTCTGAGGGCCTTGTATTTGGTATTGAGTCTTAACACTTTCACAGTCCTGTGCCCCATGTATGGGTCACTAAGAAACAACCAGGCACATGCAGACTAGTAAAAACTGAACAAGAAATATATATTGAGCTAATTTGTTGGACTTACAAGAGTTTTTTTAAGGGGTCTGTTAAAATGCTAAAGTCATTGTCATTGTTAGTAATCATAATCATAAGATTACCTCAATGTAAGGTATAATATAAATAAATGGCTGTACATATCTTGATCACTAAGAGAAAGTGGTAGGTATAGCTGCATATTCAGGAGGGTGGGGAGGGTGTAGAAATAACGCTCCCCCCTTCACATAAAAGACTCTATATGTAATTGGTTATTGAGCATCCATCAGTAAGCTCAAGGTCTAAATATACATTACCTTTCCTCAAAAATAAGCACATCATAAAATAAAATCTTATAAAACTAAACTAGCGACACTAAAGTAATAGTGGTTTAATAAAATTGAAGTCCCTCAATCAATGAAATGTCAAGGTCACCACTAAAAACCCTGAACTTTCTTATGATCATATCATAGAGTTCCATTTAAGTAGACGAACTGAAAATATTTACAGACTATAGAATATTCCAGGCACAACGCCAATACTTCTCACCTCAGGCACACTGCCAGTTTATATTTGTACAAAAGGTAGAAATGACTTAAATCTCAAGTATGAATAAAATAAACATGAGAATGTTTTCGTATATTTAATGAACATGCTATGACGTAAAGCAGCAATCTCTGGTTAGTGACGAAAATAAAATTACGATAGAAATGATTGAGAAAAATTATTCATGTCCATGTAAATAAAACATGATTTCTATTGTATTTTGTCATAATACCTTTTCCGTGTAAATATTTTTATTAAATGTAAATCGAAGCATGAAATTATATAGTGCTTTGATACTTTGATATTCTTGGTCTAGTTACATAATTCAAATTTTATGGTATGATAAGATAAGATATTAATAATTAAAATATACAAGTATTCAATACTTTGGTTACATCTATAATTCAAGCTATATAATGTATACACTGTTACATAGTTGCATAATTAAAGTAAACTATTACTATATAAA
This sequence comes from Pandemis heparana, assembly GCA_963854515.1. NCBI lineage: Eukaryota > Metazoa > Arthropoda > Insecta > Lepidoptera > Tortricidae > Pandemis > Pandemis heparana. The sequence continues at coordinate 14,309,507 of OY978010.1, read as the reverse complement.
TCAGTCATTATGCCAATATACATAATAATACTTGTAAGGATAGAGATAAAAACACAAACAAGTTAAACAAGTTTATCTTCTAGCTCTTTTAAATAAATAATAACTAAATGTGTTGCTAAGTACAAAACTCAAGAACATTTTGACTAATTTGGACAAACCCTTCAAAAGTATTTGTTAAAGTTTCAGGAAGGAAAGAGAAATATATCTTTTGACAGATTGATGTCTGTTGGGACAGTAATAAAATAAAAGACCTCTTTCATAGTTACACATTACACAAACGGATAACTCATGTATAAAAGTAGGTAATGCTTAACATGCATCGGACATGCTTTGTTGTTCGTGAGTTAACCATTTGTGTATTGATTGTGTCTCACGGTAGTTTCATGTTGAAAGTAGCAAAAATCTCTCATATTTGAAGTGTAGTAAATTTATCTAAGAAGTAATCAGGAAAAGAAGATGAGCTAAAGCTGACAGCTAGTCCAAACTGGAGAAGGGTCGCTAGAGATAGGAACCAACGGAAAATGTTAGAGGAGGCCTTTGCCAACAGGCACCCTGAGCTCAGAGATATTCTGTAAGCTCAGGATAACAGGCAGATGATGATCACATTTAACTTGTAATCTTAATTTCAGCGTAATCAACCATTTCTTTTTATTTCCAGTGTTCGGCATGGTTATAACGGTGGGTCAAGCCATCGTGTACGTGATGACTGGCATGTACGGGGAGCCCAGCGAGATCGGCGCCGGCGTCTGCCTCCTGATTATCATCCAACTGTTTGTGGCTGGTCTGATCGTGTTGCTGCTTGATGAACTGCTTCAAAAAGGTCAGTGCTGGTATTACTTACCTGCTATAGGTGGTATCATGAAGGTAATTTCGTTACTGGGAAGACGATCATTCTGGAGTAGCTGCATAGAATAAGTAAGAACATAGTAGAACGGAATCTCCCGCTCGCGGCCGGATTCAAGGTCACGATTTACAGTACTTGTTAAACGAGCGGCTCAGTCAGGCTGCCTGCCACGGCCTGCGTCGCCGCACGCGCATTTGGCATTTTTGCGCGTTCCGTCCCGTAGGTAGGTACTCATCTTGGAAACAATAATTACAATGGTGTCAAGTTATTGTGGTGTATTTGGGTGTATGAATAATGCAAAAACGATGCCACACTTAAGTTATTTTAGTTTGCCCAAAGATGATGAGCGGTAAGTAATATTTTCTAAATATTGTTTAGTTTTCGTACCTAATTAATCAAAAATATGTTGAACAGTTCTTTTCCAATGGTTTAAAGTAGGTACCTGCAGCATTTTATTGCTTTCGCATCTTTTCGTCAAATCTTCAATAGCCCCGCCACCGGTCGTTGACCTTTTCTCGCTCGCTAAAATAATGATTTTAAAGTAAATAAAAACTTATATTTTAGCGATATATATTGCACCAAATGAACCTTTTCCTTTCTTTCTTTTATATTATCTTTAGACGTAAGTATAATATTTAACGGTAAGCAACCCTAGCAATATGCCTGGACGACAGAGGGGCGTAACGACGTGAAGAGGGATGTAGGTATATAAATGGCGGCGTTTTGGACGCGGTCAAAAGAGATTCCCTTCTACCCTGTTATTATCTATTCTATGGTAGCTGGTAGAATGTGGTCAAGTGTGGACGCATGCTTTACTCCATCAACGAATACATGGATTTTTAAAAAATGGAGAAAAATATTTTAAGTAATCATGAATACTATATCGCTTAAATATTTTAAAATTATGATGTGCTAAGTGTACTGTATGTTACATGCTCAATAAATATATTTCTATTTCATGCGAGAGAGAGTGGAGACTAGTGGGGGAGGCCTTTGCAACAAGCACTGACTATTTTAATTTTACCGATGTTGAATCACTACATAGTATAAAACCAAACCAAGTCGCTTTCTCCCTATGTCCCTATGTCCTTATGTCCCTATTTATGCTTAAATCTTTAAAACTACGCAACGGATTTTGATGCGGTTTTTTTAATAGATAGAGTGAATCAAGAGGAAGGTTTATATATATGTATAATACATGCATAATATACCGTGCGAAGCCGGGGCTGGTCGCTAGTCACTTAATAAATGTCGATGTGCATCTGAATTGTAAGGCTAATAAATAAATATGAATGATGCTAAGGATCGAACCTAGTTCCTTTGTGACTGGCAGTGACCAGTACACCATCTCCAACGATTGAATTTCTAAGCAATAAATATATTTTTTACAGGATATGGTCTCGGCTCTGGTATCTCCCTGTTCATCGCTACCAATATCTGCGAAACTATCGTCTGGAAGGCGTTCTCGCCTGCTACCGTCAACACTGGTCAGTATTTTCCACCATTTTTGTTTCAGCTATGTTCTGGCATAGACAGAGTATTCTCTGTCTTAATAGAGCTGGTGAAATTACTGGCGCGCGAGGTATTTTATCTTACCTCTGTCTGTCATAATGTGTCTAAGCCAGCTTTCACTAGTCTAGCTAGATGTCCTTGTGTCTGGAAGTTTACGGGACAGAACGTTTTGACTAATTTAGTCGATCATCCTTGGCTTACAAACTTGTTGATATTAAATATAAGTATACTTTTGACTTTTGTACAATTTGACAAAGAAATTTACAAACCTATTGACTATTTTGGGATCTTGACCATTTATCGTCTATTCCTTTTTTCTATTCGTGAATAGCCGCGTATTCACTGGGCAAACGCATGTCCTGCCTCGGGCGAGCGTGCCTCGACCCGAGCCGCGCGGTGTCGGTTTTTGTCCATGCTCAAAGCCGCCTCAGCACGTTTGCCGCGCTCACTCAGGACGGTTGTGTTTTGCCTCGTTTGTTCGTCGCGTGTTAGCGTCATGGATAAAGAGCGGTGTCTTAAATTAATACAACTATATGGTGAATATAGACGATTAGGGGATGCGCAATATCCCGATTATACAAATAGAGGACTAAGAGAAGATGTGTGGAGAAATATTAGCGCGCAATGCTGCTTCAGCCTCACCGCGGCTCGGTTTTGCCGCGCGAGGCAGTCTCGATCAGTAGGATTTCTTGCACGAGGCTGCCTCGCGAGGCGGCTCGCTCAGTGAATACGCGGCTATTATTGTAGACTCTATACTCTGGTTTCTGTTGTCCTGTCAATCGTTCGAAGGTTAACTAAAAGAGATCCCTTTAAGGGATATGTTCACCTTTGTACATCTATTTCTATTTATCTCATTACCTGTAAAAATTAATGTGTTTTGTACAATAAAGAGTTATACGTACATACATACTTAGACATATTTGTACCAAAATGACCTGTTACCACCCTACTCCGATACTCGTGCGTCGTAGCAGTTAATATAGTCGACGATTAAGCGCGCTGGACTCGCTACACTCCGCAAGAGACTAAACAGGAAGTAATTTGATCATTTTATTTGCCAGGTCGCGGCACAGAGTTCGAGGGTGCGGTGATAGCGCTTTTCCACCTGCTGGCCACGCGGCCCGACAAGGTCCGAGCGCTGCGCGAGGCCTTCTACCGCCAGAACCTCCCCAACCTCATGAACCTGCTCGCCACCGTGCTCGTGTTTGCTATAGTCATATACTTCCAGGTTGGTACATTTCCATCATCTATACTATCTATACTAATATTTATAAAGAAGAAAGATTTGAATTTTTGTGTGTTTGTATGTTTGTAATGAATAAACTCAAAACTACTGTACCGATTTCAAAAATTCTTTCACCATTGGAAAGCTACATTCACCCTGAGTGACATAGGCTATGTTTATTGCTTGCTGCACCCGTGCGAAGCCGGGACGGGCCGCTAGGCATAGTATAAAACAAAGTCGCTTTCTGCTGTCTGTCCCTATGTGTGCTTAGATCTTTAACTACGCAACGGATTTTGATGCGTTTCTTTTTAATAGATAAAGTCGCGGGCAGAAGCTAGTCGTAATATTTGAGGTTTATTCGTGTATTTGAAATATTACAACCGTGGTATTACATAAAGTTGGTAGCTAATAATAAAATAGATTCACATGGACTGGGGTGTAGCAATATTTTAACAAAATTTCAGCTCAATCGGATGAAGATATCTGCTTCAAAATTGAGTCTCAAGATTCCACCCGGACAAACATACATACACATGTTGCGAGTTAATGTAAAGCTTGTAAAATGTAAAGCTAACAGAAGCGCGTTATTTTGACTATCCCAATGTTATGTAATAATATATTCTAAATTGCACCACCTGCACAGATCTGTTCTTTTCTCCAGTCCTTTACGGTTGCCTGGTAGAGATCGCTCTGTATGGTTAAGGCCGCCTATTGTTACCTTATTACTTCTGTAAAGTTCTGTATATCGTTTTTTTTCTGTTTTGATTGTTATATGTGGTGTTTAATAAAGAGTTACTGTACTGTATTCATTGACTTACAATAAACAACTAGACTCCCAATCGCAAACAAAAGTGTCTCAAGAAACGTCCGAGCGGCGTTATCTATGTGTTGTGTGTGTCAACAGATCAACTTACACAGATAACATTAACATATTCGTTCAAATCAACACCTTATTTCGTGGCAGTAATGTTTATTAATGTCTATTGCATACGATCGTGCGAAGTAATGACACGACGCCACGCGCTGGAAACCTGGTTGTCTCTTGTTCTCAAGCGTTTGAGATTACGGTGCGAAAGAGACATGTACATTGTTATCGAAGCGCGGTCGAAACACGACTGAATCAAAACTCTGCACAATAGACGCGTCGTGCAGACTTTTGCTTCCTAGAGTTTTTGAGCGTGATTGGGAGTCTGTTGTTTATCGTACATCAATGATTGTATTGTATTGTTATGTGTGACTAAGAACTTGTTTCTCTCCAGGGCTTCCGCGTGGACTTGCCCATCAAATCGGCTCGCTACCGCGGCCAGTACTCCTCTTACCCCATCAAGCTGTTCTACACTTCCAACATACCCATCATCCTGCAGTCAGCGCTCGTTTCCAATCTCTATGTTATATCTCAGGTGAGTTTTAGCTTTATCTTCTATTCCCCTTATTCATAAACGCTCTATAGGCTTCTGTTAACTTATCGTTTGTCCTTATCTGTGAAAGGTAAATGTCAAAGTGACAGATAAGGACAAACGATTGCTAAGTTAGCGGAAGTCTATAGTGTTTATGAATAAGGGGGTATCGCTGGACCGATTTTGCTGATTTTGTTTTTGAAATGTTTGTCGCAGTCCAGGGGAGGTTTATATAGAAAAAAAAAAACAGGAACGGGACGAAGCTGCAGGCAACAGCTAGTTGTCCACTAAAACATAGTTAAATGACAGATACATGTGAGCAAATTGTATGCATCTTCTCGTGTCTGAATTCTGACCGAGCGTCAAGGTGGGTTCCTAAGTTCGAGTCGAATTGAACCATTGACACGTATTTGCTATTATTGTTTTATGTATGTACTAAAGATGTAACAAACAATTGAATAAATCTTCATTTAATTTTATATGTAGCAATTTTATGTACTGCCTTTTTTAATCAATTTCGTAATAATAAAAGATTCAAAATGTACAATTAAAAAGAACAACGAAAAGAATGTCGTCACCTATTCCTCCCCTTGAAATTAATTAAAATTTTACAATATCACCATATCCAGCCACCTGGCCGTTATATCATCAACTTGATATTATGTCGGCGATATGTGACAATTTGAAATACGAGGCGTACTCAACATGAAGCCAACCGGCGTAGATTCTCGTCGAGATTGCAATGTAAATAGAATTGTCACTCGTCACCGACAATTGTCATTGGTGAAATGGGCGCTGGAAGATTCCATACAAAAAAAAAATGAATAAATTTCTTGTTTCTTTCACTCATTCAAATGAAAGTTACAATTGATTTCGGCTTCGGCCTTTTTATTGAGGAAAAAGAAAAAGATAACACCAGACTAGGCTGTATTGATGGAGTTTCCTTTGCCTTCCCCCCGAAAGTAAGAGGGGGAGAATTAATAAAAGAAACTTTCTTTCACACTAATCCATGTGTCTCAACAGATGTTAGCAGTCAAGTTCAGCGGCAACTTCCTCGTGAACCTGCTGGGCGTGTGGGCGGACGTGGGGGGCGGCGGGCCGGCCCGCGCCTACCCGGTGGGCGGCCTGTGCTACTACTTCAGCCCCCCGGAGTCGCTCTCCCACATCGCCCAGGACCCGGTCCACGCTGTGCTCTACATATTCTTTATGCTGGGATCGTGCGCTTTCTTCTCTAAGACCTGGATCGATGTGTCCGGATCATCAGCTAAGGATGTAAGTATAAGTTTTATATTAGCTATGAGTAGCTAATTCGTTTTATTGAAAATTACATTTAAAAAATAATGAAACAAAGTTATATTTTAAAACAGACTAATACTAAAAGTAAAACTACTGAGCTATGAGTTGTACCGTCCTTTAAGTTTATTCCTACTGAATTGGCAACTTCGCATTTTTGGTGTATTTCACGATTATTTCACAGAAATTTTATGAAAGTTTGAAATTTGTGTCTGTTGTGTTCATCGTTTTTAATTTATGAATGTGTCCAAAGCAATAATTATTCGGATATAATGATAAACATATCTGTATAGAATCACTACATAGTATAAAACAAAGTCGCTGTCCGCTGTCTGTCTGTCTGTCCCTATGTATGCTTAAATCTTTAAACCTACGCAACGGATTTTGATGCGGTTTTTTTTAATAGATAGAGTGATGCAAGAAGGTTTATACGTATATCTAGCTTCAGCCCGCGACTTCGTCTGCGTATTGTACATGTAAACGTTCCTCTCGAATCACTATCTATTAAAAAAAACCGCATCAAAATCCGTTGCGTAGTTTTAAAGATCTAAGCATACATAGGGACAGACAGACAGCGGAAAGCTACTTTTTATACTATGTAGTGATTCTACGCAGACGAAATCGCGGGCAGAAGCTAGTAAGAATATAATATCAACATTAGTTCTTAAGTCTAATCTCCGCGGACGAAGTCGCAAGCAGAAGCTAGTTTATAATAGTAGTTATACGTCCGTAACTAATCCCGTATTAACCACTTCGTACCGTCTATCAAAACTAAACTTCCCCTCTCCCTCAGGTCGCCAAGCAGCTCAAAGAACAGCAGATGGTTATGCGCGGCCACCGCGACAACTCGATGATCCATGAGTTGAACCGTTACATACCCACAGCAGCAGCGTTCGGCGGGCTGTGTATTGGCGCGCTGTCAGTGCTCGCCGACTTCCTCGGGGCTATCGGCTCGGGCACCGGTATACTGCTCGCTGTCACCATCATCTACCAATACTTTGAGATCTTCGTCAAAGAACAGGCTGAGATGGGAGGCATGAGCACTTTACTCTTCTAAAATATCAGTGACTCCGTCCAGGGACATGGTACATTCGTAGAGCTAGCTCGACTTGTTAAATACTGTTGCTTGTAACTGTTGATAAACTTTGTCGTAAATTATGGTACTATTCAAATTGTTCCGGAATATTTGAGCAGGTTTGGTTAGGTTAGAACGCCCCTGCAAAGGTTTTCATTTATATTTTGATTTGTTGAGAACATATGTCGACTATGATTCAAAACTACTGAAAAACATTTACATTTTACAGGGTTAAGTTTAAACTAATCCAACCTGCTGAATTCCGACACGATTTTCAGAGACCTATTATAACATAATAGTTGACTGGTGATAGGTGTCACCTGGCAATGGTTATAGTAAATGTCAAATAGTTGTACAAGTCGGGTTAGCCCTGTGAAGGTACCGTGTTCGTTGCCGGCGTGTGTGTGCGACGAGTGTGGGTTATGTGCTATTTATATGATGAACTTTATAATAAATAATTTACGAGAAGTACAGACGTTGTTTTTGTCGAGCCCGTCGGTTTATCACTTGTTCTCTAGTTGTAAGCCTTCGATCAGAATGTAATGAATAAATCTTGCAAACTTAATTAAGTTCGTTTCGAGACGTAGTGATAAGATTGTGACGTATTTGTTGTGAATATATTGTTTTTCAATGAACAGCACCTAGTTTCTGTTGGTCCGCTCGGATGTGATAGTTTGTACCATAACATAGTAACGTATTACCACATGACAGTTGCAGTATATTAAATATTTTAGAATAAACTTGCCAGTTTTATTCCTTACAATCTCTTGTTAGATTGCGACGATCCCCGACGAGCACAAAGGGTGAATTAGTAACACTCTCATATACTTTGTTATGTATCTTTATTCTCCTCACTAGACATGCAAATACAAGGACAAAAAAACAACTCGCAATTTTCCCAAACTTATAACAAAACGCATCGTGACTAATTAATTTTACATCTGGTAACAATAGGGTCTGAAAACTGCATTTACTAAGGCTTTTATAATACCATCACGAGATGAAAATCTCATAAATATATGATGTTTGAGATCTTCGCTGAATCAGTTGGTAAGAGATCGAATAAAATGGGATGAAATAAATGGTGCCAATAATTCCCTCACGTTTGTATTATCGAAAACTTAACGGGTACACGTATGGCACAACACTATTACATAAACGCACCTTACATACAACAGGCACTTATTTACGATGTTAGGATCAGATTATTGCTTCGATAGTAGTATTAATCTAAGGGAAAACAATTCACCTTGGCCCCTTACCAATACGGGATTCATCTCATCACGTATCCAGAAAACTGTAACCATTCACGGAAGACAAAGTAATACATATAACTCTGTAAATTAAATATTGATCGCATTAACTAAATAGCGTAAATACATGTGTTAATTCCACACTAAACTATCCAAAGGTTGCCACCGTTTACACAGGCAAGTATTCAGTGTTCCGTAATTATTAACTAATGCATTTCTAGGCAGTTGATCATTATAGTCCCTTATATAAAATTGATGGGTTATAAGTCAAAAAAGCACATTACCGCTATTAGAATTGCCGCGTAGTAGTTATGTACAAAGCTAGCTAGTTTAGTGTCCTCGAGTCCTGCAGTTAGATCGTTCAAACGATATAATTATTGCGTTAAACATTGGTGTCTCACTTATAGTGTCTAGTCGTGCGTCAACATAAAACAAAATAAAAATAATTAAGAGTATGTAAGAAAAAACAATTTATTATGTTATAACATTTTCCGTGATAGGAGAAAAAAAAAACAAAGAAAATAACTATAGCAAAAACAGTGCCGATTATTCACTACAATACGGAATAAAATTACGCGCTCCAAATCTGCAACTGCATGAGAAATTACATAACTTAAACAAGTGACCTACAATCTCCTGAGACTGAAGGCCCATGGAACTACCGATCCTTACGTTATTCCATACAATTAAGCTAGGTACAGTACAGTCGGTCGTTGAACCATTATAATATAATATAATCTAAAAGAAATAACAAAAATCAATTTGAAATCACACTAGGCAACCGTATCGGAGGACCACAATTTACCCCTTAACTATGAACTAGTGATTTCGCTATTCAATCTTGTATCATTTTGTACATGCATAATAGCACTTACATTGACGTTACGTCTACGTGCGAATCTAGGCGTGGTATTTAGAATATGGATGGGCCCGGCCCACGGCTCCTGAACTGGTCGCCAGATCGCACACTCTGAAAACCTCCCATTGTCAAGGAATTGGTGAAAGTACCCATTTCGTAATTTTCCCAGAGCAAGACAATAATCGATTTGCATACATTCGCATTTTGAACATCAGCACCATTGTATCAATATTTCAAAAGCAACTGGCGCCATTGTTCAGGAACAACTCACAGAAAGGAAGCGACACCATCGGATATGCGTGACCGTCTTCCAACGGATATTCAACTCGATCGCCGAGCTCGCTAAAATAAAAAACTACCACTATCGGCTAATAACTCCCAACATAAAAACCATTTAAAGTGGGCTATTTACAAATATCGAGTTGGAAGACTCGTCGCCGTGCGGCTTCGACAAAATGGCGGCTGGATCGAGTTAGAGCAGGATCGCGTGTTAGGCAACCGTCTCTATTTCCTCGTTCATGGCGGCCTGGTCGGGGGAGCCGAGCGTTTTGGGTGGCACTGTGGTGTAAGGGAGGGACTTCATCTTGCGCGCCTCGCGTCTCTGCTTCTTCTGCTGCATGACGAGTCGGAGCTGTTCGAGCTTACACTTGGTCTTGGAGTTCTCTATGGCCAGCGCCTTGGCGGTATTGCACTTGTGGCACGGCTCACATTGCTCCGCCTGACTGCAGCCTGAGCATTTGTTCTCCTCCGTCGCGCTCGTTGAACACGAGTGTTTCGGCTCCTTCTGAAATTTAACAAGGATTTGTTATGCTTTTTGAGCGACACAATTTGAACAATGAGTGGCTGTGATGATAAAAGATTTACGGATTTTTCAAGGAACAAAACTTGCATTAGGATAACATAACCTCAAAAAATCAACAATATCACAAATTTAATCATTAATTTGCATATCTAGCTTATTTGCTAGCGTTCATAAATCCTATTTTATTTACGTTAGGTCTGTACATAGAGGAATTATAACCAATAGAGTTAATATGGCATATGGTCTTATCCAATTCTGCAAATCATTTGTGATTTGCCACTTACACCATTAGTACTAGTTGTTTCTCGCGATAGTTTTTTCCTTTATTCCTTACACGGAACAAAGCTGTTTAAGCCATTAGAAATATGATTAAATAAAAAAAACATTGTGTAAGAACGTGGCTGCGCTGCGACGCACGTTGTAGTGACTAACGCACATTTGGAAACTAGGATTTTAGGCCAATACTTATTCAAAAAACCTGACACAGACAACCTGATTAGGGTTTTATATTGTTTTAACTTAAAGCATTCTCGATTTACACACAATAAATATTAACAAAGAATTTTTTTTATTTTCTTTTTGCATGATATATTTTTTTTTACCAAAACATGGAATTGTTTCATGTTATCACCAATAAATAACTCAAATTCCAACGATAGCTTTATTGTACTAACTGTGTGGCATGTCATTAGTTGTAGTGTAACCAATACTGTTATTTAGACATTGAGGCTGATTCCAAGTACTTCAACCTTACCACAATTAAATAATAAGAATTAGTTATAATTTACCTGAACAAGAGCGATCGGCGGCGCGGCGCATAACAGGTCATTTAATATGTGAATAATTGTTGAGATGTCCCTCTTTGGTCGGCCATACCTGGAATTATTAATATTAGGTTGAATAAAAGAAGTGAATTTATTAGAATTCATTATACCTAAATTAATTATGTGTTGTCGCACAAAAGAACACAAGGTGTAATTTTTTGATGAATTTATAATTCTTACCTGTCCTGAAGTGCAGGGTTCAAAGTACCAGAGAATGTTCCTGAATAAATTCCTTTGCCATGGTGTTTCATGGACTCTATGACAGCACCAGGGCCCACTTTCGAGCGGACGGTCTCCTCTGCAGTTCTGAGATCTATTTTATTCGTCAGCACCTCTTTAGATAACTTTTTGAGCTTCTGTGTGAGGTTCTTAGAAGCTTCTATAAGGGCTTTAGTATCAACTGGCGGAGTAGGCGACGCTCGCTGGGGCTTTTTAGGTGCATCAGGGGCTACAAATGGAATCTGCTTAGAAGTAGAGGGAGTGGCGAGGTCAGCGTCCTCGCTCTGTGCACTGGGCTGCAATATTAGTTTCCTGGAGTTGGTGATGTAAGGTTCGGTGCGGGAAGTCGAAGGCTGTGCCATATTGCTGTCTTGCCGTATTTGCATCCTTTTCTTATGTTTATTGACCACGGACTGCATAAATGCTTTCTGCTTATTTTGACCAATGGGATGTTTAAACTTTGATGTCTTGTGAAGTAGGTACTGAAAGCGTTTATTTTTTAAAGGTTCAATACTCTGGAAAGAGGGTAGTGTGCCTGAGGCAGCCGGGGTGCCATGGCTAGTAGTGGCTAGATTGGAGATTTCACGGTCCATCATTGACTCGTCTTGGTCTTCAAATAGGCCTTTATCTACGGCACTGTTGAAGAGGTTCTCCATCGGGTATTCATCTATGGTGCTTTCGGCTAAGAATGAGCTCTGGTCGGTGAAGTTATCACTGTCGTCGCTGAGGGAGCTGTCTGGGGTGAGCGCGGAGGCGCGAGGCGCGCGCACGCCGCTCGTCGACGGCAGCATCTCAGTTGCTAACTTACTCTTCGACAATAAATCTATCAAACTACTTTTTACAGAGTTAGCGATTGCCGCTTCTCGGCTCTCTGAGGTAGATGCGTCAATAGGACTCGACACCAAATTAGATAAGGATTTGATCGGAGACTGATCATTCTCTATTGATGTGTCTGACAAATCTGAGAGTGTACAATTTGTGGTGTCTAAAGATTCTTCTTTCTCTTCGCACATTTCTTTTTGTAAGTTTTCTTCAGCCAGATACAAATCAAATGCATTCTGTAGTATTTCCAAACCTTGCTTCTGGAGAGTGTGTGTCTGTTTTGGTTGTGCCAGTTTTTCATTATCCGACATGTCTTCAGAATTGAGAGGCTTTTCTGGTGTGTTTTGAGGGCTGGGTGTTTCCCTGGTATCTCGTTTTGTGCGTACGGAAGTACTCTTGTTGGGTGTGGACGTCTTCAGCGAGCGACCGCTACCAGACGCGTTCGAATTGAGAGTTGATAGTTGCAGCTGGATCAGCATCATGTGGTCACCTAACCTCATGGTCAAATTCAAAGGGGACTTGCCCGTTAGGAAGTCATTAACTTGTGTGTCATTGAGGGACTCCAGCGCTTGCATCACGGAATTTTCGGGTCTCTGGCTCTGTGAACAGACAATGGGGGGTGAAACTAACCTAAGAGGATAAACAGTGTGACAGATAAAGCTCTTATCGATTCATTTCACGCTGTGAAATACGTGAGCATGGGAGGTATACGTACCAGCAAGCCAGTCTCCACGCTCGGTAGCAGGATGACGCGAGAGCCTTCCAGAAGGCCGTTCTCTTCCAGCGTCCCTTCCCGCAGTTGCCTGCGAACACAAAACTCGATATCGATACGACCCAAAGGACGCGGATGCGTCATCGCATCGACGCAACATTATTTCCGTGATGTTTGACAATACAAGCTTGGCGTCTACCATAGAGCTCACCTTTCGCGATGCAACAAGCATATCCGATCCTTCGACACTTTCAGCTTTTTCGAAACGAGCTTCTTGAGGTGCTCCACTGTGTTTTTACCGTTCAAGCTGATAGAGAAATTACCACCAGTCGTCGTTTGTATGTTCAGCGTTATGTCCGTGGACTGCGGTGAGCCACACCCGTACACTTCTGTTCCCGTAGCGCGTTCCATATTTTAAACATATAGTCCACTAGAATTTACGATACGCTCACTATTTCAACGGCGCACTTCCTAAATAAGATTACACAGCTATTTTATTGCAAGATAGAAATAACAGGGTCACACGCCAGACCCCCAGATTTGATGTGGCCGTCGCGGTGTGACCAGTCGCCTTCGATGTCCCGTTATTTTTTTTTTACAACAGCTGATGCGAAGCGGGCCTCCTTTGCGTTCCGTGTTACGCGTTGAAATAAATCAATATTACCAATATTTGTTGTTTCTCATAAAAGACAAGTAATCATGTGAAGTATTACCTTAAAAATGTGAGCTGTATAATTCAATTTGAAGTGAAACAGATAGCGATTTCCATAAAGATTGCTATCAATTGCTTAGTCATGTAGAGTTGAAACGCCCCTTAATAGTAACGGAGCAAATACGTCATCGGCCTGCCTGACGTCATCGTGACGTCACGAGACGCTTATCGAGGCTTTTTGTGGGAATTTCAAAGTACTTACTTCGGATTACTCATATGAATACCAGGACTTTTTCCCTATTGCGACATATTATTGCTTCATTTTCTCGCTACTTCGTAGTCAGAACTCGAAAAAACTGTATTCTAGTCAATTAGAAGAAACTGCGGAATTAGATCCAAAGGTCAGTTCGGTACAGTTAAATTCCTATTGTACGCAGTTATGCTTTATCTTTCCGCTATCAACGTTGTAAAATTAAGTAAATACGAGACAAACTGGAAGTTGCAACACTTTGTTTTTTATGGTTTGGAGTAGGATATGATATGATAAAGTGAGGAATTAATTTAGAGAAAGTGTATGCTAAAACTGCATATTGTTGGCCCAGGCAGTAGCAAATAGCGTTCCTTGGAAAAAGAGAAAGAAAAAGGCTTATAAAGAAAATAAAAAGCGTAGGTATCCTCAACCCCTTTTATTTCAGCACCGATCAATAGAAAACAGAAACTTAACGGCTATCACAGTTGCTGTCACGGAATTACACGATAAGTAGTTTTACATTGAAAAAACATTTCATCAAATCTTATATAGGTAATTCTTTTCCATCCGATAATACACGCTAAATAAGTAAAAATAAAAAAAACTTTGTTCGAAATGTATCTATAATGCACACTTGCACAGTAAGTATTATGTTTTTTTTTTTTTTATCAGCAAGTAATTAAATTTGTACATAGTAATTTTTCCTCATAAAGTCATAAAATGCTAGAGAACAATCTAAAAAATTCATTTTTTCCAGTCTCCGGCTGGCTATCCCATATAAAACTAACTAACCCTTATAAATAAGTAGATCATAATGTAAAACAAAATTTATTTAGCACATCATAAAAGCAGGGATAAAAACGATAATAGAAAACATTTAAGCTTATACATTCAACTGTTTACCTTTGTCGTTCTTTCGACGTGGTATTTATCATTTCATTTGGGTTCCACCATTAGCTTATAGGTTACGTAATGACTCACAAACGCGCCAGTACGAGAACCTACTGACACTAAACAATAAAATTAAATATTATACGATTTTAATAACATTTCAAAAACAACATGAGGACATTTTACTATCGTAAATAAATAGATCAGTAGATCACGATTAGACATCACAAGTGAACTTAGCACATTGTCATTACACGAGTTCAAGTTCATAAACAATTATGATCTAATTGAACATGATATGTAAATAAGAATAAAGCAGGAAATATTTTTATTTTTGAAGTTCCACAATACACATACATACACACATGTACAATAGTTCTGCGCTTGTAAATTTTAAAAATAAGCCTCTAATATAAGAAATTTTACTATAAAAAAACATATTTTATCTAAAAAATATTTTTCAGCTGATCTGATTTTTAATTATAGTACCATCTAAAAAGAGACGAAATAAGATATTGAAAAAAATCTAAATAAAAAAAACTGTAAAGTACAAGTTAACTGTTTTAAAACATATTTATGGTAATGGTACTTGGTACAAATCACTGGATCCTTCACAACACTATTGCACATTATTATTATGAACATTTACCGGAATAAAATTATATTATATTTTTATATTTACACGAGTTATATTTAAATATAAATGACACCTACTTACAATATAAATAATAATAAAGTGAGTGATCTAGCAACATTGCAATAGAGCTCATTTTAGAGGTTGGCAACATTTAGTAGTTCATATATAATTTTATTTGATTTACTATGGTCCCCAAAGCAAGTAAACTTTGAACTGTACATATACACAGGAAAATAGTGCTACGATTGGCTATAAAAAAATAAGTATTATTTTTGTCACTGTAATAAACACAGGTTTAATTTTAATAATTTAACAATATTTACGCAAATAAAAAACTTTAAAATGTACAGTAAAAGCAGAATCGCTTATTTTCAACAAGAGAAAATCGATCCACGTTCAGAATTCTAACATAACCAACCACAGCACTATCCAAAGAGGTTACACTAGAATAAATTATATTATAGTTTAAAGTAGCGACTTCTCTAACTTCTCTCGGTAGCAATGCGTTGTAGTTAGGCATATTTCGCCATTTTGTGGTCGCCAATACCAGTTTCCTTAGCGAACATCGTATTTAAACATGGCAACTCTTTACGTTACTTTTTAAATCCCTCTAGCATAACCTCTTTGGTACCATGACACTGGCCACATGACATTGGAATTCAGCCTTCCCGCCAATCGGACGTGTTTAAAAAAACAAAAGTTCACGACCCGAACTCCTGAGTGTCGACGTCGATCTCCTCGAAGACATAGCCTCCGCGACCGTCCATTTGTAGGTAGTGGTCGTGATGCTTCCATAGAGACTTGCGGTGCGAGACGGTGAATAGAGATATGCCCCGCTGCGAATTTATTGGTGTTATTACAGACATACATAAATCACGTCTTTATAGCTTACGGGGTAGACAAAGCCTAAGGTAATCAAAATGTTGTGGGTGTTATTATTTTTATAAAGAGTACTGGTCTGCGTGATAGTGAAGAATCATTATTAATAACCAAGGGTCGGACAAAAAGTGTGGATGATGTCAAACCACTTATAGGATGGTTTCAAATATGTAGTATTTTTGAGAGAGAAATGAGTAAGTACGTTTTTGACTGACACATTTGTCAATTAGATGAACAATAAATTGCCTTCGTCATTGTAAACAACTATTGTATTTTCACGATTATATTTAGCTAAAATTTATATTTACTAATGTATAAAAAAACGCTGTAAAATGTAATCTTTACTCGAATATTGTTACTACATGTCACACGGAAGTTTAAATACAAACATCAAGTGTGTGCAAGATTACGTCATTTTCACGTCGTCCGCACTTTTTGTCCGATCCCTGTTAATAACGAGTTGCTTCCATACTGTAGGCTTTTACTGTGTAACTCGCTCGCAATCGGCATCGTGTTCATTTTGACAGTTCATGTATGGGCTGACAATTAGCATCGGAATCAGCTAGCTGTCACATTCATACAAGAACTGTCAAAATGAACACGATGGCGATTGCGAGCGAGTTAGACAATAAGCCTACTGGTCTGGGAGCAAAGAAAAATAACATAGAATGCACCAGTTACTTCTCTTCCCGCGCATGGTTTCCCATCGAGGGAACGGGCAAAAAACTTAGCAATCATGTTGCAGACTGGAAAGTTTCTTCTATCGTAGGCGTGGTGTTTCTTTCGCCGATGTAGTACCGCTAAATAGTTAAATTAAGTTCGTGCACGCTCCCTATTGGATAACGTTTACACACAAGTCTAGCAAGGACCGGAAAACCCCTTCATTTGCTAAAACCTTTTCATAGGGTAACCCTATTAAACTGTTACCCTATGATATGGTAAGCTTATCGTTGTGCTAAGCCTATCATTACGGAAACCATTTTGAATAAGGTTAACCGTTGGTTAACCGTTTTCTATCATGGTTTTAAAATCACGGAATGCGGTAACCCTTTACGGTAATCGGGTTTTTAGTTTTGGTAATCGGTTATGGAATTAACTATGTTATTATGGTCAGACTTTCTTTCGGGTAACCATATGATATGCTTACCAAATTGATAGGGTTTGTGAAAACAATTCTATGAAATACCCTATCCAATACCCCTTTAATGGTAACTGGTTCCGGTCCTTCAGGTGTAGTAATTTCGATGGTTTTAGTACATACCTCTCTGCAGTACTGGTACATAGAGCCTTCCACGTCCACGGAGACGGCGCTGGTGCATTCGTCCAGGATCGCGAACTGCGGCTCGTGGTAGAACAGCCGCGCCATCTGGTAGGAAGGACACAAGTATAAACCTATTCATACATTAAAAAAAAAACCGGGCGATTGACAAAGTAAATGCTGTGTTTTCTGCTCCAAGATTCTAGTGCATATGTTTTTTTGTCTTTAGTTTTTAATTCTATATAGGAACTTAGCAACCATTAAAAAATAGCATTACACTGAGTGAGACCTACTTTAAACACATGTCGGTACAATTACGTTGCTTTAACAATACTAACATAATTTCTAAACGACACTGAAAATTAGAACACATAGAAAAATCCGAAAAGTAAAGCTATGGCCGGGAATCGAACCCGGGTCCTCGTCATTCCGTGACGCGTGCTATACCCCTACACCACCCATAGCAGGTGAGTAAGCCTCCGAATTTTTCTATCTGTTACCAACTGTCACGTGACCTTGTTACTATGCGAATATTTGTCGCTAAGCGTCATCTGTTTGATACCAACATAGGTTAGGTACCTATATATCTATAAGGTCCGTTCATACTTACGTGTCTTATCATGAAAACAAACACTTCTCAAATACATTGTCACACTTTTCTCTTGGATTACACAATAGTTGTTGTTGTAGGCTTAAAAAAACTCAAAATATTAAAATGAATCAACTCGAGAATATCTGCAACCTGAGTAGCGCCACAAAATCGAAAACCTGATACAAGTTCTATATTAATTTTTAAATCGAAATAATCGGTCACGTTTTTATGTATATTTTATCAACATTTCCAATCACTAGTCATTGTCTATCATCACTTTTGATGTTACATTTGTTTACATAATAAGACACGTAAGGATGAATGGACCATAGATACTTCCTCTTGTTTTATTTTTTACGCAAATGTTACTATTTTTCTTTCTTTGTGTACCGAGTTTGTGTAAACGTCTCCCCCCCTCCCCTCCCAGTACGCACCGCGATCCTCTGCTTCTCCCCGCCGGAGAGCACGTCCATCCAGTCCTCTACGGCGTCGAAGCCGCCCTCGCGCGTGGTGAGGTACGCGAGCTGCACCGTCTGCAGGTAGCCCAACAGCTGCGCGTCCGTGCGCCCACGCCGGCTCATCTCCTCGCGCGTCTGCGGGTAGATCACCTGAACACACAATTCAATTCAATTTTTAGGCAATTACTAGCTTCTGCCTGCGAGTTCGCCCGCGTAGAATAACCCCCTATAGGCTTCTGCTAACTTAGCCAATGACATTACAGACCCTAGATGCACCGCCAAGTATAAAATCACTGCCAAAACTTGTCCCAAAAGTACATTCCAAAAATATGAAAGTCGCAAATGCCAAATGATATTTCAACCACATTTTAAAATATTCGAAATACGACTGTACAACACAAACATTACAGTTTTATTTCAAATGCACGTGTCCGGAATATACGACGTTATTAAAATTTAAACTGACAGCACGTCGTAAATTATATTGACAGCTCCATAGGGCCAGAGAGTGCTTAATGAAAGATTCTAAGCACTCTCTGCTCGGGACGAGTTTTGAGCGCTCGTAGTGAATCTAGGGTTTATAATATCATTGAACTTAGCAATCGTTTCTCCTTATCTGTCATTGTGACATACCTTTTACAGATAAGGACAAACGATTGCTAAGTTAGCAGAAGCCTACAGAGCGTTTATGAATAAGGGGGTTAGAGTTTAGAACTAGAATTTTGATAGGTACATGTATTCTGCAATAATTATTTGCCTTACGACTGAAGGCAGAGAGCTACGACCTTTAACATGTTTATGGTTATCCCGCGGGAACTATGCAATTTTCCGCGATAAAAAGTAGCCTATGTTTTAATGTAGGCCCTATATTAAAACATAGGCTACTTTTTATCGCGGAAAATTGCCTAGATTCTAGGGTACCAGCTATCTTCATTCCAAATTGTATCCAAATCCGTCCAGTCGTTTTGACGTGAAGAAGCAACAAACTTTGCTAATTGATCATTTGCTAAGTGAGTTTTTGTAAGATGATACTTTATGTCAAATGTCTCGTTTGCCAATTGATCATTTGGTGAAACGTTCTTTGTCAAATGACCATTTGTCAATAATTTTTAGGTCAAACATTAGTGAACCGATGATAAACACTTGCCTGGTCCCTGAGAGTCCCCAAGGTCATGTACGGGCGTTGGGGCACGTAGAAAAGCTTGCCTTTGGGCGGCTTGGTGAGTGTCCCACCGAATATGGGCCACAGTTCACCTAGCATTCGGAACATGGACGACTTGCCGCAACCGTTGGGGCCGCATACAAGCACGTTGATGCCAGATCTATTAGGGTATTAGGATAACATATACTTAGCGTGATTTACACCAAGGAACTTTAACGAAAACTATAAAGATAACCAGAGATTTTGACATAATATTTATAAAAAAAACTTTTACGCTTGCCAAGCCTTGGCCAGCATTCACAAGTTCAAGTGTTTCAAATATACTTAAATAAATAAATACATACAATACATATTAAATATCCAAGACTCGAGAACAAAGATTCATATTTTTCATACAAATATCTGCCTCGATCGGGGATCAAACCCGAGACCTCAAGCTTCATAACCAGGCTCTCTAACCTCTAGGCTATCCGGTCGTTTAATTACATTTTCAATTAGTAGATCATATTAATTGAATCTGTAATTGTCTTCTAATCCATTCGTATTTAAAATGCAGCTGAGTTTTTCATCACTATCGAGTGGTATCTTCACATGATAAAATGTGCTTTCAAAAATCGGGCTCCTGCTATTATCAAATGTGTTCTGTTAAATGACTTACTTGCAATTATATCAAAAGTCAAGATACGCCTGTAGGCGACGCACCTATTTAGGTAGAGCTGAGCTACGTATTATAAACTTTTTGTAAAATGTCGTATATTGCACGCAGCGCTGACAGAAAGAAAAACAAAAGAAGTTTAGTTGTGTCATTGATCTTGTCAGCGCTGCATCTGCGTGTTGGATTTTCAGTGCAATTTAAGTTGTTTTATTTAATTAATTTCTACAGTCTACAACGTGTAGTGTGCCACACACACTCTCCCAGTATGTTAAAAGGATTGGTATGCCGCGTCTGTTATTACAGATCAAATTACTTTAGGTAAGTCAGGTACTATGCGCTCTTTAAAAGACATTAATATTATTGAGTAATGAAACGGTTTACAATTATTTTGAAAGATCGAAAACAGATATTAGTTATTATGGAGTTTTGTGATGATTTTTTTATAGAAAGTTTGAAGATGAGTACCTTGGAAACGATAGTATGAAAGCTGGATTTTATGGATTGTTTTTTTTAATGATTTCCTTTATTTTGCAGAAATTTTGATAAAGCACAAATTGTCCCTTTTATTTAACTGCAGGTGAATAAGAAGGATGATTCGAAAATAATTTGTCATTGCCGTTGGACTGATCATCCAGCTGTCATTTCAAATTATTAGTTCAAATAAATTTTTTGAGTCAGAGACAGAATAAAAATAGGTCAAGTTTAAAATATAGTCAGTCAAATTTTCAAGGATTTTATATGCAAAGATTATAGTTAACGGAGAGATTAGGATTTTAATGAATGCAGATTAAATGATTTCATTGTGAGTTAAATGGAAATGTTAGTATTTTGGATTGGATTGTGAATTTATGCGTAGAAGTTATGCGTAGAGTTACAGGAAAAGTTTAAATATGGCAAGGCATAGTTTATGAATGAGAATTTATGTAATGGGTTGTGTGAGAATAATAGTAGGAAAATATCAGTCGTTATCAACAGTATGAGCACGAGATGCGCTGTTGAGCGAGCTGGTAGCAAGGTGCACCCAGGATACAGGGCAGGTAGGAAATCCTTGAACTTCGACCATGAGGCGGTCGAGCTATCACTCGTGGGGACTCTTGGACACAAGGAATGCAAATTAAGTATGGAAGTGTTAAATGAACTGCCTGTGTATTATATATAAATGGTTATTGTATGTGCGCGCACGAAAGTAAATAAAAAATACCTGTATCCTGAATAAATAAATAAATTATGTGAAATAAGGTCGGCCGACCATGTAAATAATATGTGTAGTGTGCACCATGCCAAAAAGTGAAGCCAAAGTTGCTCACTAAGGAGAAGTATTATTGAAGAAAGATAAAGAAATTATAAAAGTAGAAGTGTATAAAAGAATAGATTAAAAGAAAGGCCACTAAGTACTGAGAAGATATATTAAATAAAAGACTTTGAAGTTAAGAAGATAGGAAATACAGTAATATATTAAGCAAAATTTTAAACAAATATTGTACATCTAGGTAACTAAAAGATTAATTTTTTTTTTCAAGAGTGACACATGATACAAACTAAATTGATAACGAAACAACTTCGTCTTGTATTCCTTTTGTTTTGTATCTCGTCAACAAAGCGTGCAATTTTAGACATAAGCAAATAATTGTTAGTACTTAGTGTTTTTTTTTTTTTTCAATGTTTTTGCAGTAAGTTTATAAGACTTTTTTTAACTTTTCAAAATGTTTTCTTCAGTGAAAAAAAAATTATAATTGTGTACCTATGTTTTTCAAGGGGGGAGGTGTAGTGTGCCACACACACTCTCCCAGTATGTTACTATATAAGCGTAAGTCTATAGTATAATAAAGGATAGTATTAACTCTGAACTCGGCATTATCAGTCACCTCTCAACGCCCATCCTCACAAACGCCTGTCCTACCAATTCGCTTACTGTGCAATTGGGCATTTGTCTGACACACTGACAGCAGCACGATACGGCGTCCTGTCACAGACTAAGGCACGGTGGTCTTTTAGGACCACCGCATTGGACGAATTCGTGGGCGTTGGGCCTATCTTTACGAGAGAGCGAATGTAAAGGGTTAAGAACCGTCTAAATCGTGTGTTTAACGTGGGCAAAAAGGGAATTAGGACATTAATGAAACTGTTTTGTGTCATCATTTCCCAGCGCGTGGTCAGTCAGGACCGCCACTAGGCTATTGTTCCCCAAGCACTGTACGGCCGCTTTTCGTGGGAGCTTTCGTTATGCTGCCACGTAATGTTGGAATAATAAATATACCACCACCAATAAGAAATTCCAGTACAATTGGCTCATTTAAATATAAATATAAGAAATATCTTTTGGAAATTCAGAAACTTTATTAGTCGGTCCGTACAGTGTTTATTCACCTTTGTATTTAGTACGTATTTGATTGTTATAGATATACACATATATTATACATACTTATATCCATAGTACACTACGCTTCTTGTCACACATCGTGTCTATTGGGCTCTTGGTGTTTGGCGGCTGTAGATATTGTCACATCTGTGTAGAACAGCTTTTATTTTGTTCGTTTTTCGCTGTTTTTAATTAAGTTATTGAACCTGTTATTTTTCCTCTCTCTCTTTTTAAACATGGGCTTCACTGTAAACCAGCGTTGCTGTACTTTTGTGTGGCAACATATGCTGAGTGGAGACCCTTTTTCGGTGTCCTTCTGGACCATCACAAACTGTATTAGTAATAAGCAATATCTTTAGTTATAATTTTTATGGTGGTGGTACCTTGGGAACGGAAATAAAATATTTTTCTTTCTTTCTTTTGGAAAATTATCGGAAGTCTACTCAACACCGAAACATTATTAAAAACTTGCAACTCAGGTAACGTCAATATCACAATAATGCACAGTAACGAAAAGAAAAGCCTAGTTATCAATTAAGAAACGCGGGACAAGTTCCCGAGGTCACTGTCTGCGCGTCCATTTCTTTTTATACTAACAAATGACAGTCGTTTTCCCGCGCAACAACCTCAGACCCTGTCTAGCGCGCCGCACATGGCAACACTGGCGTTTCACGTGTACTATTGCCAATCCGGATGGATTCACAACGAAGCTCCTGTATAATAACCAATGTTCATTATTCGACATTTATATCTGCTTACTTGACTTCGAAGGAGAGTTCGTCGATGAGCACGTCCCCGTTGGGCGTGACGAGCGGCACCTTGTCGAACCGGATGATCTTGTCTTGGTACACGATGCGGCCCGCGCCCGGCGCCAACAGCGACGGGACCGCTGCAAACACACCACAACCCCCACTCATCCATGTTGTACTAGTACAGTACTACACTGGGCCAACCTATTATAGTATGAATCTTCCCAGGTGAATTTCTCCCTTCGGGCCCTAATCTTTCAAACAAAGGCCATTGTCTCTGTTATCGCAAAACCGCAAGCTACCGTACGCACGTGCCACTACAACATTCATATTGAAAAAAAAAAAGGTATCGTCATAGTATTAAGGTTCAAATTTAACGTCACTGATATTCTAGATATTATTTTTAATTTAATAACACTATGTAGTGATATGTAGGCACAGGACCGGTCCGAGTGGAGAGCCTTGGGGGAGGCCTATGTCCAGCAGTGGACGTATTTCGGCTGATATGATGATGATGATGATGTAGTGATAAGAAGGAAATATTTTCTTCAGATTGAACTTCCACCCGGCCTTATTTTATAAAGGTACAAGTTACAATTTACAAGCGGACGTCTCTATCTAACACATAAGGTCAGAAAGAGACTTCACTTACCGCTATTCCCGTTCTCGTTCTGCCCCACCATGGTCCTAGTGTACTTCCCCTGGTTGACCTCCCCTAGCACGGTGCGCAGTTGCGTCACTCGGGCAGTGAGCCCCGCCAGTTTGCTCAGTTCGCGCCCTGACAGCACCAGCCGGCCGATAGCTTCGGCCATCTTGACTAACATACGGCCGTACGTGTAATAATGCTGCGAATAAAATGTGCGTACAAAGTATCGTAAAACCGCAGGCTTTTTAGGTAACTCGCTCGCGATAACCATCGTGTTCATTTTGAAAGTTCATGTATGGGGTGACAATTGGCATAGGAATCAGCTAGCTGTCACATTCATACAAGAACTGTCAAAATGAACACGATGGCGAATGCAAGCGAGTTAGATAATAATAAGCCTACTGTTATGGAATGTTTGGTTACATTTAGTATGATTGAATAGAAAGAAAGAAAAAGAAGGACATTTATTCATTTTGCAAGACACACAAATATAAGAGCTTACACATAATTTAATACACAATACTCTTATTGTAGTTTGTTTGTGGTAATTTTTGATAGATTCGCTGAAAGATGGAATAAGGAATAGTGTGATAAGGGATCGTGCTGGTGTGAAAGAAAGAAGATATAGTGACAGGATAAAAAGAAGTATGCTTAGTTCGTTTGGTCACGTAGAGCGGATAGATGAAAGTAAACCAACTAAACAGATCTATATGGGGAGTGTGAATGGTTGAACTTGAACCTAAACCCAATTGAACGCAGGTTGTTTTTGCATTGAAGTAATGGACGTATATATATATAGGTCGTTAGTGTTGAACGTTCGGTGCTGAAATATGTGTCGTTGATGTCGAACGTTCGGTGCTGAAATACGTGTCGTTGATGTCGAACGTTCGGTGCTGAAATAGGTGTCGTTGATGTCGAACGTTCGGTGCTGAAATATGTGTCGTTAATGTCGAACGTTCGGTGCTGAAATATGTGTCGTTGATGTCGAACGTTCGGTGTTGAAATATGTGTCGTTGATGTCGAACGTTCGGTGCTGAAATATGTGTCGTTGGTGTCGAAATGCATTTTTAGAGACCAAGCGTTTGCTAATTTATAACATTTGCCAGGTGACTGAACTTTGGTTTTTGAATAAGTATCTGTTATTACACATATAAAAAACATTGAACTTGTTACTCATACGCTTGATTCAATAAATTATTCCACATATGGTATAATAATTATTCCATGCGTAACGAACAAGCAATTCGGCATGCTTCGTATTTCGAACTTGTCACTGTCATTGTGTTTTATGATAATACTCGTACTTGTAATAACAAAGGTTAATGTTTATTTGAGACGTTTTGTTCGATTTTCAAAGTTCTAAAGCCGCTTTAGCGCGCTTGCTAAGCCTTGGCCAGCGATCACAAGCTCAACCGCTTTAGCACGCTTGTCAAGCCTTGGCCAGGGTTCACAAGCTCAAGCGCTTTAGCACGCTCTCCAAGCCTTGGCCAGCGTTCACAAGTTCAAGCGCTTTAGCACGCTTGCCAAGCCTTGGCCAGCGTTCACAAGCTCAAGCGCTTTAGCACGCTTGCCAAGCCTTGGCCAGCGTTCACAAGCTCAAGCGCTTTAGCACGCTTGC
Organism: Pandemis heparana; assembly: GCA_963854515.1. NCBI lineage: Eukaryota > Metazoa > Arthropoda > Insecta > Lepidoptera > Tortricidae > Pandemis > Pandemis heparana. Next base: position 14,283,864 of record OY978010.1, on the reverse strand, counting down.
CAAGCCTTGGCCGCGTTCACAAGCTCAAGCGCTTTAGCACACATGCCTATAGCCTTGGCCAGCGTTCACAAGCTCAAGCGCTTTAGCACGCTTGCCAAGCCTTGGCCAGCGTTCACAAGCTCAAGCGCTTTAGCACGCTTGCCAAGCCTTGGCCAGCGTTCACAAGCTCAAGCGCTTTAGCACGCTTGCCAAGCCTTGGCCAGCGTTCACAAGCTCAAGCGCTTTAGCACACTTGCCTATAGCCTTGGCCAGCGTTCACAAGCTCAAGCGCTTTAGCACGCTTGCCAAGCCTTAGCCAGCGTTAACAAGCTCAAGCACTTTAGCACGCTTGTCTAGCCTTGGCCAGTGTTCACAAGCTCAAGCGCTTTAGCACGCTTGCCAAGCCTTAGCCAGCGTTAACAAGCTCAAGCACTTTAGCACGCTTGTCTAGCCTTGGCCAGTGTTTACAAGCTCAAGCGCTTTAGCACGCTTGCCTATAGCCATGGCCAACGTTCACAAGCTAAAGCGCTTTAGCACGCTTGCCAAGCTTTGGCCAGCGTTCACAAACTCAAGCGCATGTATAATATAAAGTACCGAGTGTGAGCAGTAGGCTTATTGTCTAACTCGCTCGCAATCGCCATCGTGTTCATTTTGTCACATTTCATTGTCACTTAAATACGTGCACATACATGTCGATTTACTTGGCCTAAGAGTTCTTTACTACATACATACATACATACCGTCACGCCTCTTTTCTACAGGGGTAGGCAGACTATTTTGTTTCACTTGCTACGATCCCGACATACCTCTTTCGCTTCATCCACATTCATCAATGTCATCATACATGCTCGTCGGTTTCGGGTACTCGTGACCTGGCCTTTCTTTTTTTCTTTCTTAGTCCTTTACTAATATACTTATTTACGTTATTAATCACTCGTTACCTTAAACCGATCGTTGTCAGATCCCGTGGTCAGCAGATTGTGATCCGTCACGAAGAACGGACGCGAAACGGCGTAGAAGCCAACCGTGATCGCGACATCTGAGGACAAACACATTGTAACGATTTAAACTTCCGCGATTTTCACACATTATGATAATAAAAACGGGACTTAATCACGTAAATAACTAGGCTACTAAACTAGGGCTGCCACTAGACCGACACACAACACTCACAACATCCGGCAGCCCGACTAGCACGACAGCGCACAAGAGTCGCGTAGACGTGCTGGTGGTATTTACAAAAATACGTTTTATTTACGTGATTAAGTCCCGTTTTTTTTATAACAATCTGGACAAACACATTGTTTTACAATTAAATTAACTCACCACAGTTCCGATTACAGAAGATCTTATAATAGGAGGAAAGGTTGAAGTAAGCGGAAGAGAGGAAGACCAAGAACATTCATGGACCAAGTGAAAGAGAAAGTAGAAGTGGGATCAGGGCCCTATTTTATAAAGCTACAAGTTACAATTTACAAGCGGAAGTCTCTTTCTGACCCTATGTGTTAGATAGAGACTTCCGCTTGTAAATTGATTTGTAACTCTTAGCTTTATAAAATAGGGCCCAGGATGTCAAAGAAACGCTGGATAGAACCACTTGGAAATTGCTCCACCGACAAGAGCCTAGCTCTTAAGTGGGTGACAGACGGGCGAGTAAGTTCGCGTACTTACGGCTAGTGGTGGCAATAACGGCTGTTTTGCAATAATGAATAACAGTGATGTGTTATTCTTAAATAGCTGTTATTGTAAACTGTTGTCTGTTATACTGTTATATTGCTGTTTCACAAAACGATAATGAACTTATTATTAAATAATTGTTATACTTATTTCGTCGCGATCGCAGCGTAATAAAAACGTACGGGAACAAAAGCAAAACAACGCTCTGTTACCTTGTTTGTTATTGTACTGACTGACAACAAACAGCAACAGCTAGTAATGATACCAAAAGTCAGTTATTTGAATTGCGATTGCGATGCGAGCTCGCGCGTATAGCGCTATCTCTCGCACACACCTACTTGATTTGTTGCGCACTCGCTTGCGCTTCTATGCCAAGTGCGGCAACAGTGCGCGTATGAACGTTGACAACAGACAACGAATAATGATAACAGGATAGTTGACGATTCGATAATGTGTTGTTCGTTGCGTGCAAATAATGCATTACGTTATCTGCTGTTGTAATAACGACCACCACTACTTACGGCTCGACGACTTTACTCGCCTGTACTTTACTATAAAAGTACGCGTACTTAGACTAACACATGCGAGTAGTCTTCGAGCCGCAATTACGCGAACTTAATCGCCCGTCTGTCACCCACTTTAAGTAAGATCTGACTATGAGGCAAGTTTATACTGGTATCGCTTAGCCGTTCGGAAAACTCCGTCTTGAATTCCATTGGTAGGTAATACTCGATTGGTAGGTCTGTGTGGCACAGGCATAAGCTGAGCTGCAAACCAGTTCAATAGTTTGTGGCATTTTATTGTTAATTGTCTAAATGCAATTGCAAACTGTTGAATAAATATCTTTTATTATTTTTTATTATTATTATGGGCTTTACCCATACTCACATTTAGCAATAATGTTGTCGACAAAGCCCATGGCGACTCGGAAGTTCAGGAAGCTTCGCAGATGCCGCGTGAGCTTATAAAAGCTGGCTAGCAACGTCAGTTGCTCCCTGTGATTACCCTAACACAAAGAAATAATCAAAAATTAGCTTCACGTAAGTCCATCAAATCCAAGAGGTACCATTTGGCAGTTCTCATTTCAAAGAATTAGATTTAAATTGATTAAACTGTACGTCTTGTGATAAAATAAAATTCCAATTACATCCAAATATTTCATTTCATTTCATTTCATTTCATGGTTTTACGGAGAAGGTCGTATGAAACATCAAATGGTACTTCCTATAGTTGATGTACCTACTGTTTTTTTTTTCTACCCATAAGAGAACAACAGAGTCATTGATCTGTGTAATTTGTTTTGACGACAGATGGTAAATAAATAAGTTCACCTTTGACTTTGTCATTGTTTTGGTGTGGTAACAAATAACAAATATTGACACGGCTACGCACGGTCGAGGAAACTGGGGGGCAACTCCGAAATTCGTTTTTCGAAGTTCGTATCACACCGTCCCTCTTACTCTCAAATTAATAACTATTAGTGAGAGCGGAACGGCACGAAACGAACTTCGAAAATCGGATTTCGGAGTATAAGGCCTGAATCACGTACACCTGTGGAACCTTTTCCCATACTATTTGGCAATAATTTCTTTGGCCGGCGTATGGTAAAACTTACTACAATTTGCAGTGAAAAGGTTCGAGTGGTACGCGATTCAGTTTTAATTACACAAACGGATAACCCACGTATAAAATTCGAGTGATGTAGGACATGTTTCGGATTAGTTCGTGGTATCCGCGAACGGAAACGAAATCCTTTTCGTTCTCGGGCGAGTGCACAATACCGGTTTCAAAAATGACACGGTTTCCGGTCCCTGGTTTCACGTTGAAAGCGATTCAGTTTCTTTCACAGTGCGTGCAAGCCCCGCCCCCCGCGTCAAGTGGCAAAAAAAATGTAGTGCAAACATAAAGGCAACGTCTTTCATAAATATTGAGGTAGGTAATGAAAATATTGTATTGTATGTTAATTTTTAGCTAAAATATTTGATTCTCTACCTGATAGAAGGCGATTTCTTCAGAATTCGTGATGAGCCTCGAGTTCACGTATCTGAATTCACCCTCTAGCTTCTGTTCTTGTACCGTGAGACGCGCTGAAAAAAAACATCAATAGATGAAAAAAAAAACAAGTATTTCTACAATTCGCACTAAGTTTGCGTTTGTGAAGTCAGCCACAAAACGTATTTTAAGCGGGGTCTATTATTTTATTAGTCTAGCCTATGGGAATAGACCCCGCTTGAATGTGGTATCCCCTCTCGCTCATTAATGACTAGTGTGAGCGAAACATCCTACCATGTCAGCAAAAATAAGGGGTGAGACCAGCGTTGCCACTTTTTTTTTACCAATGCGGGATTTCTAAACTTTTTGAGTGAAAAAACCGGGATTTTTTCGCTGAAAGCGGGACAGTAAAAAAACGTAAATAATCGGATAATAGATAGCAAAATGGTCAAAAATAATTATGTATTTTAATAAAAATATTATATTTAAAATCAGATTTACCCTATCGTTAGATAGTTGAGTCTTCTTAGTCTTCTAAATAAAATCAAAAGTCAAGTTTTCCGGTGGTTGAGCTATTCCCGAAAAGCGGGACTGAGATGTCCCGCGCGGGCATTTAATTTTGATCCAAAAATCGGGACGTCCCGGGACCGTCATCGTGACAACTGAGTACGCTGGATGGGAGCATTTTAACGGTACCACATAACATTCACATCACACCCCTCAAATCTGAACCAATAACAAACAATACCAACCTGTAGGTTTCCTAAGGTATGTCAGGAACATACCAGACACAAGGAGGTATGCCATCATTATACCAGGCGTCTGAAAATAAACAATAGTAATTAAACATCAAGACGAGAAGGTCAATGACTACCGACGAGTGTGCGGTTGTGGCACGAACCGCAGGCGAGAGCTATACTCACACGGTCTATACAACCTAACTCTTTGCAACCTTCTGATGTTACAAACAATTAGGTCTACTGTGTTTCATGACACTATATTACTTTTAATTTCACTTTTTGTCATCTTTTTTTACGATATTTTCATATTTTATTAAGAAATGTGATATTTATTAAAAACCCTGTATAATCTAATTTCATGTGTATGTATGTATGTATACTCACACTGACGCCCAAGTTGACAGTCAGCCTGTACAGATATATACTGATATCGAGGATAGGCTTACTAATGTTGCTGTAAAGGTCAATGACCGTCTCACAGAACTTGTCAATGTCAGTAGTTAGCAGCTGATCCGCGTTGGATATTCGGTTGTCCAGGTTCGTCACTTGGTAGTAGGTGAAGCCCCTGGAAGAATATATTGGGTTGATAACCTGGAGAACTGTCCCACTGCTGGGCAAAGGCTAAGCGTCAGTGCAGTTAAAGGGTCCCGCAAATATTTGCCATACATTTATGCCGCGTAGGGATGCGATGCGAATTCGCTGTTATGTGCGGGAGCCCTTAATGTGACAAATTTAAAGTGGGTGACAGACGGGCGTGTAAGTTCGCCTACTTACCGGCTCGATGACTTTACTCGCCTGTTACGGTCGGTTTCAATAAGGAAGGGTTGTGTGACATCCATAGAATGTAACTGTTAGCGTTCACGAAAGTTTTGACAGCAAAATGAATACTACATTGAATTGGCATTGTTCATTTTTTTTAGTATGCTCCAATTCGAAAACCATTTGGAGGAAAACCATCAAATAACCGATTTATCTTGTCCGATTTCAAAAATACTTTACGATTGCAAATATTTTTGTAAAAGTACTTTTGACCTTTGTTTGATCTAACAACCGGGTTTTGCGTAAGAATCGGGCATTAAATGTTTGCCACAAAAATGAAAAAAAAAAGTTTAGCTACGGTATCTGTCATGCTGTCACTGTCACATCTACATCATAACATTACATTCTGACTTAACCTACAAACATTAGAAATAAAAGCAAATTCAAAGTATAAAACAGTTACAAACAATGGATATTTATAAAAAAATGTTTTCTGCCGGGATGCAACAATGCCTCTAACTAGCCCCCGAATAGCCCCAACAAAATTATTGTGAAAATCAGAGAAGGTTTGCGGAACGAATAGTGTACGCAAGCTAATGTGGAATATTTCAAAGTTTACACGATGTATTGTTGCGAAGACCATTTTAATGTAAGTAGGAGTCAGGAAAGATGTGCAGAAGTGAAACGAAAAAGCAAAAACAGCACAGGAAACAATAACAACACCAACGAACGGAAAGATTTCGAACACGCGAACATTTGTTGACATTAAACGTGAGTTTGACGTTAAATTCACACACACATTCACAGATCTATGACGTTGACATATAGACAAAACCATAGACAAAACCGTTTTTTTTATATTTTTGTATGAAGGCGATTGGGATCCTACCGAAATTAACAAATTATCAAACAGCGAAAAAATATTTATTATTAATAAACAAAGCTACGTAGACGCATAATATTCAAATTAGTTCCTTGAAATAGTCCATTCTATTAAATAAAGGTGTTAAAACCACCGCTTAAAAAAAATGAACAATGCCAATTACTTAGAAATAAATCAATACTTGGTACCGTACATTAATAACGTTCTAAAAAGAATCACGGCGATGTTTTTTGCGTTTACATAATTTTCAGGTACAAATTTTCAATATATGTCACTATTGACGAGACGTTGCTATATTACGTTCTATGGTCATTAAAACTAGAGAGGCGACTATGTATAATTGGGTAATCGGTTAAAATCGCGTATAATCGAAAATACAAAGTCAACCTACAAAAATATGAAGTGAGTATTTTACATCACTACACAATACCAATCAATTTTATTGGTAATAAATAGATTCCATAGAACTTCAATTACATAATGAAGTTAAATAATATTTTATTCAACCTATTATGTTGAAAAAACACAACTTGGCAAAAAGCGTAAAATAGGAATTATAATTATTACATCTTAGGAGATTGACTTGAGTATTATTATATCGAAATAGCATTTTATTTATAAATTAATATGCAGTCGTTATTTTTATGGAATCGATTGTTATTAGTACTAAGATATAATCGATAATCGTTTCATGTGAAAGGTGTCACAAGGAAGCCTCACCTCTAGATTTGTCAATGTTAATGTCACATACAACCCTTCCTTATTGAAACCGAGTGTAGTCAAAGTACGCGCACTTAAAGAGTAAATTACAGGTGAGTAAAGTCGTCGAGCCGTAAGTACGCGGACTTACTCGCCCGTCTGTCTGTGTCTAGTCTACTCTACGGCCTATGAAATAAGCTACAACTTAAGAAAATTATTTAATTTATACTATAAATAATGATAACCTAACCTACCAGCCGATATAGATAAAAAACGTCTTTTAACTACCTAAGAATTTTGTTAAAACCATATTTAGCGATAAAGATTTTTTAACTATACTCTTTTTTTTTCAAATTAATCGAAACGAAATATACTGAAGAGGAAAAATAACGTTATTTTTGCTCATCAGTATATCGTGTATCGTGTTCATTATTTAGTTATCATAATATTACTATTAATCGTTCTTGCTAAAGCTGTAACGAAAGCGAAATAAAGGCACCCGCCGTCAATTTGGATTGTTTCTTGTTTCATTGCTAGCAAGCCGTAACTAATAAAAAACAGTTGTTCGATCCACTTGCGTACCTACGCGATTCTTACATTATACAAGCAATAGTCAGGTTAGACACTGTACGTTGAACCTATGAGGTCATCCATAAATTAAGAGGGGGGAGGTCGGACCAGTTGTTACAAACAAAAACAATTTACGTCTCCCCGGGCCGTAATTAGCAATTTACCACCCGCTACTTATTAATTTTATTTTTTATTATCAGATAGGCTGTATAGGCTGTTTGCACGTATACAAATAGTCAATTAACGAGTGAGTTTTGTTGCAGTGCCCTATTACAGGGTTTCATGTTGGGAAATTTATTAGCTTGTAAGATCCAATGTACACATGAAAGCGACGAATAAATGACTTATGACTTACTAGCTGTTGCCAGCGACTTCGTTTGCAAAGAATTTGTTTATCGCTATCCCGCGGGAACTACGCAATTTTCCGGGATAAAAAGTAGCCTATGTGCTATTCCGGACTTTTCTCTATATATGTGCCGAATTTCATCCAGATCCGTTGGGCCGTTCTGGCGTGATTGAGTCAAAAGTCAAAAAGTCAAAAGCTTATTTTGCAAATAGGCCGCCGAGGGCTCTTTTACATGTCTTTTTTTTAATCTACCAGCGCATTCGGAAAGACCATCATTGCCAATAAGAATGCGCCGCAAGAAACTTGGCAGAAAGTCATTTTTTCAAAATAAAATAGATTTACAATAGTACTTAAATTCTACTTAACTTACCTATAATACAATTAATACATTTTATAAAAGGGATGTAAAAGGTCCCTAAGTTAAATCCGTACCTTAAATTACATTGGTCTATAGTAGAGAGAGATGTATAAAGTCTCTACTGGTCAAAGCGAAACAAAATATGCGATAATGATAAGAAAGAGAAAGAAAAAAGTGAATAAAAATAATTTAAGTTCAGTGGAGTAACAAACAAACATCAATCCATCCATCCGTCCATCCATACTTTCGCATTTATAATATTAGTTAGACTAGCGACCCGCCCCGGCTTCGCACGGTATATTATGCATGTATTATACATATAAACCTTCCTATTGATTCACTCTATCTATTAAAAAAACCCGCATCAAAATCCGTTGCGTAGTTTTAAAGATTTAAGCATACATAGGGACAGGGACATAGGGATATAGGGACAGAGAAAGCGACTTTGTTTTATACTATGTAATGTAGTGATGATGAGTAATATTTTTTTAGGCCTGTAATGGAATGTAAATGAACATGATTTACCTCACTTTCCGCGTATAAGAGATGAAAAACTACTAATTAAATAAATTTCTATACAGATTTTGGTTAAATTAAATATCGCTCCGTTATAATAAGAAATAGTGTATCCCTCTACTTTCTTTCTTAGCTTTCAAAATATGGCAATATCAAGGTAAATACTTAAGTACTTTCAACGAAAACTAGTATGAAAAAAGGTCTTATAGTATATCCGAGATATCGACGAAAAACTGCTCCCACCCAAAAAGACCTAACCGCCATGCCATGATGTTCTATGAAGACACACTCTTGTGACAACGACATAGCGATCATTTTCTGACTACGGAACCAATTATGAGTAATCCGTCCGACACACATCTCAGCAAGTTTTTTTTTTATATTCATCAGACAAACATGCGTAATTGATTATGTAAAATCCAAATACGGATACTCTTCAACCGATAATCCAATCCAATGTATTATAACACTACAGGACAGAGTCCAACATCAGTTATCTTATCTCTACCGGTACCGTAGCCTAGGTACGTAAAATAGTGTCGCGATCAATCAATTAAATCAATCATGATTCCTAGAGGTGCGGGCGGGTAGTGCGCCTGCCGCCCGCACCTCTCGGTCCCCTTTGTTGTCCTACCCCGCGCCCCTGTGCCGCGCGGGCGAGGACTCAGTTAAGGCGCTGTAAACAGCAAATGACCTGGAGCAGCGCCACTCTTCACACATACGGTTCGCGTGCCTGTGAGTGAAAGAGAAGAAACTATTCCGGGAGCTTGGCGCGCGTCTAAAATCTTGCAAATAAGACACAAATCATAAGAAATAAACAAAAGTATGGATTATTTGTGAAATATGACTCGTTAGCCGTGTAGGTATGAATATGTTGACTTCATGTTTGTAATTGCAGACCCATACGTCGAAAAAATAAAGACATAGAACCGTTTAATGATGATTTTAAGACCAATCTTTGCAATTATTTTCTATCGAGCCGATTTTGTTCAATTATGTATCGAGCCCGTCCAGCGTGTTTGAAATATGATGAAAATTAACATTATATTTTTTTTGTATTTTTTTTGTGTGCAGTTTTTCTCAAAAAAGTGTTTAAATAACATCAATTTCAACAAAATTAGGTATTGTCAGCCTCTTAAGCGGTCGGTCTATAGGTGTCAACGCGATCATACAAGTGCCTTCGAACCCGGGACCTCTAGATACTATTAGCTTCATAGTCAGGGTCACTAACCACTAAGCTATACGATTGTCAATTGAAGTATATTGAAGCAAGAACCACCTGTTGTAGCCTGAATGTTTTCTTATCAATACATAGCACGCGACGTTGTTATGCCACGTGATAAGGATAATAATTTCTACATTACACGCAGGTATTAAAATAATATCGTGCAATGCAACATATACAACGGTACCAAGCCCTTTCATACAGTAGGCTTATTTTCTAACTCGCTCGCAATCGCCATCGTGTTCATTTTGACAGTTCTTGTATGAATGTTACAGCTAGCTGATTCCGATGCCAATTGTCAGCCCATACATGAACTGTCAAAATGAACACGATGGCGATTGCGAGCGAGTTAGACAATAAGCCTACTGATCTGGAAGCAAACAGTACACATATAATGTACCAGTTGCTTCTCTTGTGGCAGATGTTAAATGCCCATCGAGGCCACGAGTGCCATCGAGGGAACGGACATAAATCTTAGGAATCTTGTTATAGGCGGTACTGCTAGCAATATATACTCAAGAGCAAACATAACAGGTCACTTTTCATAGAGCCTTGTATGTAAAGTGACCTGTAGGCTTATTGTCTAACTCGCTCACAATCGCCATCGTGTTCATTTTGACAGTTCACGTATGGGCTGACAATTGGCATCGGAATCAGCTAGCTGTCACATTCATACCAGAACTGTAAAATGAACGCGATGGCGATCGCGAGCGAGTTAGACAATATGCCTACTGTTATTTCTGCTCGTTAGTGTATTTTGATTAACCTTTCCAACTATACTCATGCTAAACGTGGCCTTTAGGTTTCTGTTACCTCAAACTCTGTTTATACTGTAGTGGATATAGACGTGATATGTATGTGGCTATTTTTTTAATGATACCATTGCGAATTAAATGGAAAAAATATAATTACAAAACAGACGTGTTTGACGTCACTTATACAAGTATTTATACATAAGCTATACAGTCTCAAAATGAAGTGGTTTAGGAAAATTTTTCGATATAATTCAAGCTAGTAGAACCAGTAATTAAAAACCTATAGCTTCCTCTACTTTATTGTTTAGTGTCTCTTTTTTAAGGGTCTATATTACGTCCCATAAAATTGCTGCCCACCTATATCCTATATATCCTATATCGCTACTGCAGCGCATCAGCTATGTTTGCTGACGCCAACTAATTCAGTAAAAATAGCTCAAAACGTGGCAAAATATATGGAGAACATTTATCTATGGGGATGGATACCTTATGGGGTGAAGTCAAAATTTATCAACTCTCCCCCCTCCTCCGGGGTGCGCGTCCCCCCCTCACGCCCACCAAAGTGTCCCGAAACGCGGTTTTTTGAACTTTTTGAGAAATCTGTTCGTGATACAGAAAAAGTGTGTAGTAATGAAATAATGTTCAATAAATTTACTATAAATCTACCATACACATAAAAGCGATATTTCTCATGGTTTTGACGCAAGAAGACGCTGAAAATCATAATTTTTTGTTTTTTTACAATATATTTTACTAAAACTTCAGTTTTCTCAGAAAATACTCATTTTACATTTAAAAAATGTATAACTAAAATAAACAATGGAATATTCCCTTTAAAAAGAGGTATCATTGATTTATATATAAGTTAAATTGACCATTTTATGATAGTTTAAATATTTAATTTGTCATGAACAAATTTTTTTACTTGAAGATTAGGTATGTTTAATTTTTTTTTATATAGTTTAGAGTTAATTATAAACAATGCTAGTGTAATTTTGATTATTATTTTTTTCAGTTATCCGAAAATAATAAGTATATTCATTCATTTCAAAAAAGGCAATATTTATGTTTTTTTAAAATAATCAACTATTTATTTAAGTATACACTTTTATTTAAGTAGCTTACACTGAAATAAACAATGTTAACATTCTTATTATCTGGGGGCACGGCAGTGCCCCAGCTAAGATAGCAAAGTGAAGCGCAAGAAGGGCACTAGTTACCTTTTCTCGAATCGCTTTGTCGTTATTTTGTACCCTCATAACTTGGTTTTGGATTGTATCAGATAACTAATATTCTCGGGATATGATGTGGACTTATTACAAGTGTAAAATTTCAATTGCATAGCTCTTACATGTATCTAAAAAACTAGTGATCGTCACTAGTGATCATCATATGAAAGTCCTAGAAAGCTCAAATTTGCTTTGTAAGCTAGGTTAGTATACAATCAACAGCAAAAATCTAAAATTTGGAACTTTAACTCTTCAATCGGTCAAACTAGCGAATGGATATTTGTACGAAACTTCGCAAATTTTGATGCCAGTGGTCTGAAAATTGATAAAGAGAGTTGTTATAAATAATAGACTATATATTTCAGGATTTTGAGTAAATTAAACTGAATTAGGGGATGGAATTAAGCATGTGCAAATGTGGTGTTTTCTGAAGGCGCTTGTCAAAAGCAATAACTTACAAACTTTTTACGCTCTAACTCTACAAGCCCCACACACTAGAGTTTGTGAAGTCTACAACTTAGTAAAAATAATGTGGCTTGGCCGTTTTGTTCATTACTTTCCTGTTCATTACAATAGTTATTTTTTTTAAACATGAAATTACCGTGAGACTCAGTCAATAATGTGACAACAAATAAAATGTGATCGTTTCGCTGCCGCCGGGGCAAGCGGTCCAGGAATAAGGACTACGAACTAGTCTGGTATAATGTCGAGCATCACTCGACTTTTATACGTGAGTTATTCGTTTGTGTAGTTATAATTGTAATTATCATTACAATAGTTCGTATAGTAACGAATTTAAAGTTTCTGGGACGTAAATTTGTTGATCACCAGTGAGTGAGTCAGTGACGACATCAGAGTTTTTTAGATATCAATAAAATTTAAAATATAAGAGCTATGCAATTGAAACTTTACACTTGTAATAAGTCCACTATTCACATCATATCCCGAGAATTTTAGTTACCTGGTACAATTCAAATTCAAATTATGAGGGTACAAAATAACGACAAAGCGGCTCGAGAAAAGGTAACTAGTGCCCTTCTTGCGCTTCACTTGGCTATCTTAGCCGGGGCACTACCGTGCCCCCAGATAATAAGAGTGTTAACATTGTTTATTTCAATGTAAGTTAGTTAAATAAAAGTGTATACTTAAATAAATAGTTGATTATATTAAATAAACACCGTAGTACATAAATATTACCTTTTTTGAAATGAATGAATTTATTCACACTAATTATTTGCGGATAACTGAGAATAAATAAACAAAATTATACTAGCATGGTTTATAATTAGCTCTAAACTATATAAAACAAATTTAAACATACTTAATCTTCAAAAAAAATTGTGTTCATGACAAATTCAATATTTAAACTATCATAAAATGGTCAATTTAACTAATATATAAATAAATGATACCTCTTTTTAAAGGGAATATTTCATTGTTTATTTTAGTCATACATTTTTTAGATGTAAAATGAGTACTTTCTGAGAAAACTGAAGTTTTAATAAAATGTATCGTAAAAAAACAAAAATTTATGATTTTCAGCGTCTTCTTGCGTCAAAACCATAAGAGATATCGCTTTCATGTGTATAATAGATTTATAGTAAATTTATTGTACATTATTTCATTCCTACACACTTTTTCTGTATCTCGAACAGTTTTCTCAAAAAGTTCAAAAAACCGCGTTTCGGGACACTTTGGGGGGCGTGAGGGGGGGACGCGCACCCCGGAGGAGGGGGGAGAGTTGATAAATTTTGACTTCACCCCATAAGGTATCCATCCCCATAGATAAATGTTCTCCATATATTTTGCCAAATTTCCCATACATTGGATTCTAATTTGATTGAGCTAAACGTGGATAGTTTTTATGCAATCATAAGAAAGCGATGCGCCTCGTTGCTCAGTCGGTTGCGTGACAGTTCCAACAGTATCCTGCGTACGCTGGGAGGTCGGTGGGACTCCCCGATGATGAGACGTTGGATGGGACTGCATGCTGCCGCAACCACATAACCATGGTTGACGCCGCTGGGCTATTATTATTTTCTTATTTTTATTTGTATTTAATTGTTTTTAATTATCCTACCTACTAATACCACTTGTTATTATTTTTGTATGTACTTAACTAACCTCTATGGATTCTGTCCGAAATAAATGGTTTTTATTTATTTATTTATTTATATCCCACGCAAGTTTGTCGTAGAACTTACAGATAGATACCGATTATTCTGGCACGTGTAAATCATTATTCCAGGTATCAATTTATTCACAAAACCTTGCTAATTTGCTTTTATCTAAAACCAAAACACGATAATATTATAAACGTGACTGATTCATGATAAATATTCAATAATCATGCATGACCTATTTATCTGAAAACTTGTATTTAACCTACGTTTAGGATTAAAACAAGCTTAGGAAATATTATTATAATACCTACAAAGACTAGACGGTGCCGATGCTAACCAATGAAGGCAATGAATACAAACTTAATCTACTTATAATAAATGCATACATACGTACATTACGTACATATATACCGTCACGCCTCTTTCCCACAGGGGTAGGCAGAATAAATAATAATAAAATAATAGATAATAATAAATAAGTATTAATTTAGTAATGTCCAATGTAGCCCATCGAGGGAATCGGCGAAAGTGTATACCTAATGGCTGAGGAATGGACATAACGCTATAATAATCTGTTTGACAGTGAGCTGAATATACATAATTTGTGAGAATTTCAAATGTCTTCCCCCGTTCAATAGATATAGTCTTCTGTGACAGATGGAATGTACAGACCGTTTAGCCATAGAGATAGCATTCCGTACCTCCTTTTCCATTTTTAAAAATAATACTAAAAAGACATGAGTCACACGTGATTGAGATTGTCTTTTATCTTAATCTATTTATCTATATCTTCTATATATATAAAAGGCAAAGTCCTGACTCACTCATTAATTGATCATCGCCCAGCCCAAACCCTTGAACCTAGAAAGCTGAAATTTTGCACACAGATACCTTATACAATGTAGGCATCCACTAAGGAAGGATTTTTGGAAATTCGACCCCTAAAGGGGTTAAATGGGGGTCCAAAGTTTGTATGGGGCGAAGTGATTCCTTGGTCCGATCTACTTCAAATTTTGCATAAACATTCTTTGACAGAAATGATGGAACACGTGTTTCGTATTTTCTTGATATTCATGCCCTAATGGGGTTTAAAAGGGGTCGAAAGTTATTTTGGGGGTGATTTGCTTCGAAGTTGATATCAATACTCCTTGGTGCTTTTGATTAAAAATACATTTTATTTTGACACAGTCATGTTTGAAATCTCAATCCATTGACGTAATATTTTTAAACAGGACCGAGTAAGTACTCGCAACTGAAAAACGAGCCGACGGAGATAGTATGGAGGCGCGTGTACCTTTCTAACAGGACTGACAATAAAATATTATTTTTATCACTACATACTATAAAACAAATTCGCTTTCCGCTGTCTGTCTGTCCCTGTGTATCCTTGATCTTTAAAACTAACGCAACGGATTTTTGATGCGGTTTTTTTTAGTAAATAGATAAAATGATTCAAGAGGAAGGTTTATATCTATACATACATAATATGAAGCTAAAGAGGTTCTAAAGTCTGTACTGGAAGATATTTTCTCGGGATACTTAGAATCGATTACAGAACACGTGTATATTTGCAAGCGCATCACGTGAAAACGGCGGAACGGATTTTGATGCAAACTTTACTAATCTGTTGAGAAAATCACCGGCCAGGTTATATATATAGAGAGAGAGAGAGAGAGTGAGAGAGAGAGAGAGATAAATATGTATTTACACAAATTCGATACACGTAGATTTAAAATATGAAAGAAATAGGCTACTTTTTATTCCAGAAAATTGCATATTCCCCGCGGGATAGCGATGAACATGTCAAAAATGGCAGCTGCCTAGAGTCACAACGTAAATAAATATTGCTTCAATATCATAGACGTACACTGGATTTTTTTAAATTCCCACGGGACAGGGAATAAATGGGGTTTACAAGTCCACTGAAAACGGAGCCTATCTCCATAACAATAATTACTAGAGTCATGACATTTGGCATATAAGTACGGAATCATAACTGCTGAAAATCGATTTCAAGACTTCAAAATTCCCACGGGATAGGGATAAAAAAAGGATTTATATCATTACTTTGAAATGTTCTTCTGTCCTTAAATGTAATAACCAGAATCCTGGTAATAACCAGAATCTTTAAATTTGGCATACCAGTAAGATAATGATGATATCTGAAAACTAATTTCAGGACTTTGCGAATTTCCCGTGGGATAAGAAAAAAGGAGTAATTTCACTGGCTTGCTAATATAGTTTCTTGGTATTTGGCAGACATTCCTTGATGATCAAAGAGGTGCAGGGATTTTCCAATTTTCCCACGGCTAAAAGGACCGTATAGATTGAAAATAAAAACTTTGTATTTAGTAGACGTGCTCTTTGAAGATCACGTAGGTGTTATAAGATTAGATTTTTCGAATTTCCCACATAACAAAAGGATGGGATAAAAAATAATGGAACCCTTTTGTACGAAATCCTTCGTGCTTAAGTACGACTTCTATATGGCTCTTTTGTTTTTGTACATTTTAGATGGGAGAGAAAAAGTTTTAGCGCAAATTATGATTCTGCGCGGACGAAGTCGCGGGCAAAAGCTAGTCTGCACACAAAATATCCATATTTATTGTTTTTTTCAAACTATTCGATGAAGTTTCAGAAAAGTTATTCTGAAAAGGAAAATATATAAAAAAATCGGAGAAACGTTAAATAGTTTTTGACACAACGATGTCTGCTGGGTCAGCTAGTGGACTCCACTTGGCGTTGCGTGTTCGCGTTGCGCTATTGGCATCTTCGTCGCATACGCTAGAAACAATACAGTGCATCCCCTTCACTCATGCAAATATTTGGATAAATACGCCAAGTGAATTGCCAGTATAAGATAGAGTCTGTCTAACGAAAGCTGAACCTGTAAAAACGCGGCAATTTCAAAAAATCATAACAGGGTAACACAGGATCACTAACACAGCTGCAATTTGCTCAGAGAAATGTCAATTTGACATACAACATGACACCTCAGATAGACACACTTAGAGACAAAATGTTGCCAATCAAATAACTAGTGGGTTCAGCTTTTGTTAAGACTGACTGAGGAATAAAATGAATTTAGCAAAATTCCCAGGATGTTTGAAAAGGGATGAACCCGCGGCCTCAAGTTAGTGAGTCCGCTCTTACTTATTCCATCTCTAGCTTTGCTTAGCACTAATCGCATATTATATGCTCGAGAGCAAAGAAAAGGTCACTTTTCATACAACTATCTACGGGAAGTGACACAGTTTCTTTGGTGCCTAGTATAGTTATTTTTTAATACTCATACCCACATGTTATCAATAAAACGGAATAAACCATCTAACTAATATTATAAATGCGAAAGTATGGATGGATGGATAGATGGATGGATGGATGGATGGATGTTTGTTTGTTTGTTACTCAATCACGCCAGAACGGGCCAACGGATCTGGATTAAATTCGGCACATAGATAGAGAAATGTCTAGAATAGCACATAGGCTACTTTTTATCCCGGAAAATTGCGTAGTTCCCGCGGGATAGCGATAAACGAATTCTTTGCAGACGAAGTCGCTGGCAACAGCTAGTAACCTATAACTAAGACGCGGATAATCAAGCTGTCAATCCAAGATAGCGTTATTTCAATTCATTCTTATCTTTATTAATTATCAGATTTATCAGTTTGTTCCCATGTCGGAAAAATGCTCTACGAGTAGGTAGGTACAATTATGATAAACGATATCGTAACTTGAAGCAACTAATAATTATCTTGTATTAAAATTAGCGTATTCAAGGTCACCATGTAAACAACACAAAGTGACAAAAATATAACACACGCGGTTTAACAGTTGTTTCGAGATTGTCCACAAATTTTACGGTGTTTACTAATTAAACGAGCGTTAAACACAAGAAAACCAGTTGTAAACATACCTAACACATTTGACATATGTAGTGAAAAGTTTATTAAACGCAGTAAGTACCTATTACCATTCACAAGCAGGGCCCTATTTTATAAAGCTACATGTTACAATTTACAAGCGGAAGTCTCTATCTAACACACAAGAGTCAGAAAGAGACTTCCGCTTGTAAATTAAAACTTATACCTAGGTTTATAAAATAGGGCCTAATCGTAACTATAACATCTGAGGCCCGAGGCAAATTCTTTTGATGAGGCCCTATCAGTAAAATTCGTCACGTTGTTCTTAATTTAATTTTAACCAGCATCTGCCCGCGACTTCGTCTGCGTAGAATTATACATATAAACATAAACCTTCCTCTTGGATCACTCTATGTATCAAAAAAAACCGCATCAAAATCTAATACAGACAGACAGACAGCGGAAAGCGACTTTGTTTTATACTATGTAGTGATAAACGGTTTAGATATATCGTTCAACAAATTCTTAATGGGAATAAAGATCTTTAAACCTAACCTAACCAACAACGGTATACTTACAAAAAAATTGTCTGTCAAAAAAACTTAGGATGTGATGTGTGGATGTCATTTTTTTTTCTCGTCAACTCGATCGTGATGACTGAATAGGTATTACAATAACATAGCAAGTTTTACAAAAACATTGGTATGAAGATTAAAGTGAAAACTATCAGGCTAAGTAAGCATTACAAGTTAAACAAGTGAACTCCGACCAAAACTGAATCCATACTAAGTAATATTATAAATGCGAAAGTTCTGTCTATTACCAATTGACAACATTTCATTTTTATAACACCTGAAAATGTATATATGGTTTGAAAGCATTTTGCCTCCTGATCACTGCAATATGTTTATATAATTTTAATATCGCTTATTATAAAAAATAAAAATTAATTAAAAATATATCCTAATTTTACCAAAACTACCACAGGATGGGTGAAACGCCTTTGCTTTTTTCACGAGAAAAAATAAGCGACCATAATTTTGTATTTTTGACAACTTCAAAGTACAAGGGGGGCAACTCTGAAATTATATCTTCGAAGTTCGTTGCATACCTTCTCTCTCACTCTCAAGATAATGACTATTAATATGAGCGGAACAGCACGAAGCGAACCTCGAAAATCGAATATTGGAGAATAGGGCCTGACATTGTCAATTTGAAATTAACGTCAGTTTTTTTTTCTAAGTATATAGAAAAGACAAAGGGATAAGTGTGTACTGTGTATTCTGTGATAGTATCGGAGTTACGCCCTTTTAGAATAAGCAAAAATTAATAAATTAATTATAAATTAAATACAAGCCCTAGCGAAAAAATTAAACTGTCAGCATGTTCATCTTTTCAAACAAAATACAGAGAACCATTAAAATTATAGACTCAGAAATATGAAATGTTGTCAATTCATGCTTAAACCGCTGATGTAGAGATAGACATTGACTGGAACCTTTGGACTGCCTCTACACGTATATGAATGATCGCATATACTTTCGACCCTTGACCCCTCTCCGCCTTTACACATATAAACATAAACCATACCATTCATACTAAGTATAGTCACCGGACCGTGTTATAATATAAACTTCCGAAATATCTGTGTAAATTAAACACACATGCGACAGGTTTATGCTTGAGTTTTTCACCTAATAGATTGCTTGCTGGGGCCTTACCATGACGTCCTAATTCCGACTCAGTTCAAGTTTTAGCCGTCATTTACTTGTAATGTGAATCTGACAGCGAGCGAACCTAAACTGAATCGCATTAAGACGTCATGGTAAGGCCCCTGATCTTCCAAACTCAACTATATGTATTTAGAGTTGCACGTATTTTCCTGTCGACTTAAAAGTTTTGTGAATAATTTGATTTCATGCATCCAAACATGGACTTTAACAGAAAGGAACAAGTTTCAAATTAGCTATACTTTGATTTGAATGGTGAAGTTGACGGTCGGTTATTTTTTTAAACAGATTCCGAGACATTGGCCTTTTAATGACTGGCCGCAGTATTTGAAGCAGTTAGCCGAAAGAATAAATATTTTTAAAAGATAAATGGACTACCTATTTATAGATGGCCAGTACTTAATGTGTCTATATTTAATATTTTGGCATTTAAGTAGGTGTAACTATTAATTATTCATGTGTAGTTTATGGCAAATAGGTACATAGGTACATATATCTACTTTTTAGAAGTAACAGACAGATTCCGCATTTAAGGCGAAGGGATAGGCAAAAGCTCATAAATTGGTTGTTTTTGTGCATGTTTTATGGCGATAATACACAATTTGGAGTTTTGAAAACTGCACATTCTATAAAACATGTCTTGAATTAGAATTCACCGGTGAAAACATATTCCTTAATGTCGTAGTTAGTACAAAAATTCGTTTGCTCTAAGAGTCTCGAAAATATTTTGTGCACGGTTTGCTCGGGTGAAACCAATCTGTTTGCTACCAATCTCGACGAGGTCACTCTAGTAACTCATAATTAAAATTCCGCGGTGCGTTTGCTTCAATTAGCCAACAAATAAGGCTTTAGAGAGTAGTACTGCCCTGATCCTGTGAAAAGGGCGAACGCAATATTTGCCCGCAAATTCAATCAGGCGTTTTTCAATGTACAAAAAAATTCGGAAACCAAAAAAAATTTAAAAAGATAATACAATGAAATAAATTATTAAGATAAAACCAAAAATGTTCATAAAAAAATAATAAAAAAATAATAGATAAATAAATTAAAAAATAATTTGGATAAGACGTATGAAAATAATAAGGAAAAAGCAACGTTGCATGTTCGCTCGGTGGCGGCAGTGCGTAAGCGACGCGACGTTGCCAATATTCGCTTCGCGTTTTTTCATATTGGTTTGGCTAAGCATGTTGTTTGAGTCACAGAATAGGCGCGAAACAGTGCTTCAAAAAGTCGTACTCGTTCGCTTCGCACGTATAATACCTATATTAAGTTAAAAGTTATTATTTTCAATCCGTTTTTTGGGAACTTAGTGGCAGGTTGGTTTGATACTTACTTGCTGTTTAGCGAAAAAGCATGGGAAATAGGATTTTGGTTGGAATTACTGCATGAAAAATTTTGATAATGAGGCAAGTAGTACTCCAATGTATAGTCTATCATTAGAAAGAAAAAAAAATGATATCTGAAGGTCAAAGTGGTTCCCAAACATGGATTCGTTATCAAAATAAAAAAGACCGCCATATTGAAATCTTTAGTTTTTCGACCGATTAATTTCAAAATCGATATCTGAGGATCCGAGTTGTCTCCAAACACGTATCCGTTATCAGAAATGACAAAAGTGGCCGCTATTTTGAAATCTTTAAGTTTTGGGCCGATTATTTTCAATATCGATATCTGAGGGTCCGAGTGGTCGTCAAACACAAATCTGCTACCGAAAATGAAAAAACTGGCCGCCATTTTGAATTCTTTACTTTTTGGACCGAATATTTTCAAAATCGATATCTAAGGGTCCAAGTGGTCGTGAAACACAAATCTGCTATCAAAAATGAAAAAACTGGCCGCCATTTTGAAATCTTTAGTTTACCGACCGATTGATTTCAAAATCGATATCTAAGAATCCGAGTTGTCTCCAAACACGTATCCGTTATCAAAAATGACAAAAGTGGTCGCCATTTTGAAATCTTTAGTTTTTGGACCGATTATTTTCAAAACCGATATCTGAGGGTCCGAGAGCTCCCCAAACATAAATCCGTTATCAAAAATGAAAAAAGTGGCCGCCATTTTGAAATCTTTAAGTTTTGGGCCGATTATTTTCAAAACTGATATCTGAGGGTCCGAGAGGTCCCCAAACATAAATCCGTTATCAAAAATGAAAAAAGTGGCCGTCATTTTGAAATCTTTAAGTTTTGGGCCGATTATTTTCAAAATCGATATCTGAGGGTCCGAGTGGTTGTCAAACAAAAATCTGCCACCGAAAATGAAAAAACTGGCCACCATTTTGAATTCTTTACTTTCTAGACCAATTGTTTTCAAAATCGATATCTGAGGATCCGAGTGGTCCCCAAACATGAATCCGTTTTTAAAAATTAAAAAAGTGGCCGCCATTTTGAAATCTTTAAGTTTTGGACCGAATATTATCAAAATCGATATCTAAGGGTTCGAGTGGTCGTGAAACACAAATCTGCTATCAAAAATGAAAAAACTGGCCGCCATTTTGAAATCTTTAGTTTACCGACCGATTGATTTCAAAATCGATATCTGAGAATCCGAGTTGTCTCCAAACACGTATCCGTTATCAAAAATGACAAAAGTGGCCGCCATTTTGAAATCTTTAGTTTTTGGACCGATTATTTTCAAAACCGATATCTGAGGGTCCGAGAGCTCCCCAAACATAAATCCGTTATCAAAAATGAAAAAAGTGGCCGCCATTTTGAAATCTTTAAGTTTTGGGCCGATTATTTTCAAAATCGATATCTGAGGGTCCGAGTGGTTGTCAAACACAAATCTGCTACCGAAAATGAAAAAACTGGCCACCATTTTGAATTCTTTACTTTCTAGACCAATTGTTTTCAAAATCGATATCTGAGGATCCGAGTGGTCCCCAAACATGAATCCGTTTTTATAAATGAAAAAACTGGCCGCCATTTTGAAATCTTTAGTTTACCGACCGATTGATTTCAAAATTAATATCTGAGAATCCGAGTTGTCTCCAAACACGTATCCATTATCAAAAATGACAAAAGTGGCCGCCATTTTGAAATCCTTAGTTTTTGGACCGATTATTTTCAAAACCGATATCTGAGGGTCCGAGAGCTCCCCAAACATAAATCCATTATCAAAAATGAAAAAAATGGCCGCCATTTTGAAATCTTTAAGTTTTGGGCCGATTATTTTCAAAACCGATATCTGAGGGTCCGAGAGGTCCCCAAACATGAATCCGTTTTAAAAAATGAAAAAAGTGGGCGCCATTTTGAAATCTTTAAGTTTTGGTCCGATTTTTTTCAAAATCGATATCTAAGGATCCGAGTTGTCTCCAAACACGTATACGTTATCAAAAATGACAAAAGTGGCCGCCATTTTGAAATCTTTAGTTTTTGGACCGATTATTTTCAAAACCGATATCTGAGGGTCCAAGAGCTCCCCAAACATAAATCCGTTATCAAAAATGAAAAAAGTGGCCGCCATTTTGAAATCTTTAAGTTTTGGGCCGATTATTTTCAAAATCGATATCTGAGGGTCCGAGTGGTTGTCAAACACAAATCTGCTACCGAAAATGAAAAAACTGGCCACCATTTTGAATTCTTTACTTTCTAGACCAATTGTTTTCAAAATCGATATCTGAGGATCCGAGTGGTCCCCAAACATGAATCCGTTTTTATAAATGAAAAAACTGGCCGCCATTTTGAAATCTTTAGTTTACCGACCGATTGATTTCAAAATTAATATCTGAGAATCCGAGTTGTCTCCAAACACGTATCCGTTATTAAAAATGACAAAAGTGGCCGCCATTTTGAAATCCTTAGTTTTTGGACCGATTATTTTCAAAACCGATATCTGAGGGTCCGAGAGCTCCCCAAACATAAATCCATTATCAAAAATGAAAAAAATGGCCGCCAATTTAAAATCTTTAAGTTTTGGGCCGATTATTTTCAAAACCGATATCTGAGGGTCCGAGAGGTCCCCAAACATGAATCCGTTTTTAAAAATGAAAAAAGTGGGCGCCATTTTGAAATCTTTAAGTTTTGGTCCGATTTTTTTCAAAATCGATATCTAAGGGTCTGAGTGGTCGTGAAACACAAATCTGCTATCAAAAATGAAAAAACTGGCCGACATTTTGAAATCTTTAGTTTTCCGACCGATTGATTTCAAAATCGATATCTGAGGATCCGAGTTGTCTCCAAACACGTATACGTTATCAAAAATGACAAAAGTGGCCGCCATTTTGAAATATTTAGTTTCAGACCGATTATTTTCAAAACCGATATCTGAGGGTCCGAGAGGTCCCCAAACATAAATCTGTTTTTAAAAATGAAAAAAGTGGCCGCCATTTTGAAATCTTTAAATTTTGGATCGATTATTTTTAAAATCGATATCTGAGGGTCCGAGTGGTCATCAAACACAAATCTGCTATCGAAAATAAAAAAAACTGGCCGCCGTTTTGAATTCTGTACTTTTTGGACCAAATGTTTTCAAAATCGATATCTGAGGATCCGAGTGGTCCCCAAACAAGAATCCATTTTTAAAAATAAAAAAAGGTGTCCACCATTTTAAAAACTAGTTTTTGTACCGATTGTTTTCAAAATCGATATCTTACGATCTGAGTGGTTCCCAAACACGTATCCGTTATACAAAATAGAAAAGTCATCATCATTTTGAAATGTTTAGTTTTTGAACAGATTGTTTTCAAAATCGATATCTGAGCTGGCGGCCTCTTTTTCCATTTTTGATAACGGGTTGATAAATGGTGGCCAGTTTTTTCGTTTATAAAAACGGATTCATGTTTGGGGACCACTCAAATCCTCAGATATCGATTTTGAAAACAATTGGTCTAGAAAGTAAAGAATTCAAAATGGCGGCCACTTTTTTCATTTTTAAAAACAGATTTATGTTTGGGGACCTCTCGGACCCTCAGATATCGGTTAATAATCGGTCTGAAAACTAAACATTTCAAAATGGCGGCCACTTTTGTCATTTTTGATAACGTATACGTGTTTGGAGACAACTCGGATCCTCAGATATCGATTTTGAAATCAATCGGTCGGAAAACAAAAGTTTTCAAAATGGCGGCTACTTTTTTCATTTTTAAAAACGGATTCATGTTTGGGGACCACCTGGATCCTCAGATATCGAATTTGAAAACAATCGGTTCAAAAAGTAAAGAATTCAAAATGGCGGCCAGTTTTTTCATTTTCGATAGCAGAATTGTGTTTGACGACCACTCGGATTCTCAGATATCGATTTTGAAAATAATCGGTCCAAAACTTAAAGATTTCAAAATGGCGGCCACTTTTTTCATTTTTGATAACGGATTTATGTTTGGGGAGCTCTCGGACCCTCAGATATCGGTTTTGAAAATAATCGGTCCAAAAACTAAAGATTTCAAAATGGCGACCACTTTTGTCATTTTTGATAACGGATACGTGTTTGGAGACAACTCGGATTCTCAGATATCGATTTTGAAATCAATCGGTCGGTAAACTAAAGATTTCAAAATGGCGGCCAGTTTTTTCATTTTTGATAGCAGATTTGTGTTTCACGACCACTCGGACCCTTAGATATCGATTTTGAAAATATTCGGTCCAAAACTTAAAGATTTCAAAATGGCGGTCACTTTTTTCATTTTTAAAAACGGATTCATGTTTGGAGACAACTCGGATTCTCAGATATCGATTTTGAAATCAATCGGTCGGTAAACTAAAGATTTCAAAATGGCGGCCAGTTTTTTCATTTTCGATAGCAGATTTGTGTTTCACGACCACTCGGACCCTCAGATCTCGATTTTGAAAATATTCGGTCCAAAACTTAAAGATTTCAAAATGGCGGCCACTTTTTCCATTTTATATAACGGATACGTGTTTGGGAACCACTCGGATCGTCAGATATCGATTTTGAAAATAATCGGTCCAAAAACTAAAGATTTCAAAATGGCGGGCACTTTTTTCATTTTTGATAACGGATTCATGTTTGGGGACCACTCGGACCCTCAGATATCGATTTTGAAAACAATCGGTTCAAAAACTAGAGATTTCAAAATGGCGGTCACTTTTTTCATTTTATATAACGGATACGTGTTTGGGAATCACTCGGATCGTCAGATATCGATTTTGAAAACAATCAGTCGAAAAACAAAAGTTTTCAAAATGGCGGCTACTTTTTTCATTTTTAAAAACGGATTCATGTTTGGGGACCACTCGGATCCTCAGATATCGAATTTGAAAACAATCGGTTCAAAAAGTTAAGAATTCAAAATGGCGGCCAGTTTTTTCATTTTCGATGTTTGGAGACAACTCGGATTCTCAGATATCGATTTTGAAATCAATCGGTCGGTAAACTAAAGATTTCAAAATGGCGGCCAGTTTTTTCATTTTCGATAGCAGATTTGTGTTTGACGACCACTCGGATTCTCAGATATCGATTTTGAAAATAATCGGTCCAAAACTTAAAGAATTCAAAATGGCGGCCACCTTTTTCATTTTTGATAACGGATTTATGTTTGGGGACCTCTCGGACCCTCGGATATTGGTTTTGAAGATAATCATTGGAAAAACCATGCCTTATTCTGTATCTTTCCCGCACACGTTCAAGTTTTACTTTATTCTGCAATAATAATTTACGTTGCGACTCTAAACAGACTCTGGACACCTTTGACGTCACGTTCATCACTATCCCGCGGAAACTGCATTTTTCTGGGATAAAAAGTAGCCTGTTTTAATCTAGGGTGCCAACTGTCTTCGTTCCAAATTTCATCCAAATCCGTCCAGTTGTTGTAGCTTGAAGAAGAAACAAACATACATACACACTCACTCACATCGTCACAAACTTTCTCATACCTACATACATTATATCACATACATACATACATAAATAACGTCTCTATTCCTTGCGGAGCAGACAGAGCCCAAGGTAACAAGACCTTAAAGGCCACGTTACGAATGCCGAATTGTATTTTTTTTTATTATTTTTGCAAAATCTGATTTGAGCATTATGCTGTGTCTGTGTAGGCAATCGGAAAACTAAAGCAAGCGCCATCTACTAACATCACAGTGCAATATTTCAATCCATCAGCACGCGCCCATTCGCATCGAGTTCACGCGTCGATTATTTAACAGATGTCGCGTTGATCGGACTGCTTGCCACGTCACGAACGGGCAAGGTCATTTGCCTATCCCTTCGCCTTAAAATATTATTATCATTTATTTTTCTTTCTTTTCCTTTCCTATTTGGAAGCAATTAAATTTTTTAGCGCTTAGATCATATTTACGTCAAAAGATAATAAACAAGCCATATTTTAATACAGTATTTGTTAGTAGGAACTAACAACTAGTCTCATTTCTGTGAAAATATTACTATTGCAAACACAGAGCAAAGAGAGCTCCTTAAAATTGTCATTATTAAGAATTCTTTATTTATTTATCATATTAAGAAACATTATTAACCATAATTATTTGTGTTTGCATAAAATACTAATTTTGTTTTTATTTCTACATAATTATGTACAAATTTGCGTTTACTAAGAAGTTTGGTTTTTTTTTCGCTGCTTCAACAGATTGCAGACCTGAGTAATTGTTAGGTATTAATATAAGATTGATGCATCTACGCAATTCTACGACAATGATTTTTATGCCGTTATTTAAAGGTAAGGTACTAAAAGACACCAAATTGCACCGCATCCGTTATTTTTATGAAGCAAATCTAAAAACTCAAGGAAAGCAGATTGACCCAAAAACATGGATATACTAAACCAAAACCGGTTTTCTTAAAACTCAAACATTCACCGTCGCCCTCGTGAGATTTAATAGTATTTTAACAGCGACGATATTACTTCCATGCTTTTTGGGACAAGTTTAGGAAGTTGGAATCGCGCCATCTCGCTCACAATAATAGCATTTAATATTAGACTGAGAGGGACGGTATGATGCCAACTTCGAATTTGGAAGTAGACCCCAAGCCTTGTTTGCACGGTGCCAGTAAAACCGTGCCAGTAACGTGACAGCGCCCGATCGATCACTTGTACGGTCAGCCAATTTAGTGCCTGGACCTAAATAGAACCTTATCATGGTAAATAAGTTTAATTTGTCCAAGCAATGCTTACTGAATGACGTGGATGTTGCTATAACAAGGTTCTACGGCTTAGGAATCAAACTGGTAGACAGTACATATGGTGAATATTCTAGCCCTAGGGTGCTCCTGCCAAACGTCATTTCATTATCTTAATATTATCACGATTTAATAATCTGTAACTGTAATGAAAGGACAACCCGCAACAACTTTTATCAAACTACTCAATTTTAGTAGGTACTGTCTTTCGTTTACATACAAGTCAAATCTGCGCATTATAATGCGTAAAAAAACGCAGTAAAAACTCTGAATATTGACCCAGACGGCTTTGCGAACATTGGCCGAGACGTTAAATTCGCTTCTAGCATTCAAGGCCTTTAGGTACTTACTTAAAAAGTGTGGCATCTGTAACTCGTCACAATGTAATGCTACTGGCGTACTGGCACGATTTTACTGGCTAAGTGTAAACAGAGCTTTAGTCGGCAAAGCCCAACCTTCAAATAAAAGATGATCGGATAGCTTAGTGGTTAGAGAACCAAACTGCGAAGCTTGTGATCCCGGGTTCGATCCCCAGTCGGGGCAGATACTAGGTATGTATGCAAAATACAAATGTTTGTTCCCGAGTTATGAAAGCATTGTATTTAAGTATGTATTCATCCACATAAATATACGTGTATGTAAACAATTTATTACAATGTACATTAAGATATACTACGTACAAAAGCAAACTTATCCTTTTCAGGGTTCTCTTCCAGACAACTTTTGAGTGTCTTTAATACAAGCTTTGCTTAGTTCGAGACTGGGTCAATCGGAGTAATCTCATGATCAGACCCCGTTATCAGTGGTGAAAATTCATTGAAATAGAATCATAGGGTTGTCACACATTATTCATTTAATTCGTGTACATTTAACATACTGGTATAAACGTCAATCAATAACTATTGGAGAAAAAATATCGTCTATTGCACAGTTTTACTAAAATTACAAACCATTTTTTCCGCGTCGCATTCGGTTTATTTCCAGTTTTGCCATTAGGTAGCTCCATTTTAAACTGAGAGAATTCAGCACGATTATCCAGGAAGTTCATATTTTTACCGAACATAATATTAAGTACTTAAGTATAATGACATCAGACATATTATTATTTTGACAAATATATGTCAATTTAGTATCTAAGTATTATTATAGAGTTCAACCACCAAATGAAACCTTTAAGGCAATTGGCTTCACATTATATACCTATGAATGAAATAAGTAGGTATATTGTTTTGAATTTGAATATTTGAATATTAGGTATATCAAATTATACACGTGTAAATATTATGTGTAGTGCCAGCCCTAGTATTTTCAATGAATTTTCACCACTGATAACGGGGTCTGCTCATGATATTTATTTATTAAGGACGCATAAGAAACTCAGCATGCACGTGTGCTGAAAATATGACGTATCTTTCTTCGATCAGCAATGCAAAAGAAAAGACAACAAATTTACAAGTCAGTGACCACTTAAGTAAAAGGCCACTCATGACGGCATTCATATTCAAGGTCTGTTTTAATTATTGACCCGACATAGCGCGATACACCAAAACTGGCGAGTGTAACTGTCTATTCGACCATCGACTTGCAGTGTGTAAATAAACATTGTCACGACAAAACGTAAAAGAGCGTCTAGTGTAAATTTTCACACTAACAAACGTCTCGAACGCGTTCACGTAAACGTCTCAATTACTACGGAAAAATTGGCAGCGCCACTTGCGAATCGAAACGGCAACAAACTGAGCCTCTAGTGTAAGTTTCCGCATATAAAAACGTCTCGAACGCGTTCACGTAAACGTCTCAATTACTATGAAATATTGGCAGCGCCACTTGCGGATCGAAACGGCAACTAAAATTTCTCATAGTATTTGATATTTTAACGCAAACGTGATCGAGACGTATTTTGTGACCGAAAACCTACACTAAGCATACCTACTGTTTCCATAGTATTTGACATTTTAACGCAAACGCGTTCGAGACGTGTTCTTTATCCGAAAACTTACACTAAGCATACAGATCTTAGAGGTCTTGTAACGCAGTTTTTCGACCTGCGAGTCGCGACCCCTAGTGGTCTCAGATCTTGATGGGGTCGCACGCAGTAAACTCAAAATACGCTTCACTACATAGTATAAACAAAGTCGCTTTCCGTTGTCTGACCCTATGTATGCCTAGATCTTTAAAACTACGCAACGGATTTTGATGCGGTTTTTTTTAATAGATTGTAATTCAAGAGGAAGGCTTAGGTTGGGTTGTCAAAGCGGACCCCAGGCTCACTGAGCCCGTGGCAAAACGCTAGGAAGATGATGAATTCAAGAGGAAGGTTTATATATTATGTACAATTCTTCGTAAATGAATTCGCGGGCAGTAAGTGGTAATATGATAGAATAGAAGTATTTCACATTTGTATAATATTTAAGAGAAAACAAAGTACTAAAAGCGGATGTGAGCGGGGGTCGCCATATATTTTTTTAAACACAAGGGGGTCGTAACATGAGAATTATAAAGTTGAAAAACCACTGTGTAGCGACCCCCTTGCTGAGCAGCCCATCTTGTAGCTCGCTCTTTCCTCGGTAAGCTGTAAAAGCCAACAGGCTAACAGCAGCAGTGCAATAAAAAATACCGCTCTAACTCACTCTGAATCACTATCGCTTTCACCATTTCTTTTTATCAAACAGAGTGGGATGAGTGTAGAAGGAGACAGCGAATGCCGCGCATTAAAAAAGACCGCCTCTTAAGAGGCTGACAACACCTAATTTTGTTGAAATTGATGTTATTTAAGCACTTTTTTAAGAAAAACTACACACAAAAAATATACAAAAAAAATATAATGTTAATTTTCATCATATTTCAAACACGCTAGACGGACTCGATACATAATTGAACAAAATCGGCTCGATAGAAAATAATTGCAAAGATTGGTCTTAAAATCATCATTAAACGGTTCTATGTCTTTATTTTTTCGACGTATGGGTCTGCAATTAAAAACATGAAGTCAACATATTCATACCTACACGGCTAACGAGTCATATTTCACAAATAATCCATACTTTTTTTTATTTCTTCTTATTTGTGTCTTATTTGCAAGATTTTAGACGCGCGCCAAGCTGCCGGAATAGTTTCTTCTCTTTCACTCACAGGCACGCGAACCGTATGTGTGAAGAGTGGCGCTGCTCAAGGTCATTTGCTGTTGACAGCGCCTTAACGTAACTGCAATGGATTTTTTGAAGTAAATACTTCTTTAGCGGCGCTGAGCACTTTTTGGGATGGGTAAAAAATGTTAAACTCGCGTCAGACTTAAGAGGAGGGAGAGTTTAGGATATCAGATTCTCTATAATAAGAGCTTATTTTGAAATACCATTTGTATTCGCGTTCGATTTTTGGAGTGGTTTTTTGTTGAGATATGGAGCAAAAGTTAGGGCATCAGCACATTGCTAGAGGTCTGTCAACATAGATAATACATACGTTTTTTTTGTAAGCGGCCAGTCTATACGGTACGCGTTTGGAGCGTCATGGAGGTTACAGCATTAAAATCTAATCTAAGCTGCTGTTTTCACTTCTGCCGGCACTCCCGGAGTGCTACCCGTTGATTTTTTTTATTATGCCACCGCTACTTTCAAGAATAGATTTTAGGTACTCACTTCATATACTGCTGGTACAAATGCAGCGATAAGTTTGTCCGCACGCGCAATTTTATTTCACCCAAACTCCATTTCAGCACATTGTTAACCAAAGATATCTGTAAGAAAAAAAATCAAGTAAAGATAAAGTAATCAGGGCTTAAGGGTGCGACGACACCGCCGCTTCAAAAACGGTGACGTTACGGAATCGCAACAAAATGTATGAAGAAACGGTGAGAAAACGTGACGCATACGACACGTCACTGCGTTTACGCGGCGGTTTGGTCGCACACTAATATTACAGTCCGTGAGGTGTTAGAATGATATTCGGGTTACGGGTACCGTCGGCTGATTCAAGCGCAGAACAAAGAGAAAATAAGTCACATTCGCTCGGGAAATTGGTGTCGCAAAACTCTCACATCGACAGTTTACTCCTACCTTGAATTTTTTTTTGTCTATAGTCTTTCATTTCGTGTGTCTGTCAAAAATAATGATAATTAGGGAACAATTTTCACAAATTGACCTAACTTAGTCCCAAAGTAAGCGCTAGTAAGGCTTGTATTATGGGTACTAGAAAATGATATAAATAAATAAATAAATATCTTGGGACAATTGACACCAATTGATCTAGTCCCAAACTAAGCAAAGCTTATGATATGAGCACTAGAGAACGGATAAACATACTGACATAAATAAATACATACTTAATACATATTAAACATCCAAGACTCGAGAACAAACATTCGATACACAAAACACACATACAATACATACTTATGAATAGATTTTTTTGTGAATCGTATCTGTTTCTTTAAGGTCGATTTAGACGAGGACTATTTTCAGCCGCCTAAATTTCGGCGCCTGGAAAAGGCACCGTGTAAACACTTTCGGCGCCATTTTTTCGGCGCCATACCGCGAAAAAATGGCGCCGAAAGTGTTTATACGGTGCCTATTTTAGGCGCCGAAATTTAGGCGGCTGAAAATAGTCCTCGTCTAAATCAACCTTTATATTTGTACAGTAAAGCATTACTTACTTATTGTATTTGTCTTGTTTATTTTGCACAATAAAGAGTTTACATACATACATACATACTTACTAGAAACATAGTTATTCATGCTCATCACACAAATATATTCCCCTTACCAGGATTCGAACCCGGGACGCTTGCTTCGCAGGCAGGGTCACTACCAACTTAGCCAACCACGTCGTCATTGTTATATAGGTTTGATTATATTTCTAGGTAGGTATTAGGTCATATTTCTAGTCTTAGGACATCAAGTAATACAATACAACTCTATGCAAATTATTTTGTATGTCTATGCGACTTGCTTAACATATTTTAAACGTTATAATCTACTTTAGACTATGTGTTTCAGTAACATGGAATGAGGAAACATAATACCTATCGATAACAGAGCAAGTCGATAAACCATTATGTTTATTTCTATCCCCAGACTAGCTAGCTTATTGCCTAACTCGCTCGCAATCGCCATCGTGTTCATTTTGACAGTTCATGTATGAATGTGACAGCTAGCTGATTCCGATGCCAATTGTCAGCCCATACATGAACTGTCAAAATGAACACGATGGTGATCGCGAGCGAGTTACGTAATAAGCATGTAGTTTTAATTACTGGTAAGAATTACGCGCCCTGCGCCCTATTGTATAAAGCTACAAATAACAATTTACAAGCGGAAGTCTCTATCTAACACATAGGGTCAGAAAGAGACTTCCGCTTGTAAATTGTAATTTGCAGCTTTATAAAATAGGGCCCTGCTACTTACCAAAGGCATTGCAGTGAAGAACTGTATCAACAATTTTTTGAACTCTTGTTTGTTCATAGTAATTATGGATCTGAAATCAATATTCAAAATTAACATAATATTTCTAAATACTCATTTTTCAAATAACTCCTTCACATAATAATGACAGCAAATAATATTAATGGATGGCTGTAATCTTAATGTAATATTATAAAGGCGAAAGTTTAAGTTTGGATGTACGGATGTCTGTTGCTCTTTCATGGCAAAACGGCTAAACCGATTTTATTTGAAATTTGGTACAGAGATAGTTACAGTCCCGGGAAGGGCATCGGATAGTTTTTATCCCGGAAAATAGCATAGTTCCCGCTGGATAGCGATAAGCGAATCCATTGCAGACGGAGTTGCGGGCAACAGCTAGCAAACAGTTAAATCACGTCTTTACCCCTTATGGGGACTATGGGGCCTATCCCGTTTTTTTATGTGCACAAAATAGTTTACATACATACATATTTTTTCACAGATGTTAATTGACTCAGTTACTTTCCCAATCTTTTTTGTGGTTAAGAGGGTGCATCAGTGCTGAGCTCGCAACGTCGCATTTTTAGTGATTTTTTGCGATTATTTCACAGAAATTGAATGAAAGTATCAAATATCCGTCTGTAGTGCAGTTCGTTTTTAGTGTATTAATGTGTCCAATGAAATAATTCATCGTGATGGACTTTTATTTTCTTATTAAACGAGATATAGCATTTTATCCCTTTAATACGAAAATAAAAGTCCATCACCATTAATTACTGCATTGGACACATTAGTACACTAAAAACGAAGTGCACTACAGACGGATATTTGAAACTTTCATTCAATTTCTGTGAAATAATCGCAAAAAATCACCAAAAATGCGTCGTTGCGAGCTCAGCACGGATGCACCCTCTTAATAGATGCTTCAATGCCTCATGATCATACATTTAGTTTTTAGTATGATACTTAGTATTTCATTATGCAATGTCACTGTTTGATTTATTCATTAGTTGACCCAAGTGTGATCTTCAAGTTGGGAATAATTAAAATGGTGCTATTTTAAACTTTAAATCATTCAAAATTTTCCACCACTATCTGTTAAGTTGCAATTTTAATAATAATAAATAAATAATAATAAATATTAGGGAACAATTCACAAAAATTGACCTAGTCCCAAAGTAAGCACTAGTAAGACTTGTGTTATGGGTACTAGACAACGATATACATACTTATACAAGGGGTATCAGATACCCCCTGACAATAATCAACTGGGGTATATAACCACAGCTACAGAAGCTAAAAAAATATTATATTTTCTATAGGAATGGTAGTATAAACTGTAATCATTCCTATAGAAAACATAAAAAAATTTTTACTCCAATTTTTTTATAGATACACCCTGTATAGAGAAATAGATCCTTATATAAATAGAAAACATCTATAACTCAGAAACAAATATTCATGCTCATCACACAAATATATGCCCTTACCAGGATTCGAACCCAGGACGCTTGCTTCGTGGGCAGGGTCACTACCAACTAGGCCAACCGCGTCATCAAAACTTAAGTGTCAGCTATCTATGATTCCGTCTCTATTTATCACTACGAAACAGACAGACGTCATCAAAGATAACTGACAGTTAAGATACTGGATGGAATTTAACAGAGAGTGGCGAAACAGGCCCTAAAAATACTTAGTCATATAACACAAATCTTGGAGTCAGATTATCTAGGTTCGTTGCTTATTGCTTGGTTGGAGTTGAATAGATTTCGTTTTTAATTTATGTGTAGGTAGATGACTATGCAACAAGTATGTATATAATGGATGTAACAATTCGGATTAAAATAATGACAGTTGGAACCACTGGTACCGAAAAATACATTTTTCAACATTCATAAAAAATATTCATGCCGCATGCATTTACGCATTTATGTTGGGGCAACAGTTAAATACAGACTAATATCGTGTCAGATTTTA
This sequence comes from Pandemis heparana, assembly GCA_963854515.1. Lineage (NCBI taxonomy): Eukaryota > Metazoa > Arthropoda > Insecta > Lepidoptera > Tortricidae > Pandemis > Pandemis heparana. The sequence goes on along the minus strand of OY978010.1, from coordinate 14,248,953 downwards.
AATATTGACACTTAAATGTTCTTTAATCAGCAAATTATACTCTGCTGCCCAACAACATTTATTAAGTCTTCTTCATTTATTAAGTTTTCCCCGCAATTTCATTTCATCATTGTTACTTTTATCTAACAACCTTTATAAATGCATAAAGTTCTTAAATAACTATTGCATTATAACTGACACCCCATATTACAATTGAAGCAAAACCTCCAAATCATGCAAGGTAAAACATTATTCAAGTAATTTTTAATTTTTAGGTACTTTAATTGTATCTTCGAGCAATGAAATCAGGAATATTGGTGAACAACTCTGTAAATGGTTTTTAAAGATTTTTAAGTTGTAAGTGATAAAATGTTCCATTACGTTTACGTTGTTTACATTCATCACTACTTTGATTCCCCTTTCCAACTATAGGCCCACAATCATGCTAAACATGGCCTTTAGGTCTTGTTACCTTAGGCTCTGTCTACCCCATAAGGGAGAAAGACATTCTAGGCTTGTTTGATTCAAATAATACCAATCTTACTGATAAAAAAGATAAGGAAAAGTTAGTGTTAAATAAAAAATTATGATGTTTTTTACAGGAGTGTTCAACTAACCCAACCATTTGAAATATTCCAGAACTGTTCTAACACACCTTATATAAAAATAATTTAAATTATGTGTAGTAAAAGTATTCTTGACACTTTCCAGTTGTGTGTTAACAAGTTGAACCAATTTAAAACGTTATCCGAATAAGTGCTTAATGAATAATTAATGTCAACTTACCCTTCTATTAAAGTTGAATGCTGTATCAGCCACAGGTCGCACATGGACCTTGCTATCAGTGATAACGCAATCAGTCCCATAAAAGCGCTCTCCTTTGACCAGAAACCGGGCACCATAATTTTCCATAGTACATTTAATTCAGAGAAAAACTTAGCATCAACTGTTGCTTTCGGAGACTTTTTGTGTCTCTCTTTAATCATATACTGTATCTGTTCTTCTGGTGACAGACGACCGGGCCGCGCTGTTTTAGATTGACTGCAAAAATAATTTAACTTTAACTGGTGTTTATTAGATCACGCTGCGTTTGAACACATCCATATTCCTCATAATGTAGTGTCAACAATACATGTGAATGGAAAACCACTTAGCTGTCAGCACTTAGCGAGTCTCACCTTGATTTGAGCGCATTTTTAATCACCCAAGCACCTATAGCAGCGGACGCAGCTAGTCCGATTTTGACGTCTGTCCTGCTAGTTATTTTACTAAAGTTAGGCGCCATGGTCTAGTATTTGTTACAGTTTAGCTACTAAACATCTAGATTCAATAAACTTTCATCACGCACTGAGCACTACCACTTTGCGCAAATTACGCACGTCAAGTGAAATGAAGTGTCATGTCATGTCATTGTCATTGTCATGATGTTGTCATGTGAGTGTCAGTGTTTTTTTATTCGCCTTCTTCATACTAGAAAAACAAAGGAACCGTGACTCATACAGCCTCGTCTGGTGTAATTAATATTTTTTACAAGCTTTTTATTAACTTGCAATGTAGTCTGACAAAAAAGAGTAGAAATTAAAAAGAGGCAATACAGTAGTGTCCTTCCGTTTCACCATAGATTAGAAAGGGACGACACTACAGTATTGCCACTTTTTAATTTGTACTCTTTTTGCCAGACTGTATGTATGTATGAGTTTTCAATGATTCACGGTTAATTTGAAATATTATAGGTTACGTAACTATAAAAAAACAAGCATTTATTTAAATAAAAAAACTGATTTAATATGAAAACGCTTACGAACTAAATAACACATGAATAACCACCACCAAAATGAGGCTAGGTAGATACCTACTTAAGAGTTGTACCTGCCTACCCGAATAGGAATCTCTATAAGTAGTAATGATCGACATCGTCGTCGTAGTATCTGCTAGTTCTATTCGCCAACAAGCCCTGTCGTATTCTGCTTCCAAGGTCGGGATGTATGATGGTGAACAACTTTACTGCACGCTCTTGCAAATTCCTTGCGGCTCCACCTAGACTGAACAGAATATTAGCTACCAGTCTATTTCTTTCATCCTTCGTCATCTCTTCGGTGTACAACTCCGTAGCCTGATCGAAATTGTTCGGTTGATCCTGATATATTTCTATCAACTGCGGTCTCTTGACGTCTTTGTATGGCTGTGGACCGTTAAAAGTATTAGGGTAGTAATTAGGAATGTCACGGTCATTTTCTTTGACTGGGGGCCTACCATCTCGGTTGTACGCCAACACTTTAGTTTGAATTGGACAGTTAACTGGAATCCTGTTGAAGTTTGCTCCTAAGCGATAATACTGAGCATCCCTGTATGCCATGCGTCTGGCTTCAAACACCTTGTCAGGAGCGCCGAGTATACCTGGTACCAGACTCGACGGACTGAACGCTAGCTGCTCGATTTCAGCGAAATAGTTTATAGGATTTTTGTTCAGAACGAATCTTCCGAGAGGTTTCAACGGATACTTCTCTAAAGGCAGAGCTTTAGTTACGTCAAAAACGTCGAAACCTGCGTTCTTAACGTCATCCAGCGTCAACACTTGTATGCTGACCTTCCAGCTAGGAGGATTTCCATTAGCAATAGCATTGTATAAATCCCTAGTTGCGTAGTCAGGGTCTTGAGCTGCGATTTGTCTGGCCTCCTCTGAGCGGAGGTTTTTGATGCCCGCATCAGGTATAAAGTGAAATCTGATGAACGTAGACTCCCCATGTTGGTTGACGACTTGGTACGTGTGGATACCGAACCCAGGCATGTGTCGGTAACCATCCGGGATGCCACGGTCTCCAAATACAAGCAGGAACATGTACAAGCCCTCAGGTCTTAAGGTTAAATAATCCCAAAGCATGTTGACGTCCATTAAATTGGTTGCAGGATTTCGTTTTTGTGTTCGAACGAACGCGGTGAAGAGGAGCGGGTCTTTGTAAACGTAGATTGGGGTGTTGAATCCAGCGATGTCGAAATTACCGTCTTCAGTGTAGAATTTGATGGCGAACCCTCGCGCGTCTCTCGACGTGTCTATTCCACCTCTCTCTACCACAACTGGAGAGAATCTCACAGCCACAGGGGTTTTCTTTCCAACGTTACTGAATAGTTTAGCTTTGCAAATGTCTGTTATGTCGTGCGTTACTTCGAAGTAGCCAAAAGCGCCTGCTGCCTTCGCATGGACCAGTCGTTCTGGTATTCTTTCTCTGACGAGATGTGTGAGGGAATCCATGAAATACTCGTTGAAGAGAAGCGGTTGGTTGAGGGTTACTGTCGCTTCTTTGTATTCTATCGGTGCGCCTGCGCTTGACGTCATGACGCCTATGGGTTTCTGTAATCAAAGACGGAGTTCATCATTAGCAAAGTCAGTTAACCTATATAATTGGATGAGGTACACAGGCTTCATATTAGTTTGACGAATTTGATAAGTTGACCACGAATTAGTAGGTTAGGGTTAGCCTACGAGGTCAATGTCGATGGAAGTGGACCAACAAAAAAATTCTGTTAAAGTAAAGTCTTTAGGTATACATGATCAGCTGTTGCCCGCGGCTTGACCCCCGTTCTAATTTTCAATATTTTCACACCGTTCAAAGCCTTCCCTGGGCTTCCACAAATACTAAACTTCAAAACCAAAATTAGTAGTTATTATTGGTCCAGCCGTTCTCGAGTTTTGGCGAGACAAACGAACAGCAATTCATTGTTTTGTATAAGAAGATTAAAGTACTTATGTTCAATCTATGTAAATTTCCCATAAATCCTTGTGATATACTATACATATTTTCTAGGGCCTATCACGTCTTTTTTTAATCTATTTTCGATATTCGTTCTTGAAAGATTAGACACGGTCAAGGGTATAAAATCTATTTTATTTTAAGTAAGTACAAGGTCTTTTAAGCACCTGCGTAATTCGCATAAAGCTATTGGAGCATTTAATAGTAAGTTATTCGGGGAAGCAATAATCATCATCATCATCAGCCTATGTTCGTCCACTGCTGGACGTAGGCCTCTTCCATGGCACACCACTGAGCACGATCCTCGGCCACTCTCATCCAGCTCTTGCCACACTCACTGTAGGGCTGGTCCACAAATTTAAAGTTGTTCAACGTACTATGGAAAGGGTTATGCTCGGAGTTTCTCTAACTAAAAGATCGAATTCGAAGCAATAATAATTATTAGGATATAATAAAGAGGTGAAAAACCGTAGGCGTTGAATTGTAGTTACATAGTTAATATTATTTTTTTATTTATTTATAAGCCTTTTTATTCCGAATTCGCTACAATTTCAGTAAGTAAGTACATGTTGTTGTTATTGTCGTTTTTTTTTTTTCATTAAATTGTCGCGTAATTCGGCGTGCCTCATGGCATAGGCCTCCTCCGTGTATTGGAGGGTTTGGGCTATAGTTCCCACGCGCGCCCAGTGCGTATTGGGAACTTAACACACACCATTGAATTTCTTCGCAGATGCGTGCAGGTTTCCTCACGATGTTTTCCTTCACCGAAAAGCTCATGGCAAATTACAAATGCAATTTTCGCACATAAATTCCGAAAAACTCAGAGGTACGAGCGCGGGATTTGAACCCACGACGCTCTGCTTGAGAGGCCACAGGTCAAACCACTAGGCTACCACGGCTTTTAGTTAATATTATTATGATAACTTAAATCTAAATCGCGTCATCAGATCCAGGCGTGTAGGGTAGGTGGTAGGTGTTACAAGAACAGCTAGGAAGGCATGCAATTTTCTCGCTTGTTGACTAGTCCGTCTTTATACTACTAGATTAGGTTAAAACGCCTATGGAAAAGCAAGAAGCAAATCGCCAAGGAATCGATTATTGAAAGCACACAATGTGAAAATGGTAGGCACATACTTAGGTGCTGGAATGGAATACAGTGAAAAATTGTGCGTGATTTATAATACGAGTAAATTAAAAGATAACCACAGCTCTAATTAATCTAGTCAACTAGTCGAAAATTTAATCTGAGCTGTAGTTTTGTAGCAATACGCAGATTTATGCCACTTTCGAATGATATGCTTTCAAAATCGGGCCTCAGCACCTCAATTCAACGGAAGCAACTAGGTAATATAAAATTAAAAAAAAAGTGTGAACCAAGGAAGGTAGTGCTGAAAAGTTGCGGTAAAATTGAAATACGAATGGATGAGAAGAAAATTTATTCGAGCTGTAGTTTTTTACCAATACCTACATAGATTTATGCAACTTTCAAATGGCGAGTACTTTCGGGTGACATGCTTTTAAAAATCGGGTCCCTGTATTGAATGTCCGTACAATGTGTTTTGCACGTAAAGTTACTGTCATTGTAACTTAAAAAAATCTTACTTACTCCAGTTTTCTCTTTAAACGATATAATCTGCTGCGACGCGACATCCCTCTGCACTTCTCCATTGACTACAACTAACACTGCTAGCGCAACTACTTTCAACATTGCTAAACAACCACTGTTTTCCTTCTACAGATGTCTGTCCACGTCTAATCACCAATGAGTCGAGAAACCGTTTATTCTGTAAACTATGTTTTGTTGGAGCAATGATACGGCCTTGCCCGAGACAACCAAGGTAGACTGAGAATGAAAGCTAGCAAAAAATAGAATGTATATAGGTTCAAACTTTCAGCTTTGCACAATCACTGGCTGGAAAAGAAATGATTTCAGTTTGATTACGAAAAAGTTACGGCGTTCGATATTTGAAATGGTCCGATGTCATGTGGCATGTGGATATTAGCTTTACTCTGACGGTATTTGACCAATTCACCAAGTTTGATTGAAAATAAAAATAAAGTTGTGAAAGTGTAAAAAAGTAGTAGGTAGTAAACTTGCTCTTTTAGCTATAGTTGGCACAATCGACTTATTTTTAGCATAACCTACATTTAAGATTTAAGGCGACGTTAAATCAGTCAACCGACAGGGCAAGGCAAGTAATAAGGTTTATCTAAATGTTACTGCTTGAAGTAGTCTTCTTCTGTAAGAGTTGACTTGGGGTCCAAAACCTTGTAAGTTGGTACTAAGTAAGACTCTTTGACTTTGCATGATTTTTTTTAACATTGACGACAATATCGATATCAGGAGGGATTAGGGTGGGATCACTCTTGATCATCATATTAGGCATTAAAGCATACACATAATTATACATATTTTGCCTTTATTCAGTTTTTTTAATGATCTGGTCTCATTGGAGTTATGAAACTTATGAACACGATATTTGATGGTGATTGTGTAGTTTAAATCAGTCAGTCAGAACCACCCAGGACTATTATCCTTGTTAAGATTATTGAAAACCGTATTCCCGCTTATAATTATGTAAGTACACACATAGGTATTTACGTAAAGTCGCCAGCAATAGAACTTGCTAACTATATAAACAAATCTTGTATTTAAAATGTCTTTAATTTCCATTTTCCAAAAAGCCGTGGTAGCCTAGTGGTTTGACCTGTGGCCTCTCAAGCAGAGCGTTGTGGGTTCAAATCCCGGGCTCGCACCTCTGAGTTTTTCGGAATTTATGTGCGAAAATTACATTTGTAAATTACATTTGTAATTTGCCATGAGCTTTTCGGTGAAGGAAAACATCGTGAGGAAACCTGCACACATCTACGAAGAAATTCAATGGTGTGTGTTAAGTTCCCAATCCGCACTGGGCGCGCGTGGGAACTATAGCCCAAACCCTCCAATACACGGAGGAGGCCTATGCCATGAGGCACGCCGAATTACGCGACAATTTAATAAATAAACGATAATAACAACAACAACAACATGTACTTACTGAAATTGTAGCGAATTCGGAATAAAAAGGCTTATAAATAAAATAAATAAATAAAAATTTCCATTTTCCCTCATCAAATACTGCTTAATCCGTGTGTTATTTAATCAATACTTACCACAACATTATCCTGAACCATTAAAACAATACAAGTGCTAGAATATGGGTATTTCATTAAATGGTTTGTTTACATTGTTCGCAATTTCAAATGACAGCGACTTTATGACTAGATAGGCAAGTACCAAAGACTTGAGTGGCATATTTTTTTTTTACATAAAAGTAAAGTAAAGGTATCTACGCTACGCTAATTTTGCTACGGCCTAATTAACGTAACCTCTAATCTAAAAAGGCGTACAACAACAACTTTTTACCTATTGTTTTTACACTTCTTAGTTTAAGAATGATCAGCTTAGTTTGACGAGGGAACAGGCGAAAATCTTAGAAATCATTATTATTATTATTATTTTATTTTGAAGCCACGAATTGTATGTATGAGGTACATAATGCTGATGTTGTGTAATACAGATCGTATCAATACATTTTTACCCAGTGGGTGTAGCTACATAGTTTCCTTAATGACTAACAGTTAAAATTAAAATATTCATTTAAGCTATAGGCACATAAGTAACTCGAGAACAAACTTCATCATTAGGCGACGGGTCTAGCAATAGCAACCGATTACTAAGTATTTTGTTTCCCGTTTCCACCTATACACCCGCATTCATGCTAGACGTGGTCTTTCGTTTTATTAACGTTTTTAATTTAGTTATAGTTTTTGTTTTCCTTTTTATTTCTAGTCACCAATTCGTCGTGTACATAAAAATAAATATTGTTGGTTTAGTTACGAGTACTATATTAAAAATCAATAGGTTCGGACCAATAAATAACTTTCAAATATCAAAGACTAATTTTGACTTACAAGTTAATATGGCATTCAATCTTATATTTTTGGTGTAGGAACTGGCAATAAGGGGTACACCTGATGGTAAGCGAGCACCATGAACACCTAGAGAATTGCAGATGCGTCGCCATCCTAGATGGTAATGACGGAATAGATCCGATCCGCATGATGCCAGAATTCAGAAATAGGGAAGAAATACCTACTGAATTTAAACGGCGCTTTTGAATGACCTGGGGCCGTACCATGACGTCTTAATGTGTTTCAGTTTAGGTTCGCTCGCTGCCAGATTCATACTAAAAGTGACAGCTAAAACTTAAACTGAGTCGGAATTAGGACGTCATGGTAAGGCCCCTGGACGTTTTGATGACCTAAATAAGACTTAGACAATGAAACCTAATTTAAAGGTAATGAGACAACAGGCTTTGCGCGATTCAAGTAGTCTAACCTTAGTCGATTGTTTGAGATAATTGGCGGGTTTTTTTTAGTGTATCTACAAAGACACGATCGAAGAAACTGAATCAAATAGGTACCTACCCTTGTGGAACCTTTTCTCATACGATTCCGCAACGATATCTTTGGCAGGTGTATGTTAAGCCTTTCTAACAATTGCAGTGAAAAGGTTCCACAGTGGTGCGTGATTCAGTTTCTTTCACTGTACCTACTTGATTTACACTGCATCGTCTACTCGCAAATTCTAATTTCGTTTAATGCCGTTTCTTTTATTCTCTGTGTATAACAAAATTTGTCTATTGTTAGAGAAATAAAGAGTAGGTACTTACTGTAAAATACATAAAGTAGGTCAGTGCATAATGGGTTAGAATTTGTAATGATTCAAAATACATGTTACCTACTTACTCGATGCGATTTTCTCAGAAAAACGAAATAAATAGATAAGTTTACTTTGCTACTCCTCGATAATAGTATAGTAAGCCTCACTTTATCGTGGAGGAGCAAAGTTATCCATTTATTTTCACATGGAACTCCGCAAAGTAACGCCTAAACCTATAGTTTTTCTATCTCTAGGAGGGATACCTTGATCGCAAGAACATGCAACACAGATTAGACAAGAGGTACCTAAAAAAGTAACAGTAGAATCTGATTGAAGTGGCATTTCATTATTTCCCGTCTAAGTTAGCAACTAGCTTGTAAGCTCATTGATCTTGCGGATTTCTAAGGACGAGATCGCACTTACAATGGAAAGTGGGTGTCTTTTTCCTGTTGCATAAAAAACATACAATTCAGTTAGCTATTGATGGTTGTTGTGGGTGTGTAAAAATTCGCAATCTCAGGTAACGGCAAATAAACGCCTACTGTAAAAATGCTATTATACATAAGTAGGCGCTTGTTATAGGCGATGCGGCTAGCAACCCATCACTATTTTGATTCCCCTTACCTTCACAATAAATCTTACGCTCGGAAGCTAAAAAATACCGTTAATGTACGATAGATGGAGTTTCCTGTGAAAGTCAATTTAAGAACGTCTTCAAGCTTGATGGCCATTTTCTCATTTACCCCATAGCCATACCCATAGTAACTAATGCAGACATTGCAGACATACGTTCTACTTTTTGTTTCGTCTAAAACTTACAATGCACTAGAGGCCAAATTAGCCTTATAGTTCACAACGTCATATACATTCACAACAACAAGTGTAATCCAAGAGAAAGGTATGACAATTTCTTTGAGAAGTGTTTGTTTACATGATAAGACACGTAAGGATGAATGGACCTTATAGATATTAGATATAGAGTGGGGCCCATTTTAATGCATTGTAATTACATACGTACATATTATCGTCACGCCTCTTTCCCACAGGGGTAGGCAGAGACTACTTTGTTCCACTTGCTACGATCCTGACATACCTCTTTCGCTTCATCCACATTCATCAATCTCTTCATACATGCTCGTCGGTTTCGGGTACTCTTGGCCTGGCCTTTTCCAAAACGACAACGTCATATAACCAAAGAATAATCATTCAATTGTTTTGTTTTATTGTCGCTTGTTGTTGTGTGATGCTCGTTCTGTTTTTTTCTGTTGTATTGTTGTTACCCAGTGACGATCAACACCGTATGACGTCAAACCGCACATATGATCAGCTGGTATTCTTATTCTTATTACTACCATTGTTTTTTTTTAACAAAACACCTCTTACATCCAGCCTGCTCAGTCTGCTATTCGAAAATAGGTTTAACGTGAGATGTGTTAAGGATTATTTCATTGATTATCGTAAGACAAAAGAATATCGTCTTGAAAGGAACGCTGAAAAGAATTAAATGAACTTGCTGTGGCCCTAAGGACGCGCTTCCACTGAAGCGAATACGTTTACAATCGATAAATTATAGACACATTATCTACCAAGAGAGAATGGCCTAATTTTTGAAGTCAGATTCGACAGTGATAAAAATCACTGTAGCTGTCATTAACAAACCTTTGAAAAGATTAATCACAGCTAAATTCAGCCAAACATACAATAAACTTCCACGATTTATAAATTCTAAACATAGTCCGAGCGGTCGTTAAATATTGAATGCATTAATTCTAATCAGTTGTGGAGAATTCAGGCAATTTAACGGCGTAACTAGTAACTGCTGTAATCTGAAAACGTGTTTCGATTTCATCGCATTCAAAACCGATTACGAGCACCATGGTAACTTTACCTACTACTGTACCTTTCAGAAATGCTTTTATAGGCTTCTGTCCACTGAGGTGTTGGGTAACTTAGGTTCGAATAAAATATTTTCATACAAAATGCTCCTATAAGACGAGACATTATGTTTCGCACTGTCAAAAGTTATCTCTTGTAGAGCCAAGTTTCTATCTCTACAAGCCTAAACCTAACAAACTCTAATTCTACGCTTTAGTTAAGTCGTAATAATTTATGTATGTGGCTTGGAAAAAGACAGCAATAAGAAGGTTCCCGAATAATCTCGTAGTAGGTAGTAGTTACCTAACCTATCGAACCTTCCATGAGTCATATATGCGACAATGAATATTCGGGAGCCCGTTGCCACCCACATTAAAGCGCGGCCGTCGGGCGGCGCAGATAGGTAGATAGTTTAAGTTGACTTTGAAAGAGCAACAAGCGATCATCTAAGAGAGAAACTGCGACTGGAAGGATTCAAATGCGAAATAAGTGTGAAGTGTTTATCCGATAGTGTTTTAAAGTAAAGTGATATTGTAGAAATAAATCCTACTCTTATTAATCAGTGTTAAAAGTGCTTTCCAATCACGAACCCACCCCTGGAACGTAACATTTGGTGTCAGAAGTGGGATTGAAAATGACGATTACTCCGCGAGAAGAAGAGAAGGAGGGGATGCAGACGCGAAGCCGCACCGCAGCTGGGGACTCTATGGGAACCGCCGGAGTGTCACCGAAGTCGGAGTTTGACGTCAGCGCGATTCTGGTCCTCCTGAAGGAGCAATCTAGAAAGCCGGAGGAACAAGCAAGAAGGCAGGAAGAACAAGCGAGAATTCTGCAGCAAGAGCTACGGGGTCTGAAGGAAGCTCAAGAGGACCAGTACGAACTCCTCCGCGAGGTACACGACGCCACTGCAGAATGGAAAATGGAGATGGCTGATGTTCAGGATAAGATTGTGGCAGTTGACATTAAAGTCGAAGATCACGGGAAGCACCTCAATGGGCTTAATGAAAAAGTAGAGGGCCACGAGAACTGCCTCCAGAAGTTGGAGATTAAAGTAGCCAACGGCACTACCGGTGTATCAGGTACACCAGCCACAGGAGGAGAAAAATTAAAGGTACCTCCATTTGATGGTACCACTTCGTGGGCCGCATACAACTTCAATTCGAGTTGGTTGCCGAAACGAATGGCTGGAGCAAGGATTATGCCAAAACGGCACTGAGTTTGACGCTACGGGACGAAGCTCTCACTGTCTTGGAAGCATTGGGAAAGGTTAGATCATACGACTGTCTTCTTGAGGCTTTGGAGGCTCGCTTCGGTGACAGTCATCTAGAGCACGTTTGCAGAGCTCAACTGAAAGACAGAACTCAGGGTCGTAATGAGTCATTACAAAAGTGGGCCCTAGAAATAGAGAAACTGGTCCGGAAGGCGCACCAAGACTCCTCAGCCTCCTTTATGGATGGAATGCTGGTACAAACATTCATAGATGGGATTCGGGACTTCGAAATAAGAGCTACTGTATGGCTCTGGGTCACCATGGGAGCTTGAAGGATGCATTGGCTCATGCTTCTACTCCTTTCCCTGCTGCTGCTGCTGCTGCTCTGAACTATCAGAGCTTGCTGGCCTCTCCGTTCGGTCTGTGTCTCGTTGCCTCCAGTATCGTTCTGGGTAGATTGCATGTGTGTCCTCGTTCCCCGCAGTTGTAACACCAAGGCCCCGTATCCCGATGTGGGGCAATCTGCTCCTTGGCCGTAACTTCACGCAGCCTTAAGGATCTCGCTGAGTCCTGGCGTACAGCTTCCACCTCGAGGGCATAAGCCAGTGCATCCTTCAATCTCCCATGGTGACCCAGCCGTATAGCAGCTCTCACTTCGAAGTCCCGAATCCCATCTATGAATGTCTGTACCAGCATTCCATCCATAAAGTAGGCTGAGGAGTCTTGGTACGCCTTCCGGACCAGTTTCTCTATTTCTAGGGCCCACTTTTGTAATGACTCATTACGACCCTGAGTTCTGTCTTTCAGTTGAGCTCTGCAAACGTACTCTAGATGACTGTCACCGAAGCGTGCCTCCAAAGCCTCAAGAAGACGGTCGTATGACTTATCCTTTCCCAATGCTTCCAAGACAGTGAGAGCTTCGTCCCGTAGCGCCAAACTCAGTGCCGTTTTGGCATAATCCTTGCTTCAGCCATTCGTGTCGGCAACCAGCTCGAATTGGAGCTTGTAGGTGGCCCACGAAGAGGTACTATCAAATGGAGGTACGTTAAATTTTTCTCCTCATGTGGCTGGTGTACCTGATACACTGGTGGTGCCGTTGGCCACTTTAATCTCCAACTTCTGGAGGCAGTTCTCCTGGCCCTCTACTTTTTCACTAAGCCCATCGAGGAGCTTCCCGTGATCTTCGACTTTAATGTCAACTGCCACAATCTTATCCTGAACCTCAGCCATCTCCATTTTCCATTCTGCAGTGGCGTCGTGTACCTCGCAGAGGAGTTTGTACTAGTCCTCTTAAGCTTCCTTCAGACCCCGTAGCTCTTGCTGCAGAATTCTCGCTTGTTCCTCCTGCCTTCTAGCTTGTTCCTCCTGCTTTCTAGATTGCTCCTTCAGGAGGACCAGAATCGCGCTGACGTCAAACTCCGACTTCGGTGACACCCCGGCGGTGCCCGTAGAGTCCCCAGCTGCGGTGCGGCTTCGCGTCTGCATCCCCTCCTTCCTTTCTTCTTGCGGAGTAATCGGCATTTTCAATCACACTTCTGACACCAAATGTTACGTTCTAGGAGTGGGTTCGTGATTGGAAAGTACTTTTAACACCGATTAATAAGAGTAGGATTTATTTCTACAATATCACTTTACTTTAAAACACTATCGGATAAACACCTCACACTTATTTCGCACTTGAATCAGTTGAATCCTTCCAGTCGCAGTTTCTCTCTTAGATGATCACTTGTTGCTCTTTCAAAGTCAACTGTCTGCGCTGCCCGACGGCCGCGCTTAAATATGGGTGGCGAACGGATTCCCGAATATTCGATTGTCTCATACATGACTCATGGAAGCTTCGATATGTACCTACTTACTACCTACTACGAGATTATTCGGGAACCTTCTAATTGCTGTCTTTTTCACTCTTTTCTCGAATGTTCGGCGTACTGCTATCCTTGTCTTGATCGTGCTGTCTCTGTCACACCCTTCTGGAATGTTCTCAGTATAGCTGTCTCACTCTAATCGTGCTATCTCTTTCACTCCTACTGAGAATGTCACCATATACTGAAGTGTACTTCAGGGGCCCATAAGGGGTCCTGAAAACGCCTGAAAACGGGTTTTCAGGTTATGGCGTCATCCGATAGAGGGTGGCCTGTAATGGACTGAAAACATGTTTCAGGCGCCTGAAAACAACGGCAACTTAGACGAGATTTCGATAATCTAGTATGTGATAGAGCACCTTCTGAAACGGCCTGAAACGGTATTACAGCTGAAAACGCCCCTAAGGCACGTAAAAACACGATCAAATGTTTTTAGCACCTGCCTAACCGATCGGCGTAACACTATTCAATTTAAATTAAAAAGCGAGTATGAAGTAGGTAGCTATTTGCACGATGCGTTGGTACAAAACCAACAATAGAAGTTTTAAACTTGTGGGGGGGTTACGGATATAAATCACCCCCAGATCATTTATATTGGGCGCACTATTGGCATAGTTATTAATACCTACCTACGGCAAGGGCGGGACATGTTAATTAGGTACGTGTTGAAATAATAATAGTTGTTATATAAAAATATCGCTGTATACGCCCACAATCACACTAAACGTCTTGTTATTGTTACCCGAGGCTCTGTCTAGCTTTAAGGGATAATGACCTTGTTAATATGTATGTATGTATCGCCAAAAGGTAATGCGAGAGCTTTTTATTGCGTACGACCATCTTGGGAGAGCCCCGTTTACCCCTTGTTGCCTCGAACAGAGGGATCCATTCGTTACAAAAAAAGTCTTTGTCCTATAGAACAACACATTTTGCACGAAATGACAGAGTTAACGGAACTTTACATTGTTTGAGCGATCAGTATGCATGATGTAGGCGTGAGACGACGCATACCTATAAAAATATTTGTACGCGATGCTCTCATCTCTGCTAAAATGGCAATTCGTTGCGAATCATAATACAGGGCCTCTTAAAATTGATCTGGAATATTTCAGCGGGTGGCTGGGTTAGTTCGATTGAACATCTCCACAGATTTTTTATTACATATTTTGATTCAAAATTTTGTCCCGTCATTGACACGGTTCACTTTGGACATTGATAAAAAAACAGGGCTATTTAGTCAAATAATCCAACCACGTCCTGGAATATTCCGGAACAATTTTAACGGCTTTATGTATGATACAATTCCATTCGTAACTTGACCTGTTCTCTCATAGGTTGGTTAACGCACGACCAATAAGACAAGACTCCTGACTCGGTATAAAGTCTGCTCGAGAGCGGGGTTAAATTATGATGGCGCAGCGATAATTTCGCGAGCGAGTTTTTTTCGAGAATCGCAGCGCAGGATAGATGACGTGATATTATTATGATACGAGGATACGACAAACAGCTGCGACCAAAAACTACACTAAGTATGCCTCTATTGTTATAAGAACCTTTATTATTATTTAGAACGAGGGGTACATTCTAAATGTACATTGTGAGTTGAACGGGAAGTAAAAAAGTCTCGATACAAAGCGTATTTTGTTAGGTTCATTCTTGAACGGATCTCGAATAAAAATGGAATTTGTTGCTCCAAGCAGCTGTTGATTTTAATGGTGGGAAACCAGAGTTTCGATGTTTAGCTTTAAATATGTGTTTATCAATCAGTTTAGTTTTTAATTTAATCTTAGTTTAATTTGTTTTTTGTAAATATGTATATCTTTGTTCTTATTTCTGTATTGTTTGGTACTATTAAACTCTAATGTCTTCTTCCGTCGATTTACGCGCGAGATGTGCGCCAGGAGTGAAAATTCTATTTTAAAATTGTAAATTCTTTAAACTTTTCTATGCAAAGTGCTTGCTTTATCAATCTACTAAGCTTCACTAATACCATCATCAGCATCATCATTAACCTATATTCCGTCCCACTGCTAGGCACAGGCCTTTCGGAATGCCATACCTGATATACTTAGACGAAAGACTTCGACTTGTTACAAATCTTTTGCATGTTTTTTGGTAATTGTATCGAGGGCAATTTGTGTGAAATCGGATACTTTTTACAAGATTATAGTTAACTTGTACCGTTCGTATGAATATACTATCGGGGTCGGCTACGGTTGACCATCTCGCAAACAAAATCGGTTGCAGTTGACGATCTGTCTTGTCCCGCCTCCTTATTTTGCTAACCAATTGGGGTCTTCGAATTTGTAAAAACCATTATTTGAAATTTATAAAAACCTTGTTTTTATGACTTATAGGCAACAATGAGGGTCTGGTCACTTTACGCGGCCAGTTGCAGCTTGCACACCATCCACTTTTTAGATGTTTTAAACTTTTATCGAACTTGATAAAAAAACAACAAAAACATTACAAAGACAATAATTAAAAACACCTTCAGAATTATAGCGACACGGACCCCTAGTATAATCATGCAATGACTTATTTAGTTTTGCTCAGGTATTTTGGTTCACAAAGACTTCGCCGCCTCCTCAATTTAGATAATTGATTACCTGCTGTTTATAGTTAAAGTTTCATGAAAGCAGATCGCACTTGATCTCGACTTACTGTAATCACGAGAACAAATAATAAGCCATTGTAGACCCTCAGACCGCCTCAAGCAATTCCTTGGTGACAGTTATAAATCGATTTAAATATTTATTTCTTATGATAGTTTTAAAATAGTTAAATAGTAAATGGTTTAGTGGTCTTTGTTCTTGTAGTTTTTCTTTGTTTTGCAATGGTTATATTTGTGGATGTGGATAGGACCTTCAATAGGAGTGGTTTTCTTTTTATGTTAAATAGTGACATGATTTGGCCTTGGGACCTTACGCACTTTGCATTAAGAAAAAGCTGTATAAATTGTGGAAATGATGTTGCTGAAGTAGGACATTTAAAACATTTTATAGTAGACTTAAGTTTCGGGCAAAACACTTTAGTTTTAATAAATGAACAATACTTTTGGTGCAGTGTGTGTAGCACGTGTGTGTATGATCACTATCTGCCAGACGAGTGCGAGTTTTGCCAGCATTAAGGTAATAAGAGATTTAAAAAAACAGCTTTTAAACAATCGTAATGTCTGTTTACAATAATTCGCCAGGTATTGCGACCGCTTCTCACTAAAACTAAACCAGATGTTGTCAATCGACATAGAATTGCGATTCTGAGTTTTCGGGCCATGCTATTTCGAACTCTATTGCGAAGGATTTAAGTTTAACTACTAATTAATCACAGAACTAATGGTCACAACATCTGGTCAGTATTTGACTAAATTTGTAACGTATTTTGAACTCTGTTACTAGCATGGTTAAGTTTAAGGAAATCCGTTTTTTTATTAGTCACTAATGACTCTAAAAAAAACTCATCTATTGCCAAGCCTAAATTCTATTGGTGGACGTAATTGCAAGCAGGGTTTGGACGTTGCATGCAATATTCACCCATAAGGTGGTCAACCGTAGCCGACCCCGATAGTACATTAATTATGTAAGTTCTCTAAGTTGTAAGTAAGTAAATGCTTTATTGTACAAATATAAAGAAACAGCCACCAATCACAAAAAAAATACATTAGATATTATGTACAAAGGCGAACTTATCCCTATAAGGGATCTCTACCAGTTAACCTTTGAAAAGATGAGAGGAGTATTAAGAGAGGGACCGACAAAGAGTGAGTTTAAAATATTAATATAGTGAAAGCCACTTTATTTGTAAAACTTTTAGCACTTTTAGTGCTAGGTTTGACATGAAATACATAATGTAGAGTAGATGAGAATTGAGAACACAAACAAGTACCATCAGTAAAAAAACTTATACTAAAAAAATTACTTAAAAAAGCGTCCTATGTTGTATGTCAATTCAGACTCTATTTTTAGCACTGCCTTAAGCCTGCACATTGTATTAAGTCATGACGTCATACTATTAGTCATAATCAATGACAGACATGACAGATATAAACTAGCATTAAAATTCTAAGATGACTGTGTCAGCGAAACTAATATTGTGAAATATTGTGAGTTTTTATGTAATTTGACAGTCATCGAAAGAGACTTTATTTTGCACAATTATTTAACCCACATGTTTTTGGCACTTGGTCCTTCTTCATAAACATTAGTTATGCTCCGTTAACTTATACTTCTCATAGATTACAGATTTCTTTTCAGGGTAACTGATAGAGATCTTTGTAATAATCTGTATTATAATTTCCTATTATTGTATATTTTTACCTTGTGTATAGAGTTATTGGTTACAAATGTCATATTTTGTGTCACAAGGTTATGAAACAAATGACGTTAACGGAACATACTTAGGTACTTAAATAAAATATCAATATTGCACAAGGTTCTGTAATTTTTCAAGGGAGTTTTGTCGAATAATATTCTGAAATACCTTGGTGAAACAATTTAGATTATTATTAATACGTACCTTCATACATACAAAATCACGTTTAATCCTTACGGGGTAAACAGAGCCTAAGGTAACAAGACCTAAAGGCCACGTGGAAAGGCGATTCAAATTACTTAGTGATGTGTTGCCCCAGCCACATGCAATCATGATTTTCTTTCACCGATTCCCTCGACGGGCGTATTACTAATTTATTAGTTATTTAGTTGATAGGTACAAATAAGAATTTCATTATAACTATAAATCCCAATTTAAATTATGCAACAAATTTCGCGCAAGTAGCATTACATTGCTCGGCCGATAACCTAACGCTTCAAAATTCAAAAGTGATTAATCAAACGCCACGCTAGTTGCACGAAATTAGTTGCATGATGTAAATTCGGCCTTAGACTGTGGGTAGGTAAAGTATAAACACTATGACGATGAAATCATGGTACTGGTGGTTATCTTTACGGTACTTCTATAGAGAGGCACTAAAGGGGCGTTTATTGTAATAAGAAACGGTACTTTTTTTGCACATTGAGTTTAAACCCACGATGTGACCAATGTGAACTGGTACCAACTGGCAGTTTAAAAATGGTTTGTGGTGTTCCGACTCAAAGAGTAAAAAAACGAGAGCGGTTACAAAGACTCCACTGTCCGTCTATCTGTCTGTTTATCACCAGGCTGTATCTCGTGAATTAAGATAGCTAGACAGTTAAAATTTTCACAGATGATGTATTTCTGTTGCCGCTATAACAAAAAATACTATTTTTTTTACTTTATGACAGAGTCTGTGTATGTACCTAATCAATATAAAATGATCGCACACTGCCTACGTTTTGCTTACGAGGCAGGGCTCTGCTAACACTGGATTTTATATTGACTTGCCGAATTTGTACAGAACCTCCGGTGCGCGAGTCTGACTCACACTTAGCCGGTTTTTTAAATATTTTGTTACTAATTATTTCAAGCATAGAAAATTACATAATGTATTGCAATTTTTAACCGTGTTTAGTTAACACAACTAAACTAGCAGTTTGACGTTATTTATTATTGCAATGACTCTGATTCATGTACTCGTAGCTCTACATGTTTCTATGTAACCGTTTAAATAGTTTTATTGTACCTACACCTATTCTATAAAAACATCAACTTGAACTAAATTGTTTATCATGATCATGATACATAATAGCTACATTTTGCAAAAAAATGCATAGGTACAACTGGTACAAAATGAAAAGAGTTCGATTCATTCGTTATAATGAAACATCGTTATAAAGTTTGTATCTTTTGTAATGTGTAAAAAATAGTCCTGCTTTAAAATTTTCCACTGCACTTTCTTGGCTTTATTGATCGCAGCAGGAGATAAGTTCCAGAATGGTCCAATGTTCCTACTCTTTCCCACGTATAGCACCCCACTCTTCACCATTCGAGTTCACGCATGCGCATCTAGTCCTTTCTAGACCATTCGCCTTGTTCTCTCGGTGTCACTGTTCCGCTGATGTAAAAACGAGTCGGCACGAAAAGGACAGCAGGAAAGTAACTGCATTGAGAACGCAACCAAGTTAAGAACCACGCTCGCTTTGCTCGTTTAGACGGGTGACGCGACTACTTTATTTAGTAGTGTTGTAAGCTTCGAGAATTTTCCACGTCGGTACAAAGAAGGTATAAATAGAAGTGACCGCGGCCGCCCCGCCAGATCCAATAGGTTACTGATATAGTGAGGTACTACATAGTTTAAAAGACCAAGGTATTTTGTAAGCAAGTATTACAATAAGTAATTGCAATATGGAGTTAAGTCGAAGCGAAACGAGAGAGAAATTAAATATCAGACGCAGTCATCGCCCGGTTTTAAAAATTATGGATAATCAAGGCAATTCAGAAGGATAAATTCGTAAGGTATGTTTTAGTGATAGAATATTATAACAAACTTGTTTTTAGTGTTTTGGGTTCCTTTTTAGCATCTAACTTTAACGCTAGTTTTAGCACAACTACGCAGTTACGGGTACGGTAGCTATTAAGTTATGACGCAGTTGTTTTTAAGGCATGACCTTGGGATTTATTAGGCAGGTTTTTACTAATGTTTCCTCTATTTAGATAAATCTTAAGATAGTCTCGGTTTTCTGAAGGTCACGTGGTTTTTCGTGGATTAAGTAAACAGTATTACGGATAAGTAATGTTAAGGTGAATGTAGATGCATATCACTGAAGAGTTATTACAATTGGCTTGAAATTGAAGCGTGGTGTTTATTTTTGACGGTACTAAGAACTAAGACAGTGCACTATTGTTCTATAGGTAAAAATATACCCGAAGCGGTTAGAAATAGACACGAAATTTGACAAGTGACGTGGTTAAAAATTGGTAGAGCCGAATAGCGTACGTTTTTTTAGATAAGGTTTGAAAACATTCCAAATGGGGCTATGTTATTGTTTACATACTTAAAGGATAGTACATATTTATCAGTTACTGCTCTATTTGCCCTTCTAATTAAAAAGGACGTATATGTGAAATACATATACGTCCTTTTTAATTAGGACGGAGTTTAGGTATGGTAGTAGTAGGTAGGAAAGACGTAGACTTGAATTAGTAATTAAAAAAAAATACAGACTTAAGTACTTAAGTATAATTACAGATTAAGTTAAGTCGATACTTATGTTCATACCGAACGTTTTCAGTAATACTCAGTAATGGGGACAGTATAACTACCTACAAGGTATATAATCAGAACAATAAGACTTAATAAGACAAAGATCGGAAACGGAAGTGAGACTGGGTAAACAATCAACTTTTGTCTTTAATTAGGTAGGTACTAGGTACTTATAGGTTAAATGTAAGTTAATGTGTAAGAATAAGGTTAAGATAAAGTTAAGATGGTAGGGCGTGGTTGTCGTTGGGATTTAAAGCCTTTAGTCATATTTTTACGGAATTAAGTTTGAAGAAAACTATTTGCATACCTTAATTATGATGTGATGAATAAGGTTTTGAATAATAGAAGTGTGTTGTGTATTATTATAGTTTTGTGATATAGGAATCATTACTTTGATTATTATTTATGATACCTAATTTATGATTTAGTAAAGTACTTACATATAAGGAAAGCTTTAGTCAAGGAAAGATATAAAGATACGACGCTTTATTAACCGACAAAAAAAAGGAGGAGGTTCTCAATTCGATGCGTATATATTTTTTTATTAAATAATAGCGACATGTTACTCACAACACATATCTATATTTAGTTTTATTATTTTCGTTGATACTGGATGGTTTATCTGAGTAAGGTTATATTATTTTATATTTTTTCCAATTGATTGTATAGCGCCCAGTGCGGCATACAATCATAGCATAGGTACCATATTTTTTTATTTCTATAACAACTTAATATAATTTTAAACTGGATAGCTATCAAAACGCTAATTTGATTATACACGAAACATGTAGGTACGTCACTATTACTTTAAAAATATTTAAATACATAGTTACTTTGTTTTACTGGATATATTTACAATTCCAATGTTACATAGTGCTAAAAATCAGTCCATTTTTATTTTAGTCTCAAATAATAATTCAAATTTACAATTTGAGTCAAGTTAAGATGAAATGATTGGCAAATTTTGCTACTTCTTTCTTTCTTATTTTGATTTTATTCGTACAATCACTAGGGGTTGATTCAAATCTTGACGGATTAATTTACGCTATAACTTACCTTAAGCCACAGAGTATTTTAATGTTAAAATAATACAAAGTCTGTCCATATTTGGTCGTCTTAAATAATAAGTCAATTTTACAATTTGTGTCAAGTAAAGATGACCTGATTGGCGACTTGACTAGATTTTATTCGTAAAATCACTGTGTATCTCCAGTTTAAATGACTACTTAAAGTCTGGCCATCTATAGTCATCTCAAATAATAAGTCAATTTTACAATTTGAGTCAAGTAAATATGAACTGATTAGTGAATTTGGCTGCTGATTGATTCAAATCACGAGGGTTCAACTTAAGTTCTTACTTAATTTAAGCCACAGAGTATTGTTTTTAATCTCAATGTTTAATACAAAGTCTGTCCATCTTTAGTCGTCTTAAATAATGATTCAAATTTACAATTTGAGTCAAGTAAAGATGATCTGATTGGTGAATTTGGCGACTTGACTCTTTTGATTTTATTCGTAAAATCACTATAGGTTGATTCAAAGCTTGAGGGTTTAACTTACGTTATGACTTACATTAAGCCACAGAGTATTCTTTTTTAATCTCAATTATTATTATAATAAAAAGTCTGTCCATCTTTAGTCGTCTCAAGTATTAATTCAAATTTACAATTTGAGTCAAGTAAAGATGAACTGATTAGTGAATTTGGCTACTTGACTCTTTTGATTTTATTCGTAAAATCACTATGGGTTGATTCAAAGCTTGAGGGTTTAACTTAAGTTATTACTTAATTTAAGCTACAGAGTATTCTTTTTTAATTTCAATGTTATAATACAAAGTCTTTCCATCTTTAGTCGTCTCAAATAATGATTCAAAATTACAATTTGAGTCTAGTAAAGATGAACTGATTAGTGAATTTGGCTACTTGATCCTTTTGATTTTATTCGTAAAATCTCTATGGGTTGATTCAAAGCTTGAGGGTTTAACTTAAGTTATTACTTAATTTAAGCTACAGAGTATTCTTTTTTAATCTCAATGTTATAATAATACAAAGTCTGTCCATCTTTAGTCGTCTCAAGTATTAATTCAAATTTACAATTTGAGTCAAGTAAAGATGAACTGATTAGTGAATTTGGCTACTTGACTCTTTTGATTTTATTCGTAAAATCACTATGGGTTGATTCAAAGCTTGAGGGTTTAACTTAAGTTATTACTTAATTTAAGCTACAGAGTATTCTTTTTTAATTTCAATGTTATAATACAAAGTCTTTCCATCTTTAGTCGTCTCAAATAATGATTCAAAATTACAATTTGAGTCTAGTAAAGATGAACTGATTAGTGAATTTGGCTACTTGATCCTTTTGATTTTATTCGTAAAATCACTATGGGTTGATTCAAAGCTTGAGGGTTTAACTTAAGTTATTACTTAATTTAAGCTACAGAGTATTCTTTTTTAATCTCAATGTTATAATAATACAAAGTCTGTCCATCTTTAGTCGTCTCAAATAATGATTCAAAATTACAATTTGAGTCTAGTAAAGATGAACTGATTAGTGAATTTGGCTACTTGACTCTTTTGATTTTATTCGTAAAATCTCTATGGGTTGACTCAAAGCTTGAGGGTTTATCTTAAGTTATTACTTAATTTAAGCTACAGAGTATTCTTTTTTAATCTCAATGTTATAATAATACAAAGTCTGTCCATCTTTAGTCGTCTCAAGTATTAATTCAAATTTACAATTTGAGTCAAGTAAAGATGAACTGATTAGTGAATTTGGCTACTTGACTCTTTTGATTTTATTCGTAAAATCACTATGGGTTGATTCAAAGCTTGAGGGTTTAACTTAAGTTATTACTTAATTTAAGCTACAGAGTATTCTTTTTTAATCTCAATGTTATAATAATACAAAGTCTGTCCATCTTTAGTCGTCTCAAGTATTAATTCAAATTTACAATTTGAGTCAAGTAAAGATGAACTGATTAGTGAATTTGGCTACTTGACTCTTTTGATTTTATTCGTAAAATCACTATGGGTTGATTCAAAGCTTGAGGGTTTAACTTAAGTTATTACTTAATTTAAGCTACAGAGTATTCTTTTTTAATTTCAATGTTATAATACAAAGTCTGTCCATCTTTAGTCGTCTCAAGTATTAATTCAAATTTACAATTTGAGTCAAGTAAAGATGAACTGATTAGTGAATTTGGCTACTTGACTCTTTTGATTTTATTCGTAAAATCACTATGGGTTGATTCAAAGCTTGAGGGTTTAACTTAAGTTATTACTTAATTTAAGCTACAGAGTATTCTTTTTTAATTTCAATGTTATAATACAAAGTCTGTCCATCTTTAGTCGTCTCAAGTATTAAATCAAATTTACAATTTGAGTCAAGTAAAGATGAACTGATTAGTGAATTTGGCTACTTGACTCTTTTGATTTTATTCGTAAAATCACTATGGGTTGATTCAAAGCTTGAGGGTTTAACTTAAGTTATTACTTAATTTAAGCTACAGAGTATTCTTTTTTAATTTCAATGTTATAATACAAAGTCTGTCCATCTTTAGTCGTCTCAAGTATTAATTCAAATTTACAATTTGAGTCAAGTAAAGATGAACTGATTAGTGAATTTGGCTACTTGACTCTTTTGATTTTATTCGTAAAATCACTATGGGTTGATTCAAAGCTTGAGGGTTTAACTTAAGTTATTACTTAATTTAAGCTACAGAGTATTCTTTTTTAATCTCAATGTTATAATAATACAAAGTCTGTCCATCTTTAGTCGTCTCAAGTATTAATTCAAATTTACAATTTGAGTCAAGTAAAGATGAACTGATTAGTGAATTTGGCTACTTGACTCTTTTGATTTTATTCGTAAAATCACTATGGGTTGATTCAAAGCTTGAGGGTTTAACTTAAGTTATTACTTAATTTAAGCTACAGAGTATTCTTTTTTAATTTCAATGTTATAATACAAAGTCTGTCCATCTTTAGTCGTCTCAAGTATTAATTCAAATTTACAATTTGAGTCAAGTAAAGATGAACTGATTAGTGAATTTGGCTACTTGACTCTTTTGATTTTATTCGTAAAATCACTATGGGTTGATTCAAAGCTTGAGGGTTTAACTTAAGTTATTACTTAATTTAAGCTACAGAGTATTCTTTTTTAATTTCAATGTTATAATACAAAGTCTGTCCATCTTTAGTCGTCTCAAGTATTAAATCAAATTTACAATTTGAGTCAAGTAAAGATGAACTGATTAGTGAATT
Organism: Pandemis heparana; assembly: GCA_963854515.1. NCBI lineage: Eukaryota > Metazoa > Arthropoda > Insecta > Lepidoptera > Tortricidae > Pandemis > Pandemis heparana. Next base: position 14,224,188 of record OY978010.1, on the reverse strand, counting down.
TGGCGACTTGACTCTTTTGATTTTATTCGTATAATCTCAATGGGTTGATTCAAATCACGAGGGTTTAACTTAAGTTATTACTAACTTTAAGGCACAGAGTATCTTAATGTTCCAATAATACAAAGTCTGTCCATCTGTAGTCGTCTTAAATTATAAATCAAATTTACAATTTACAATTTGAATCTTACATACAATACATACTTTATGTACTAAGTACTTAGTACTTATTGGAATGACTGATGAATTCGCAGTATCTTAGACTCTGCCAAAGTAAATATAGAATAAGACATACATTCAATTTAGGATTATCAAGTCAAGGGTATTTAAGCACTAAAGCTACAGAAGGAAAAAATATTATATTTATTATTACTTATAATTATTAGATAAAGATTATCATTAACATTAATTTTAGTATTTATAAGCATACAGTCCGGGAACTCCTAAATTGAAATACGGGTTTCAGGTACCATCGACTGATTCAACTATCAAACCTATAAGAGTGAGTGAGATAGCAAGACAGACCCGATGGTCTTATTAAATACTATCGGACTGCAAGTCCATTTTATATATTAGACGATTGTCTAAATCAAACCGTATATTTTTATTTATTATTAGTAGTTTACGACTTGTTTTAGTCTATTTTTTAATGCGGAACTTTGGATAAACAAAGGATGAAAATAGGAAGGAAATCGTTTAATGGTTATTAGTTTAAAAATAAAGACTTATAAACTCGAGACCAAATAAAATAAAACCAGGCAGGTAGGCAAGTTTGGTTAGGTTTTTTAGGTACCTACTTACGTAGTTTTAACATTACCTGCTTAGGCAGTTGCTATTTGCTACTACTATTATTTACACAATGTCACATAAGGGGATTGTATACATATGTAGTAAACATTTTTGAAGAGTGCGGACTGAACTAACTAATGAAAACTATATTTTATTTACTGCAGCGTGGGATGAAACGAAAGATATGGAAAAGTTATCTCATTATGACAAAAATAACGATTATGGTGGAGAGAAAACAAATGGAAACCAATTTGTTTAAAGGTACAATTCTAAATCAAAAATGACAAACATATTGGACGAATAATTCAGTACCTTTTTTTGTAAAAAAATATACATAACGTAAATGAGTTCTAATAAGGACATACGAGAGATAGGTACGACAACCTATGATATGTGATTCAAGTGGATACATGATTATCTTTATTATTATACAAACTAGGACTGGAAATATTACAATGAGCTGATATAATTATAATGCTAATTTTGCAAGAAATTATAAAAAAAGGAAAATAAACTGAATACTTAACAACATTTTTAAAATGCAACGTAATAAAACTTAAGCCACCAATTTCAGAAAATTTAATAAATAATGCATAATGCTGCAAAAAGCTATGGAATACGACATTCTTATCAATTTTCTGTACCCTATTGAAAACGTTTTTACGGTACGATCTAGGTTTAGTCTAAGACAGGTTCATACCAAAGACTACCTTCTAAAATATACCGTTAAATGATTATACTTAATTTAATATTCAAGTCATCTTTAAGTGAATGTCAAAAATTGTGGATAGGATTCGCAACAATCCAATACAAGCCCTTAGTAGAGCAGAGAATGAAGTAAACGACTGATAAATAGATTTACAGAATTTCTGGAAACGAGTAAGCAATGAGAAAAGAAGAAAAATTGGCTAACGTAGATTAGAAAATTTACCAAATCACGGCGTACTGTGATGCGATTACATCAGTTAAGATATTTTTGCGAACAGAATATATCTAGATTGGAATATTACTTCATATTTAACTATAATATACAGATAACGAACCAGCTGGAACATACCTAGAGAAAGTAGAAGACAAGTTGAAATATAAAGCAAACTGCAATACTAAATTAAAGTCCTAGGGGACCAGGATTACTTTGACTCAAAGAAACAATTTTTTTTAATTAGCACAAATTTTAATTAATGTAAAACTAGACTCAAAGGAATTGATTGTATATTTTTACGAAACGGCGTATAATTTTATAGGTAACGCTTATGATCTAACGCAGCTCATACATCTTTAAACGTAACAAAATCACCGATGCAAACGTAACGTAGTTAAAGATCGTTTTACGTTAGGAGAAAAAAGCTATGATGAAGAATGTGTTATGCCTACCAGACTTATACACTTGAACAAAGAAAATAGAAAGAGATATATATTGTACCTCAACTGTACCGTCTTTAGTATTTTTATTCAAAAGCGTAGACATATAAATATTGGTTAGAATATAATATTATAGATATTCAATAGAATGCCAATTAAGAATTGACAATAATACTTAACGCTTATTTTAGTTGGATGAGCTAGATCTAATAAAGTACTAACGCCTAACGACTAACGACGTCTTTACTGAGCTAATGAATGATGATAATGAAAAGGTGACAGTGGATGAATTGCTTATTTTAATGATATAATTTGACTCTAAGCACAAAGAAAATGACAAAAACTACGATTAAAACAAATTGCTGATATATTTATAAAACGTTTTGGAGGACAATAGAGGAAGAAATTTAAAAGAGATGAATATGGAGAGATTAATATGAAATAAATAAAGGAAACAAAAGTACAAAGTTAACAAATGGATTATACAGATTTAAATACCTGTTGAATGTTACGATAATAGCGACATAAGTGTATTTATAAACGTTTTGAGGTTGATATTTAAACCATGAATTTAAACATATACTTTATTTAAGTTTATTCAAAGATGATGTGATGAAGATCATAATAAAAGTTTTGGTTTGGGAAACCTATAGTTGAAACATATCTAGAAGCTGATTGAAGACAATGCGAGAGATACGACTTCTAATATTTAGGAAAATAAGTGGAATCGGTACTGATGCTGATTGTGAGATAAAGAGAATCATGAGATCAAACGAATACCTTCGCTTGAGGCAAATAAAGCTTAAATAATCAAGACAATGTTATGATAATAAGAATAAGTACTGTAATATTAAGTGCAAAATAAAAATAAAATCAATACCGTAGCTAATATAGAGTGAAAAATCAAAGTGAATTAGCAAATTAAGGTAGTTGTGGGACAGGAAACTGTAGATGGGCCGTGTAGGACACTTTAAGAAATTGTGTAGAGAACTGTGATCGAGTAAAGTAAGAAACCGTCATTGTCGATATTAGACTAGTTTAGAAGAGTTATTCATGGATTTTTTGTTGAACATAAGTATGTACGTAATTAAATGGAGTAGCCTAGTTTATGTCAACGAGTAGGGAACTGTCATTAGGTGGGGTAGCTTAATTTAAGTCAACTAGTAAGGAACTATCATTATTTGGAATAACGTAGTTTAAACGATTGATCATGGGACTTTAACCGAGCGGTGTAGGCTAGTGTAGAAGACTTAGAAGAGAATTTTCGTTCCTAAAGTGAATGAGTAAGGAATTATGGCTGAATAGATATGCGTAGTTTAGACGAATGCGTAAGGAACTGTCATTGTGTGAAGAAGTCTAGTTCAAGCGAGTGAGTAGAGGTGAGAATTTTGACTGAGCGGTGTAGACAAGTTTAGAAGAGTTAATAGGGAACTTTCATTGAGGAGAGTAGCGTTTTTAAGCGAGTGGGGAACTATCAGTGCGTGGGATAGTGTAGTTTAAGTAAATGAGTAAGGCATTATGGTTGAGCAGAGAAGCGTAGTTAAGTGTGTAAGGAACTCACATTGTATGGAGTAGCCTAGTTTAAGCGAGTGAGCAGAGAACTTTGTGCGGTGCTAAGCTAGTTCCGAATAAGAAATAGGGAATTTTAGTAGAAGAGAGTAGCATTTTTAAAACGAGTAAGGAACCATCGTTCTTGGAATCGCCTAGTTTAAGCGAGTAGGGAATTATGGTTGAGCAGGGAGGGATACATAATTTAAGTGAGTGAGAACATATCATCGTGTGTAGAAGCGCAGTTAAGACAAATGAGCGGGATACTATGAACGGGCGATGGAGGCAAGCTTAAGAGAGTATCTAAGTAAGCTTAGTAGACTAAGGAGCTATAGACAAGTAAGGAAGGAAATTAAGGCGCTTGGAGTAAAACATAAATTAGAGGAGAGATGTAACTGAGTGAGGGAGAAAATTTTAGACGAGTAGGGAACTAAAACCAAACTAAGGAGGCAATTACGAAACTACGATTACATATGTAGGCAAGTTCAGGCAAGGCAAGTAGTATAAGACACTGTGAATGAACAGAGGCGGAAAGAGTAGGTTATTACAGTAGAGAAAGCAAGACGAGTCCTGAAGTGGAGGAAGTGAAACGAAGTAATAGCGAAGTAGAAAAAGTGGTGTAGATAGTTGTTGATAATATTGAGTATCTGCTTTATTCCAAGTTGGTTAAGATATAAAGAGTTTAAGAACTATTATGATAAGGATTGGTATAGTTATGATAATTTTAGTTTAAGTAGGTAGTAAGACAGAGTTGGTAACATACAAACGTATAAAGGAGGTAGGAGAAAAAGCAAGGTACGGACAAACAAGGCAGGTTAAGTTAAATTTGGCGAGTAGAGTGGAAAAGTAAACATTAACAGGGCAGGCAGAAGCAAGCTTAAGAGAGTGAAGTAGAAAAGTGCTTAGGAAAGGCTGGTAGATGCGAATTTAGGACACCGGAGTAAGAAAATACCCACGGCAGGCAAAGGCAATCTCAGGAGAGTGTGAATAGTGTAGCTTAGAAATATAGAACAGGAAAATAAAAACTAATAAGGGACGTAGAGGCAAACTTAAGTTCTGTGGAGTATTAAAGTACGAGGGAGATGGAAGCAATTTATTTTAAGAGAATTGAGCAGAGGATAGTACGAACGACTATTAAAGATAGAGGCAATCTTAGAAGTGTAGTGTGGGCAAGTATGGTCGAATAAAGGAGGCAAAGTCAAGCTTGAGACAGTGGGGTGAGAAACTACGATTAATCGGAAAAGCCAAATCTCGTTTTAAGAAGTGAAAGAAAATTGTAGTAGGTATTTGTAGTTAACAACTTGGATATGTCTTAGAACAAGTTGGTCAGGTAAATCAAAAAGGATTTTGCGAAAAAGAGAAAAGAAAGGAAAGAAGGTTTTAGGAAGGGTTTTGCGGTAAAGAGTGCAACGTAAAATAACAATAATTTTACTGTAAGATAATTTCAGCTAAGTAGCGGTAATAGTCAATCAAGTAACTAAATATAGTAATTAAATAAACAACGCTGGTGTATCGATATTTACTACAGTAACTTAAGTAAAAGCTCTATCGTGAAAGAAAACTCACAATACATACGTATAAAACAACGTGAATGAAATAAAGAACGTCAAAGAATCTGATTTGATTGATTCGTGAGGTGAAAAGAACATTAAGATGACTATTCTGACCGTTAGTTAGTTTACAAACTAAGTTAAGTATTTTATAAGTCAAAGCTAAGCCAACATATTATTTATCTTATGTTAAAAGGGCCAGGACCAAATAAAACGTCGTCAATATGAATTTGAATTTTTTGATTTTCATAGCTTTTGTAGGAAAATGTTTAGAACTTTTAATATTAGCTGTGTAGAAATCAACTTACTTTAAGTAATAGATCATACGAAATTCAGCTTTACGTGCGTACTTCACATAGTTCCCAGTCAATTGAAAACTAAGAAGTGGTTTTTGCTAAAACTATAGCTTGAGCGCCATCTAAGCTAAGCGCCAAATTAGTCTCAAATTATACAAGACTCATTATAAATATTGATTGAAATGGTGATCAATTTTAAAATTCATAAGTGATGTGATATAAGTGGTGAAATTAATCGTGGTTAATAAATAAAGTTTAAGTGGAAATTTGAGTTTAGTACATACTTACATACTGTAAAAAGAGTTATTCGAATAGAGAGACGGGAATTAAAGTGACGTCGCTCTCAGAGATTCCATTTACTTAGTTAAAAATAACATAAAAACGTGGTTAATGCTCAGACTGACATACTTTTTAAATGAGCTGTTAAAAGACAAAATTGGTATCGATCGATTGATAAGAGATAATAAAAACAAGATAAAGGTGTTGGTCGTAACCAGAACACTATGAAGTGAAGTGAATCATATTAGTGTTGCTAGGAAAAAGTTACATAAAATATAAAAAATAAAGTGAAGATTACAATTTCATTGGTTATCAAAACAAAATCAAATATTTTGTAAAGAAATTATTATGTTGTCATAAAAATTAATAAAACCCAAAGCGTTTGTCAGAGTAAAGAAAATTATGTGTTTTACGAGGTGCATTGAGGAACTTTAAGTCGTAGAGTGAAGTAACGTCTAATATTATATTAAAGACTAAAAGAAAGTTATAAATAAGGACGATTCATACAGTCAATTACAATTAGAAGTAAAAACTGACGTTTAAGTTAGTCATGAAAGGTAGATGTAGCGTATTTAATTCATCGTTCAAATAGCTGTTTTAAAAATCGCAGTAAAATTGTAGCAGAAAGTAAAGTACAGTGCGGAAACTAGATCAGTGGAGTGCAACGATAGAGATGAATTAGAACGATTAGTATCGTAGAAAGAAATTGAATGACCGTTAAGACGAATTACTGGAATAGAGAGAGAACGTTCGGTAAAGATAAACGCTTAAATAAGCACAAACTAAATAAAAATTAATTACCAAACAACAACAATTTTACGCATTTTAAAACGCAGACGAAATTATTAGGTAGTGAAATTAATTAATTATAGAAATAAATAGAAATATTCAACAAAATGACCGTGTAGCCGTGTAGGAATTAAACAACTACAAAAGTTAGCTGGTCGTGATATAGTTAAAAAAAGTGATATTCATATTTTAGAGTGTCGTGTTTATTAATACATAAAAGTAGGCTTAGGCTTATTGTGGTGTGTGTGTGTGCGTGGTCGCAATTGCAAAATGATTAGGTATTACAGTTGATTGATATTCAATAGGTAACGTCGAGCAAATTGTTAAAATTGTTTTTTGGTGAATGCAGTGAGATACATATCTAGGAAATCGATATTAAATAAAAATTAAATAGGACTAACACTTAAACAAAGTAATCTAAGTGATATTTTCAATGTTTTGTGGTAGTAAGTGAAATAAATTCAAGTACCAAACAAACGGTAAAAGAAAATTGTTGTTGTTCAAAATGTAATTCAAAATGATCATTATCATCACGGAGATATAGAAGAAAAGTGTTGTAGTGCTGTGAGATGTTAGAAGTGATTCAGTGAAAGTTATTTGTATAATGATTTGTTGTGTCTGAATAATAGAAATTCCAAATCATAATTATTTTGATTCCATACACAAGAGAATGACTAAGTAAAGAACGACACTTACTTCTTCATTAAATTGATTCAATTACGGCCACGATTTAATTTAATTTTATTTTGTTTAAACATTTTTAGTTTATTAAATTTAGTAAGTACTTAACTTTTTAAATCGTCAGTTCTAATCATTAGCTCTTAATTTTTATGAAGAACAATCTCGACGAGGCTTCTAGCATTTACAGGTTACTATGTAATAATTTAGACGAATTAACATTTGACTATTATTAGCGAGTTGTTTGAAATCGTTAGATCACTGGTATTTAAAAGTCTACACAAATTTGATTTTTCTTAAGTTTTTATACATAGTACGTTAGTAAATCATCAACACAGGCTTCTGTTTATGCTTAAAAGCTTAGGTAATATCGGTTTTGTATTGATATTTTCCTGGGTCACAAAATGAAAGTTAACTTAAGATACAGGTCTTTTATATTTTACGTACCGTCTATTATTGTATGATACAATTAGTACCTCGCCAATAATTTCGTCGTCATTATTATTAAAGTGACCTTAACATTTTAAGACTACGTTCTAATAATCCTAATATTAGCTGTCATTTTTGCTTAAACTTAGCGCAAGGTCTACATGATATTTTGAGTGTGTCGTATTGAATTATGTATTGTATATTTGTCTAGATAGTGTCTTTTTATTCCTGCAAGCTAAACTAAGATTCCATGCATATTGTACCTATTATGGCAATCGTCTTGTAAAAAACGTTCAGTCTGGTCGTATTAGTAGATTGTCTTGCTTCTGTACTTCAGAATTTAGAGTTCATTGTTAGAATTCTGTACACAGGCTACTCATTACAGTTATTACTCTCAGTATTTTTTGTTTGACGCCTTGATGAGGGTGCACGAATGTTTGAGCTTGATTAACACAATTTTTCGTCCATTTGGCTTTCCAAATTTAATAATTTCGCTTTTGGAATAAGTAAAGTTGTTTGGTTATTCACCTAATTGTTAAAACGTTCTTTCACCCAATTACTGAGTTTTAGGTGAACCCACGCATTTTCAACCTATGGCATCTTTTTAATTAGAAGTGACATTATTTTGTGCTAGAACTAACACCGAGTGTTGATATGGAATCGTTCGTATGTGACGCACATTCTCGAAATTAGGTTTAGTGGTATGCGAGCTTATCTTCAGGAGTCCGGTATGCTATGTGGGGGACCTTGGCTTACAAATCTGTGCTTACGAAGTTACACGAACCCCGTTTACGTTTTTTAAATGAATGTGTATGCTTTTTCCGTGTGCTGAATCCTTTTTCAACCAATTGGCTTTGTTTGAAATTGAATACCTTCTCATTATTTTTTTAAATGTGTAATTGTTATTGCCGCATTTAGCTCGTTTCGTAACTAGGACAAACTTGTGTTTAACAGTTCAGCGACTTTTGCAAATAAAATCAATAACTTCCGCCATAGTTAGTACTGTAAAGAGTTATTCATGTAAAACGTATTAAACACATGGTATGGCAACTAATTGGGAAGACTAAGCTGAAAGGATTTACTGGGAGGTACATCTGTCGTTTCTGTCTACAAAAACCTAATATTTAATAACTATTTGTGTCACTAACTATTGTGGAAGTTAATGATTTGATTTACAAAAGTCGGGGACGACTTATTTGCATCATGGTTTGATTTATATTTGAACAAAGCCTAGCTTGTGAGCTGTGTGTAAAGTTTAAAGTTAACTAATTTGGCCCTTCGTTTTTGTAATTACAAAATAATAAGGATAATTATGTGTTTATAATCGACGTTTGCGGGTCAAGTGAGTAATTAACAGTAATTACACGTCTTAATTCAAAACGTGAATACTTCTATGCTTATTTGCAATAATTGCGGTTATTTGAAATGAATGTTTTCGTTTTCTTTCAACATTGTTTACACAATAATATTATTATACGAACTTATCTATTTTTTTTTAATTGGGTTGCACTATTTTCTTAACATGTTAGAAAATGAATGGCAGCATTGAAAATTATAGTGTATAATTAACAAATTATGTAATATATTTTTTCATCATTATTGTATTGCTATTAACTGAATGCGGTTTAGCGTCGGTCACAAAATTATATAGAAAAATGTACAAATTACCTATTAACAAAACATTTTTTCCTTTTCTATAAATACCTACATTTTACTACGGTATCCAATCCATAGATGTAATGTAATAGTGTAAAGTGTAATAAACTAATAAATGTTGCGTTAAACCAAGCGGTTTAGGCATACTTTCTTTAGGGCGTGTTTCACCACTCTCTGTTAATTTCCAGTTATCTAAGTGATAGTTATTTAATCTATGATTTCGTCTCTATTTATTAGAACGAAACAGACAGAGACGTCATCATAGATAACTGATACTTAAGTTAACTGGAACTTAACAGAAAGTGCTGAAACAGGCCCTTAGTATACTAACAAAATTTGTAGTCATGCGAGAAGTTATTTAGCCAGCCCCTTATTTCATTGACATTATAGGAGCACCAGTCAGGTATCAAATTGTTTCAAGCATATTTGATGATACTTCAAGAGGTCATTCCTATTACTTTTATTAAATAAGGGGCATGAAAATCCATTATTCACGTTAAAGTTTGCACTTACGTAATTTAAAGCATGTTTTCACGTTTGCACCACGCAAAGTTATTTACGAATGATTATTTAATTTACTGTCAATTAATTATCGTTAGTAATTTATGCTTGCCTTATATAAATATTGAGCCAATTAAAGGGCTATAGAAATAATATTATAAAATGTGAATAATTATTTATGGGCTTTGAATTTCTTGTAAATAATTATGTTTACAGGAAACGAGCTTAATTATTTAAGTTAAGTGTACAATTGTGTGTCACGCATGCAAAAACAGGAATACCTGGAATCTAATTGGTTATTAATTTAGTAATTAACATTTACAAAATAAGGAAAATATATAGACGTATGTATAACTTGTGATATACGAAATACACTGCGGTATTATATTAACTAACGAGTTACAGTACAACAAGAAATTAACATTAAAATTAAAAAATAAGACAATATAAACAGTTAAAAGTATTTAACTTTTTAAAAAGTATTTACACTTTTTAATACCAAAACAGGAAATAAACCATAATTATAATGAAGGTACCTTCACCAGATTATTGTGTTCTTATTGATAAATCCAATAACATTTATTCCTTTAAATATGAAATAAATTATAAATACCAATTCTCAAAAAAAAAACTATATGGATTTACAAATTATTTAATTAAATTTTATAATGATAAGAAATCGTTTAATGCAAATTATACTGACGGATAAAATTTTCGAAAATCCTATTTTAAGTCCAGATCTTATTGTTATACATGGAAAATTGATAATTTACGTTATACGTAGAAATATTTATATAATTTTTGAGTTTTAATAATGCACTTCATCAAATTATTGGGTGGGCAGAATCATTGTGTATAACTTCATCAATGCTATGGGTGGGATTGTGTGTACGTCTGTGCGTTGTCACAAATAACACAAAGTTGACAAGTTCGTTTAAGTATTTAGGCAACTAACAATTTTTTTGCTAAAGTAGCGTAAAATAAAATAGCATGATTTTTAAGGGGCGAAGAGTAACTAGCACTTGTGCTAAAGCATGATTTAGGTAAAGTTTACTTTCAGTTTAAGTGCGTAACGCTAAAAAAATTGCTAACCAAATTAAAAATTTAGAACTGCGATGTTTTAACCAAATTTTCAAAATCAGTAATCAATAAGTACAACAAAAAACAGTGCCTTAAAATATTTTCATAAAGGTTTTAGACCCAACGACAACCAACGAGGATGACGTCAAGTTGTTTTTAAGGACGTGATAGGGAATGAATCTAAAAATGCCGATCCATATCCGTAGGTTACCATAATTTAATTAAGAATATCAAAACTGCGCTTAGATTATAGTGTTTAAATTGAAATAAGTAGTTAAAATTTTGATCCGGGCGATGACATAGGTAGGAACGGAATCGTTTTATTAGGTTTAAGTATATTTATATAAGAGGTTTCAAAGTACAGAAAACACGATATTTATAAGACGCTATCAAAATATATGTTATGAACGTCAAAAATATGCAGAAATATTTAATAGGTACTAAAAAGAACATATTTATCACTTAATACTTACGTTTAGAAATGAAATATAGGGTGAATTATTTAAACATATTTCGTGCTTACCCAACATACTTTTAGTAATAATGTAGTTACTTAGCAATAAGTTCTTTAGTGATTCACTAACTTCAGAAATACCTAATTAAAGAAAAGTAATATATTCTTATTACTTGGTACTTAGTGTAGGTACTTTCGGTTAGAAATTAAGTAGTGGGTTAGCCATTAGCTATGGAATATAGGGTGATGAATCATTTTACATAGTTATATCGTATTTACTTAACTTAGTATTAATACTAGCTAAGAGGTAATAATACCGATAATTAGCAATAAATTCTTCAGCATTTCATTAACTTCAGAAATATGCAGATATATTTATTACTATAGAGAAAAACTTATTACTTAGTAATTATTACTTTAGGTTAAAAATTTGTAGGTTAGATTAGAATTAAATTATTCAAACTATATATTTCGTATTTTCTTATTCAACTTAGTATTACATTGAGTTTTTAACTAAGGGGTAATAATGCAGCTACTTTTAGAAATAAGTTTATAAGCTCTAATAATCATAAGTATAGTATAACTGAGGATTATTTTGATCAGAGAGTTTGTAGTCAATATTTTTTTATCTTTGCTTTAACATTATTATTTCATAAAACTAATGATAAAAATAATTCAGAATTAAATATCGAGCAGAAAACATTATAATGAAATATAAAATAGAATATTTTATTATAGGTACTAGTAAGCTTGTAGCATTATGGCATTATATGACATTTGTAGACAGAGGACTGTCGGCATTTAATAATGACTGACATGCGCAGTAATACTTTCGCATATTTATCATTACACAATCTGGTAACGCAACTAAAAAATACATTATTGCGTCAAAAGTCTCATGTTGCGAAAGTCCTGAAAGTAAAACAACAAAATATAAACAGGACAAGCTGAATAAAACCGCTTAGTAAAACATGAATCGAGATGTTATTTGCGCAATATCATGAAACATTGGCGCTGAAGAGAAATGCAAGCAAACTTAAAAAAAGACTTCCCACAGAGTTTCTTGCGGCGCTTCTTCTCAGTGGATGGTCAATTCCGAAGCGCTGGTAGCCTCAAAAATACTAAATAATAACAAAAACAACAATACAAATATAATCATAATCGATCGATATTAAAAGGATCAATTATACGATGTCGAATTCATAAATATCACTTATAAAAATGATTGCAGCGCTTTATGAATTATTTAACAAACAATTCTGCAAACCATCAACTACCTATAATCATTTATTGTCTTATTATTTTGGAATATCTTAATTTAGTGTAACTGGGAAATAGAGGGTAGAGAATGAATATTATACACGGTATAATAAATTCTCATTGGTATACAAATCTCTAGAACAAATTAATTAAAATATATTCACCTCCTATCGACGAAAACTAATTTCTAAGCCTATTTCACACTCTACAGGCATTTTTATGTATTGGGCCGATTCCATATAGTTTTAAATTTGAACAACTTATACTATTTCCTCGTGGTTTTATTTTCCTTTCTTAGGTTTAAGTTACTAATGCAGACTTTCTTCCAGAGCAAAATCTAAGCCAAGTATTCAGAAAACAAAATATCATAATTAAATATTTTGAAGAGTATGTTTTTTTTCTTATTATTCTACGGAGTTGAATTTTAAGTTTTAAGCAAATCAAAGTTACTGACAATTATTAAGAAATAAGATTTATGTACAAATATATTTTTTTGTTGTTAAATGTCCGGAAACACTAAAAATGTATGTATTCTATTTATGTTAATATTTTTATAAAAGATTTTTTTATTTTTTATTTGCCTAGATATATACATTTCAACACCCGTTTAGCTTGTAAGTTTTCTTAATTCAGGAATCTCTTCCAGTGAACCATACACAGGTGATCGTAAAAAGAGAAAATTTAAAATGCGTTTGTTTACGAATACGAGTTCATCAACAGAAGATTTTACAATTTAGACACCCCATGATCGACAGACTTCATTTTTATTTTCAACCCACAGCATACAAAAGAGCCAGTAAGTCGCTTGAATCAAAACAATAAACAAAATATTGCAAATTTGTATGTAGCTCATGTATTTTGTGAGAACCATTACTTGTAGTGTCTAGTGCGCTGTAGAATTGTCATTGTCACCTGCAAGGATAATTTAATAACATTATATAAACTATGTTTTTTAATAACTGAATCTTAATCTGTGGCAGTCTCTAAAACTAATGTGAGTACTTAGATAAAAATATCGAACTTCAACGATTTGCTTATAAAGACATGCTTTTGTATCTTTTTTTATAGCAATCAACACAACAATTAAGCAATTGGATCAATTGAAAAAGAAATCTGTCATCGGTTCAAGATTCAACTCAAAATTTTAAATACTGTTTTGACAAATAAAAATATATTTTAGTTGCATTTTTCTAATCTGCGATATTGACGTTTCAAGTATTCTGTATATTATACATTGTAGAATCGCTGGAATAGGAAGTACTTCAGAAATGGCTGGACCGCAGCGACCACCTAAAAAACTTTCTCATACTTGTATAATATCGAAAAAATACAAAAAGGCGTTGATATCAGAATATTTATTTTAGTCTATAAGCTGGTCCTTACACATATCTCTTTCAGTATAATATTCAAGCTACCGTCACTTATTTTTTGATATTTAAAGCAGTAATGCCGCGTGAAATAATATTCGAAGGATTCGTCGGAAAACAAAAAAAGAAATATTCAGCATTCATTTGCAAGTCGATGTATTATCAGGTAAAAAATTGGTCTTAAAAGGGTCGTTTATGATTTGCTTTTTATAAAAAATCATAACTTCTTAATATTTGTAAATTCTTGATTTTTGGGTTATTTAATTTATTAACATTGAAAATCTTGAGTTTTGTATTAATAAAACATCTAAACGTTGTACTTTACTCCTCTGCAATATCTAAATAAAGTATACACTACGTTACCCAATCCCCATCAATAACAGCTCAAATAGAACATGCAGCCACCTTTGGATGGCCGCCAGATGAAGCGATTCAACATAAACTTGGCTTCATCAACATATTTTTATTATATTGAATCAATCTTTAATAAAAAACTTTGTCTTAATCTGTAAGTTTGTCCTTATGCGCATCTTTTTCAGTATTTTTGTAAACAGTCAACACTGCCACGTTTTGGTATAAGCAGAAATCTACATGTAGCACGATTTGGAGGGATTCGTCGGAGAACCAAAGTAAAAATATCATCGCCCATTCCGCAGTCACATAAATAAGTACAGACTTAGCAGTTAACGACTATGTCGTGTTGTGTCGTCAGGTAAAAAATGTAAGGCTCTGCATGGCCTGTTCCTCATCTGTAATTTCCTTGTTTCTAAACTAATTTATTGAACTAACGTACAATAACAGTTTCATCGTTGGGTTTGTTCGCAAAAAAGAATCATACTATTATTTTCTAGAACAGTTGATATATTTTCCTGATCAGCCCTAAATAAACTAAAATAGCGTTGTACCTTGTACAATACTTCTATCAGATATTTGATTTTCAAATAGTATTTTCACATCTAGTAAGATGTAAAATATGAATATGAATAAATTTATTCCATCATAGAATGCATTTTAGATTTTAAGTATGTCTTTAAACGAATCTTTTTCAGTATAGCTCTAAACCAACGTCAGTTACTGGCCCGTTTCTGGCATAGCGGAAAATGTCCCGGGGAAAATTTGATTTTCGTGGGATTCGCCGGTGAACCAAAGTAAATGTCCATGTATAATCGCTTTGTTCGCGCAAAAATACTTGGCACTCATCGAGAAATTGATGTATTGTAACTAATCAGGTAAAAACATAAGAGGCCGTGGCCGAATATACTTTTCTATTCATACATAGATAATTTTAACTGCCCTATATGCAACTCCCATTATTATTTTTTTGAAAAAAAGTTTTACAGGTCTACTAAGGAATAGCTGTCAAAAAACACTTAAATTTTACAAAAACTTAAGCATACCTTCATAGGCAAATGATTGCTTGAAGATTAGAGTAGTGAATCAGAAAATCGAAAGCAGCTCAGATCCTATCCATTTGTATACAGTGTAGAATCGGCTCTATCTTTGTAGGCCTTATGACAATTGGAGTTTCTTTTTTAATTCAATTTTGATTTCTATTCTGTTTCTTTTGAATCAAAATTGTGTTTAGTTTGTAAGTCTACGTTTAAATGCCATCTTTTCCAGTCAGAATTTTAGATACAACCGCTTTTACGAATACCAACACGATTGAAGAGAGAAAATCACGGACGTGGGGCAGTAGAAGGCAGTTATAATTGTATTGTATACAATTCTTCGTTACGTTCGTGACAACATATAGTTGCAACAGACATTTAAACATTGGTCAGGTACACATCATTAAATCTGAGGTCGACACGTAGAGAGGATAACGAAATATAGGTAAATGCTAGTAAGTAACGTGTTTCAAACGCTATTTTTTTAATAATAGAATTAGAATCCACCGTTTATTAATTCCATTAGCCTAATTAGCTTTTGATGATCTAATATTAATTCAAAGTACCTATAGAAAAATCGTAATTTTACTAAAAAACTAAATTTGGAAACCTGCCTCGAGCAGTTAATTAATTATTTGCATTGTTTTGTGATGCGAAACAAAAGCATAGTTTGTATACTTTGTATACAACGTATAATTTTCTTCAAAAATATTATTATTTCTAATTCTTAGTTTGTAAGTTTGCCCTTTATGACGAATCTCTTCCAGTAAACACATAAGCTGACCATGTTATATTCCGGAGGTAGCAGATTTAGTAAGAGGCAGAGGAATGCAGTTCTATTGACACCAAAGCGGCGATCACAAACGTTTTTCCATAAAGTACCTAGTCACTATTCCACCGTATAAGATGACAGGAAATTAAGAGTAATTTGTAAGTCACGTGTAAGTCAGTATTGTTCCACACTCAAATATTTATATAAGTACTTATTATTTATATATCAACTTCAGTTTAAATAATGGTGTATTTAATTAAGTATCTTTTTACAGTAATTTAGTCTACCTCGACTCGGATCGCGGATAGGTAGAGTTACCTAAATTCAAACGGCGAGGTAGTGTTTAATGTATTTAGGGGTAAGTCCATACACTTTTCATTTACAAAAGGCGCGGTATATTAGGGTTCCGTGAAACCCTTTTATTAGCCTGTAGACGGTACTTCGCACTATCCTCGTGGAGGATATTTGCTATATATACATACTATACATCGTAGAACTACTTATATATATCAGTTGAAATATACTGATTGCGTATGAAGTAGGTAATCAAAATATTACTTAAAACTCTAAATAACCGAAATATTATAAAACGATGAAAATGAAATATCAAACTAAGCAATTAAACAAAACATGCAACCAAAAAATCTTCATTGAAACGAACAAACACAAAAAAGAAAAAAAAGGTTTAATTGCCACAAAGAAATTATAAAACATTTTTAAATTAACTGAAAAAACTAAATCATGAAGAAAAAATCTTATTACTCACTCATGTAAAGTAATTGCACAAAATATCAGAAAGTCCCAAAAAATATATATCTAATAAATATATATAAAATAACAAAAAAAACTACCAAACAAATTGATCAAACTGGAATCAAAATAAATAAAAAAACAAAAATTTTAAACTATAGTATTTTAAAGTCAATTTTAGTTAATACAGTTACAAAATTAATAAGAAACACAAATGTAATAAAGTTTTGAAAAAAAAACATTATTTATGAAGTAAAAAAAAATGAAGGAATCTCAATTATTATTCTAATTTTAAACATTGTATAATAACAGTATTCCCTTCTTTAAATAATTAATTATTCTTATACAGTACCTAAACATTACGAATTTGACACAAAAACAGACTGAGTGACTGAGACAAAAAAAGAAAAAAATAAATGAAACAAAAATTCCAAAAGTTCTTAATTCAAATTGATGGCCATCAAAAAATAAAATAATTTGATTGAAATATTGCACAAATATATTGGCAATTTTAAACCTACCTGTTGTTTTATTATGTATTATCCCCTGAAGGAAGTAAGAAAATATTAAGCATGTTCTTGGGTTCTTAATCAAAGAAGCATAAGGTTTTTTTACCCATTGAATAATATTTAATATTTTGTTTCTTTCTAAACCTTAATCAAAGCAGCCAGTAACAAATATCACACACATTTTTATTCAGAAGTTTCAAAATATGATCCTATTTTGTTACTAGCTGTTCATTAGAGATTCCAAGAGATCTCAGTTTTGAGAATAAACAAAAGAAAACGAACAAGTCTCAAAAAGTTTTGTAGGATTTTTAAAAATTAATAATTAAGCTTTCACAAATTATGTGAGTATGGTGAAAACGTAAGTGTAAAATTAACTATTACAGAGTATTTTTGAGACTTGGGCGTTAGAAGGAATAAATCACACAGAGTATTTTTTGGACTCGAAAAGTATTAAATAAACAGTACCAAATACTCCAAAGATTAGTTTAATCTATCAATTGCAAACAAAGTTGCAGTCAATGACGAAACAATCTCGTTATTTCGTACTATCGAACATTTGCAATGGCTTTGGTGCAGTAGACCCAGACAATAACTCATTCGTCTGTGAAATTAAATACTAAAAGTAGTAAGTCGTGAACTCTACATAACACCCTGGACGATTTATTCCGGGTACACAACAATTATAATTGATTTGTCCCCTATTTAGTATCAGTAGTCCCCTAGTATGGGATTGGGAGACTCCAGTGGGAGTTATTGTCAAAGTCTTCTACAAAAAGTTCTCATTGGCTAAGACTTGTTATATACGAAGTGAAATATATAGAGAGCATATAGTAGCCTTTTCTTATCATCCATTCCACAAAGTCCGACTGGTAGTTCAACTAGTTGCACTGTCAGTTGGACTTTGTAGAATAGATTATTCTCATACTAAAACGAATCAATCAGAAAATGACGATGGGGGTAAGTCTCACTCTCCTATTGAAGACTATTAGTGAGAATGAAACGGCATAAAACGAATTTCGAGTTTATAAGTTCAGAGTCTAAGGCCCGGGCGCTAAGTATTAAGTTTTTTGTCGCAATGAACGTCTCAAACGCATCAAGTACAAGATTAGTTGATTGTCGTTACGTGCCGCCAGGTGGCGCTGTCAATTCACACTATAAACGGGTTTGAAACATTTCTTGCGCCAAAAACTTATAGTAGACGCTCTTGCGACTAAACAAGTCGCGGTAGGTCGCTAGCCATTCAAGGGCTACAGACAGACTGCAAAGAAACGTTGAATCGGTGGATGGCAGCGACACGGCGACATCTGTGGGGGACTACGGACAACGCCGACTATTTATAAGTGGGTATTCTGGTAATGTATGACGTCGCTGTATTCGATAACTATAACCAACCAGTCAAAGTCTATAAAGGATACACAGCCAAAGTAATTGAATCATAGTAAGACTAGTTAATATCAAAGCTTGCCAGGAAGTTAATGAGTATACGCGTATAAAATCGCCGCTAGAGGCGCTAGTGTAGCGTGAGGTAAATAGAATCAATTAGTACTAAAAGTTGTTCTTTTCGACAGATGTTATGCCTGGAGATATGTCGATATTATGGCAGACATACGATACGGATCCATGTATGGGAATGCTTTAAAAGAATAGCTAAGGAAAATACTTAGGTGCAAAATCAAGCGAGCATAAAAGGTCAACTAATTCAGAACATATTTATGTAAACGAGATTAAAGATTCATTAACACAAATCCTGAATAATGTGAATCCGCGATAGCAATACTTTTAATACAGCTAAAGTGATACTCTGCAGTGGCGCCATCTGATGACCACAAATACGATAGCTGTCGTTATGACAGCTGAGTAACAGTAGATGGCGTTGTCAGTCGCATTATTGATGTTCAATTTTAATACATACAAGCAAAGCAAGCAAGTGGAACACAAAGTAGTCTCTCTCAACATACCTCTAAGTATGTATGTATAGCACACCAATATAACTTTCAGTAATCTATGTTGGACTTTTCTATTTGATTTCGGTATCGAGCCTTAAAATACGTAGGCCTTTTGCTTAGGAGCATTGGTCTCTTTGGACGTTATTTAACCTAAACCTAAAGTATACATAAACCCCGGCCAGGAGATATTTTATGTAGTGTAAGCACAAACTAAATGAGGGCGCACTTTTTCTTTCACAACCGAAAAATTTTTGACGTAGAGAGGTTTTGAACATTGATGTAGAGCAGACTATAATAGTACATTACTGTAGCGGCCGTGAAGTAGGATATTGCCGGGCAAATATTTAGGATGGCCGGGTGCTAAATATGCGTTTTTTTGAGTCACACTAATTTGGTTTGCTTATGTTACTGCCCGACTCTACTTAAAAAAATGTTCTTTATTACATACATACATACATAACTCGTCTTTATCCCCTACGGTGTAGACAGAGCCTAAGTTAACAAAACCTAAAGGCCACGTTCAAGTTCTTTATTAATTAAGCTATTTAATAAAATACCTACCCCTGATTAGTAGTCGGAAACTATGTCCGTATAGTCACAATCGTCGGTAATAGTTACAGTTATTGTTAAAGTAACTTGGGGCAACTCACGCTTACTTGAGTCGCCTATTATGGTAACAATTATGTATAAAGGGGTATAGTTCCTTTCTCGTCCATTTTGTAGTCTTTATCGCCTATTATACAAGGTAGGATGAAAATGATACGTCCAATAAATTTGTAAAATTATTTATATTGCAATATAATACCTAAAATTGTCACAACAAACTGTTAGGAATTGCCACCAGCCTACATATACAATTACCGCTTACGAAATATGATACTTATTATATAAGCACGCGTGTACTGTCAACAACAACCCAATTACATCTAGCTTGTTTTTTGCTGACTGCAGATAGAATATTTTTCTCTATCAGTTTTGTCTAACGGTACCTACTTAACTAGAAGCAAGTCTTTTACTTTACTCTTAAAGTACTTGGAAAGGGTACAAAACATCAATATTAGTAGAAAGGTCGTATTTAACAGTACACTCGCAAAAACTAGATTAAACGACTTAAGGTTACATCACAATGCAGAACGAGATAATTTATAAGTAACAAAAAGGAACCAGCAGAACTTGGCCACCAACTCATCTAGTTTTCTGTGATCATGTTCAGAAGGTATAATAGTCCCATAAAACAAGATATCTAGAGTTTTAGTGACAGTTTTTGTTATTAAAAACGTCTCGAACGCGTTTGCACAAAACAAGTCGATTACTACAGAAAAGATAAAATTGGCAGCGCTACTAACTGGCGGAACGAAACGGCAACAAAGATAGTAGTATTTGACAGTTCAACGCAAACGTTTTTCAAGACGCGCTGGTCATAGGTTCATAAGTTCATAGCGTAAATATGTCCGAAGCGAATAGAAATAAATGAAGAATGAGAAGAAATTTATTTAAAAACGAGTAGAAATTGAATGAAGAATGAGCAGAAGTTTCCTTTAAATGAGGGCGACACTTTCTTCGTAACTGTCACATTTCGATTTAAAACGCTTGTACGTGGCAACAATTTTGTATGAAAAAATTTAGTTCCATTTTCAACGGTTTACCATACCTAAATATAGAACTTTCATAAATATAGAACGTCATTGTTCATCGTCACTTTTTATTACTTCTTACTGGATTCCAAGTAAGGCTGGATACCTGAATGCTGTGTCACCTAAGAACGACTAAACAGGTTGAATTAAAACGCATTTAAATTTTATTATTAGTTAAATAAAAAACTCCTCAAATTTTTAACCTAGCCGGATCTTGTTTACCCATCTGGTAGCTATGGCCTTTATTATCAGAATATTTTGCTACTCCTGATTCCTTATAAGTAGATAGTCCAAATACTTTTTAATTCAACCCTGAGTACCAATACCAACTTTGTTGGACTGTACAAGTTCTTTTAACGTCACAAGTTTATTAGTCTGGCAGAGTCAGCGTTGAAATCATTTTGCTTAAAATTAACATTAAGTACAATTAGTATACTAATACAATATTTCCTCATTCGGAATGCGATAAAGAATTTCCGGCGAAAATTAACTATAAAAACTTTTGTTGACGCTACCACAGCCAAATGTCCGGCCTTATACTTTGAAATTCGAAGTTGGAATCGTGCCGTCTCCTTTACACTAAGAGATTGTGCTTGATATTGGAATGAGAGGGAAGAACTTCGAATTTCAGATTAGGGTGTAGGTTAGACACCCTGAACCGTTAGCCAAGACGCAATGCGTAATCGGTGAACGGAACGAGCAAAACTCCGTCCCATTTTTACGCGCCATTATGCGTAAAAGTGGAATAGAGTTCGCTAATGTAATAATTCAGCATTATTAGTAGTATGCATCTCTGAGTACAGCAGTGAATGTAAACAGTTTCGAAGTATTTAGCGGCTACTGATTTTATGCTTTACTTTCATATCACAAAGAACGTTTTCACAAATGCGTCGTTTGATTGTTTATTTTCTTCTAATTTGTCGAATGAAGTGATTGCAAAACGATATGTCTGTGAAACGTTTATTGAGAAGATTGTATACCGAT
Organism: Pandemis heparana; assembly: GCA_963854515.1. Lineage (NCBI taxonomy): Eukaryota > Metazoa > Arthropoda > Insecta > Lepidoptera > Tortricidae > Pandemis > Pandemis heparana. The sequence goes on along the minus strand of OY978010.1, from coordinate 14,202,170 downwards.
TTATATACTAAACGGGTAAATATTATACATTTCTGTATTAAAACTATTGTACTTAGTCCATATAACTAAAGAGCTGCTTTCGTTCTAGCCAGTCTTGTGTAACGTTTTAAGCAAGCATTTAAAGTACCTCTTACATGGCAAAATATTATAACTCACTTTTCTTTAATTTACTTTACTTCATAATTTATTTTTTATTTAATTTACAGTCGTAGCTGCCAAGTAACGTGCAAAGGGCAGAAACAATAAGTTAGAATTTTACTTTAGAGCCCTAATATCAATATTTATAATTAATATTTGCACCTTAAAATTTCGATTTTTTTAGGGCAAGATTAAATTTCTATAGAGGTTGACCATTTGCAAATCTTTATCTATAGATAGTAACATTATTTTATTTCTTAGCTCTGTAGATAGACAAATGTTTTTGTAGACAAAATGCTTCAAAATTTAAGTAATAAGTGTCGTAAATTATAGGCAGTGTAAAGCAAACAATATTAAACAGATATGCCTTATTACTTTTAGTAACTCTTTATTCATAGACACGAGCTCTTTTTTATAAAGATGATTGAATAGTCAGTACACGTCTAAAGTCCAAAATCTTACGATACAGTAATAATATTAATAAATATTATCCGAGTAATTGACATAGAATAAGTACAAAACTGGTCTTTTAAAATCTATGCCAACATCCCAAAATACAGTCTAAGTACGACTCCAATGCATTTTAACACCAACATTATATTAATACCATCTTTACTATTATTTTACGATGCAAAATGCAACCCTAAGGTATTTTTTAGAGCCTCGTATATATATTTTAATAGAGCCAGTTGCAAAGTCACTCCTATTGGTCAAATGAAACTGCAATTTTATATACTCCTTTCCGATTGGCTAAAATTATACACAGTAGGCAAAACTTGCAGTCCCTTAGAGATCTAGATGGCCAGTTCAGCTCGAGAAGGGTCGTCGATGCGGCTTCCTTTATCTCTTGTTTTTGTTCTTCATGGTTAGTCTTCGCCAGAAGCTAGTCTTCTCGGCGGGCGGTTGCTCCTCTCTCGCTTCTTCTCCTCTGGTCTCGCCTCTCAGCATATCCAAGAACGTCGGATCATTCTTCCGGACGTTCTTCTCGATTTTCACAGCCTCGGCGCTCAGTTCCGCCTTCAGTTTCTCAGGGCTCGTGTTCTCGACCTTAAACTCGTTAGGGTCTTCAACAAACGCCTGCTGGAGATCACGCATTATCTTCTTCCTTATAGTCTTCTTCATGCTGAGGTGTCTTTCCAGGGTTTTGACGTCCCCGTTGGGATATGTGCGGAAGTCATCTTTCTTCTTCTTGGACTTTTTACTCTTGTCCTCGTCTTCGAAGCTCTTGGTATCGTACTGCTGGTTGAGGCCGAAGATGTCCCGGAGATGGGGGATGGCTCGCTCTGACGTCATCTTGGTTGCGGGGGCGTCGCGCCACTCGAAGATCACTGACACCTCATTGTGAGACCTGGAACTGAGAAAACATTGGATTACTAAAAGGGACAAGTCAAATATTCTTTTCTAGACTTAGGCATACCGTATTAAAAGCTAGGTGTTAAATCGTACTGAAAATGATTATGAGCCTCTTAGGGAAGTTTTCACACAAAAAAAACGTACCGAAAGCGTTCACGTAAACGTCTCAATTACTATGGAAAAATTGGCAGCGCCACTTGCGAATCGAAACGGCAACAAACAGTTCTCATAGTATTTGACATTTTAACGCAAACGCGTTCGAGACGTATTTTGTGACCGAAAACCCACACTAAGCATACTGTTGTCATAGTACTTACAATACGCATTCGAGAGTCACAAAATATGTCTCGAATGCGTATGCGTTAAAATGACAAATACTGTGAGAACAGTTTGTTGCCTTTTCGATCCTCTAGTGGCGCTTTAAATTTGCCTTTAGTAAATTGTGAAGAACATTTTCGAACTAAACTAAGAATTAAATTGATATTACGATTTACGCTTTCGTCTGGGTTTAGTCACCTAAAACCTATGGGAAAAGAGTCCCGGTTGTCGATTGTTTGTCAACACGCGAAACTGGCCTAAACAATGGCCGTGGCTTCCATTATAGACAACTTACCTAGGTTTCCATCCCGTTAAGACGATAAATTATTGGAATAGTTCCTAGACTCGCACGCGACGCGTTTCGCGTCAGAAGATTCGGTTTTTATTCTGAGATTTCTAGTTATAGCACTGTGATTATTCTTAGTCATAAATTTTTTAAGTCTAATTAGAGTTTCCTTTGTTTTGCGGAAAATGCAATTGGATTTGTGTGAGTTACGCCGATACAAAGTTATTGGTGTAAAAAGTATGAACCGTCAAATAGTACATACTTCTTAAATATGAAAGACTGTAGTCGTCAAAATTAATTGGACTGTTATTTTCTGTTCTATTCGTATTTTTCAAATTTAGCACCATTTTTCATTACCGCTTACACCGTATAAGAGGTCGGATCGAACTTCAGTGTATTCTAAAATAAAAAGGGCACTTCAAAAGCTTCCCATTCAACTTCAATCATTTCAAACCTTTCAACCAACGATGAAAGGCGCCCGTTTCACCTCATTTAAATCGAGAATCCAGTATGATCTCAGAATTAATTCAGTATCTAGAATCTGAGAATACTAAACGCACTGACGTCTGACGTTCACAATAGCTGTTGTAAACAAACGGAGGCTGTCTAGCAAAACGTGATAGCGGCTGCCAGTCACTTCCCGGACTAAACTTGCAGACAAAAGTGACTGAGAATCCTACTAATATTATAAATGCGAAAGTTTGTGACGATGTGAGTGAGTGAGTGTGTATATTTGTTCCTTCTTCACGCTAAAACGATTGGACGGATTTGGATAAAATTTGGAACGGAGATAGCTGGTACCCTAGATTAAAACATAGGCTACTTTTTATCCCGGAAAATTGCATAGTTCCCGCGGTATAGCGACAAACATTTGGTAATTCTACGCGAACGAAGTCGCGGGCAGAAGCTAGTATATTATATAGATACAATCTACGAAGAAGATTAAAGGGAAGCATTTGAAAAAAAGCGACGGGTAGCACTCCGGGAGTGCCAGCAGAAGTGAAAACAGCAGCGTAGATTAGATTTTAATGTTGTAACCTCCATGACGCTCAAAACGCGTACCGTACTGGCCGCTTACAAAAATCTAAAGAAGTTTTCACATCAAAAATAACGATGGCGATTATTGATATTTCACGACATTATCTACTAATTTACTAAGCTCTACATCTATGACAGATGATTTAAGCATTGTCAGCGGCACTTTCGATGATGACTAAACAAACCTATCTATCTACTAATACACTTAAAAAAATTGCAGCATATACAATACTTTCCATCTCTTTCATATACATACAGAAATCACGTATACTCCTTACGGGGCAGAAAGAGCCTAAGGTAACACGACCAGCCCGGCTAGCACGACAGCGCACAAGAGTCGCGTCGCGCACGAGATAGATTTCCTACCCGTCCCTTTCTAGATCGAACAGTAAGAAAAAGACGGGCAATCTATCTCGCGCGCGACGCGACTCTGGTGCGTTCTCGTGCTAGATGTGCTAAAGGCCACGTTTAGCATGATTGTGGGCTTATAGGTGCAAAGAGGAATCAAGTGTTAACCGTGATGTGTTGCCAGCCGTATCGGTTGCTAGCCACATCGCCTGTGATTCCTAAGATTATCCCCCACTCCCTCAATGAGCTTTTACCATCTGGGCGCGAAAAGCTGGTACATTCTAAGCTTTTTCCTTCCTCCTAGACCAACATGGAAACATCCCAACTCTTTCTTTCATCGCACTGTATGTTCTACAAAAAGTACGTCAACAATTGCCATCACATTGTTACTCCGAGATTAATTATAGATTAGCGCGCTGTCACGATTAGAAAACCCCGTATTAAGCAGTAAAGGCTTATTAGATTACACAAAAAACCTTTTAGCTGTAAAGAGCGATACATTGCACGTGACTGTACGCTATTGTCGGAGAATGTGCGCTTGACTGCACCTCTGTACAAAGCACTATTTTCTGTTGCGTCGTTTGACAATGCGTGAATTGTTCTCTTCGGACTTTCTTTCGTATGTGTTAATGGGATCGCGAAAAGTTCAAAAAGAACGCTCGAGTTTTACGTGTTGAATGTATCTGAGGCTGTCTTGCTAGCGTAAGATTGTTTTTACGTTTTCCTAAATGTAAAAACAATCAGGAATTAAATTTTTAGTTACTGGTGTACGAAGGGGTTTAGAGAGTCCTTTTTAGTTTATAGATTTTGCGTAATTCGAAAAAACTCGGGTGCGACCACAGATTCAAAACCACTACCTTCTGCTTGAGAGGTCAAACCTCTAGTACAGGGTTTCTTAAAGTGGGGTCCATAAAATGTGTGCCAGGGGTCCACAGTAACTCATTTAAAACTTATCGCTGCTTGTTTATGTACTTAAAGTAATTTAACATTAGGCTTTGTATTTTTTTCTGTAATAAACTGTGACAGGGGTCCATGGACTTTTCCAAATTATGAATGTATTCTGTGACCACAAAAAGTATAACAAACACTGCACTAATCTATCACGGCTTTTACCACATAAATAAACAAGGGTTACACAGTAACAAGACTAGCAGATACAAACACAGTTAACTCGTGTTCGGTAGCTGTTTGCCCGATCAATCGTCTCCACTGTGATCGGAAATCAACAGACGCGCCCCAGACTATTGAGTGGCACCCTCCACCATAACTGAATATGTTAAAGTTTAGATGCGTTAATGTTAAACCGTTTTAGGTACTGGTATCATCTATGTAGGTACCTATTCAAATTAATATTGCTATAGTTTCTTGTTGACTTTGTCACTCTACAAAATAAAGCCCCAAGTATAACCAGGTAGCTTATTGTCTAACTCGCTCGCAATCGCCATCGTGTTCATTTTTACAGTGCTTGTATGAATGTGACAGCTAGCTGATTCCGATGCCAATTGTCAGCCCATACATGAACTGTCAAAATGAACGCGATGGCGATTGCGAGCGAGTTAGACAATAAGCCTACAGCTTCTGTTCTACATATTTCTTTAAACGGAATAATAGGTCAGGTTGTAATCCTACGAATATTACATTGGGAAAGTATTATATCATGGTTTGTTCGTGTCTCAATCATGGACGGACATAGGATTATACTTCCATCCAAGTTTTACGCAGTTTCTGCGAAAAACTATAACGGTTATTTATTAAAAATGCGCAGTATACTCGTGTTTAAAATAAATGTAGAAGAAGAGGTTGTAACTCGACGTCGTCGTCATTGTATTAGGTAATGTAAAGCATTATCGCTGCTTGTTTATTAGTAAGTAAAAACCATGTATTAGATAGGTAAGGTAAGTAACAATTTAAATTAAATTAAAATTCTATCTGTAAGAAAGCATAAACAACTGCTGCCACTGCTGGGTTTAATTACAGCCGGTACTTTTATGACTGGGATATAATTTACGACAAAATCGTAATCCCTGCATTACAGTAAAATCATAAAATCTGGTTTTGAAATAATTGCAATGAAAACGACCGAGTTAAAACGGTAAAATTAATGGTATGTATAATTAGTAATTAATCGTTAATCTCAGGAAAACAAAAAGGCACATTAATTGTTTTAATTACTTTAAATGATTGTTTAATTAAACAATACTACAACATACCTACATGTTGTAGTATTGTTTAATTAAACAATCATTTTCTGTTTTTATTACTCTTCGCATTAATAATAAACACACTGAATAAAACGGTTTTCCAAAGTGTACGACATCAAAGGTGTGACTTATTAATTAAAAATAACAATAAAAATCTTTAGTTTCGTTCAATAACTAAACCTCCTGCTGAAATATTCTGGTGCCTCTTTCCATTACAAAAAAAAAACACCGTGTACTTTTGTACTTCTAAGTATCGCCGAACGGTTATTATTTTCTATTCTACAATTTATTTCATCTAAACCCGTCAATAGCTTACAGCTGACATTAACATTGACCGGGGTCGCTGCACTTTACCTAACGCCACACATGATCGGCCATCTTGTTGACGTCACTGCTCCTTAAGTGTCAAGTCGAGTTGTTTTGCAGTTCAATGTTAGCACTGGCCACAAACAGCTGTGACGGTAGCCCTTTTTTAATTGGATTGACTGAGCCGTGGACGTAATTCCTAAACGGGACTGAGTACTCGCAGCTGAAAGTTAGCCTCAGGTCGCATGTTTATCGCCCTCGCCTTTGGCTCGTGCGACAAGTTCCTGCGATGTGAGACATTCTTTATTTCACCACCCTTGGAATGTAATGTACTATTACTACATAACTTTTCAACACAAATTACAAAGGATATGAAAGTCTGTCATTCAAAATATATAAAGACTCTATCAGAGACTCTATTTAGTTACCCCCTTATTCATAAACGCTCTATAGGCTAATGAAAACAAAATATTTACCTTGCTACCGCTACTTACTTGCAAGATAACCAAGCTTCTACGAAATGTATACGTTCTGCATGCAAGCCCTCCCTGACACTGACGCGCGTTTCGATCCCTCTCACTTTGATAATGATCCCGTAGAGGGATCGAAACGCGCGTCAGTGTGTTTCTGTGGTGATAGGATTAATTAAGTTTGTGGGATTTGTGTGCGTTTTGAGTGACAGTAGTGGAGGGAGGGCTTGCATGCAGAACGTATACATTTCGCACAATCTTGGTTATCTTGCACGTTAGTAGCGGAGTAGCAAGGTAAATATTTTGTGTTCATTGAAATGGACCTCCGCAAAGTAACGCCTGATTCAATAAAATAACTCTATAGGCTTCTGCTAACTTAGTAATCGTTTGTCCTTATCTGTGAAAGGTAAATGTCAAAGTGACAGATAAGGACAAACGATTGCTAAGTTAGCAGAAGCCTATATAGCGTTTATGAATAAGGGGGTTAAACTCTACATTGCCGCAATCAATCAACGCCGATCGATAGACCATAAATTATCTCAAAAATAGTACATTACTGCAGAGGCCGTGAAGTAAGGGATTGCAGGACGAGATTGGGGTACACGGCCGAGTCGTAGACGAGGCCGGATAAAGCGAGTCCTGCAATCCCTGTTTCCGGCCGAGGATTGTATAGTGCTTTTCTCAAGCAATGCGAGGAAATCAAGTAAAAATTGTTTAATTAGCCGCATTTTTAATTTTTGAAACATGCCATTTGAACAAACTATTGCTCGCGCCATGTTTAACCGCGCACCCGCCACCGCGCCGCCGCACCCGCCCCGCACCCGCCGACCGCATCACATTACTTCTTGGCCTAGGCCGTAAATGTGAAACTTCTTGGCTTCATTTCGACCGCACCACATTACTTCTTGGCCAAGGCCGTAAATGTGAAACTTCTTGGCTTCATTTCGACCGCACCACATTACTTCTTGGCCAAGGCCGTAAATGTGAAACTTTTTGGCTTCATTTCGCGACATTAACGCGTACATTTCCGAGCATGCTTGAGAAAAAATAATTTAAACGCTAACACAACCCTACCCTGTATAAAAGTCGAAATATTATTATTAGGTGACGCAATTTAACCCGACTGCCACTAGAAAGGAGTCGTTTCCTGAGAGCTTTTGCCCGCGGCGATAAAGTTTTATATCGGATTCAATTTAAACGATATCGATTCCGATTGCATCCTCCCTATGCCATTAATATCCCCTGTCGGACAGGGGTAAAGTAAAACTTCTCTATATCGTATGTTTGAGAGTTACTATTCGTAGGTATAAATATACCAGTATAGCACTAGCTAAAATCATCTACGTCTGGTCTCCCTCGAATTTTGATGCCGAATTCGTTACGATTACAACGCAGCGATATTCTGTTTCAATTATGTGACGGTAGTATAGAGAATGATCTTTGGAAATTTGTAAACAGCTTTTATTTTATTTAAGTTAGCTTTAATTGTACTACCTCTAATTATCCTAGCCTATGGGGCCCTCTTTCGACGCTTTGAGCGTCGCCAGAATCGCTAGTTTTTAATAAATAATCTTTAAACGATTCCATGGTATTTAGGTAAGTTAGTTCAAAGGGGTCAAAGGTCAAAACGGTCGATAAATCGCACTAGCTGGGTGTTATTTCTGACGAAACATAAAAAAAAACTTATGTTTCAGTATGTGGCGCCACCTCTTAAGGAAACTACATCGAAAAACACCGAGGATTTGCTCGGTTGACCACGAACTTAATTTAAAATTATAACATTTAGCCATCATTTAGCATATGGTTGCCAAATTCTGGTTTTATCTTGTTTGTTTATAAACTGGTGTGACAAGTGTCATCCTCATGAAGAAAATTAATAAATTCGTTACTTATAACATTCAAATTTTGGTGATATAACATTAATAGGAAGATTATAACGTTTATTGTGGGTATATAACAAATGTACCTAGTAGGTAGCTAAAAAACTCGTGTACGTTAATTTAAAGATTGCTTGGCATATACGGATAATTTTAAATTTCTTTAATGCAAACTTTTTCGGAGGCTGCATGCGTACAAACCTTAGTCAAATTAAGCTAAAATAAAAAAAATACTGTTTCAGATGCTTGTAAAAGTACGACCAACAATTGAAATTATAATCTCCCCAGTTCATGCGACTCGGAACGTGAATCTTAAAAGGATAAAGATTCTTAATCTAACACTGACCTTGTATTTGCGATTTGCGCTAGCACTCGTCTAACCGCATTAATTGCACAGATTAAATACGCTGACACGCTAGCCTACACAGCCGTGCCAGTGACACCGACTTGTTTTATTATCTGTGGCACTTAATTGGCGGCAGAAAGATAATGTGACGTTTCCATGTTCTTTTTAATTTTATTATCCTAGTATTGATAGGCTACGATCCCTAAGCCATACAGCCTCACGAGCCGTGCACTTTGTTTCCTTTAAAATACATTTTATAAAATTAACAAGAAACTTTATCTTTACCTTTAACACTTGAATCACTTTTCCCATAGTACTTTTCAACATGTCGATTTGATGCAACGGTCAGCAAATCATAAAACATTTAAGGAACGTCCATTTTGTTAAGTTAAGGCGGTTAAGCCTAATTAGGTACTGTTAATTACTATGATTACTATCTTAATATAACCGGTTTAAACAGAACAAGGCACTGCAAAACTCTTTGTTAAATAAACGTTGCTTTGTAATTTCCGTTAAATTCTCAAGTTTGAAACTATGACAGTAATTCGGCGAACAAGTATAATTATTAGTGATGCAACGAATACTACTTTTACGAATACGAATACGAATAATGGTTTTACTATTCTGCGAATACGAATATCAAAATGAATAGTAAACATGATCAATGCAACGCAAAAAAGCAAGTTATGACATTGTATGCAAACTATTATAATCTAATTACACTTGTTTTAAATAATCAAAATAAACTGCTGTTAAATTTTGTTAAAAAAACTACGCTTGATTTTTGAAAGCACATATACGAAAGAAGATAATTGCAGGTCTGATTAATCTAGTCAACTAGTTGAAAATTTAATTTGAGCCATAAATTTGTAACAGTACCTACACAAATATTTCCTCTTTCGAATGATACATACTTTCAAATATGTCCTCTTCGGTTCTTTACGAATGCCATTTCGATATCCGGCGAATACGAATATTAGTATTCGTATTCATTGCATCACTAATAATTATCTAATAGCTCTTGTTATTACTCCCTCATGCTATAAAGCAAATTTCGAAATGTTTCGGTTAATGAACTTTGAAAACACGATCCCTAAATTCGGTTTATTAGCTAGACAGTTCTGACATAGGCAGCAAACGATAGTGACGTGAAAATTGTATTAGTTTCGCCATACTTCGTGAAGTAAATACCACCAGGCATATTATTAGTCGTAGTTTTGTTCTTGTGTCTTATAATATTTGAATGTTGTATTTTTGATTCACACAAGCGCAGCCGCGGTTAAAAGCTAGCAAAAGACATTAATACACAATAGCTATACACTGAAACAATTCCTAATACTTCAGTGAGACTATTTTAAGCAGAACTAGTAATAACCAATTTAAAGCTTTGTCTTCAGAATCTAGAAAGAAGCGTATAGCGTGAAGGATTAATTTAATTAGACAATATAATGTATTATTTACCTGGGACCAACATTGCACCGCCGTAACAATGGCTCGGCCTTGCAGGTTTTTGAGAATAATAACACTTTTATCGTGATATTGGTACAAGTGTGGGACACATAATGGTAGTACACGCCCGACAAGCCTGTTTGCTTGCATCAATAGTGTTACAAAAACACGTGACGTGACAAAGAAAGAAAGGTTTTTTGTTGTCAGGCAGAATGCAGTTGTACTGTTGAAATATAATATGTTTTAGCCTGCGATAATTTTTAAGATACAACATACATAATCATGTCTATATCCCTAACGGGTAGACAGAGTACAGGCCACGTTTAGCACTATTGTGGGCGTATAGGTGAAAAAGGGGAATCGAAATTATGATGGGTTGCTAGCCGCATCGCCTAAAGAAATCTTTAGTCAGATTTATTTTTTATGTATTCATGTGATAGATTCATGTGTAATCTGTCCAAGAGTGTAAAAAAAACGAAAACAGTCTTTTTGGAGATCCGTCTTTTTGAATTAGGACAGCAGCAGGCTTATTGTCTAACTCGCTCGCAATCGCCATCGTGTTCATTTTGACAGTTCTTGTATGAATGTGACGCTAGCTGATTCCGATGCCAATTGTCAGCCCATACATGAACTGTCAAAATGAAAACAACGGTGACGCGAGCGAGTTACGTATAATCATCGTATAATAAGCTTGCAGAGCATGATTCGTAGGATTTGTGCCCATTGAAGCAACTGATACATTCTATGTTTTTCTTTGCTTCCAGACCAGCATGGAAAGTTAGAATTAATATAGTAATTGCAAAAAACATCAGAATATAAGTTGTGGAATCGTGTTAATTTAGAACAACACATGAAACGTGTATAATGTATGCTACATGCAAAGTCTGTTAACAATCGTAAAACCATTTTATAATCGACAAGCAATCCGAATATAGAGCTATAAACAGCTGTTATATGATAATTAGAGTAATTAAGAGAGCGGATGGCTTCGTTTCGGCCTGATTGTTCGTTGGCTCACACGCGTATGACATAAAGTGCTAAATAACACCAATAAATAACGCTGTTAGATTACCAATCTGGATTGTGGTTTGTGGTTTACTGCAGCGATGTAAATTTGTGTTTGTATTTTGTGTCAGACTTAGATTTTTTTATATACGACAAGAAAGGCAAACGAGCAATTGGGGCACCTGATGGTAAGCGTGCACCACTACCCATGGACATACAGTTAGAACTTCAATTTACATACATACATAAACGTCTTTATCCCTTACGGGGCAGACAGAGCCTAGGGTAACAAGGCCCAAAGGCTACGCTTAGCATGATTGTGGGCGCATAGATGGAAATGGAAAGGGGAATCAAAATAGTGGGTTGCTAGCCGCATCGCCCATAACAATGATTCCTAAGATTTTCACCCATTGCCTCGATGGGCTTTTACCATCCGCGCGGGAAGGGAAGCAGCTAGGTAGGGCAAACCTTGGCTAATCGGTGATATGAAGTAATTCGGTGACAGTTACTTTATGGTCTAATAGCGGAATTACTCGATATCTTTACGGCTTATAACAATTGCCAGTAGGTGGCGGCACTGTCATTCAACATGCTATCGTGAAGCAAGTATCCGAACGCATCCGTCAAAATTAAGAAAAAAAAACTTATGTCATATTGGCAAAAAACCTAACTATCACCGATTAACCAAGGTTTGTTACATTCTTTTTTCTTTGCTCCCAGACCAACATGGAAGTTCTTCAATTTTATTTTTGTTATTTAATTTTTTTTTTCAATTTTATGCGACAAAACATAGACCTGACGTAAACCGCCGAAGCGTTGGCTCAAAAGCAAACAGCCGGTCGACGTCACCCCCATTGTCCCGCAACGGTGCCATCGCGACAATGACGTCCGCTGAATGCGCGCATCGCCTCTGTTTACCATTGTACTGTTTATTACTACAATACGAAACATGGTAGTAAGCTGATGAGATCAGAGAACAATCCATTTTACAATTAGACTTTGCTAGTTTTTGCGTTGCCCACGTGGTCGTCGAAACCAAATCCTAATTCTAACTATTTAATACTCGTATAGTACCCGGCCAAAAAGGTCGCTTCTAGAGATGGGCTGACTACTTGCCGACTAGTCAGGAAAACCGACCATTCGCCATTATTTGCAGTCGGCGAATAGTCGGCGACTATTCGGAAAAAGATGACGACTAGTCGGTTATTATTTATTTTTTAAAAAAGGGCGCATAGTAAAACCACGATGACTACCAGTAAGGTTCAAAAGTTCCTGGCCGTATATATTTAAAAGAAGAAAACAAGAAACAAATGAATGTCATTTTATTTGTCATTTATTCAGCTATTGTGTGGATAATTTCGTGGTTTGTAACTTTCGTTTTCATAAAATTTTCTTTGATTTAAATATAAAAAGCGGTGTAATTTGTACAATGTTCAAATTGGAGTATCGATCAGTGATAAAATTTCTGACAAAGGAAGGCATAAGTCCAACTATAATCAAAGAAAGGTTAGATAACGTGTACGGGAATTCCTCCCCTTCGTTTTCGACTGTTAAGGATTGGTGTAAGCAGTTTCGTTTAGGGCGTGAGTCCATCGATGACGAACCCCGACCAGGCCGCCCTGTTGAGGTTCTTACGCAAGATAACGTCGATTTAGTCGAACAAGAGGTACTGAAGGACAGAAGACTAAAGACGAAGGAAATAGCGTCAAGAACGGGACTTACGAAAATAACAGTCCTTAGGATTCTACACGACCATCTAAACATGAATAAGGTTAGTGCAAGATGTGTCCCGAAACTTCTCTCGAGTGCTCAGCGAGCTGAACGAGTGGCGTGCTCCAAGGAACTTTTAGAGGAGTTCAAGTCATGTGAGAGTGAATTTATCCAGTCCATTGTTACCGGAGACGAAACTATGGTCTTATACTATGATCCTCTTTCGAAAAGAGAGTCGATGGAGTGGCGTCGTTCTGGGGAAGCACCCCCTCGAAAGGCAAAGGTGTGCCAATCTACCAAAAAGATAATGGCCACAATATTTTGGGATTGCGAAGGGCTATTGCTTATAGATATCAAAGAACGCAATCAGACAGTAAACGGCAGTTACTATGCTTGCCTTATAGACCAGTTGCGAGAAGCAATAAAGCTTAAACGTCGAGGAAAACTCAGCAGGGGTGTCCGTCTTCTTCATGACAATGCGCCTGTCCACACGGCTGCAGTTGTAAAGGCGGCTATATCTAAATGTGGATTTAAAACAATCCGTCACCCACCTTACAGCCCTGATCTAGCCCCAAGCGACTATTTTTTATTTTCTAAACTTAAATCGGACTTAAGGGGGAGAAAATTTTCGTCCGATGATGAGGTCGCTGCTGCAGTTTTCGAGCATTTCGAAGACAAAACTTCCGAATATTATTTTAAAGGCATAGAAATGTTAATCAAACGATCTGAAAAATGTATAACAATAGGAGGAGACTACATTGAAAAATAAAAATATTTTTTTTAACCTAAACGTTAATTTTCATTATTAGGCCGGAAACTTTTGAACCTTACCACGTAAATCAAATGTCTTCTAACGCAATGATTGTAAGCAAGGTAAAAAATTACTTGGAAAAACTTGCAAAAACATGGTAAGTTGAAATCAAATGTAGCAAAACGAGTTACATTGAACCACAAGTATGCGCGAGTGCTGTAAATTAGCCGAAGGCGTACAATTTTATGAGAACGGCTGCAGAAATAAAGCGAGATGACGAGCGCACACAATGATCGGCAATGCCGAATATTCAGCCGACTATTCAGCATTATTAGAACCAACTAGTCGGGTCTTAGTCGGCAAAACCCGTAGTCGGCCCATCACTAATCGCTTCGGGCTTTGGAAAGAGACAACATCTACGAAGCCGAAATTAGCCGAGAGATGCCATTTTTATGGCCGGTTACTGTATTATAAACGCGAATAAATGTGAGTTTGTTTATTTATTTGTTTGTTATCTTTCACAAGTAAACTACTCCGATCGTGATAAAATTTGGTAAGTATAGGGATAGTTTGAGATCCTGGGAAGGACATAAATATTTCATCCCGGAAAATTGTATATAGTTCCCACGGGCGCGCGATGAAAGTTCTCCGCAAACAAAGTCGCGAGCAACTAGCTGAACTAGTTCATAAATAAATGAAGTCTTTATGACATCGCACTGTACCGTACCCATACTCACTAAGTATGTACTCCAAAACGTTTATTTATTTATATTTATTTATAAGCATTTTTATTCCGAATTCGCTACAATTTCGGTAAGTACATGTTGTTGTTGTTGTTGTTATTGTCTTTTTTTTTTTTTTTTTTTTTTTTTATTAAATTGTCGCGAAATTCGGCGTGCCTTATGGCATAGGCCTCCTCCGTGTATTGGAGGGTTTGGGCTATAGTTCCCACGCGCGCCCAGTGCGGATTGGGAACTTAACACACATCATTGAATTTCTTCGCAGATGTGTGCAGGTTTCCTCACGATGTTTTCCTTCACCGAAAAGCTCATGGCAAATTACAAATGTAATTTTCGCACATAAATTCCGAAAAACTCAGAGGTGCGAGCCCGGGATTTGAACCCACGACGCTCTGCTTGAGAGGCCACAGGTCAAACAACTAGCACAGAATAATAGTACCTACTAACGTACAGAATGGCCACGCTCTGCCCCGCACCTATTCGAGTTACCCCACCCCTCAAGCGCAGTCTGCCGGAAAGCTGCTGGCAACTAGTATAGGGCTCGCGACGCGATGTACGTCAGCCGCACGTCACAAGTTCGGGAACCTATCCTACCTACTTCATTTTATAAAACATTAGAAAATTAATGCTTTCTGAAATTATCGCGATTAATACATGAAATAACTACAGAATCATTCGCTTAAGTTTGTTGTCGTACATCTAATGTAATTGAAAATAATAATGCTTAAATACACAGACAGACACATTTTAAGTAAGTTTAAATAAATAGATAACGATTAATTACATTTATTTGCACACATCTAAGCCACATCTTTAGTATATTTATGTCATTGGTAGTAAGTACTTATAGTACTAGGTTTTTGCGATAGACAGCCCTGTGTATCTTACGCACACATTGACGCGTGTACAGACGACGTCGTGCCTGTGTTCATTTCAGAACGCGGATTTTGTACGTCGTGGCCGCCGTGTGCCACTAGGCTACCACGGCTTTTTTTCAAACTCCAAAACGTACCGACTATCAATTATGTCATCATCATCATCTCCCTAGCGTTTTTCTTGGCATTTGCCACGGCTCAACCTAACCCCAAGATTTGGCGTAGGCACTAGTTTTACAGAAGCGACTGCCATCTGACCCTCCAACCCAGAAAGGTAACTACTTAATAATAATAATAATAATAAAAGATATTTATATGCAAAATTTAAAATTTATATGCGAGCATGTAGGTATGAAGAGATTGATGAATGTGGATGAAGCGAAAGAGGTATGTCAGGAACGTAGCAAGTGGAACAAAGTAGTCTTTGCCTACCCCTGTGGGAAAGAGGCGTGACGATATGAATGTATATATGTATGTATGTATGATATGTATGTATGTATGTAAAGATATTTATTCAACAGTTTGCAATTATAACTAAGCCAACTAAGCCTTATTGGGATGGGTCCAGTTTCCTCATGATGTTTTCCTTCACCGAAAAGCTCATGGTAAATTTCAAATGTTATTTCGCACAATAAATTCCGAAAAACTCAGAGGTGCGACCCCGGGATTCGAACCTGCGGCCCTCTGCTTGAGGCCACAGGTCAAACCACTAGGCTGCCACCGTACCACGGCTCACCGACTATCAATAAAATTCTGTGTGACGATAAATATTTGTGTTCGCGTTACATTTTGACTGAAGCCTTGGTAGCCTAGTGGTTTGACCTGTGGCCTCTCAAGCTGAGCGTCGTGGGTTCAAATCCCGGGCTCGCACCTCTGAGTTTTTCGGAATTTATGTGCGAAAATTACATTTGTAATTTGCCACGAGCTTTTCGGTGAAGGAAAACATCGTGAGGAAACCTGCACACATCTGCGAAGAAATTCAATGGTGTGTGTCAAGTTCCCAATCCGCACTGGACGCGCGTGGGAACTATAGCCCAAACCCTCCAATACACGGAGGAGGCCTATGCCATGAGGCACGCCGAATTACGTGACAATTTAATAAATAAACGACAATAACAACAACAACAACATGTACTTACTGAAATTGTAGCGAATTCGGAATAATAAGGCTTATAAATAAAAAAATAAAAATACATTTTGACTCAGACTTATAGAGTACATTGCAGTCCGTTCCTTTCATCTATTCACATTCGGATAAATTATTTTAATTTGTGGTATCATACCATTGGTATGGCAACCCTAATTGTACAAAACCGGTTTAATCTGTTTCAGCCTAGATAATCTAAGACAACTTTGTCTCTGTTTGGTATTTACTCATGTGGTTACTCAGTCACGTCACATGTTGTATATGTATTGTTGTTGATGTTATACTGCCTTTTGTGATTTAAGTAAATTTTAAACTTCTGATCAGGTGATACCGTCATTTTGTTTACTTTCATCATATTAAAAACCATCTAATAAGTTTAATACCTTTACAGAGGTGAAATGTTTTATGTATTTAGTATGCCTATCGGCCACCAGATGCCGCTGTACCGGGCCGTCCCATTCCTACATCGCGGTATCGAAATGTTTCTCAAGAAAGTATATAAGGGCTGCTAACTTAAATAAATTTGTCATTCAACGAGAACCCATTGTATTATTCATACGACGGTCAACAATACCTATAATGACAAACAAGAGAACGAAGAAAGGGTGCCAGAGGTCTTCCGATTTGGTAACCAGTAAAAAAAAAAGAAAAACTGATAACTAAATTCTTGTAGACCAAAGATTTCGTCATAAAATAAAATCCACACAGAGCACCACATCTTAGGAATTTACGCGAAATTGTCGGTTCAGAGTAAATCGACGAAGAAAGTATGAAATTCCTTCTGTAACACGATTCTTAGATGTTGCGATTTGACAACTGACGTCCATTCGTCTGAGCCTCTAGTGTAAGTTTTCGCAAAAAACTTTTTCCATAGTAATCGAGACGTTTACGTGAACGCATTCGAGACGTTTTTATATGCGAAAACTTACACTAGAGGCTCTGAAGACAAAGTAAGACGCTACCTAAGTAACAGATCACATTTTGTGAGTGTGACTTCGGCCATCTTTGGTAACATTGTTGAAACTAACTATGCCGATGGGTATAGAGTTGGCGGATCTTATATATAGACGATATATTCGCATTGATTACGCGTATTTTCTCTACGGGATGCAGACCATGATTACTTATAAATAATGTATATAATTAACCGTGTATCATTAGAAACTAATTAATATATTAACTATTCAGGATGTTATAAACATTAATTATTGGCATTTATTTTCTCTTTTGGGTCAAATCTTGCAAGTCAAGTTTGACCCTATAGGGCCAGCAACTATAGTTGTCGGCTCACTGGTGAATTGACGATTCCAGTAAACAATCCGTATGTTCCAAATTATATAATGTAAATATTATGTTACTATACATTAAATAAATTGTGAGAGAATTGTGTGCCCAGCAGTGGGAGGCTGGAGATGATGATGATTATACATTAAATGTACATAATATTATGTAGATTTGTAAGTGTGACTGCGTAACAATAGAAACATCTTTACTTCTGCAATCCTTTTACAACTGATAAAGCAGCATCCGATGTTGCCATAAACATTCGGAAGCAGTGTTGTCACAGGTTGTCACGCTCGCTCCATCACTTTGCTGTTAATTAAAGTTCTGTAGCGACCAGTTAATTGGGTAATAAATAAATCACGTTTAGAAAAAGGTGTCTTTTCCCGGACGAAACAGCAAGTTCCAGGTTATTGAACTTATGTTTTGTCAAATTGGGCTTAATCTTGGCCCAATTTTTTCCTAATATCCATTTTGGTTTGTGTTTCTGGGAACGATCTATATGTCATTTCAGTGTCATCTGTTAAGATGCTCATACCTATCTTGAAGTCATACAATTTGTTATGTTACGTGGTAAGGTTCAAAAGTTTCCGGCCTAATAATGAAAATTAACGTTTAGGTTAAAAAAAATATTTTTATTTTTCAATGTAGTCTCCTCCTATTGTTATACAATTTTCAGATCGTTTGATTAATATTTCTATGCCTTTAAAATAATATTCGGAAGTTTTGTCTTCGAAATGCTCGAAAACTGCAGCAGCGACCTCATCATCGGACGAAAATTTTCTCCCCCTTAAGTCCGATTTAAGTTTAGAAAATAAAAAATAGTCGCTTGGGGCTAGATCAGGGCTGTAAGGTGGGTGACGGATTGTTTTAAATCCACATTTAGATATAGCCGCCTTTACAACTGCAGCCGTGTGGACAGGCGCATTGTCATGAAGAAGACGGACACCCCTGCTGAGTTTTCCTCGACGTTTAAGCTTTATTGCTTCTCGCAACTGGTCTATAAGGCAAGCATAGTAACTGCCGTTTACTGTCTGATTGCGTTCTTTGATATCTATAAGCAATATCCCTTCGCAATCCCAAAATATTGTGGCCATTATCTTTTTGGTAGATTGGCACACCTTTGCCTTTCGAGGGGGTGCTTCCCCAGAACGACGCCACTCCATCGACTCTCTTTTCGAAAGAGGATCATAGTATAAGACCATAGTTTCGTCTCCGGTAACAATGGACTGGATAAATTCACTCTCACATGACTTGAACTCCTCTAAAAGTTCCTTGGAGCACGCCACTCGTTCAGCTCGCTGAGCACTCGAGAGAAGTTTCGGGACCCATCTTGCACTAACCTTATTCATGTTTAGATGGTCGTGTAGAATCCTAAGGACTGTTATTTTCGTAAGTCCCGTTCTTGACGCTATTTCCTTCGTCTTTAGTCTTCTGTCCTTCAGTACCTCTTGTTCGACTAAATCGACGTTATCTTGCGTAAGAACCTCAACAGGGCGGCCTGGTCGGGGTTCGTCATCGATGGACTCACGCCCTAAACGAAACTGCTTACACCAATCCTTAACAGTCGAAAACGAAGGGGAGGAATTCCCGTACACGTTATCTAACCTTTCTTTGATTATAGTTGGACTTATGCCTTCCTTTGTCAGAAATTTTATCACTGATCGATACTCCAATTTGAACATTGTACAAATTACACCGCTTTTTATATTTAAATCAAAGAAAATTTTATGAAAACGAAAGTTACAAACCACGAAATTATCCACACAATAGCTGAATAAATGACAAATAAAATGACATTCATTTGTTTCTTGTTTTCTTCTTTTAAATATATACGGCCAGGAACTTTTGAACCTTACTGGTAGATGGGTGACATTTTTATTGTAAAAAATATTGATAAAACTCGTAAAATATTTATCTTGTTGCCCTACTTGGGTCATGCTCATGATAAGCTGTTCTAAAAATGTGTTTTCACAGGATTTAGAAAGGATCGTTTAAACTCATAACGAAGGGCGTTTCAATAAAAACGTCGTAAACGGGAATGTTTATGGTTGTTAAATTTAACGATAGACTAAGTCGCCTTTTGACATTTATCTTATTGTCTGGCTCTATTTTTAAACGTTTAATAGGCTGAATGGGTTTTAGGTGTACGCCTCGCATAGAATCTGAAACCCAGAGATTATTTAAAAAAAAACAATCAATCTTTGACAGCTACATTATATTTGTTTTTTTTTTTCGAAGTTTATTCTTCTGTTGCTATTATCGAACACACTTAAAACCCAACTTTAACTAATTTAATTGGAATAGTGTCAAGTTTAAGTTGCAAGATTCCAAACAAGAAAAAAAAGAATGATGCGTTGCAGAATGGTTTAAAAATTAAAGAAATTCCGTCTAAGGATCATTGGGTTGTATCTACCGAAGACGCGTCCTTTCAGAGAAATCAAATATTAAGGATTTCCATCTAACCCGAACAGACTTGCAAATGCAATCGTATCGTAATATTTAATGGCGAACGAACTTAAGACTCCGAGGTGCAGGCACATACACTACAAGTAGCTGCTGAAAACAAGAAAGTTTAAGACATGAAAACTATCAAATAAGAGTGTTTATTTGTTCATCCGAGTTACAGAATCGTTATGATTCTCACGGAGCATTGTATAATGCGCGTTACTTAACCGGCGTTCAATTAATAATTATACTTATTGTTGCGCAAAGTTCATTCAAGGTTCGAGGCGTGCGACTGTACACAATGGCTGTTTTTAGACGGTCGTGATACAGTTTAACAAGAGGCTTGGAAATAATATAATTGGCTAGGCTTATAGCCTGGAACGCGAAGGGTGGGCTTAGGATCCTAACTTTAACTTCGTACCCATTGTCACAATGACACCGGGGCCTTACCATGACGACCTAATTCCGACTCAGCTCAAGTTTTAGCTGTCACTTTTAGTATGAATCTGACAGCGAGCGAACCTAAACTGAAACGCATTAAGACGTTATGGTAAGACCCCTGTTAAACGCACTACCAAAACTGTGATAATATTAAGATGGCTCTACAAAGTATAAAATCAAACAATTTATGGACAATATTTCATACGTGAAACTTGTAGTTAATGGTTTAAGAGATAATGTTTCTGCGCAAAGTATTCTGGACCTTAAAAAGTCGGTTTATTGACCTAATTTAACACCCTAAAAGAAAATTAGTGCGTTTTGACAAAAGCTCTGTAGGCGGACTTTTGAAATCACATAAGTGGAAATGATTGTTTCGGAAGTGTCAATAATTATTGTATTGCGACAAAAATAACGTTTGTGTCTAAATTGAATCGCATTAGGACGTCATTGCAAGGCCCCAGGAATGTCAATTTGAAAACAAAATTTCAACATATCTTGTCCTGCAGATAACCCTTACGTAAGAAGGAGAAACTTATAGCAGAGTAACGAAGCACGTACCTAGTCATTTTGTCGCCATTGTAATTGCAAAGGGGCGTGGCTATTGATACTTTTTGTTGGTAACTTGCAGTTTCGATTGCTATTCAGCCGTGTTCGCGACGTGCAGTGTGGAAGGTCAGATTGAATATCACTACATAGTATAAGACAAAGTCGCTTTCCGCTGTCTGTCTGCCCCTATGTACCTGTGCTTAGATCATTAAAACTACGCAACGGGTTTTGATGCGGGTTTTTTTAACAGATAGAGTGATTCAAGAGGAAGGAACTCAAAATATTTACCTTGCTACTGCGCAAAGTAACGCCTGATTCAATAAAATATTCAAGAGGAAGGCATAATATACCGTTCGAAGCCGGGGCGGGTCGCTATAGACCGACCGCTTAGCTGAGTCCTCGCCCACGTGGCACAGGGGTGCGGGGTAGGACGACAAAGGGGACCGAGAGAGGTGCGGGCGGGTAGTGCGCCTGTTGTTATTTGGATAAGCCCACAACCATCCTAAAACTGGCCTTTAGGTCTTGTTTCCTTAGGCTTTGTCTACCCCGCCGTAAGCCAAATATGTGGTCTACCACCCTATGGTTAAAAATCCTTTGCACGTCACAATGCTATAATGTCGATAAGACGTGGCTGTCAATGTCAACTTGAAATTTCGACTTTAGCGACTATTTTGTTTGATAGGAAGTTGGACGAAAAGTGGTAGACCACTTCTTTGGTCGACCGTACATACGTACATACGTGATTCATGTATGCATGTATTTAAGCTAGTCATTGTTATAAAATGGGACGATATTAAAGTGTAGAGCGATCACGGTTTATGTTTCTCAGCGTAGAACTAACTAGGAAACATGATTTGTAAATAATATTCACAAATTACCTTTCAGCTATCTGATGATTCGTGCCTGTATCGCAACCAATGCCGTGCGAAACACGGATTTGTAAATTATTTACAAAACAATTGCTCACAAATCTTGTTAGAAATAATTACAAATGACGGATTGTTTAGGAAATAACAATAATGTCCTTGACGTTGGCTACCTGTTTGTGTACGAAGTTAAAAAACACATTATATGTATGTATGTAAACTCTTTATTATGCAAAATAAACAAGACAAATACAATTGACAAACACTGAGATAGGATTGCAACAAAATGTATGAAGAAACGGTGAGAAAACGTGACGCATACGACACATCACTGCGTATACGCAGCGGTTCGGTCGCACCCTTACATGCACAAAGGCGGACCATAGGCAGACATTTAGGTATTGTGATAACTTGAGTTTGTATGTACAAAAGTTTGTATACACAAATCTATTCACTGGCAGGTAATGCGAATATTTATAATTTAAAGTTAGAATTTAATTAAAAAATATTATGAAACAAAGTCATTCTTGGGCGTTACCTGGACAGCTGCCTCCGAAGGCATGATTGATGTATTAGTCTAAGAGTTTGAAATTAATACATGGAAGAAAGCTCTTTAATGTTTTATTGTTGCTCAGAGCGTAAGAACCCGTACTCTCCGCTAAACCCAGGAGTCTTAGCGAGCTAGAGTAGACCTGGCTACGCCCTCAGAGCCTTGCAGTATCCTTTGCTGGAGTCTTCACCTTTCTACATAGAACGCCATCGTAGAAGAGTGACTGGATTTATAGACCGGCCGCGGTGCAGGGGCGCGGGATGAGACGACAAAAGGGGCCGAGAGAGGTCCCGCGGTCGTCCTACCCCGCGCCCCTGTGCCGCGCGGGCGAGGCAGTGCCGGATTTAGAAGTCTGGGGGCCTCTGGGCAACAAACGAGTGGAGGCCCCTGGCCCCAAATTATTTTCCTGTCCAAGTTCTGTTGTTTACTAGTGTTTACTAGTATGAATTTGATTTTTTTTCGAAGTCTATTTGGGGGGCCCTCTTTTGTGGAGGCCCCGGGGCTGTAGCCCCGGTTGTCCTCCCTTAAATCCGGCCCTGGGGCGAGGACTCATTTAAGCGGTCGGTCCATAACTTCGAAATGTAATTTCGGAGTACCTATAAGGCCGGGGTTTTACTTTTTAAACGTTTATAAGTGTGTGTTGAAGAACACACTTGCATTTCTCGCAGTAGTCCAGTCCCCCCAATAGCTATTACTAATGCCTAATGATAATGAAATACTTAGAATTAAAAATAAAAACCTAACCGCTTTAGGTAGGTAGGTAACAGTTCTTTTCTCATTAGTTTTGTTGCGGTTGACCTGCAGTCACAAAGATAAATAATAAATAACCATCAGCAATGTTAACGAAACGGGTTTTAGAGTTTTAGTGCCACCAACGCTCTTTTTTTCTAAATATAATTAACATACAATAGACAAAGTATTGTTCTTTATAACTATTGTCAAGTAAAGTCAATGATTAATTTTATATAATAAGACACGGGCGTAATCCATCCATAATCCATATTTTTTTTATTTAACAAATTTGACACCAGAAATTAAATTCGTTTATTCGTATTTTCGTGTCCTTATTGCAGCATCTGTGTCGATTATACGGTCATTATTAAATCGGTGTCGATTATTGGGGCGGGATGCGTTCATTAAAAACCTCTGTCCTCAATTATTATTATAATAGAGTCGGTATCCATACACGATGACTTTAATTAAAAAAGTTTAACTGCTTTACCTTGAATGCGAGTTTTTATTCGTTTTCAAAGACAATTGTTATCGGAACATTTAATGCGGTGAATCGCCGCTAGAGACGCTGCCGATCGTAGTGTTCGCGGCATCAGTACTTAATTTAGGTCTATAGCCGGTACAGCGCTACAAATTTATTAAATCCAGTCTTCGACACTAGTACTAACGCCGCAACCATTAACAATGACAATTTAACAGCAATACTTAGTTCACTAGCAACACCGTCAGTGTTATGTTTTGACACTATAATGACAATATAATAACATTGAACGCGTTCGCGTTAACACCTTAATTACTACGAGTGAATTGGCAGCACACTTAGCGGCATGTAATGTTAACTAAATAATGACACAGTGTGTGACAGTCAACGATTACGCGTTTGAGACGTTTCATGTGACAAAAACTTATCTTAAGCATTCTGTCTGTACAGACTGTAAAGTCATAAAACGACATTCGGTATTCGGGTACGGTGGCCTGTTCCAGTATGAAACCAATAAGAGTGAGTGAGATAACAAATAAGACCCGAAGGTCTTTTAAATGCTATCGCACAGTACCAAGTTAGCTATACTTCATTTAATTTAGGATGAGAAACCATAACAACATTATATTGCGGTTCGTGAACTGCAATCTCTTAACAATTTGTACTAGAGTAACAATTGACGACACGCAAATAAAGTGACATTAAAACAATTTTATTTTGCGGCTGCCAAACTATTGCACTGTACTATTTGCTAGGTAAGAAATAGTTCACCAGACGCAATATAATGCTATTGTGGTTTCTCATTCTAAATTAAATGAAGTATAGTGAGTGAATGAGTGGCTCTGATTTTCGAATAGCCCATTTAGACCTAGTGTCCAACATTGTATCCTTCCATCACTGGTCCGTGACATCACTTTTATAGTCACAACATACCTTTAGTTCGTTAACACAAACGCGTATTCTATGAAGTAACTTCCAGGTAAATGACTTGTTTTTGAAGTTAATCGTAAGAAAGATCTTGAGTCAGAATTTCCTCAGATTTGTGGGCGCGATACGGACGGTGGCGTGGGAAAGCTGGTAATCTCGCTTTCCTGTTTACAAAAAATGTGTTTTCCGTGCCGGTTAAGTTACGCTTAAGTAAAAACCGGCCAAGTGCGAATCGGACTCGCGCACGAAGGATTCCGTACCAGAAGAAAGGCTAACAACTACCTACTCTGTTAACGTTACTCTGTTAAAACGCCAACAACTACTCTGTTGTATGGGAGCCCCCCTTAATTATTATTTTGATTTTAGTATTTGTTATTGTAGCCACAATAAAAATACATAATCTGTGCAAATTTCAACTGTCTAGCTATTACGGTTCTTGAGATCTAGCTCGGCGAGTTGTAGCCATGAAAAAGGGCTAAAATATCACATTTTTGTATGGGAGCCCCCCTTAATTATTATTATTATTTTGTTTTTAGTATTTGTTGTTATAGCGGCAACAGAAATACACAATGCGTGAAAATTTCAACCGTCTAGCTATTACGGTTCTTGAGATACAGCCTCGTGACAGACGGACGGACGGACAGCGAAGTCTTAGTAATGGGTCCCATTTTTACCCTTTGGGTACGGAACCCGAAAAACCGTAAATCTAACTTTAGCACAGACAAAAGTTACTTAGCTAAACAAACGACAGCATTAGCATTAACGTATTATTAGACATCAACGCGCGTTCAAGAATGCAGTACAAATAGGCGCTCATATTAAAATTTCAACCATTGATTTTATTTTCAAAAATGTATACACGGTGTAAAATAACTTAATTTAAAATATTTCAACAGGTCAGATTAGTTTAATCAAATCAAAATCAAAAGGTTTTTTTTATCTTAATTTTGAATTCAGTCACCCCTCTGTTGCCATACATTTTGAACATAGATCAATGTATGGAAACACTTTGTCTACCACATTTAAAAATCCTGATACTTAATTTGTCATTTTTTACAGGAGTTTTCAGTCAAAACAACCCAACATTCATACACACATACATATATCGCGTCTGTATCCCTTATGGGGTAGACAGAGCCTAAGGTAACAAAACCTTAAGTCCACGTTTAGCATGATTGTGGGCGTATTGTGGAAAGGGAATCAAATTAGTGATGGGTTGCTAGCCGCATCGCCTATAACATGATTCCTAAGATTTTTGCTTTCCCTCGATGGGCTTTTACCATGCGCAGGAAGAGAAGCAACTCGTACATTCTATGTTTTTTCTTTGCTCCCAGAACAGCATAATGCGAGTTACTTGGCACATGATTTTCCCTCTGGCAACGTGTTTGCTATGCCCTGTTGTTGTGCTTGCCTTTTTTGTAAACTGCTCCTTTCTGTATCAGGTTAGCTGGAAGAGATCCCTTCATAGGGATAAGTTCGCCTTTGTACCTACTATTTTCTGTGTATTTCTGTATTTTTAAATTTTATGTGCAATAAAGAGTTTACATACATACATACATACATATAGGCGCTCACCACTAGGTTACCCACTAGCCACAGTTACCACTCATTTCATTGAAAAAAGCGGGGTAGTGGGTAGTGGGGTAGTAGTGGGTGGGGTAGTGGCGTAGTGGGGTAGTGGGTAGTGGGGTAGTAGTGGGTGGGGTAGTGGGGTAGTTGCG
Source organism: Pandemis heparana (assembly GCA_963854515.1). Taxonomy (NCBI): domain Eukaryota; kingdom Metazoa; phylum Arthropoda; class Insecta; order Lepidoptera; family Tortricidae; genus Pandemis; species Pandemis heparana. Next base: position 14,175,819 of record OY978010.1, on the reverse strand, counting down.
TAGTGGGGTAGTGGGTAGTGGGGTAGTAGTGGGTGGGGTAGTGGGGTAGTTGCGTAGTGGGGTAGTGGGTAGTGGGGTATTAGTGGGTGGGGTAGTGGGGTAGTAGTGGGTGGGGTAGTGGGGTAGCGTAGTGGTGGGGTTGTGGAAGCGCTCTCTGAAGAAGGACTACGGAATAGTCCGAAACATATGTCGGACCATTGTTCGGCTTTTATACGTGAGTTCTGTTATCCGTTTGTGTAATTATGTTTGAGTCTCACGGTAGTTTTATGTTGAAAGTGGGATAGTGATGGATTAATGTTCGATAGTTGAATAGCAAGGTGATATTCGAGTGCAAAATTATCAAAGGCTGTCCATGAACTCGCTTCCTATTGCTATTCTCCTAATGGCGGTCGATGCCTAATCGCGTGACGTCATCGGCGCGGGCGCCGCGGAACTACACCGACGAGCAAAAATAACTGGTCGCTTTTCATACAATTTGTATAGGGAGAGACCCGATTTTTTCGCTCTGCCGTGTATCTGTAGACAATACTCGTACAATGCACTATTTTCTTAATGTATCGTCAAACTTCGTGTTTCAACCGCATCATCATCATCATCATCAATACATAGTATAAAATAAAGTCACTTTCCGCTGTCTGTCTGTCTGTCCATGTATGCTTAGATCTTTAAAACTACGCAACGGATTTTGATGCGGTTACTTTTAATAGATAGAATGGGAAGGTTTATAATGTATAAGTCTACGCAGACAAAGTCGTCGACAGAAGCTAGTACCTAATAGATAAACATGGCCACCATTAGGATTCCAATTTTGAAAACCTTTGGAAGATCGATTATGCCAAGAGATATTAGGAAAATAGACCGGCTGTCAGTGTCAGTCAGTGTGTCAATGGTGGTGGTGGTCTTGTTATCCTAGACTCTGTCTACCCCGTAAGGAATAAAGACGTGATTTATGTTACGTGTGTATATTTGGTAAGTTATTTTTAATATTGATATTGATTTAATTTCATTGTGAATAATGAACAAAAGGGCTATCTATAATTTCGTAAATGATTACCAGAAATATTTAACAAGAATCTAAACTAAAGCTAACTGTTATGGAATCAGGCATTACTTTGCGGAGGTCTATTTCATTTTTTTCCGTTTGAACAGCGGAGTAGTCAGATGAATGTTTTTTTTGTTTATTAAAGCTAACTACAGTAAACAACGCGTTCTCATTGCCGAGTCAGCACGAGAAATGTGAAGGACATAATGCTACAGCTAATTACATGCTGTTATTTCTTATTAAATTACAAACCATTTCATAATAAACGTAATGCCTACAGATAATACATATTTATAGCGGAAGTATTCACATACCTAAACAGCTAAGTACCTACACATATCTGAGTATACTTGAGATAGAAAAACATCCTTCTCGTTCTTGCTCGTCTCTAAAAATCTTTACTAACAGGTTTTAGAGACCAATTTTTTCAAGTATTATGAGACAAGAAGGTAGAGCCAGGGGTGAATTATTATAAAACAACGAAATACATACTACTTGTTTATATGTCTACACTAGCGACCCGCCCCGGCTTCGCACGGTATATTATGCATGTATTATACATATAAACCTTCCTCTTGATTCACTCTATCTATTAAAAAACCGCATCACAATCCGTTGCGTAGTTTTAAAGATTTAAGCATACATAGGGACATAGGGACAGAGAAAGCGACTTTGTTTTATACTATGTAGTGTAGTGATTATACCTTGTTTTTTCACATTAGAAAGACAGAAGGTAAATAATCTCGACATGTTTTTCTATCGAAAACCAGTTTTTAAAAATAAATAACTGCAAGTTACAATTTAAAACCTCTGGAATTACTAATTTGTTTATTACGGTCTTATATGTTCCAGTTACCGATTTTTAATCAGTGATTTTCAATAAAAAGACATGGCAAGTTTTTTTACTGATGTAATCAATACATAGTACCTAGACTTGTAGGTACTACGGTATTATGACAAACACTATTATTGTTCTACGATCATCATAAAGTTAAGGCAACAGCAGGAAAAGATGGTGATTTGTGACGCGACGGCTTCCTGCGCACGCGTTAGGTTTATTCATTCGTTTCTTTTGTCACAAAGGTTGTAAGAAACTTATTATCTTACCTACGTGTTTAACAACACGCCTGGGATGATCAGATTCTATTGATATACTTGCTCTTTTATCGTGGTATCTAAGTTACCCTAGCTGAGCAATTATCGGGCCGATAAGTTACGGCTCGGCCACGACTATGCGCGATTAAAAGCGAGTCGAGCGTAAGTACATGTTTTAGTTCAAAAAATTACACTAGGGCTCTGTTAACTGAGCGATTACATTACAAGCGTACCTACGCCTCAGAGGAAGTGAAAAATAAAGACGGAGTTCAGGGCTACAAGTTAGGCCCTCAGATAAATAAAGTCTAAATTCTCTAAGGTGAAGCCGTATACTAGTAGCCGTATACTTGAAGAATTATACTACACCTCACCATGTGTATACAGTGGCATGCAGACAAATGCTACCCAACTTCTTCAAGCAAACTAGTCTAGCAGCAGAAGGCAAAAACCTTCTGTTGTTTGCAGATTTCTGTCTTTACTATTTGATTGATGTTCACAGCACTGCAGCTAACTGGCAACACTTGCACTGTACTGTAAAGTTACTCGCCTTGCCACTTGCGTACAGTTGTGGATGAGTCCCTACCCCGGCTTTTAATAAAGTTGTGTCTAACTATAAAGTCCAGTTTACACTTTACAATTTCGTGGATCTAGCTTTACACTGCGGCGTTTAATTGATCACTTATAAAGCTCATCCCCTGTTCAAAGTAATGCTAGTTGAACATTACTTACATGATGTGAACTGGGCTTTACCGATAAAGTTTGATGAAAGGCGAAAGCGATACAAGAAACAATGAGTTTACCAAATGGTGTCTATTGTGGCCGAAGCAGCATTCCTTCTTTATTAATAAGCATTACATTTAGGGAAAGCAACTGCATGCTTCAACAAGGAAACGTTTCTTGCAACTTTGGCAACAAGCCACGAGTTCCTACTTTAGATAATGTTTAGCATAAAGAAAAATAATAATGATAACTGAGGTTTGCTTCCCAGAGTTCTTTGTTTTATTTATTCAAATGAAGACTATAAATCAGTGTTATTATGGATATCCATATCCGTAACCGAAACAATCGGATATCCGAAATAAAAAATATCCGCAACCGTAACCGAATCCGAAATAAAAGTTTGGGATAGTTTCGGATAGGGCGGAGTCTAACTAAATACTACAACTCGTACGAATTAACTGTGCATTCCGCTGGAATGCGACACTTCTCCCGCTACCTAATGACGTCATAGCGAGGTGCACAGCTAACTCGTACGGGTATACTTTATAGTAAATATGACACGTCGTGACAAGTTTTTGTTTTTGCCCGGCCGGCAACTTTAGAGCAGTGTTGTTATGGATATCCATATCCGTAACCGAAACTATCGGATAACCCGAAATAATTTAATATCCATAACCGTAACCGAAACCGATATTATATTTTACCAATATCTATATCCATATCCGGATCCGAAATTATATATCCATAACATTCCTGCTATATTTACCCCTAGGTCCATGAGTCCGATTTTTAAAACCACATCACTCTAAAGAGGTAAAATAGGGAACGTTACTTCGGTCATTCGTAATAGGTAGACCTAATATTTCCGTCAAAATCCCCTTTTATAATACATCTGGCAGCACAGAAATTAATTAAAATCTTACCAAAGATGTTCTCATTTTGAATAATGCTACACTCTCACTCGCTAATGTAACGCATACGCATTAATGTAGCTGTTTAATGGGTCAGTAGAGCGCTCTTTCTGTTAATTAAAATCTAGGACGCCGTGTGCGCAAATACAGGTGTCGGTTAAGGTAATATTTTAAAACAGACGTTTTGAGTGATAGGGTACGCTGCGGTTGAAGCAGAGTGGAACGGAAACGTGCATCGCCCTGTCGTATCAGTGGAAATCCACTTTTCGTTATCAAATAACAAGAGAAGCGAGGAGAGATGTAGACTTAATGGTAGAACACCCTAACTCCCTAAAATACAACAACGGGAAGGTACACAGCTAGTTTGTTTATAAAAATACTATATGGTAGATACCGGACAGTGACAATTTATAATGTGTGTAAGAACAAAAATTTTTATGTTACCAAGAACTCTTAATAAGAAGTAGGTATAATTTTAGATGCCTTAACTAATTAAAAAATTACTTTAAAAGAAAATGACTAAAGCGTCTTATTCTAATTAGTTCATTTTATATAAAGCCAAAGTAATAACGCCAACGTCCATTATGAAGGTTTACTTTGTGAATTATCCCTTCTCATGGAAAACTTCAAAGACTTCCTTTTCATTAAATTATTAGATGTCTTTCATAGTCATTTATTATTATTTTTTAAAAATCAAATTATATTGCACGACGTTTTTAATTAAATTTCTAAACGACACTGAAAATTAGAACACATAGAAAAATCCGAAAAGTAAAGCTATGGCCGGGAATCGAACCCGGGTCCTCGTCATTCCGTGACGCGTGCTATACCCCTACACCACCCATAGCAGGTGAGTAAGCCTCCGAATTTTTCTATCTGTTTCCAACTGTCACGTGACCTTGTTACTATGCGAATATTTGTCGCTAAGCGTCATCTGTTTGAATGATGTGTCTGTACGACACAATTACAAACTCCCGTGGAACATGTACTGCTCACCAGGGACGAGAGATGGCGCTGTTTTTCAAATGATAGGAAATATCAAATGAATCAAGAAATTTACTTCTTGATTTTTAATGTTTACTTTTTACGTTTTACCGTTAGAAATTTAATTTCTAAACGACACTGAAAATTAGAACACATAGAAAAATCCGAAAAGTAAAGCTATGGCCGGGAATCGAACCCGGGTCCTCGTCATTTTTTAATTACGTTAGAGGGAGCACCTATAAAGACACATTTTTGAAAAATCTTTTTTTAATTAGCCTTAACAAAAGCCTCACCTCTAAAATCTATTATGTACATTAAAGCTAAAGAGGGTCGAAAGTCTGCACATGGAAAATATTAAACAAAATGGCTTTAAGCTTTTAGAATTTTTGTCCGTTGGTCTGTTTATCTGTATATTTATGAGCACACGTGAAAACGCCTGAACAGATTTTAATGCAAACTTTACTAATCTGTCAAGAAAATCCCCGGCCAGATTAAAGGTTACTTTTTATCCCGGAACATTGCATAGTTCCCGCGGGATAGCGATGAACATGGTCTTTGCTAATTCTACGAGATAAAGTAGCGGGCAGAAGCTAGTTACCGAAATAAAAAAATACATACATAGGTATTTACAACGTATGTTTACGGGATACACCGATATATTACGATTATTTTTGACGGAGGTCCCGATAATTTGGCAATCCGATAATCTCGTGATCATGATGCTACTGCGTCAAAATATCGGGAGCACATCAAAGGCGATCGCGATCTATATCCTTGACAACTAATCATTTAAAATTAAAACTTATAAATGAACGAACAAAGTTCCAGTTTACAATCAAATCATTAACAATAACATTCAATAACCACCAACAATCGAAATAAACAAGGTATCGTTGCGAATAAATCGAGTTTTAGTTTTAATTTCCCAACCGAGCGAAAGCAAGGCCGAGACAACAATGGCGCCGCCGGAAAGACGAACCATTCATACAGGCTTTGTTACCGAGATCCTTGCCGGACCTGACGTCGGTAGCGAGATATAAAGCTTTTAATCATCGACCATTTAGAAGTACTAAAGATTATAATAGATCTGGGGCCTTACTATGACGTCTTAATGCGATTCAGTTTAGGTTTGTTCGCTGTCAAATTCATACTAAAAGTGACAGCTAACACTTGAACTGAGTCGGAATTAGGAAGTCATGGTAAGGCCCCTGGAATATTAACGCTACATTTTACACAAAAAATCTTGTCACCATCGCATAACGTTTTTTATCTACACACATAAGTATCATTAGTGCTCTAAAATTCTCTGTTTCTTGCACAGTCGTGGACCACCGATTTAGTAGTTTGAAAAAAAAAATACGCAATATAGTAACTAAACTAGGGTATGTATACCTTTCCGATCACACTAATAGCCACTAATATAAGAGCGACAGGGACGCAATGACAACTACTTGGAATTTCCAAGTAGCTCCCTAGCACAGTATTGCGGTTGTAGAAGACTTTCAAAACGGATTAAAAACTCTTTTTGCTGTGTACTCGAAAATTTCAAGATTGGCATTGGATTCTAATAAAGCGCACCTCTAGACTAGAGAACAATAAAACGCTGTGCAATTCGTTTCGCAAAGGGCCAAATAACAGAGCGATTGGGACAGAACTAAAATAACAGTAAGTAAATGCAACGCGCCACAAAAAGTTGTATTGAGTGTCTTCAGCAGACTGAGACTGTGTTCAAATAAAACGGTGTCCTCGGTCGCTGGTCTGCGCAGACGGCGGGCGCGAGATGCACTTCAATAGAGGATTCCGTATGCTTTTCTAATTACATTTCTAATTTTGAAAAAAATATTACATAGGTACCCGAAACCGACGAGCATGTATGAAGAGATTGATGAATGTGGATGAAGCGAAAGAGGTATGTCAGGATCGTAGCAAGTGGAACAAAGTAGTCTCTGCCTACCCCTGTGGGAAAGAGGCGTGACGATATGTATGTGTATGTATGTATGTATTACATAGGTACTACTCAAGTCACGTCTTTATCTTTTACGGGGTAGACAGAGCCTAAGGTAACAAGATCAACAGATTAAAAGGGCTTTTGTCAGACACTGACGATGTCAGAACCGTAAAGTGTACAGCAAGTAAAAGAACGTGCGATACAATACAATATACATAATGGATCTGTCAGCGATCGATTCAACTTTGGGTTGGAATTGAATCGCATTAAGACGTCGTGGTAAGGCCCCAGTCCCCAATTCAATTCGATTCAAATTTTGTAAATATAACTCCATCAAATTTTTGATAATTCCCAGTCCCCTTTTTCATAAACGTGACAGGCGACAACTGACAGTAACATCTAACTAATATTATAAATGCGAAAGTATGGATGGATGGATGGATGGATGTTTGTTTGTTACTCAATCACGCCAGAACGGCCCAACGGATCTGGATGAACTTCGGCCCATAGATAGAGAAAAGTCTGGAATAGCACATAGGCTACTTTTATCCCGGAAAATTGCGTAGTTCCCACGGGATAGCGATAAACGAATTCTTTGCAGACGAATTCGCTGGCAACAGCTAGTTTGGATATAAATTGCTCGTCTTTTTTTACTATTCGATCTAGAAAGTAACGGGTAGTACGTATATCTCGCGCGCTCTTTTGCAAACTGTGCTGTCGTCTCGCCGATAATCGTCGAATGGTGAACTTTAAAACATTACAATTTATTTGCTCTAGTTTTACGGGACCCCAAAAGCGAATAACACGTAAACAGAGAAACAGAAGCGTAACTCCACAAAGCCGGCAAAGAGGTCGCCCTACATTTTCCAATGACTGCCACCAGCTTAAATTGATCGCGAACTGTACCGAAGATTAACAAGTGCTCCTAAACGGTTTTAAATGGGCTTGTAGTTGGATGAGGGTGTTGTTAACTAACTTAACTAAGCATTAGAACTATTAGAAGCACGCGAAGTTGGGGAATAATTTATAAACCACTTTATCTACTTTAGTTAGGTACCTGTTAATTTTGAATAATACTAAACGGTAGTTATAGAAAAAACTATTGCATTCGCGTACGTTGTGGCGTTAAGATCTAATTATGAAGACAAAAAAAAACACTGAAATAATTATTTGTGATACAAGGTTGGTAAGTAAGGTTGAGTTGAGCTGACTAGTTGATAAACCCGAGCCGCAAGGCGAGGGTTTTCATCGTCACGAATTTGTAAAACCTTGGCAACCGTGTATCATACGACGTTTTTCAATACATTTATGAGAAATTAGGAAATTAATAACACAAAATTGAAGAATACCTTTCCCGAGATTTTGATGGCAAAAGACTATTTTGAGCGATTTGCGCCTTACTTAAAATATCGGGCGGAATTAATTCCATGTTATTGTCGACTTCATTACTTCACTAGAACTCATTTTGTTTGGTTTTTGTACACTATAATCAACAACACAAAACAACGCAAAGTTTTACAAAAATGGCGCGTCCGTGTACCGTAATGCGCATGCGTAAGTTTTGTTTTTAATTAGGTTAACTAAAATTATCAGGCAAAGGTTCGACGCGTTCAGCCACTGCGATTTTTTCGAATAAATGAAAGGTGGAAATCATTAAAATCTGAGGTAATTAAATTACAGTTTATACTAATGACAATAAATTTTGCAAATTCATTAATTAGTTTTGTATTGTATATTTATACATTTTTCTGCGTATGTCGAAATTTTTTATTTTTGTCATTTAATACTCTTTGCTTGTAAACTTTTAAAATGTAAAATTAAAAAAAACTAAAAAAATCGCACTAGTGCGGTAAAATTAACTTACGAGCCATGTATACATCCTTTGAAAGTGAATTTTTCGAACAAATGTATTGAAAATTATAGGCAATATTGGTTCAATTATACTTGTATTTTGGTATAGTCTATGGTAAAGTACATGCCTATTTAATTCATGCTATGTTTAATTTCTAAACGACACTGAAAATTAAAACACATAGAAAAATCCGAAAAGTAAAGCTATGGCAGAGAAAAAAAACAATAAAAAGTAAACAATAAAAATCAAGAAGTAAAATTTCTTGTATCATTTGATATTTCCTATCATGCTATGTTGTAATTTAACTTATTTCTTGGGCGAATTTATTTAGTAATACAATAACCTGTATTTAAGTGTTATAATAAACGTAATTACGAATGAAATACTCACTTAGTTACACATCCATGTTCAGTCTGGGACCAGATATTTTAGGACTGGCTACCTTTCCAGGCAGCCGCCGCCTCTGTAAAAAACAAAATACAAGTTTTTGAGCGCGTTCTGATTTTAAACATTCAACATTGGAATTTATTGATTGGCCATAAATTTTCGATTGTTGCCATTTTGCAGATTTGTTTCAAAGATAAACACTTTTTTCAAATAGCGGCGAATATAGTAGATTGTTCAACAAGGGAGGAAAAGAACCAATATCACACGAGGTAACTTGGCACCCGAGCATGCGAGGGTGCCAATATTTCGAGTGTAATATTGGTGCTAAATAGATGCGTCTTTTGAATACGTATCTAGCCACTTATCTATATGTCAGCGTTTTTGTTATACTTTCTGCGTGTATCGATATAAACTCTTACTTTCTCACATTTTCCTCCGCACTGTATAATCACACACAGACAATGATAGTGCAGATTAGAGTCGCATTTTTTACTATTGACAATCGATCTATATCGATACAACAATACAATCGATCTTATAAGGGGCTCATTAAAATTTGCTTCATAATTTTACGAAACACGCATTGCGCTGCGAGAAAATAGTAGTCAAAGCTCTCTCAATCTGAAAGCAGTGCCCAGCAGTGGGGCGTATACAGATTGGGAATAACGATGATTTTATGAAAGAATAACTTTGACTTAGTATTCAAGTAGGTAGGGCCTTACCATGACGTCTTAATGCGATTCAGTTTAGGTTCGCTGTCAATCCATCCACACTAAAAATGACAGCTAAAACCTGAACTGAGTCAGAATTGAATCGCATTAAGACGTCATGGTAAGATCTCTGTTAAAAAAGTCTAGAATTTTTTATGCCTTCTTTTTATTGTAGTTTCGTATTACGTCAGTTTTAAAGCACTGTGCCTTTTTACGACGTGAGCTCATTCAAGAATGTTATGATAATTAGGTAACGCAATTATAACAACGTATTGTCAATCTAAGTGACTCATTTAGAATTACGCGAAAGCGGGTACATTTCTTTTGCTGGCAACATTACCTACCACCGAGACTGCTCAAGTAATTTTATTATTTACTAATTAAACGATATTTACCGACATGCGTTGGCAACACTGCAAGAACTTTGGCTAATCTAACCGCCGTACAGCTGGCAACCTTCCCATTTCAGGCGACTATTTTACTTTGAAAAAGTTTATCGTTTTACATTCGCTTCTTTTAGGCGCCATTCCAATGTGTGGATTGATCCTGCCTACCACAACTTTCATTGTTGCGTTTAGCCTTAAGCCGGCCTCGGCGTGGAGGTAAAGTCCTTTCCACAGGCAACACCAATGTCAACTCATCTTACTTACAAAATTATAAATACTGGAAAAAACCGGGTTTGCCGTTTGGGAAACCGGATCAAGGATGAACGTTCCAATTTAAAAAGTATATTGAAAGCTACATTACATTATTTACAAATTTATACTTTAAGTTGTGTGTTTATGTTTGAAAGTGATTACACTATTACAATACGATACAAATACTTTTTATTGAACACCACAAATCAGTACAAAACAATGCAGAAACAAAAAACAAGGTAGAAGATAGGCGGCCTTGTCGCTTAATAGCGATCCCTACTAAACAATTAATAAATTTAATGTTTCATTATAAAATAATCTTAGAATTTAATAATTAATAACAGTTCATCAAGAAATAAATCATTGTATTTTTCGCTCGCACTAAAGCGCGTCAAATTTCTGAACAAACGTGTTTACCTGAATCTCTACCTTTATATTAAATACAAAAGTAGCTAGCTTCCCGCCGTCTGACCCTCTTTACAGTAGGTATGTATGTTGTTTATCAGTGGCGTAGCGTCCATAGAACTCGATTCCCACTGGCTTGCTTGTTTTAAGGCAGTTGGGCAATTTATTGTGCAGAATTAGAGGAAAAGGCTAATTAAGTTCCCTTCGGCTTGCCTTCTAATATACCTACTTGACGCCACGCCACTGTTGTTTATATCTTTTAAACTTAGCAATGGATTTTAATTCAGTTATCAATAGATTAAGATAAAGTTTATTACGTATATTCATATTGTTTCGTGTTAATTTGTCGAAATATGATGATAGGTAATCTGTTCAAGATGACGTAAGAAAAAGCCAACAGAAAGCTTCTGAACACCACATGACACCACATTGATATACATTGTACAAGTGCCGGCACGTAAGTCTAGCGATGACCGTTGATGCGCAGTAGTCGAAAATAAGGTATCGCGGGGGAGTGCAGGGGTCGCGGGCGGGCGTACTCCACGTTGGACTTACGTGCTGCCACCTGTACAAGATACGGAGCGGCGGTGTGTTAGTATTAAATAAATTCTACCAAATAAATGAACCGGAAGGATGTTCTACCAAAATAACAAGAAAATAAATGTATATAAAGCCAGCTAGGTTGCACGTGATATTCCAAGCCTCGGTGGAACCGGTTGTTTATAAGGTCAGGATCCGTGATCTAGCTTGATAACATATACCTATGTACACTAAAGCATACTTAGCACTGAGTAAGTTACTATGAAAAACTACATTTAATTCTAAAAGTATATTTTAGATTTCTCATATTTATTTGGTAAAATTTTAATTGCATTTGGCAACACGGAATATATTGATAGTAGAATTAACACGCAATATTATCGTAAAAAGTTTGGCACATCAGTGTTTTTTTTTCAATACATTTGCTCGAAAAATTCACTTTCAAAGGATACATCATAACATGGCTCGTAAGTTAATTTTACCGCACTAGTGCGATTTTTTTACAGTTTTTTTTTAATTTTCCATTTTTAAAGTTTACAAGCAAAGAGTATTAAATGACAAAAATAAAAAATATCGACTTATACGCAGAAAAATGTATAAATATACAAAACTGAGTAATGAATTTGCAAAATTTATTGTAATTAGTATATAAACTGTAATTTAATTACCTCAGATTTTAATGATTTCCACCTTTTGTTTATTCGAAAAAATAGCAGTGGCTGAACGCGTCGAACCTTTGCCTGATAATTTTAGCTAACCTAATTAAAAACAAAACTTACGCATGCGCATTACGGTACACGGACGCGCCATTTTTGTAAAACTTTGCGTTGTTTTGTGTTGTTGATTATAGTGCACAAAACCAAACAAAATGAGTCCTTCAAGTGATGAAGTCGACAATAACATGGAATTAACTCCGCCCGATATTTTAAGTAAGGCGCAAATCGCGCAAAATAGTCTTTTGCCATCAAATAAATCTCGGGAAAGGTATTTATTCTCCAATTTTGTGTTATTAATTGCCTATTTTCTCACAAATGTATTGGAAAACGTCGTATGATACACGGTTGGCAAGGTTTTACAAACTCGTGCGTGACGATGAAAACCCTCACCGTACGGCTCGGGTTTATCAACTCATCAACTCATTTGTAAAACCTTACTTACCAACCTTGTATCACAAATAACTATAATCGTTCACTCGAATCGAGCTAGGGATTACTCTCAAAATTTATGTAATACTTATTCGGTATATGTATACTGACTAGGCGCTCTCTTCTGAAGTTTACGTAATCTCTACTCCTGCTGATCATAATAAAATAATTATTAAAAATGCGAAAGTTTGTGTTTTTATCTGTTTGCATGTTTGTTACGCTTTTACGCTAAAACGGCGGTTATTCGGTCAGTTTGACGTCTGTGATAACAAATAGGCGGTTCTCTATCGTTTGCCCGAATTTCATATGCCATAAATGTATTGTTTGCCACAATGATCATTTGCCATAACTCTTTTTTCTTTTTAACTGTTAATTGTTCTGGATTGTTATGAAACAAATCTACCTAACCTATAGAGTTCTACAGGATTGCCATTTCAATGCTCCTGAAAAAATTACGGTTTCAGAGATAGAATTAACAGTTAAAAATAAAAACGAGTTATGGCAAATGATCATTATGGCAAACATTACATTATGGCATATGAAATTCGGGCAAATTATAGGCTCCGAAGCAACAGTGCTTGCGCTGCTGTGGGTGGAGAAGCCAGCCAGACAGCCAGAGAAATTACTGGCACATGAAGTATTTTATCTTAGCCCTCTAGTCTACGCTGGCAACGCATCTGCAATTCTCTGGTGTTGCTGGTGTCCCTGGGTGGTGGTGCTCACACACCACCACCACTTGCCCGTTTGCCTTCTATAAAAATACACTATTAAATCCTACAAACGCACAAAGCATGGATGGAACGAAATCAAGGTATAGCTGTGATACTATCTTTCAATCCAAATACACAAATGTCATTTATAAAACATCTATACCTACATGTAAACACAAAACACGTTTTAAATGACAAAATAGATCAGATCTCAGTATGTAAGGCCGTCGCAGGGCCAACTACTTAACTATGACATAACAATATGTTGGTTGCCCATGACATTATTGCCCAAATGACCCATTATTCTAACTATTATTCGCCAAAACTACCGAAACCGTGTGACCTGTACGATGCTTGTATTATTAATAGTTGGGTAATGTACTGTTTAGAAAATATGGATGACTAGCTGTTGCCAGCGACTTCGTCTGCAAAGAATTCGTTTATCGCTATCCCGCGGGAACTACGCAATTTTCCGGGATAAAAAGTAGCCTATGTGCTATTCCAGACTTTTCTCTATCTATGTGCTGAATTTCATCCAGATCCGTTGGACCGTTCTGGCGTGATTGAGTAACAAACAAACAAACATCCATCCATCCATACTTTCGCATTTATAATATTAGTTAGATTATTTCTTACTGGCTACAAAGGAGCGAAGAAAAAACTTCCTGCGTCACTGTATAAATCCATACTATACGGCGATTCTATTGCTTTAAGCCCAATTACATTGATCGAGTGGGATAAGTACCTAATTACTACATAGTATAAATGAAATAAATTCGCTTTCCGCAGTCTGTCCCTATGTATTCTTAGATCTTTAAAACTACGCTATGGATTTTGATGCGGTTTTTTTAATAGATAGAGTGATTCAAGAGGAAGGTTTATAATGTATTCTACGCAGACGAAGTCGCGTGCTGTCGCTAGTATGAAATAAAAATAAGTGTTTTTTTTTTGTCCCACCATTACAAGTGAATGAAATTAGACTAACAAAAACGGAATACGTAAATAGAAATACTTACAGAGCCAACGAACATTTCCTGTTAAATAAATGCGTAAAAAAACTACAAATTCTAGAATACAACAAATCAAGTAGGTACTCTTAACGAACATCATAGACAAGTATTAATTACATTCCCACATGGACAAAAACTTTGTGAGAAACTGAGGATAAAACCTTAAATAATACTATAACATTTTAATTGATGTCGATAGGAAGGACGAGAACCTACATCAGTAGGCTTATTGCCTAACTCGCTCGCAATCATGTTCATTTGAACAGTTCATGTATGGGCTGACAGTTGGCATCGGAATCAGCTAGCTGTCACATTCATACAAGAACTGTCACAATGAACACGATGGCGATTGCGAGCGGGTTAGACAATAAGCCTACTGTTTACTATCCAAATCTCACACAAGATAATATTTATAAAAGAAAGGAGAGAAACCTAAATTGAAAAAGCCGTGTTCTAACACAAATACGAGGACAAAATGTTAGTACACGTATTGCGGTTTGTAGAAAGGCTCCCTCATTATACTCGTTATTGACCGCAACAAGGGGAAAGGAAAAGCGCAAGTGTCCAAAGCAATACTTAGATTACACGGGCTTAGTACTTGTCGTTAGTGTCTAAAGTTTAGTACTAAGCTGTAAGCTTAACGTCGTTTGAACGTGTATTAGAAAGTTTTAGTTCGGCATTTGTCAGCGGATTAAAATCAGTGTATGAAAACTTAGTGCTTCATTTTCTTAATAAACAGTTGGAGATTAAGCCTCTGGTGTCTCGCTTCGCTCATGGTTCAATCATAGAATCCTTCACTAACTCGGGTTTCAATACAGGCACTCGCGCCAAACAAAAACTTTGCAGCCTTGTAAAACAAATAACTATTTATTCGTACAGACCTATTTGCTACTGTTTACAGTCAAGTCAAGTAGCTATACATATAAGTGTTAGCGAGTATTTACTAGGCATTAGTTACTAAGCTCATGTAAACCTAGCACGTAATTTTGTATGCCGTATATTATATGATATGTAACCAACATATTTTGCAGCTGCTACTGAAAGTTCTTGGTTTATTTGTGCCGTTTATTTTATTGAGTTCTGGGATTAACTGTGCGGACAAACATAAATGTAGTCGGCTATGTGATATTAAATATCAAATCAATTATGTTTTGATGATCATTTGCTACAAAGCGTGTTAAATACTCACTTGCTCGTTTGCCTTCCTATTCACATAAAAAAAAATAGCATATACAGTAAGGTATAGTTACAGTATTATTCGGACGCTAACTGGTGCCCGCGAATTCGTCTGAAAAAAATCGTTTATCGCTATCCCGCGGGAATTATACAATTTCCTGGGATAAAAAGTAGCCTATAATTATATTGTTCTGGACTAAAACCTATCTCTGTCTGTTAATCTATTTCATCTACATTTGTTCAGTCGTCTGGTGTGAAAAAGTAAAAAAACATCCATAAATCCTCAAAACTTTCGCAGTTATATTAGTAGCATTCATTTTATTTCTAAGTATAGAAATATCAACCGATTTAGAAATGTACACATATTAATCACCAGAATATTAAGATTTTGAAATACGCAAATCTCAAATCAAACGTCAATAAATCAAAACTCTACATTCAATTTAAAAAAACATATGCATGTTTAGTTTTTGCTGATTTCATGTAGGATGCTTGTTTTATGTTAAAACAACTGTTCTTTTACACAGCTCAAAAGAAACCCGGGGATTATCACAACTCTGCGCCGTGTCATTTTTTGCGTCTCTTTTTAGTCATCCAACACGCGTCATGGCATCTAATTAGTCGCATGAGATGATGACGCGAAGTCCCAGCAAACATATTTAAGTCATTAAAATCATTGTTTTTGCCCCGCTCTTAGCATGTTCCAATTTATACACGCTGATGGTATAATGACGTGTTTGCTTCTCGTTATTATCATCTGTGTATTTATTTGGACAAGTCCGCTTAATTGTTTGAGGACGGCCACATTGTGCGAACTTTTTTATACTTGAAGAACTGATTGTCAAGTAATGACAATCATTTTTTATCTTTAATTTATCATTAGTTTTAGGTAGGTTTAAGTTATTTTTAAGTTTTGTCTGTGTTTTTGTAATGACGGCAAAGAGTGGGAACATCTATATTTGCGAACACACTCGCGTACAATCTGTGGGTAGCAAGATTTTTTTGTTGATGTGATTCAAGCTTGAAGAAACGGAGAAAGAATAGAAAACTATTAAACTTGAGTGGGAATAGAAATCAAAAGGTTTCTCTTCAGCCAAAATAAGCAAAGCTATGTACCAAGGCAACGGATAAACGTACTTATAGTAAACATAAGTAAATAGTTACTGCTTTAATACATATCAAAGATCCAAGACTCGAGAAGAAACATTCGAAACTTTCACTAGGCTATGCAGTCGTCTACACAGTTTTACTCGTACTTTGGTTTAGGTAATTTTTTTATCTGTTTATGAAATTATGGCAAACTAGCTTCTGTCCGTGACTTCGTCCGCGTTGAATTAGACTTAATAACTATTGTTGATAGTAATATTCTGCAATAATTATATACGTTACGACTTCAGGCAGCTACAACCTTTTCCATGTTTATCGCTGTCCCGCGGGAACTATGCAATATTCCGGAATAAAAAGTAGCCTACGTTTTAATCTAGGGTATCAGCTATCTCCGTTCCAAATTTGATACAAATCCGTCCATTCGTTTCTGCGTGAAGAAGGAACAAACATACACACTCACTCACATCCTCACAAACTCTTGCATTTATAATATTAGTAGGATTAATTTTTTGTAGATATAGCTCCATCGATACCTACTATCGGTGATTCCACCGATTTCGAGGTTGAAGAAGACACTACTTGTATTTAATAAGCCGTTGTTCGAGAGCTTCGGCGTGCGGTACTCGGATATCATCTGTTTAGCACATTTTGTAATAAGTTACACTCAGTGAAATTTACAAAATATTGTCTAAAACGGTTCAAACGATAGAGCCATGTCGCACACGCAGTTAAGATCTGGCAAAAGGCGACTAAAGGACGATCTCCCAGTAACATGATAAAGGATACTTAGACGGGCAGATGACAAGCTACCCCAAGTTAATGTGATAAGGGATCCTGAATTAAATCAAGGGCACGTAACAAGGAAATTGGATATGGCGGAGAGCTGAAGGCTTGAAGAGATTATTTTAGCCACGAACAGGATTGCGAGGAAGATCTTGTGTGAATTACGGCCGATAATTTAGATGATGCCGACCGATTTAATTTAGATTAAGTAAGGTGTGTTTGTATTGTTATTAAATAAAAGATGTTCTTGAGATCTTTGGTGGTTTATTTATAATATCCTTATTTCTAGATTAAGAATTAGCGAGAGCTGTGTCAGGTCGCTTGCAATGGTTCGCAACAAGAGGGCTGTCAAAAAATGACAGTTCATAGACTATAAAATGGGGTGCGTTTTTATACTACAATACAGTGTTATTGTTTAATTTTAATACCTAACAGATGAGTGAAGTAGCTAAAAACGAAAAATAACAGATTCTACACAATGTTGCCGTTAGCGTACATTTTACACATTTGACGTACCTTTGTAGCCTCCAATGTGTTATGTGTAATGGGATCCAGTTTACGTACCTTTTGCTCTCATCCAAAATTATGTGTAACATTTTATAAACCGCCGCCAAACAGTTGTGGCAAACCTGAGAGCGATAGAAGCTGTGTTATGAGTTGAGTAAAAAAATGCTTATGTACCTTTTTATCCCAAAATGTACCTTTTCAGCGCTGGATATGTACCTTTTGGGAACTCAGTTGTGGCAACACTGATTCTACAGATCTGGGGCCTTAACATGTCTTAATGCGATTCAACCGATTCAGTTTAGGTTCGCGCGCTGTCAGATCCATACTATAAATGACAGCTAAAACCTGAACTGAGTCGGAATTGAATCGCATTAAGACGTCATGGTAGGGCATTGTGGTATGGCTGTATTTAAAAATGACGCCATCAAAGATATACCAACATTGACTTGCATACTAATACTATATATTTACCCATACTGTTTTAATGCCCTTATTCTGGTAAGATGATCTTTATTAAATTGAGCTGTTCTTTGTAGGGTTCCTTACCCAAAGGGTAAAAACAGTACCCTATAAATAAGACTTCGCTGTCCATCCGTCTGTCTATCTGTCTGTCACCAAGCTATATCTCATGAATCGTGATAGCTAGACAGTTGGAATTCTCGCAGATGATGTATTTCTGTTGCCGCTATAACAACAAATACATATATACATATATACATATATATATATATATATATATATATATATATATATATATATATATTTATGTCTGTCTATGTCAGTAACCGACATAAAATGACCTCATATCACACTGCATACATGTTGTTTATAATAACTTGCCGAATTTGTTCGGAATCCTCGCGCGAGTCCGACTCGCACTTGGCTTTTTTAAATTACCACAGCACACAATAAGCAAATCCACTTGTAATGTATGTACAACCATTAGCAGAACGCGGAAACCGTAAGTAGTGCAGACATGAATGATTGCCGGCCAAAAACACGAGTACGGGCCAGCATCAATCAGTTGCCTCCAAATCTTAAGATGCTTATCGAGTTACGTGATTCTATGATTTATAACAAAGTGAATGTGAACAGGGGTGTCACAACGGCTCGCCACCATTATGCTTAGTGTAGGTTTTCGGTCACAAAATAAGTCTCGAACGCGTTTGCGTTAAATATGTCAAATACCATGACCATGAGAACAGTTTGTTGCTGTTCCTGTTCTGCTAGCGGCGCTGTTAATTTTCCCATAGTAACTGGGGGGCAACTCCGAAATCCGATTTTCGAAGTTCGTATCACACCGTCCCTCTCACTCTCAAATTAATAACTATTAGTGAGAGCGGAACGGCACGAAACGAACTTCGAAAATCGGATTTCGGAGTATAAGGCCTGAGACGTTTACGCGAACGCGTTCGATACGTTTTTCGTATCAAAAACTTACACTAGAGGCTCAGTTTGTTGCTGTTTCGATCCGCAAGTGGCGCTGCCAATTTTTCCATAGTAATTGATACGTTTACTAACGCTTAGTAACTCTGCAGCTGGCCAGTTTGTCACCCCTGCTCTAAAAGCCTGCGGAGATAGTGAACATTTGACAGACACACATGTACTACGATTGCGACAGCCAGAACGGAAAGTAATCATCAATTTGTCAATGATTTGTTAAGGTCTGAAAAAGTCGCGCAACTCCAATTCTTTATTTTCAATAGAGTCACGATCGTGCTCTTTATAGAATAAACTTGGTAAAGTAAACTTTATTGGGTTGTAATAAGGCGGAACTAGTGCACGTTTGAGACAAGTGAAGAAATAGGCCCACGCCTCGGCTCGGGTTTCTTTACGTATTGGGTTACTGTGCTCGGTGTGTTTATAAAGTGTCAACAATAGAGTATCATTTGTATTATCTAATAGATAATTAGACTTTAAATGGGCGTATGGACTTAGTTGAAAATAAATTAAATCTTATATGGTAGTCTCTGCGGTATTTATTCAGAAAGGTTTAAGCGGTATTAGCTCCTAAATAGGGACTGTTTAGATTCGTGAAAGTTATGGAGGGGGCTTAACCTTTCTTGAATATTTAATACGATTTAGTATTGGAGCCAAAGTATCTTCCTGTTTTTTATCTTGTCATCATTGCTTTTCCTTTTTATATTACTAGATATTATAAAACAAAGTCCTCTGCCGCGTCTGTCTATTTTGTTCGCGATAAATCATGCGGTTTTCACCAATAGATAGAGTCATTTACGAGGAAGGTTTAAAGTATACACATAATTAATAGGAAATATCGGGTGCTCAATAAAGGTAATCGCGGTTCACATCCCGTTTATAATATTTCGAATATACATTATAATTTGTTTAGATTTTGAACTCATTGCTTGAAATATAACGATAATTGTTGGAAATGTCGGAAAAAGTAAAGCGGACGAAGCCGCGGGCAGCAGCTAGTTAAATTATAATTTGCATACATACATATACAAATCACGTCTACATGTACGCGTAGACAGAGCCTGTGGAACCATGGAAGACTCTAAGGCCACATTTATCAGGATTGCGGGCGTATAGGTGGAAATGGAAATGAAAATAGTGATGGGTTGCCAGCCGCATCGCCTATGACATGATTCCTAAGATTTTCGCAAGTGACATAATTTGCATATGTGTCATAAAACGTAAACGGTTGTGTTAAAACACGACGATAGTACTTGATAATAAATTAGCACTATTATCAGGGTTTCTATAAATTATACAAGTACCTACTTACAGAATTTCAAGCCTATCCAATTTTCCAGAACGTGATCATTTTACGTGACCAACCCAGTGAACACTGCTTAACCTTTTATACTGTAAATTCTAGGTAGGTAACATAAAAAGTGGAACATGAAATAAAAAACAATAGGTACTCTTAACTTTTCCTCAATCTAATTTAGCTAGCCGAAATTATACGAGCGCCTACTTCATCCAATTGTCATCCCAAGATTTATTCTAATAAGAAACGGTACTGAGATAATGGTAATGAGATGCGAGTATGATTCAACTGTCGCCCACACGCTGTCGACAGCTTTAAACGTGTCACCTAGACTTAAAGCTAGATAAAGGTAATCCACAAAGTCAATGACATTGGTAGTTAGAGCTGCTATACTAATCTAGACTAGCCTGAGAGTAAGTCGACCTAGCAATTTCTAGATTCGACGTCATACTTATTTTGTAATATGGCTTGGAACGTCAGACCACAGACAAGAAAAGACGTATTGCAAAAATATCAACAATGTGATATCTGAACTGAAGTGTTGAATTTAACACTGGCCATAAAAGTTTTTCCATAGGCTTATTTTTTGAGGATCCTATATGTGCATTTCGCCATTTTAGGTGCTCTTCACCATTTTCAATGATTTGATTAACACCAACCTTAGTAAGAATGCGATAATTGTATCGAAGGTAAATGTGGACGCAGAGATAAATATTCTGGCGAACAAAATACATAATGTATCTGTGATAAAAAAAAGTAACACAAATACTTTATAATTTTTAAGCCCAAACTTATTTAACTTTTCAAGTCGTTCAAGTTGTGGGCTTATATAAAAGCTGTATCATACTGTTACTGGCACACACCGTGTTGTTAAGATATGATCTGCCTGTCCCCAAAATGGATACGGTCAGAGAGACCATTAAATTAAATAAATAGCCCATTAGGCACCCTTTTTACAGAGTCCCCAGAACGCATCAATAACTTGACCGCACGCAATACAAAAAAAAAACAAATTAACTCACGTTCATATTAATTGAAAGCATTATTTCACAGAAACTGTAATTAATTATCCACCCACGGCCATTTCCAAATTAAATAAATATTAAATTAATTACTTCGGTAGCGTAACTGCCGCCGAGCGAAACTAATTGCCTATCTAATCTATGGCCATACGCGTCTTCTATAATCTGTGGTGTAATGTTTTCTGCGGTCGTGGTGATCTAGTTTTGTTATTTCGGCCAGTCCGCGTGGGTTGGACTCATTCTTAGTTAATAATAGGGATAACGGATTACTTAGCTTCAATGGTGAGCTATTACATTATGCAAAGCGATTTGCTTAATAATCCACCATTTTTTGCCATCGAGCCATATTTAGGACTGCTTAGCATAAAATGAACTGAGACCAATGACTGAGATCATGTTATGCTCACACTGTTTCTGTTTTGGTTTAAATTGACAACATTTCATATTTCTGAGCCTATAATATTAATTGTTCTCTGTATTTTGTTTGAAAAGAAGAACATGCTGACACTTTAATTTTTTCGCTAGGACTTGTATTTAATTTATAATTAATTTATTAATTTGTGCTTATTCTAAAAGGGCGTAAGTCCGATACTATCACAGAATAAACACTTATCCCTTTGTCTTTTCTCTATAGAAAAAAAAAACTGACGTCAATTTCAAATCGTCAATGTCAGGCCCTATTCTCCAATATTCGATTTTCGAGGGTCGCTTCGTGCTGTTCTGCTCATACAAATAGTCATTATCTTGAGAGTGAGAGTGAAGGTATGCAACAAACTTCGAAAATAGAATTTCAGAGTTGCCCCCCTTGTACTTTGAAGTTGTCAAAAATACAAAATTATGATCGCTTATTTTTTCTCGTGAAAAAGGCGTTTCACCTATCCTGTGGTAGTTTTGGTAAAATTAGGACATATTTTTAATTAATTTTTATTTTTTATAATAAGCGATATTAAAATTATATAAACATATTGCAGCGATCAGGAGGCAAAATGCTTTCGAACCATATATACATTTTCAGGTGTTATAAAAATGAAATGTTGTCAATTCGTAACTGAATGTACGAGATATGGTACCCATAGGTTAATTTAAAAACATCTCCATAATTTATTTAACAACTTGTTACTATGTAGAACTTATTCAGAATAGGACAGAGAAAAAAATCGAAAAACATCTTCAATTTTATAAAAGTCCGACGTTAGATAATTTTATCATACCGGCCAACTTAAAAAAAAAAAAACTATCGTCCGTGATTCCATCTTCTCCAAAGTTATAGATATATTTACGTTACTAACCACCTAGAGTAATCACACCGATAGCTAACAATAACTGCAAAAACTTAATAGCTAATAGATACATAGAATGGCAGTAAAATTGCAGACGGACTTTCACTAGATAAGTTTTTTATCTTATTTCTCTTGCCCGGATAATACCTCCTTGTTAGAAAGATCTAGATTGTGTTCCAGACTTTATGCGTTAATTGCTTTCGATTCACTAGATAGTGGGCAATAATGCGTCGTTGTAATAAATTGTGGTTTAGTTTTGTACGGGTTGTATCGTAGTCTAGATTTATAGCCTTCTTTTGAAAATATTGCCATATCATGCTAAGCTAAGATTTAATTCGTTATTTATAGTATTGTACTCCGTAGTACACTTTTTCGTTATGATACAACGAAAGAACCGATCGATTGGAACGGTAATGAAGAGTGCTATACCCAAAAATGATCCCTAGGTGACAATAGTGAGTATAACAAACATCGTAGTAAAAAATCTCGTTTTTAATACTTGCAACAAAAACTTTAGTTCTGGTGTTAACAATACCATGTTTTTGGTCATGATCTTTTTTTGTTTCACGTTATGTACCTTAAAGTAGGTAAGAAATCACCGTGATAAGCATGACATAAGTTTATTTAGCCGTTTGGGCTGATACATCATGGTGTCCACTCACGCGTAAATATTGACGCGTCATCGAGGAAGTGAGAGGCATGACACTGCGATGTGCAGGAAGCTTGATGAATTGCTTTTGGCTTTAGTAAAAACTTGGAATGACTTCGATGACTAGACTAGGATCGAGTTGAAAGGTGGGTTATGTACCGGTAGTGCCGAAGCCAATTCAAGCAAACGAAGGCATAATGTGACCAATAATTAATTTATACTTGGCTTGTATGCATTATTTTGTAACATTGCCTTATTGAATAGTTTAAACAATGCTTCAATTTGAACTTGTTTATAAAAAATACTTTCTGACAAATTTCTGGAGTCATGTTTCGGAGTGTTCGCAGAATATGATGAATTCGGTAACATCCACGATACATGCCTCTTCGTTGACGACAGTTATTTTTCGTACGATAATAATATGATAAAGAAGCGAAGAATTACTAAGTTGATAACTAATAATTATTATACAAGCCAGTTTTCATTGACCTCTGACCGTACCTCTTAGAAACAGAAGGTTAAATCAATATTGTGGGTCACGTTTCAGTTATGATTTTAGAACATGGTGTGCAAGTTAGTTAACTTATGTCCATATTTTCAAGTGGAAACTTCTTTAGCGGCGCTGAGCGCTTTTTGGGATGGGTAAAAAATGTTAAACTCGCGTCAGGCGTAAGACGGAGGGAGAGTTTAAGTACCAGGGCACCAGGATCCTTTAAGGGCTTATTTTGAAATATGAATGAAGCTAGCCGCGTTCAATTTTTGAAGTATACGTTGATTTCGTCGCTTTAACGTATGTGCGTTTGGCCTAGTGGTATAAGATGTGGAATAACAGTGAGGTGACCGCAATTCAAATCTCATGTATTTTTTCTTTTATTTTTCTTTTTGCGCGAGTGTGCATGTGTGTAGTTTTCACTTCTGTCGGCGCTCCTGGAGTGCTACCCGGTGTTTTTTTTATATTCGTTTATGCCACAAAATTGACATTTATGTACACTTAAAGTACTCTGCACTCGCAAATTATTTCTTTGTCCCGCTTGCGGTGGAGACGTCTGGCTGTTGGGGTTCCGAGGCGTTACGGTTTTTGAAGGAAGTGGGGCGCCGTCTGCGTGGGAGAGGTTTTGACCCTCGCTCCGGGTCTTTTCTGGTGCAAAGGTTGTCCATCGCTGTACAGCGTGGTAATGCTGCGAGTGTGATGGGCACCTTTGCGCCGGGAATGACGCGGGGCGGGTTGTTTGATTGATTGTTATTTTTTTTTTTGTTTATTTATTGTTTGTTATTTATTTGATTGTATTTTTTTGACGTATTTGTTATTATGAATAAATATATATTCTTAAAAAACGTAGCGTAACGCAAAGGTAAAAAGACATGACATGACATGACACTACATTGTAGTTCAAAACAAAGTTTATGTTTGTTTATGTCACCAAGCACGATACAAATAAAAACTTCTGCCGTCACGTCAGTATGTAAATCCGCCGTTACGTCCACAATGTCAAAATCCGAACAATAAATGGTTACATCCCACTTGGTTCCGCTCCGTTTCGGCGGAACACTTTCGCTCTCGTTTGTTTTGTGTGCTAATTAGTTACCCACGCCGCTATTAATTAGTGACACTGACGCTATTTATTTTATTTGAATTCTTTACATTAGTTTTCGATGTCACATAAAACTAGGACTGAAACAGTGCAGAGTTTTAATACGAAATTGCCATAATCAGACATTTTAAGCGAAAATCGGTGAACGTTTGGTGCCGGTAAAAATTATTTTATGTCTTAAATGTTTACGAAATTTAGAATTAAAGCAATACTTTTATGTCTAAGCTGAGGCCAAATCAAGAGTATTTTTTCGTATATTTTCTGGAACATACCGAACATGCATAAAAATACTTTTGGACATTATTGGTACCTACCTACCTTCCAGGAGATAGTATATTATGACACATTATGTTAATTTCCCCAAGCCCTCTCATTCTGAGAGGAGGCCTGTGCCCAGCAGTGGGACGTATATATAGGCTGGAGATAGATATGTTAATTTAGTTCACCAGATAACAATTTGAACTGTTTTAACAGTCAAACTGTACTTCAATGGGTGTTACGTAACGGGACATGCCGTATACGCCGAAATTTTAACTTGATATCTTGCCTTTCAGCTCACACTAATAGTGTTTAATATGAGAGTGTAAGGGACGCAACACGAACTTCGATTTTTTTTCATAGTAGCCCCCCGAGTAAGGGCGTATTTGGGTTAACAGCCATCATAAATTGGTGTGTCGGAAAGGGAGTTTCAATGCTAATAAGCAGATAATATGAGCTTTTATATTTAATTATGTTTCAGCGGATAATATGAGGGAACATGCAGAATAAACATGGAATTATGGAAATGACGCGGGAGGGTCAGCGCGGTTGTGGTTACTGTGCCGTGCTTTAATAAAATTTAATTTTCCGAGAAATGGTAATGAAGAGTTTTTGTCATCCAGATAGCCTAGTTTTAGTGTTACTAGTCCTAGTCACGCATAATATAAGTTATGGCGAAAGATCATTAATGCAAACAATACGTTTAAATGGCATACAAAATTCATTTAATGTCAATTTTTAGTAATGTTTGTGAGAAGCGAGGCTCTCGCTGCCTCGACGAAAGTGTATACGGAGTTAGAAAAAAAAACACCGGGTAGCACACCGCAAAAAGCGAAAAGAAAAACATTTTTTTTTTCACGAGATTTTAACTGCGGTCGCCTGAGAGAACGCACTGTTATTCCACACTTTATTTCACTAGGCCAAACGTTACGTTAAAGCGACGAAATCAATGTACACTTCAAAAATCGAACGCGACTTTAGCTTCATTCGTATTTCGAAATAAGCTCTTACAGGATTCTGATATCCTGGTACTTAAACTCTCCCTCCGTCTTACGCCTGACTCGAGTTTAACATTTTTTACCCCATCCCAAGAAGTGTTCAACTCCGCTAAGAAGTTTTCACTTCAAAAATGGATGAATACATACAAAAAGTGGACTGATGGCCTGGTGCAGGTTGCGAAACGAGTTGCTAAATGCCGAGACTTTTCGATGTGAGCTGCTGAAGAGCTTCTCTGCAGTTAACTCCTGGCTGATGATTACATGAAACAAAACAATATAATTATACATTTAACTTTTTTGTACAACACAGGTACAATTTTTAAGTCGGTCCAATCTCTAAAAGTAGGTGCAAATCAACTGGCAGGATTTCACAAAAAAAAAAACTTTTTTTTGCAAATAGGCCGCCAAGGGCTCTTTTACATGTCTTTTCTTTAACATTAACACCAACTAAACACTCAAAGATATTCAATTCATAACGGGTAAAGAAAAACAGAATTTTGTAAATGAAATTATTATAATCAACATTGAGTAAAATAAATAATTTGTAAAATGTAATGTAATTTTTGTAATTGATTGAAGTTTACAATCCACCTTAATCCATGCGGGTCTGGCGTTTCAGGAAAAAAAAAACAAACTGGTAATTGCCATAGTAAGTATTCATTGAATTATCATTACCGTCGGCTTTACACACAGAACCATTTGAAACTGATAAAATATGCTTTCATGAATTGTTTACTAAGGGTCGATATTTCAATCAATAGGACCTATTCGACGAACAACTCTGTGGGTATTTGTCAGTTAAGTGCTTATCTGAAGGTTGAAAAATCGGCCCTTAGTTACTAACAGGCGATGCTAATAAAAAGATAATCAAAATGTGCAATACTCGTAACTGCGGGCGTTTACTTTGAATATTAATCGTTAGCATGACTAACTGTAATTTACATATCACGTGCAGTACTTATCCACTGGTTCATTAAATGACTTATTTCACAAATTGCCCCAATTACGTCTTTCGCGGCTTGGTAGGTAATGAGAGAAAAGATGTGGTTGCATTTCATCATAAGCTTTAGTTGTATATTTGACACCGACTTAGCTTCTTTACGTACCTAAGTCAAATTCGAACTCAAATTCTTCATTACGATGTCCAAACAAGGGGTTTAAAAGTAGGTATTAAGTTCAAATTACACGTTTAATTTACCTTCTACGGGCAAGCACATAATGTGTTAATAGGAATAGATATTAAATTAAACTGCTAGTTGCTTCATAAATTTTATAAATGTAAAAAAATCTCGGGGCATAAGGAAATCACCAGGAAAACAGGCCGTCTATTAGACTCTTGAATCACACTAATTTTGATGTGTTAGCTAGCCAAAACTTAGCTCTTGGGATATTTTTTAGGAAATGCTGACTGCTCCAAAAATAACATCATAACTAAGGTCACTAAAAAGATAGATCGTTTTTTGTTTTGACCCGAATACCTACTTAAAGAACTTAAACCTTTCTTTTTAAATGTCTACACTAAAACAAAGCATGACACATAAAATTGCCTGACAGTAAGTGAATAATTCACTCTGAGATCTCCGGAACCAAAATAAAAAGCTCATACGAGTCAATACACTTCAAATGCCCTCATTTCCTAAGTTCACTGCTCAGAGGTGTAAAAACACTAACCTTGTTTCGATAAAAGTTTATGAATCACCTTTCAGGTCAACGTTTTAACTGGATCGTTTCCTACTCACTCTATTATTTATACCTGTCCACCTCCACTTTTAGTCTGAACTCCTAGTAACTCCGGTTTCGAATTAGACTTCTTAAACGCCCTAAATACTTTCTCCATTCCAATAAATTTTAAGGCCTTTGTAAACAAATCATGAAGAATGTGAAGTTATTTCCAACCGAAACAAGAAAATAGAGCCTCTGCAAAACAATCAAAATAAATCTTTTCTAGAAACTAAACCGCACGCGCTCACCCTTTAAAAAGGTATTCCTTTAAGATTGATTCCAATCGGATCCTCGACTCATATAATTATGATTTGAACCTTATTTTGTTGAGTCCATTTCAATGAACAAAAAGCATTTACTTAGCTGCTCCGCTACCCAAACACGCGCGAGCAGCGGAGTAGCAACGCTAACATTTTCTGTTACATTAGCTACAAAACTATTTAAATGCCACCAAAACGAAACTCTCTAACAACAATTTGCTCCAGCTAATAACCCCGTACGTAAAACCAGTAATTCAGCCGTAATGATAACAATTACCGACGCTTCGTGAACTTCTACCTTCGCCCTTTTTACCGTCACGACCTGCACAAACCAACGCTCCGAATCGTGCTCGTGACCGCGGCGCCCTACTTTTTCAACCACCCTAAAAACAATCTCTATAAACGTACCATCTCTACAGAAATAAGAGCGAAACTCCAACAACCATAGACTTTTTCCGTCGACCAAATTCGTGATACAGTCGTATGCTTTAGGTGGGTTTGCGGTTGCAAAGAGTTTTGAGTTCGATAGCCGCAAAGGTAAAATGGTTATCATAGGTTCAGTCCACCTGATCCTACCACGTAATTGTACTTACATAAGTTATTTACATTGTTTCCTGGAGTTTAACGGGTGCATTGGGATTGTTATTTAGAAAGTGGATGGAAAGAGAATGGTTAAATAATTAGATATCCGTGATGGAATGGAAGACGGCAGCTTTCCGTTTAAAGTTACATTAAGCTGCGTAAGCTTTAAGTGCTGTTCTATTTGAATTCAAAACGCTTAATCATACGAGACGAGCTACGTTAAAAATGTAAGTTGAAATGGTATTAGGCCGTACCTAACTATGATACACCTCTATCCACCTAGGTGTTTGACTGCAATGAATTGATGACTAAATCAGAATACGCCGATATTCTACCGATACGCTCACAATCTTGCTAAACATGGCCTTTAGGTTCCGTTACCTCAGGACCTGTCTACCCCGTCAGGGATAAAGACGTGATTTATGTAATGTACTAGCTGTTGCCAGCGACTTCGTCTGCAAAGAATTCGTTTATCGCTATACCGCGGGAACTACGCAATTTTCCAGGATAAAAAGTAGCCTATGTGCTATTCCAGACTTTTCTCTATCTACATATATGCCGAATTTCATCCAGATCCGTTGGGCCGTTTTGGCGTGATTGAGTAACAAACAAACATCCATCCATCCATCCATACTTTCGCATTTATAATATTAGTTAGATGTATACAACTAACCATGCTGCCACTTACTTAGTGCCTCATTTGTAGAATCTGATTTATGAAAGGTTTATAAGGGAAGGAAACCGGTATCGTGATGGCCCGTATAATTTGTTTCGCTCTGGTTGGGAGCTTATCAGATTACAGACTGCTGCTGATAGCATTCTATTACTACACACCGTAATGCCGGCTCCATACGTTTGGCAAACATCGACAAACACACGGGACGCAGTCATATGATAGAATAAGACAGGAATATCTCTGCTCCAACATTATGACTGCCTCCTGATTTTGCTGATGTTTGCTAAACGCGTGGCGCCGGAATAACCGCCTTATTCATAAACGCTCTATAGGCCTCTGCTAACTTAGCAATCGTTTGTCCTTGTCTGTCACTTTGACATTTACCTTTCACAGATAAGGACAAACGATTATTAAGTTAACAGAAGCCTTCAGAGCGTTTATGAATAAGGGGTTAGAGTCCACGCTAGGCGAGAGAGCCGGCAAATTGCATTACTGTGAGGTAGCATGCGAATCTGCGAACTGGGGGGCTACTCTGAAATTCGATTTTCGAAGTTCATATCACGCCGTCCCTCTCACTCTCAAATTAATAACTATTAGTGAAAACGGAACGGCACGAAACGAACTTCGAAAATCGAATTTTGGAGTATAAGGCCTGGCTGGTTTGTCGGACTGGCTGGTTCGGTGGTTCGTCAGTGCGACTGAAATCCATACATCGAACGCTCGTTCGATGATTTGAAATATTTGGTTTTTGGATTTCGAGAGCACGGTGAGATCGCTTTGAACGGGGCTTGCAGATGCATCCCGGCATTTTTTATGTAAATATTAATTGATTCAAAACGAAATAAAAAGTATTGAAACGTAATGAATTGTTTTAAATAAAGTTATAGGCCTTCAGCACTCCCAGTTTTTTTAGGCCGAATTCAATACGAATCCCCGTACTAGTTCGAGTGCCTCCTCATAGCAGCTCCACAGTACACAGGTACACAGCGCATCCTTTTCTTAAACTAAGCACACATGGTAATCATGAACGAGAAAGAAAGTAGCAGTGGTGTGTCCTGACACTCGATTCCCACCAAGTTCATCTACCACTTTCATTATAATCCCTGCGTTTCTCCTGTCTATTTGTTTCCGCCACCTACGTAACACGTTGGACGCCGTGGGGGCCACCATTTGGGCGACACTCGAAAAGCCCGGGGGGCCAGATCAAAAATCCTAAAATTTCCAAAATATGTTTTTCCGGATTTTTACTGTACCGTTTAGGAAATGCATAAAAATGCATGGTACACATAGACATATTTGTTTTTTCTTATTAATTTGGCAATTATTCAACCGTCGCTCATATGTGTCCCCCACGGCCCACACGGACAGAAAACCGCTAATCCGTCGCCAGGGGCCGCGCGGGTCACGCTGTCGGTCCCCCGCGCCCGCCGCCCCGCGCGCCGCGTTATCCTGCGTATGCGTACGCGTCGTCCTTTCAGTGTCCACGGAGAAAAAAGCTATCGCTATCTCGCAGAAACCATACCTATGATTGTCTGGAGTAAAAACTACTTATCTAACTGTCAGCTATATGTCCTTCCCCGCTACTGAAATTATATCCAGGTATACCGAATTCCAGCGGTTTGAAAGTGAAGAGGTAACATACAAACAGACACTTTTCGCTTTTATAGTATTACTAGCTTCTGCCCGCGACTAATACGTATTAACCTTCCTCTTAAAATCACTATCTATTTAAAAAAAACCGCATCAAAATCCGTTGCATAGTTTGAAAGATCTAAGCATACATATGGGCAAACAGATAGCGGCTTTGAATATAATAGAATAGAATAGAATAGAATCGTTTATTGCAAGTCACATTACATTTTTTGTTTTATACTATGTAGTGAATTATGGATAAAAAAGCATAAAAGGAACCCACGTGCAAAATCTCAGCTTGCTAGGTGGGTTAGGCTGTGCGTCAGAACTACCATTAAAAAAAACCTTGTACTTGTATTGGAAAATGCGATAACGAAACATAGAGTCACATTATTTTTCGTATTTACATAATTGATATTTATATATGTTAGTACATATATCAATATAGTGCAATTATAACAATAATCAATACAGTAAAGTACAGATGTTCCTAGTAAATTAGTGAAGAATATTACATCGCTACAAAATTTGTCGTCATCTATAGAAAATCACTCATATTTTTCTAAGTATTTGTCCTAAACGAAAACCAAGTAGGTTTGGTTTATCTGCAGGGCCACGCGGGTCATGTTAGATACAAATTTACTAAAGATAGGTGGCCGTTGGCCCAGCAGAGGCTTCCGAAATAATGTCTGACTCGCGGTCATATGGTGACCCCCACGGCCCCAACGGAAAGTGTCGTGTCGGCCACATGTGTCCCCCATGGCCCCAACGAAAAGACTCAATTTTTTCTCTGGCGTCCAACGTGTTAAACTGTCTCCAACTTATTTCTTTCTCGTATGATTATCTGGTAGAGATCGCTATCAAACGATAAGGCCGCCTATTGGCTACCTTGTTCATTGTTTCTGTATTGTTATGTGCTGATTTGTGGTGTTCAATAATGAATATTTGTATTGTATTGCACTCTTGCCTCACTCTTTTTTCACTCGCTTGTTTTTTTTTAGTCGGGCCCTACGACAATTTTCATGGAACGCCACTAAAAAGGATAGAGTTCCCGAGATTGCAACGCTCTTATAGATATTATATTGAGCGGTGCCTTAGAGTATAACTACTGTAATTGTATACTTTAAGGCACCGCTCCTAGCCTCGAAGATGGTACCTAGTAGTATTCCAGTATTCCAGAAAGTAGAAGTATTCCAGATCAATTTTATGACATCGAAAAAGTCCCACGAATTGACAAAGCAAGTCGTCGTTACTGCTAGCCGTGTAGTGCGTTCGTTACTTTACACACCGCGATTACACATTGAATGTACTTTAGGTACTGCAAATGTAATTTTTTTATTATTTTTATGTTTAATAATAAAAATGTAGATAAAATTGCATAAGTGAGCGGACTAAGCAAATATTGGGCGCCAAATGGCATTGAGGAAACGGAAGTGTCGTCGACCCGTAAGAACATTATAATAATATTCTGAAGATGTCCATACGCAATAAATATAAGCTTTTTAAATTCGAGAACTATTTCAATGTTACTGAAAACCCGGGTTTAATGGCTTCGCTAATGCCTACCGTGAGATTACGACACTTGGATTATGAAAAAACAAGATACGAAAAATCATTAATTTAAGTTAGTTTAATATTCGCGAAAACTTCAGTACCTATGTAATAGCGAAGAGTAATGAAAAGAAAAAACGATTAATTTTACATCACTTGGTTTTATGCGAATCGCGTTTGACATTTTTCGGCGTCTTCTTGGGTATAGGTTATCTTTCTGCTACAAAAGTATCTATGTGGACCCATTAAGTGAACATTTCTCAATTGTTTTTGCTATAAAATGTTTGTTTTTTACAGTAAATACATTTCACTATCAAAAAACCGCAACAAAAAGACAAAGACTGCTGTAGTTCTTGCTTTCGGACTTCTAACCTCTTTAGCCTTTGTTCGCACTGGTCTTCCGAAAATAATACTTATATTTTGAAAGTTAAAGTGTACAGATATTGTAGGTAATGCTCGCGTTTCCAAACTGAAATGTCTTGAACAATAACAGCCGGAGTGTGACCATTTTGCAAGCTGTCTGTTCAAATATTGCATAACGCGGTAAAATTGAAAATAACTAGGTAAATGTGAACTTTTTACTAAAGATAAGTATTTCAGTGTACTTAGTAATGTCGCGCGTTTTCTCATTTAACTTTAACAACTGGATAAAATGATATGCATTGTCTTGTTTAAGCAGGTAGGTACCTATATTTTGCAACCGATATAATTATACATACATAAATCACGTCTTTATCCCTTACGGGGTAGACAGAGCCTAAGGTGACAAGTGGCCTTAGTGGCCACGCCACGTTTAGCTTGATAGTGGGCGTATAGGTGGAAAGGGGTATTGATATATTTCACATTAATTTACTATGCATCAGTGACTATAATAGTTCTTATCTTTCAAAACTTGGGACGTTATTTGTAAAATATTACAAGAGTTTGCAATTAGTAACGCCATTTTGAATAGAGAACTTATCACCCCCAAATTTCTCGCCTAATTAATGAATTCTACCCTCGTAATGGTTATGTTTCAAACTTTACCCACGAACTCTGTTCTATCGCTATAGCTTTTCACATTAATTGTTTGTGTAACATATTTTAATAAAGTCCGCTAATTTAAGAAAGGAGCTTTTAAAAGTACCTTGCAAAGTTTAAGCTGCTTGAAAGGGTATTCGGTATCGTTTGTTTTTTCTTTACATCAACCCAACCTGGCCTAAATAAATTTATATTTACGATCTGTTCCATCCACCTCTCCACATTTTAAGTTCCTAGTATCAAGTGAGATGCGTCATTATTATGTCATATGCGTCCAAAACTAAGAAAGACGTGTTCTAAAGCTAAACCAAACCAAGATAACTAAAATACGAGTCGAGTAAATTACATTTTATAACCGAAGAAACCCTAAATGAGTCGTGCTGTTTGTGTACTAAATAAAAAAAACATTTAAGACGCAATACCTGACTGTTTTAAAATAAAAAGCGCTTTGTTATTTAGAATAGAGAAGCACTTTTTATAACCGTGATATTCTCAAAGTGTCAGACGTCGACGGTCGAGATTAGAAAAGGAAACTTAATTCTTAGGGAATGCGTAACCCGATCAGAGCGCGCCGAGAACGGATTACAGTAACCAGACCTTTAGCCACCGACTGCGCTTTTTATTTGTTTATAAATAACGATAGTAATAAAGCATTAAAGACTAATTTAAACTTTATTACATACATACCGCGTACATACACACGCCTCTTTCCCATAGGGGTAAACAGAAACTGTTAGAATTGATATCTAGTAGCAGATCGGTGTCCCATGATAACATGCAATATCCTAATGCAGAGTTTTTGCTTTGGCTGCTTCCTAGTAGTAGTTTTTGGGTGTTAGGCCTACGCCTAGAGTGTGAGAGGAGAGACTACTCTCTCACTCTCTTGCATTATTACTAAAAATGCTATAAGTATTTGTCTATTGTAACAACAACAACAACATAGAGTTAACCTTAAAAAATAATATAATGAGAAAAACAGAAGAACTCAGCAGAACTACTGGGTTTTAGTCTACCTTGGAAGTACAAACTGGTATGGCTAACTGTAATTAAGAGATCCACCCATCCTAGTCGGAATTGCGTGTCGTCGACGCAAGCAAAATTGGACCGCCATCTCGTTAATAGGTCAAACCATTCGACCACCATGTTTTTTAACAAACAAACATTACCCTACTAAAATGACCTCCTACTGACCTTTGTCAAGTGAAATGTGCCGGCGCAGCGCATCCAATATGGCCGCCAGTGAATGTCACAGACTCGAGGTTACGCGGAAATCTAAATCGCCCTAATTTGACAAATGTCATGGAGCTACAATGGAAAACACTTAGCACTCGATGCTTTTTTAATGTCCGAGGAAATAAGAGGGGGAGGGGTGCTGCTACGGACTATGATTTAGGAAATTGATAGTGTTAATTGTGATGGACGCGAACGGTCAAAGGATGGCTGCCGTGTGCTGTTGCTCGTCGATAAATTAAAAAAAACTTATTCCGGATAACAATACAATCCGTTAACAACGGTTGTGGCTGGCTGTGTGAACCTTGCTTCCTTTGGCTACCCCTGGAAGGATTAAAAAATGCAAAAGAATCGATCAAACATTACAAACGAAGGTAGAGATGCAGATAAAAAAGTAAGTAAACTTATTGCACAAAATGTAAATCACACTATTAAAGGCGAAAGTTTGTGACTGTGTGTGTGTGTGTATGTTTGTTACTTCTTCACGCGCAAACAGCTTAACGGATTTTGATAAAATTTAGAACGGAGATAGCTGGTACCCTAGATTAACACATAGGCTACTTTTTATCCCGGAAACTTGCATAGTTCTCGCGGGATAGCGATAAACATCTCACAGATGCCTAGATTAGCAACGTAAATTATTGCAGATTGCAGAATATCAACATCAAATCTTAAATCTAACTCTACGCGGACGAAGTCGCGGACAGAAGCTAGTTACAAATAAAAGACAGAGCAGTAGATATAAATGCTAAGTATACCCTACCGTACCATAGTATAGTGCCCATAACCTATTTTTCCAGTCAATTTGTTTGCTCATCCGCTGACAATAATAAACATAGTGTTATAACATGGTATTAAGTTTGACGGGGTGTAAATTCCATTATTGTCACGCTTAACGACAAAATAGGTCAAATGTGTAGGCCTTTGATAACGCCAAACCCTTCATACGTATACATATATGTCGTTATTATATACAGGGGGAATCAGGGCAGGACATTAAAATTAAGTAGGTTATGGGGTGATGAAACGCTATGTTTTTGTCGTTGAAAAATATTTTTTTGACAGTAGGTAAAATATGTATAATTGACTGTGTTTTGTTTAGTACGCTAAACAGGTGGATTAAGCCACAGAAAATGTCTTTTTATCTTTTGTTTATGTAAATCTATAATCAAAAGTTTATACCTTATAACAACATTTTTTAGCGCATTATCAATTTGTATTCCTTTTGAATTTATACCAAATGTGTTATTATAGCAAATGACTTTTGACAAATATTTATTCGTAGGTATTAATATTATAGAGAAGTAAAAGTAATCTCTGGATCTCCCGAACCGATTTAAAAAATCTTTTACCAATAGAAAGCCACGTTATTTGTGTGTCATAGAGTCTTAGGCTATATTTAATCCTGCGCGGACTAAGTCGCGGGCAACACCTAGTATTAAATAAAATGGATACCAAAAAAAGTAATCTCTGATTCCAGATCTTAACTTATCAGCTCTGGCTGCCCACAACTGTTATAATTAGTTCCAGCTTACAAATTCCGTCATTCGTTGCCGTGTTCGCACAAGCACGATATTTAAATAGCTCAGGTCTTAATTACCCGTAACTAACCTAAAACGAGAAGGCACTAAATACCAATACAATAGTTAGTGTCGCGAGGGAATGCGGGCTAATCCCAGCCTACATTATTGTTAGTGCTTTTAGCATACTAGCATATAGGTATTTACTTATAGATTTCTAATCAGATACTCAGTCTAAGCACGTGCCTGATGTATTGTGTATAAAAAAAACATCTGCTCTGCTTTTAAAGCAGGCCGAAAATAAAATTCCAGTGCTCACAGCGCGGAAAGGAAACAATTAGAAAACAATTGCTAATCGCCTATCCTTGTCCGCGCTTCGAGTTATTCTAGTTACAAAAATTTCGAAATTTAAAAATGCAAATTTTACATTCTACGGTTATGATGAAAAAACTGCTCCCTGGTCTCCATCTTGCTATTAGATAGAGTTGCCCTTTATTCTTGAAAAGTTAAAAAACGTTACCCACAGTAAAATTTATGTTGCGTCAGTAGTGGACGGCAAAAGCAAGTGTGACAGATAGAACCAATGAATGAATGTCTTAACCCGACGATTTTAAAGTTAAAGTTATTGTTAAAGTATCATGGTGCAACTCACACTAAAGCGGTAAAGTCAGCGCAAGTTTTGTTTAGTTAGTGCAATAAGATGTTATGTCATGTTTTATTACTTATACAATTTAGGAGCGTTTTATTGAGATTGCTTCTTAATTTATAGGCAAATTCGCCATTTACATATATTTGTGAAGAAATATTTTTAAATTGACTCCAAGTCACATACATACTGTACCATGTTTTAGCAAATAAATGACTGAATGTGATTTGCTTACTTATTTAAAACTGAAAAATAGTCTGAGACTAGATCACATACTGGCTTATACTGTGGCATTCTGCCGAGGGTGAAAGAGACAAATGCATTCCTTCGCTCGCATTGATCGTTGCATCACAAATGAGATAAAAAGCAATCGGAACCTGATTGCAAGCGAATGAGTCACGACAGTACTCTATAGACCATATTATAGTCTATGCGTACGCGCAGAGTTGTGTCAACCGATGACTCACTGATGTATCAGAATGAAGTATGAAAAATTGTAGTACCACGGAACAAATTTTACCTGTTTCGTGCTATGGTAAACCAAAAAAATTAAGTTTCATCTTTAACTAGCTTCTGCTCGCGACTTCATCTGCGTAGAATTATATAAACCTTCCTCTTGAAACACTACCTAGTATCTATTAAAAACAACATCAAAATCCGTTGCGTAGTTTTAAAGATCTAAGCATACATAGGGACAGACAGCGGAAAGCGACCATGTTTTATATACATGTACTAATTTTCCACTGAATTTGCATTGTCCTTTAGTCTACATAATGTAGGTACCTCTGCAAATTCTGAAGATAGCTTACTTGTAACAAACATTGCAAGTTAAATATAGGCTTTTAATAATAAATTACTTTAATCTCCAGCCTCTATACTGCTCTGCTGGGCACAGCCCTCTTCTCAGAATGAGAGCGCTTGAACTGTAGTTCCCACGCGGGTCCAGTGCGGATGGAAATTACATTATTAAAAAAACAGTTGAATAATGTACCTACACTTTGGTTCATCTATTTCGCTTGACGGTCAGACTTGAGCCCCATTGTCATAAAGTGCACAGAGACTATAGATTAAAGACGGCTAAAAAGGTGGAAATTTAAACCTTTAAACGCGTCCATATTGAAGAGTAACGAAACCTAAACGCAAAACAACGCGTTAGCAAGTAACCTGGTGACTCGCAGACCGGTTTGAGCCCACCAAACCGATATACAACATACAGCACTATAATATGACTATAGGTACGTTAGCTGCATCCAGGCAAACCAGAGACAGAACAGCGGAAACACGCGTTGATGCACTTTGAATATTTGCGAATACTTCTTCACTTTTTTTATGTAAAAGAGATGGAATGGAATGGAAGCGGTTGAAAGATGCCCACCAAGAACTTGGTAGAGAATGTATGAGAAGAAAAGGGAGAACTTTTTATAGATTAACCCCCTTTTTCATAAACGCTCTATAGGCTTCTGCTAACTTAGTAATCGTTTGTCCACAGATTGTTTCACAGATAAGGACAAACGATTGCTAAGTTAGCAGAGGCCTATAGAGCGTATATATAAGGGGGTACAAACCGAGAGTCACTTATTTGTCAACCCAACTGATTAATCGTTTATTTGTTTCAAAGCAACTGAAATCCAATTTTATCATATGCATTATGAAATAGTAGCAGATTAGCAACGTAAGAGAAAGTGCGATATAATAAATCATTCCGAGCCAGTCAGAGCCATTTTTCTTACATTAAGATATGAGCCTCTAGGAACTCGGTTCCACTCTTAATTGAAATGAGTAATCTTTCTTTTATTCAGCTATTGAACTTTTAGGTATTGCCTCAGTTATTTCAGTATTAGTATACTATAGGTACACCTATGAATTTTATAGTTAGTTAAAAATGGACTACATTGACATTGTTTTTTTTTAAGTTGTTCCTTGGTATTATTTGTGGATGGTGTGCTGAAATCGACCTTATTTCGTTTCATAATTGTTAGTCCCTTTTCATTTGTTCTCTCTTGGTTATCGGGGTTTAAGTTAACATTTGCTTCACCATTCCTTATTAGTACAGTTTCGATTTTGTGATATACAGTTTCATATCCAAATTTGGATATTTAAAAGCATTGTGTTGTAACTGGACTTGCTTCATTCGGGTAACATGTTTTTATTGCTATTGCATATTAAGTTACCCACTTGCTTTCAAGTTTAAGTGTTCTTTAGTGACAGCAAACTTTATCATATAGTAATGAGGCTGCAATAGCCTAATACAGTCTACAACTCCAACCTGTGTTCAGTTTTCTTTAAGGTGGAAACACATTATTAACACGCGACGCGACCCGATGCAACGCGACGCGTGTTAAGTCGAATCAAATTGTATGATTTTCTATGACCAGAACCACACTATGAACATCCGACGCGACGCCATGCGCATACATTCGTTGCATCGGGTCGCGTCGCGTGTTAAAAATGTGTTTCCACGTTTATTTAGATCAAAGCCTATTCCAAATTCAAAAATTTTAATTCATATTGATCGTCTCGTTCGATGCTTTATTGCGAGATCTGGTAGAGTCAATAAGTACTCACATACAAAATTATACCGCAAGATTTTCACAAAGCCATCTTAATGTGCTAGTATATTATAAGCCCAGTGCTTACCTTACTATCTAGTATCTTGTGTTGTGCTGTGATTGACCACTAGCTAACTAATATATCTCTAAAAGACACTATGACCATCGCATTGTGATAATCTTCCTTATTTCCAAAGGCACATTTTGTAAGTCTGTCTTTGTTTTTTACCTTTCCCTTAACCGCTTATCTTTTTATAACAGTTTAACTATGTACCTAGGTGCATTATATCACTTTATAGTATAAAACAAAGTCGCTTTCCGCTGTCTGTCGCTATTAAAATTAAATTTAAATTTTTAAGTTTTAAATTTTTAAAACTACGCAACGGATTTTGATGCGGTTTTTCTTTAATAGATACAGTGATTCAAGAGAAAGGTTTATATGTAAAATTTTACGTAGACGAAGTCGCGGGCAGAAGCTAGTTTTAATTCAATTTATCGCTTTATACCTACTGCCTTAGCGTTGCGAAGGTTGCGTAGGAGTTGTAATATCAGATTGAAAACATTTCCTTATAGGTAAGACTTCGCAATGTATGATTATGAAATAAATTGCCCAGCAGTGGGACTCAGACTAGTATACATACACAGGGGTAGACAGAGCCTAAGGTAACAGACCTACCATGTTTAGCAAGATTGTGGGCGTATAGTATATGTGGAAAGTGGAATCAATATAGTGATGGTTTGCCAGCCGCATCGCCTATAACATGATTGCTAATATTTTTTACATGTTTTTTGTTTCAGTATTGTTTAAAAATATACTACGTTCTATTCACCGCCTGTGGTACCTACCCCAAATTCCTGGTTTATCAGCGACAAGTTGAACAAAACACTGATAAGATTGCATCTTTCTGCTATTTCGAAATGCAGTGAATCATGGATCGGAGATGTCGAGATAAGGCCATATATTAGCGAGATAGAGTGTTATGAAAGAAACGAAATCACTACGATGAAGCCTAATCTTTATACACTTAATCATTATCTTAAATCATAAGTTTCCAATATGAGGACATTATTGACAATTTGAATTGCGATGCGTGGTTAATATGAAGGCAATCGGCGTAGATTCTTGTCGAGTTTGTAATGTAAACAGAATTGACACTTGTCACTGACTATTGTCGAGACGGTCAAATAGGAGCCTGCATTCTTTAAAGATTGTTGAAAGTCTAAGCGCACCCCGTAGATTTAGTACTGCGTTCGTCAAACGGGACTTCGAACCAATAAACCATATGAATATGAATATGAATATGAATGGTCGAATAATTTTTGGACGAGTGATCGTTTGGTCTTATCTGAATTCATGCTGAAATTGTTTACTTTTTAGGGTTATAAAATATGCCTAACCTTTTCTACACCAATGTAAAATATTTTCCGAAATATTTTCAGTTATCGCAAGAGAAATTTAGACCAAACAATCATTCGATCAAACAATAGGGTAGAGCAAGTATTATTTGACAACGTTTCATAGAAAACCTGAAAAATATACCGATCTTCAAGTTCCGTGCCTATTTCTATCTCACTATTTTAAAGAAAAACCGATGACTCGCTTCTTGAGTCACTGACTATCATTATGGGCATTCAGAACATTTGCAGACTAAAAAACCAACTGAAAAAGCACAAACGGAAAATATGGAAATACCTATGCGCCACAGGTGTTAAATACGTCCACGTGTGTCAATACCTTTTTAAAATACGTTCTGTCACTGGCTGCAAAAATTAAAAAAAATATACAAAACCCGATGGACTACAGAATCGGCTAGTCAAAATGCAAATTAAACTTAAACGTTCGTTTTTCTAGTCACAGTGTTGTAAATCCCAGACGACTATTACGCTAACGTACGCGTTATTGTCTGCAGCGAACTACCGCTTAACGCAAACCGGTCTCGGAGTAACCGACGCGACTTGAAAATTGATTCAGAGATCTTAAACTAGATAGAGTTTGTAAATATAAATGAAACAATTTTACAGTCTAATTTCTAGCCAAGTAGAGTTGACCAGTAAATTGCTTTATCCACCGTAAAGCCAATTAATATTAATATTAATATACTAGCTGTTGCCCGCGACTTCGTCCGCGTGTGTTTTTTGTGATAGTTTAGAGCTATTCTCGATATCAAAATTGTTATTATTATACCCTTACAATAATATGTACTAATCCTTAAACAGGCACATTCAAATAGTTTTCTCGAATAGGTAGGTACTATGTACATTCAGATTTTAAGAGGGTGCATCCGTGCTGAGCTCGCAACGTCGCATTTTTGGCGATTTTTTGCGATTATTTCACAGAAATTGAATGAAAGTATCAAATGTCCGTCTGTAGTGCACTTCGTTTTTAGTGTATTAATGTGTCCAATGCAATCATTAATGGTGATGGACTTTTATTTTCGTATTAAAGGGATAAAATATTATATTTCGTTTAATAAGAAAATAAAAGTCCATCACGATGAATTATTGCATTGGACACATTAATACACTAAAAACGAAGTGCACTACAGACGGACATTTGATACTTTCATTCAATTTCTGTGAAATAATCGCAAAAAATCGCCAAAAATGCGACGTTGCGAGCTCAGCACGGATGCACCCTCTTAAGTAGGTATTTGTGAAAATTTTGTAAGCTAGCTTACCTTGAAGTGTTTAAGATACCTACATATTGCGCTAAGGCCCAGCAGCGCAGCGTTATATATTCTTTGGCAGTGTGGTACTTAACCACAACAATAAAAATCTTATAAAAAGTCTGAGGACAGAAACTTTTACAATTTCAGTAACCAACTTTTTCACAATAAAATTCTGACATGTTCGTAGCGCAGGCGTAAACGCGCCTTTTGATTTTGCTTTTTTTAGGCAAAGGTACTGAGAGCATACAGCCAAGCGGTTCATTCACGCCGCCCTCATAATAATGTCAGCTTATTATTTATTATTTATTTATTTATTATTTATATCATTTATAAGAGTGCGTTTGAAAACCGAACGCGTTGTGAATAATAGCGCAATAAATAAGAACAAAGTAACGGTATTGCATATTGAACTTTAGGTGTTAGGTAAAGAACACAATTTCGGACGCCAATTTAGGTTGGACAAAAATGTCTTCGTTGAAAAAATACCTGTGCAGAAAGTAATTATTTTATTAATGTTTTTTCACAATTGACACACTTTTCCGGCTTTATGTCCTATATACATTTTCTTCATAGTATTATTGTATTTGTAATTATTACCAACTAATTATACCGAGGAAAGCAGATTTTTTTTGAGTTCCGCTATTTTGTGCGTAATCACCTCAAAAATCAAATTTCAAGAAAACCGAAAAAATATATTTACCTGTATTAGATTGGAAGTATATGTAGCAAATTTAAAAGGTTAAACTTCATTGGTTTTTATTTTATAGGTGCATGAAGTTCATTATTTTTTAACTCATAACCCTCTTTTTTACGTCTCTGGGTGAGATTAAAAAAAAATGCTAAAACAGGTATTTCTTTATTTTTATTACTGAGTATATATTCTGAGTTTCATGATTCTAGAACAACCTAAATTTTTTTTTTCATACAAACTTTAACCCCCCTTTTCACCCCCTTTTTCTAATATTTTCCAAAATTTCTATAGCCTAGATCCTATTCTGAATGTATTTAAATAGATTTGTGAACATTTCAACAATATCCGTTCAGTAGTTTTTACGTGATGCTCAGTCAAACAAACAAACAAACAAACAAACAAAAATTTTAAAAATGGTTTTAATATGTTCAGTTACTTATTTTAAGTCACCCTGGTCGGTTTTTTTTTTTAAATATTCAATGTACAGATTTTTTGGTCTCAACGATTTTATTATATGTATAGATAACATAAGTCTCCAATGTCAAACACTTCTTGACACTTCTTGTCTTTAAAACAATAACAAAGTCAAGAAACTCTATGTTTTTACTAATAACACAAAACGCTCCACATTCCTTACTCTTAGATTATACACGAACCAGACTCCATTAGTTGATAGGAAAACGAGTAAAACCCATAATTTACCTCCTTTTAAAAATCGAAAAATTACTGCCAACCTGTAATTTTTTAAACCAAAACATCTAACGTTCTAACGTAAACCCAAGGGAAGAGTCGTTAAGGGTTTTAAACACTGGCAGTTTGTGAACAGAAAACCGCATGATTAAATTAAAAAGCCATAAAATATTCCGTTGCATTCTATTTTTAAATATTTAAGCCTGGCTGAAAAG
The DNA here is from genome assembly GCA_963854515.1 of Pandemis heparana. Lineage (NCBI taxonomy): Eukaryota > Metazoa > Arthropoda > Insecta > Lepidoptera > Tortricidae > Pandemis > Pandemis heparana. The sequence continues at coordinate 14,131,960 of OY978010.1, read as the reverse complement.
GCTAGACCCAACGCGGGAAATTTGCTCTGAGCACTGCATGCCGCCGGCCATGCGTCATTTTAAAAGGAAATTTGCCTCATGTTACGAAGGATTTCCCTCGGACTTTTACCAGTATAAAGGGGCCGTTTAGTTCTGACAAATTATTTGGGGGAACAAAATGAAGTGCCTCCCATATATAAAACTACCTCCAATGCGAGAAGTATAATACTGTATTGTGTAGAATTTTTCGTGGGATTCGTAGAAATACGAGAGCTAATTGATAGCTAAGTTAGCCTGACTGTAATCATAGGGTATCTAACAAGAGCAGTCGCAATCTTAATCACTATAGAAACAACGTTACAGCCGTAAAAAGATTTGCATTGCCAGCTCGACAGACATACAACATGGTCTCCGATTTCGTAGCTTAGAAAATAATCTAAGGCTGAATTAGCCGATATAACCTCCTGCCACCCATTGTCCTAAATAAAGGACAAAGTAAATTTGAATTTTACATAAATGACATTGGATTTGAAATCCAACAACCAAAATTTTTCTATGGGCCGCAGGGCAGGAGGTAAGACAACATCTATACAGTTTATCACGTGCAGAGCCTCTAGTGTAAGTTTTCGCATATAAAAACGTCTCGAACGCGTTCACGTAAACGTCTCAATTACTATGGAATAATTGGCAGCGCCACTTGCGGATCGATACGGCAACAAAACAAACTGTTCTCATAGTATTTGACATTTCAACGCAAACGCGTTCGAGACGTATTTTGTAACCGAAAACCTACGCTAAGCATACTGGTTGGAAAATACCAAAACTCATTTACGGTAGGTAGGTACCTTCTTTCTTGGTTTGTAGGTACAAAAACTGATTTCGCAGAAAAAGTTTATATCTCGGAAAATCCGAATAACGGACGGGCTAAAGCTTCATTGGTTATGATAAATTTTATAAAACATACATACACAAATCACGTCTATATCCTTACCTACAGTACGGGGTAGACAGAGCCTAAGGTGACAAGACCCACAGGCCACGTTTAGCAAGATTGCGGGCGTATACAGGATGTATCAGATAGCCCCTAACAATAATCAACTGGGGTATACATATAACCATAGCTACAGAAGCTAAAAAAATATTTAAAAAAAATAGGAGTATTTTTTTTTATATATTTTCTATAGGAATTGTAGTATTAACTGTAACTGCCATACGGTTGATTAGCCAGTGTCATATAGATTTATATTACAAAAATAAAACATAATTTGCGTACGCGAGAAACTAACTACATATTAAGTTGCTACTCCGGTTACCCGCCACCGATTAAGGATAAGGCGCAACTATTTGTGTAACTATTTTCAATAAGCGCCATCCAAAACTCAAAAAACTTTCAAAAACAACCGACCGCGATCTACACTCAAGGCTCTCCATTTTATAAGTTTATAGTATCACTTGCAAAAAAACTAGTAACTTTTAAAACCTATCCACATCGATAAATCTCAAACCGCCACAGATACAAACTAGTTTGCACTAATCAACATCCGAACAGGTTCTGTTGAATTGATTACGGCCAACGTCACACTGTCAACGAACTAATTGACAAACAAAGGACACCATGCTAGCACAACCGTGCATGGCTGCATGTCATTTGGCACAAAAGGAGCGAATTTTTGAAGTTTCATTGTACTTAACGCAATGCAATTACACTGGGAGGCATCATTTGCGAAGAAAAAATATGTTAAGGACAAGAAAAAAAACTATGATTATGTGTAACGGTTTCGCTTTACGAAAGGCACAAAGAGCTGAAAGGACACGTGACTTAGGATAGGACAGACTTAGGCGACTGCTGCGACAGAACGTATAAGAAGAAAAATGCAATATCAGACTTGGCTGTTTGAGCTTGATGCCTTTTGCCTTTCCGATATGGAAGAACAAAAGAAAACAGCAGCTTCCGTCATCGCTAAGTTCATCGGTTAGTTAGAAGATGTTAACAATCTTGAATAATAGATATAGTAAGTCTAACTATGACGACACAAAAGGAACGAATAAAAAATAACTAATTAATATTTCTACCACGTGGCATACAATTTACACTGTCATCGAAGAGGATACGGCCTTATTTACCATAAGGTAATACGACGTTAACATTCAAGGTGATAAGGACCTGATAAAATTGTACTGGTGTACTTGTACGTCCTTTTTACGCGTGTAGAGTTTCAAATAAATACTACGCAAATCTCAATCACAAGTCATTACGTGGCCGAATAATCTTCATGTTGTCTGGCGCTTACATCCTTTACCTTTTCTATCCAAGAAAAAAATAGAATGACAGCGTGACTGTCATTCGAATTTATGAATATTTAAAGGTTGACTTTGATAATCAATAATCTTTGGATTACTGTTTTAGAAGGATTAAACGGGCTTAGAAATATAGAGAAACACGGTAGTAAAACTAGTAGATAAGAAAACTATGGCACGACTTTGCGATAAACGACTGTAGCTACAATTCTATTCCACTAGTTTACAACAACTGTTTTATGGCTTCTAGAAATTACCTATAAAAGATCCTTTAATTTAAGTAATCCAGCTTCTAATTGTTTTTAACACTTTTCATACATTCATTTCTGGTCAAAATAACTAGGAACTTGGATTAATCAACGCAGCGCTGTCGCTTAGCGAATAGCGAAGGCAACGAGCGCGCATAGCAAGTCCATATTATCCAAAACACGCTCATCATCTTTTTCTACCTCGATCCTACGCAATTTGAGGGAAAGAAACAGAAGACGATTGTAGGTTCAAGTGCTTCTGACAGTGTGTTAGTAAAGATAAATTATTGCTTGTCTATCTATTCAAACATTTCTCGTCTTAGTCTAGATTATGTATCTAAACGATACTGAAAACTAGAACACATAGAAAAATCCGAAAAGTAAAGCTATGGCCTGGAATCGAACCCGCGGGTCCTCATCATTCCGAGATGCGTGCTTTTACCCTTACACCACCCATAGCTGGTAGAGTCTAGATTCGCTGGAATGCTTAGAAGATATCCGTGTTGTACTTCTTTGTATATTAATTACTAGGTGTTTGCCGCGGAAACTATGCCATTTTCCGGGATAAAAAGTAGCCTAAAGTAGAACATAGTCTATCTCTGTGCCAAAATATCCGTTCTTCAGTAATAAACATCTATATTTCCTCACAAACTTTCGTATTTATAATAAAATTCTTAAACCGCTAAGCGAGTAGTAAGACGCTAAGCAATTGGACGAAGCCTTTAAGGTATAGGAGTCGAACCAAACCTTATTTCCGAGCAAGTCAAATAGGTCACGAGAGAAAGGATGTTGCCTTGAGACAGTTTCAAACAGCTGCCTTTAGTTTTGGTCCATATCGTGTGAGCGCTTTGATATGTATTAAAGTGGATTTAATACAGACACCTAACCTAACCTTGTTTAAAATAAAGTTAGGTTAGGTTAGGTTAGAAAATAAACAGAACCTCAAAATTGACCGCTTAATTATTTCATCCCCGTGATTCAAAAGAAATAAATCCGAATACGTTAGAACTTATTTACTACGAGAAACACTTTTATTTCTGGTTATTGTCAAACAACACCGAATACAACCAAGTAAATACCTTAAGAAAAACAGGACATCCAAGACCAGATTACACGTTGGCTCCAACCCTACAAGCAACAGCTTGACTCTCATTAAATACCTCTTTAACACAGATTTAAAGCATTTACTTAATGTTAATGTAGCGTTCAAATTTATTGATCCTACTTTACAACCACCTAATATCTTGAAGCCTTTTGGTCCGCAATCTCAATTTCTCAAATAAGTATAATTAAAACCAAAAGCCAGCTGCTGCGGTAGAGAAAAAAAAACGTATTTTATATCAGCGAAACACGTTCACAAAAAGGCTGTACTTGCTCAAAATTTATAAGTAACCGTATAAATAACACTTATTATCAATAACATACTCGCGTACTGAAAAACAGGTGTTGAATTGAAAAAAAAAACAAATCTCAGACCAACGACTAAAAAAACAAACGGCCAGTATATTTTGTCTAGTGAAACTCAAAAACAACTTACAGGAATGAAAATCCGATAGTGTTTGTGTGATAATTAGAGCACAGCACGTTTTTTTTTTAATTCTAGGCACTGGGTACGCGCGAGCGGCTTGCGCGGCGACTGCGGGAGGACTGGAACCCTCTTTTAGAGAGGGCGGGAGGGGCGAGGCCTCCATACTCGGACTACGCACAAATTACTTAGATTCGATTTACATTGCGCGCGAGCTAGATTAATCAGGGTTTTGATGGTTATTGAAAGAAGTTTCAACTGATCTGTTATCCGGTTCGAAGGACTAATCTTAAATGTGCCTCATGTTCGTTTCGACAGTTAAACTGAATCAATATACATATCATATCAGCCAAAAGCCGTCCACTGCTGGGCATAGGCCTCCCCCAAGGCTCTCCACTCGGACCGGTCCTGTGCCTTCCGCATCCACCGCAATATAATATACGTATGAAAACAACAAAGTATTTACAAATTAATAAGCTTTAACGGCCTTCAACTTTCCATGATGTCGAAAGGCTTAGGGAAAATTTAAATGATGTATAGCTAATTTAAACGCTTAATGATAATATGCAAAATGTATCCTTTCGACATTAAATTTGGGTTGTTGTCAAAATTTTAATACAACTGCGACTGTCTGCGACTCAAAGCGTCATTGTATGGCATCAAGGCAGCAAGTCGTCGTCTCGACGCGTCCAATTATCGTTCGTGGTACGGGGTGAGGTCGCCGACTCGATTCGGCATGCAGCGGTGCATCCAAAGATGGGAAACTGCGGGAAACTAGCCTGCGCGCACAAATCGCACAGATAAGATAAGTTAGCTGTCTCTAAGGCAAATAAGACACTGAAAAAATGTACTTAATTAGAATGCGGGTGCGGTACCGCTTCCCTATTTTTTTTAATGACATAGATAGTGAACTGACACCTAAGACGACACGACGAATACATTAAGATCATAATTAAAGGGAAACGGAAGAGAGGAAGGTCAATAAAGATAGAAAGAAAAGTTTATTTATGACAATCACATAAGTAGTTAAAAACAATTAAAAACAGCTAAAATTACATAAACTTAATAAATTGCCACAAAATGGCACCAACTCAGCATTTGCTGGCCTTACAGGCAACGCTGGTCTTCCGTTGGGGCCATCGGGAGAATGTTCACATTAAAAAAGTTAAATATACATCTATAAACAAAACGACAATAAAGCAAAAACAAACACAATATAATATAATTTCATTTCAATTCAATGTCATTCAAGGCGGAGCGTTAAATCCATCGAAGCCTCACTGTCGTAAAGTCGAAATCCACGTCTTTCACCGCGCCTTCAATAATGTGACATTATTGGCTTCTCGTGTGTACAAAAACTTACTGAAAAATTTTCTCCGGAGTGTGACGTTAAAGTCGTAAAATACCTAGTAACGAAAGAGATTTATATCTTACAGCGTCTAAGTTGTGCCAGGGCTACGCCTCGGAAGGTCCAAATTGTGGAATGTCTAAAAATGCAGATGATAACCTATAGCTATAGAGAGACTGCCAATGTGCTATGCTTTGCTTTACCAAACCAGCTAGTTTTGTAAGTTTTCTTGTTTTTAGACCTTCATTAGCCGCCTACGTGTGACTTTGAAATATACTGTGAGAACAACCGGTTAGACCATTAATTTGCTTAAGCTCATTGTTATTGTCTATGCTCGAAACATCTCAATTATTGCTCATAAAAATGCAACACGCTCGTATTAAACGCAATAAAACATGAAATATGCATAACTGACAGCCTAATTGAACCGTATTGTAATGTAAAGGTGTACTAACTGACCAGGATATAAAAAAATTGTTAATGTTGAAACTGTCAGTTTATCTACTTAATTTATTATTTTCTGTTCAAAATAATATCTAACAAAGAGAGAGGGGGGAAGAGAAAGAGGGGTAGAAGCATATAGAGTTGATAGAGTCAAACCAAATCAATATTTTGAAAGACTTCACTTACGGTCCATTGCACCATACGGGCACCGTGACTTGCCTGACCATAAAAACCTGAACTTAGAGTCGTGAATCGGTCGAAAGTGATGGACAATAATGTCCATATACTTACTTACGGACATAAAGGATGATAACATATTCCAAAAATTGCAACAGCCAATCAGGAAACTGAGATAATCTCTCAAAATACCAACAAAAGAACAATGAGTTGCCAGTAGCACCTGGGGCCAAGTCGTGTCTCAAAACATTACATCATCCACATATACCATCAAAAACTACGTTTCAACTTGGCTGATTATTCCAACCTTGTTTGGTTGCTTTAGAGTTGATATCGACTGTTTTTCCAAATGGAGTCGGGCTGAGTTCACTCGTGACCTTGGCGATTTGCTGTTGAACCGTGTCTGATGTGAAACAAATGCTTTCGTTTTACCGCCTTTACTTGCTTCTGTACTTCGTTATAATTGGGTATGACTGTTGTTGTTACCTACCAAGTTCTCCTTACTTTTCAAGACATATTTTCTACGGAAGACTACGAATACGTTGTCTAATATAAATATCATAGACAGTTTTGACTCCAACGTGTTTTCCAAGTTAGCAGTCTTTCCAAAAGATTGCGGAACAGAAGCAGTTTCTAAAGGTCTTCCTAATCTGCATTAAAATTTAAAATTAAGAAACCAAGGTACGGTGTTAAGGTAATTATTATTGTTGTAGCAATCTACAATTTGGAACATTGCAAAAGTTAAACCGATTATCCTTTAGTAATTAGCGTTCATCCTAAACCAGGAAAAACAGTTTTGATATAAAGGCATCTTCAATTTGCTTCGTGCAATATTGAGGTCCAGTCATAGTATCTTTGAGTTCGAGTGGACATCGAAGCCTCTGTGTGACATAAAAACAACAAATAAATTGCCAAACTTCAATAGTCGAAGACATTATATACACCTCTTTGTTAAATTATTCGACCGAGGGCATGGAAAAACTCAAATCATCATCATCATCATCATCATCATGTCAGCCATAGGACGTCCACTGTTGGACATAGGCCTCTGTTGGAAGCGGCTCGCATCCACCGTGAACCAGCGACTTTACTTAAGCAGGTCATCCTACGCTGCGCTTGCCGATCCCTGGTCTCCACTCGAGAAACTTTACTGAAAGGGAAAAACTTGAATGTGTATAGATAAATTTAGAGTTCAGCGCAATTTTTTACACTTTCGAGTGGTAATCCCAAGCGTTTAGTTTCAAAAATCGGCCCACAGCGTATTTCATTTCACCATTTTCTACTAACCGTAAGAAAAATCGCTAAGGCACATCTAACGTATTTATAAACCGATTGCTGTCCCTTCCCTGGGGCCTAATAAAGTCGGGCCCTAATCGCGTTAGCATCGATTTGGGCATCTCCCCACAGGACGTAAAGTACAAAGAAACGTAAAACGTTTACGACATAATGTTGTAGACATTCGTCACGGGGAACACAAAAGCTAAGTCATGGTAAAGTTTTACAACTTTTTTTCATTCATCACCAACAGTGAGAGAGAGAGAGAGAGAGAAACATTTATTTACACACATTCGATACACTGAGATATAAAACAAGGAGAAATACAATATACTAAGGAAGTACCGATATGGTGTAAAATGGATCCCACACAGCATAATGTTGCGGCAAGCCGCAACGCTGTTTTTCAGTGGGGACCCAGATAAAACTATAAAACTAAACACAAAAAACACATACACTGTGGCGACACGAACGCCAGTGGAAAACACTTCACAAACAAGCTGACAAATACACGGAAGTCTGTATGGCAACACTCGATCAGTTCGATCAGTTCAGTGGGTGGCAGGACGTATATGGTCCGTCTTGATCGCTACCACCATCTTCGCTGATCCTGCCACCAAGCAGCATTGCTTGTGCTGCTGTGTTCCGGCGTAAAAGCCGGTGAAATTACCAGCACATGAGATATTTTATCTTAACCCTCTAGGCTGTCAATGCATTACTAATGTTCTGGTGTTCAAATGTCCATTGGGAAGTGGTGATCACTTTCCATCAGGTAACCCCTCTCGTCTGCCTTCCTAGTTGTAAAAAAACTGAAAGAAACAGTGAATGCGAATGTGATACCGAATGCATTAAATATGGCCTATATCACAATACCAGGCTTTCGTAGAACAACAAAGATTTCAAAACTTCCTCAATATAAATTCCCAACTTTTTACGAAGATACCCGTATCAGTCGTCGCCGGATTTCCGACCAAATCGGGGTGGAATTTCATACAAATGTTGACGTTTGTCGTTATCACCGTCTACAAATGCCAACGTCTATTTGCTGCCAGGATTACAAGTGCTAACCCAAAGTGAAGTCTACGTCGATGACATTGTGGTCTGTGGTGTTGGTTAGTTTGTTTTTAGCGGTATTTGGGTAGCATTAGCGAGGGTAGTAAAACAAACCCGGAGTGAGTTGGACAGTTATTCACAGCTCGACTTGGAGCATAACCTCCTGGAGAAGTCCATCAACTATTTGTAGAAAAAGTAGGATCAGTGGTCATCCCTCATTAAGATGTAAGTAAATCAACAAAATATATAGAGTTGAATGCGTCAAATTTATATTCCGTTTTATGAGAAAACAGTACTAAGTAAAAAAAATTTAATAGTATATTGTGTAAAATATTGCCAGACGTAAAAAAGGTTGCAGCTCAGTTCATTTTCTAAGATTGTCAGCTGCAACGCTTTTTGAGTGCTTTACGGACAAGCTAAACCTACAAAAAACATACTTATGTAATTGTAATAAAATGTTTGTAGAGAAAAATCTGTATGTATGACATACATGCATAGATGAATCACGTCTTTATCCCATGTACATGTTTGTAACTATTTGAGAAAAATTGCTCTGGGGTAATAAAATTGTTGAGATTATACATTTCTATGGTTTTTAGGATTTTTTTTTGTTTCAAAAATTAAAATTGTACAATAGTATTGCGTGCTCGAAGCTCAAGTTAGTGTTTCTTAAGTTCCTTAAAAATAATTTAAAAAAATCTCGCTTACGAAAAGGTGTGATTCGTCATAAACTCGTAAAACACCACCCGTTTGTTAGTTGCTTCAAGCAGCTTGGGGATAAAGTTGAGCGTTTAAAATGATTGTTGTTTGGGGAATGCTGCTGACAGAGTGATTATTTTCAATTTATTTCGACAGACCAGTTTTAGGCGACTTATTTATAACAATGTAAATACGTACTACCTACTTTGCGGCCTTGTGCGTAATGGGCTGTCTTTTGTCGGCTGTGTTTTTTATTTCCTTTCGAGACCAAATTACGTACAATACTTGATATTTTACTATTTATTTATTACCAGCTCTCTGGACTCATCTACATTCAAATTAAGCTTGAGTCGCAAACTTCAAGACCTATTGCTGGTTAAATAATATACGCGCCTACATTATTACATATAGCAAACTATTGCCATCAGACATTTAGTGTGAGGAAAGCATGAAATTGGAACAAAAGCTCGGTTTAGGTACTACTTTTTAAACATTGAAAAACCTGTTTTTTTACATTTGTTGCATTCGACGTGAAAAGTACCTACAAAGTATATCACACTCGCTAATTCTCGAGCGCTACAAAATCTCGCATGATATTGATCAATCCTCCTTCGTTGATCAATCTATAATTTAAATGGAGTAGTACCTACTACTTTTTGAATTTTTTAATTTATTGTTATTAGGTAGTTAAGGCGGTGCCAGCAGTAAAATTGTTTTTTTAGATGACATTCAGTTAGCAGCGGCGGAGGCTTCTACAGTCACTCTACGGACTCTACGCACCGTTGTATTAAAGACGGCTTCCTTGAGGTTTGTAGTCCCATCTTAAATTGTTTGTTAGACTTTGGTGCGATGCCCAGTAGAGGAGTCGAAACAGCAATTACATCGAAAAAGAGTGAACATAAAGTCAAAGGGCGTAAAATTGTATTACTTTCAGAGAGAGTGGAACAGTAGTAATCAATAGTCACCAATTTCTGATATAGGAAAACACTAGTTGCCATAACACTTCAGTAGGCTTATTGTCTAAATCGCTCGCAATCGCCATCGTGTTCATTTTGACAGTTCTTGTATGAATGTGACAGTTAGCTGATTCCGATGCCAATTGTCAGCCCATATTATGAACTGTCAAAATGAAGACGATGGCGATCGCGAGCGAGTTAGACAATAAGCCTTGATCAAGTAGGCCGACGGAGACAAAATATCAGGTTGGTTGGTTAGGGTTCATACGAACTTTATGCTTAGTCGAGCTTAGGTCACCCTTTTTGGCCGTCTTCAAGGTAAATTAATGAGATGGAAATAACTGCACACGTGTTTCAATTGTAATGCCAGTCTTTATTTATTTACTTTTTTTACATACAATAGGCTTACGTTTGACCTCAATCTCGCTTGATGGAAGGCGAAGATGAGGCCTAAGATGGTACACGTTTGCCTAGAAGGTGTCTGTTCACTTTGGCCTTAAAGATGTCCAGATTATAGCGTTCCGGAAAAACTGACTTCGGCAGAGTTCCACTCCTTAGCTGTCCGCATAATGAAAGAGGAGGCAAACCGCTTTGTGCGTAATGGAGGGATGTCTACAACATAAGGGTGAAACTGCTCGCCGCGCCGAGTCGTTCGGTGACGGAAAGGGGAAGGGGGTATTAGGTTATGTAAAAATAAAGCTTATACAAATATTATGACAGACTACCAACCGGTTCGGAAATAACCTCTTTTGAGAAGATACCGGCAAGAAACTCAACGAGGTATAAACTTTTCAATAGCATGGTGATACAATCTTTGAACTAGTTACAATAAGTGACATATATTTTGTTGCTGCACCCTTTCACACTGGTACATAACAATAACAATTTGCAACGTTGCGAACTTACCTGAGTAAATAATTGATAGTGCATATGCCCCAATATTATAGCGGTTATGAGTGCTAATCGAAGCATATCCGCTTAGTAATTGTGTCATCCGACTCGTTTTATCAAATTAACTTTCAATTCTTCCTTTGAAATAAATTCGTTTATTTCATCATCATTATTGAATTTCAAAACCTCTTCCGCTTTGATTCGATCAGATCGTTTGACATAAATTTTACCCACCCGAATAAACTTACTAACAGATATCTTTGACATCACCTTCTGATACCGCGAATACACATTAACGGCGCTAGTATAAACGTTTGGTGCGAATATCGTCACCAAATCACCCTTAAATTTCTTTTTCCTCAAAATATACCCGAGATATTCATCTAAGGTAGGATATTTCTCGTTATCTCTAACGCAATTAATAAAAAGATTATATAAAGACAAAATTTTATCAAACTCCAGTGAATCCAAAGTATCATAGGTAATGTTTATTTTATCTTTGTTGTCGTCGTTATTGATAACTATTTTCTTAGTAATCTTGACCAAGTCTGAGTAAAACGATATATTTTGGTCAATGGTGAAAAATGGTCGGAATGTTTTTTCGCACATTTTAAAGTCAATTTTATTACTTCCATCACTGTTCGAATCGTCTACATAATGCATTAAGTGCACTAAATCACTCAAATAAACTGTTTCCTCCGTTACATCATCACTCAACATACCTTTGTGGTTCAATTTCAGATAGTTGAGCTTAGTTAAATTAGATGGATTTTCTATTTCACTAACTACAAAACCGTTCACACTTTTGAATATTTTGGCTACTATGTAATGAACTTTTTCTTCCTGTGTTTGAATTTTCTTCAAGATCATGGCATGTCTAATTAAATCTCTACGTTTTTCAATGTACTCTAAATCTAAATCATACTTAAAATACTTTAATATTTCGATCATACAATGCGCTACACCGTAAAACATTCTCAAACGTTCGTGCATGAAATGTTGAGGGTCGTTTTTGAATATGCACGACGACAGTTCGACACAGTACCACAACGCAGTCAGCAGCGACGTGTTCTGCGGAGGGTCCAGTGGTAATGATGACAGCGCAATTTTACACTTTGCCGCACTAATACGCCGCATTACGTATTTCTTTAACTGCTCAAGAACATTCTTGTCCATCCACTCTTTATTTTCACAATTTTTCCACAACACGAAATAAAACAGGCCAATATTGTAGCTTATCTTTTTGGAATCAAAATATGTCGCCGCCAAAATATAATCGTTGTATTTATCAAATTCGTCAGTATCTATCAGCACAAGACCACCGTGGAACGGTCTGCGCGTGCGTGGCTCCGTCTTGGTACTTTGTTCCAATAATTGTTTATAAACATTCAAAGTATAAAAGTAACAGATTGACTCACTAATATCGGGATCATTCAACAAGAATAACGGGCATTCCATCGCTGATTTAAACTTATTAAAACTCGCTGGCGATACAACATCCGATGGTTTACTTTTGTGAAAAATTATTTTGTCCAGCAAATTGAATTCTGTCAATAATACAACAGGAACTCCTTTGTCGTGATTTAGAATAATGTCAGGGAATTCAATTTCTTGTTCTGCTGTAAAATTAACATCGATGATTTCTTCTTCATCAACGGGATTATCATATTGCGTGTCGAATTTCAAAGCGTCAAACGAATAAGATTTGCTGTCGCTAACAATATAATTAATCAAAGTTGAAATTGACTTCTCAATATCAATCTTTGCACCATGCTCCGAAAAGTTAAGATTTCTATACCAATCTGTATTTATAAATTCGTTTAAAAACAAATTCCTATCCGTTGTATCCAAATTAACTTTGCACTTTGGTGATTTCGATGACAACTCTTCAAACAGCCGATCTCGTAACTTCTTCAATTCGGCTATTTCTTGTAAAGCAAGAGCATCCTTTTTGAACTTATTGATGTACTTCAATTTAATATAAGACTTCAAATTTTCTTTTTCAGTATTGAAATTATCGACATTGATATTGTCGTACCCATATTCTTGAGAAATATCAGTATCATCAAGAAGCTCGTAATTTCGATAAATTGTGCAGCGGCTTTTCAAAAATGACGCTGCAACTGAGAGATCGATTTGATCCAAATTCTCATGAAATCCATGGAAAACCACTTTTTCATACTGCATGTCTCTGTTTAATTCTAAGCATTTGTTCAAACTTTGACTGTAAATTAAACCATCCGTTATTATGTACAACAATTCTATTTTGTCGTCATCACCACCAATATTTCTATGTATCCATTCAATAATAGTTTCTGGCAGGGTGTTGTGACCATCACCAATTCTTTGTTTATAATTATCAATGATTGTTCCTTCAGTCTCTTTTGTACACTCGTGGCCCCAGTGCAAATAAACTATCCTAGATTCCGTGAACGGCTTACCGGACTCCGAAGCCTCGGCGTTAATCCTCTCGGTATCATTTTTGAATTGTTCCACAGTCTTTAAGCCTTTTTCGTGATAAAAGTCGACTCCACGAGTCGAAATCGAAAAATCTTTCGCGTAAACAAAATAACGGACCATTCTCGTTGATGGAAATACAGACACTGACCAATAACATTTTTAACGGAGTTTTTATAGTTACAAAATGATGCAATATCGGCTTCAGTGTACGAAGAGCCACTATGTAGTGACTCACAGGATTTTGTTAACAATTCACACTGTTGGAAGTAAAAACCAACATTCTAGTGGAGCACTTCAAAGATACGGTTTAGATAAACGTATTAAGTAATTTGATCAATCTACTTGATAAACTTCTTAGAATTATAAAACTTGCATTAAACAAGTAGGTACTATATACGATGTTTGTTTTATACTAAGCAAAGCAATAGTGGTATGGTATGACAGACCGGCAAGGAAGAGAGTCGAGAAAGAGACACAAATTTAGTTCCAATGTAATAAAGAAACAAAACTTCCATACGTAGACATGTGTCATACATAGACGTGATAGTGGATTTGTAACTTTTGTATTTTTCAGTATTATAACATAGTTCCGATTCCGACTAACGCGTTTAGATGTCGCTACTGTCGCTATAGAGGTTTTTTTTTTAATTTAAGTGTTGTATTGCCATATCATTTGGCTTCATTTTGGTACATTTTCTTTGTAAATGTATTACCTATTTTATTATTTGAAATTTTGAAAGGGTTCAAAACATTTAATTATTTAATGATCTACTATCTGTTTGTTTTCGTTTTAATTATCTGTTTATTCTGTTAATGGAACTCTAGGATAACATTATATTCGGTTGTTTGTGGTAGCTTGAATCTTTAAGTATCTTTTAAAATGAATTATTTCTCGTTGTTTAGATAAAAGTGATAAAATATTACCTAAAACTTCAAGATATATTAAGATAAGGGCCGATTTTTCAATCGTCAAATAGGCCTTATTCGAAGAATAACTCTACGGGTATCTGTCAGTTAAGTGAGTATCTGAGGATGGAAAAAGCGACCCTAAGATCCATTTAACTCTTTAATAAACAGAAATAAAGTAAACCTGTCTGCGTATTAAGATTCTAGTAAAACAGTCTATACCTAGATACCTACATGCTTTTGTGTATTAACGGATTGTTCCAAACCTCGCGTGCAGATGGCGCTTACTGCACTGCACAGCTAGTACAGCTACTCAAAATCGCCAAGAGAGGTCTCTCTACTTCTAGTGTATATACAAAAGTACTCTGTGACAGTTGAGGCCTTGATAAAAGAGTTCATTGCCGGGGAGTTCCTCGAATTTGTATGACGTAAACCCTTAAACAATATTTTTGTTACGGTTTTAGCAGGTTTTCAATTGTTCTTATTAAGTAGGTACTTTTTATTGTTTTTTCGCGAAATTAAAAATGTTTAGGTGTAGAACTAGGCAGAACAGATCTTTGGGCTGGCTGATAAGAGACTACTCTCGAAGTTTATAAATCGAACATTCGATCGATTTGACATTTGATTGTTTTTCAAGAACTCGGAGACGGGCCTCAGACCAGCTTGAACCGGGAACGAAATCACATCCCGTGGAATATAAATGACGTATTTCGAATTTTTGAATTAATGTTAGGTACCTACATTAATTCAAAAAGTACATGCATAAACAGAATATACCTACTACTTACCTACCTACCTACCATGCAGTAGCTTCTCTTCCCGCGCAGATGGTAAAAGCCCATCGAGGGAATGGATGAAAGTCTAAGGAATCATGTTATTGGCGACGCCCACATGCTAAGCGTGGTCTCTAGGTCTTGTCACATTAGGCTCTGTCTACCCCGTAAGGGATAAGACGTGAATTATGTACGTACTAGCTGTTGCCAGCGACTTCGTCTGCAAAGAATTCGTTTATCGCTATCCTGCGGAAACTACGCAATTTTCCGGTATAAAAAGTAGCCTATGTGCTATTACAGACTTTTCTCTATCTATGTGCCAAATTTCATCCAGATCCGTTGGGCCGTTCTGGCGTGATTGAGTAACAAACAAACAAACATCCATCCATCCATCCATCCATCCATCCATCCATCCATCCATCCATCCATCAATACTTTCGCCTTTATAATATTAGTTAGATTAGATGTATGTAATTGGGGACGTTTTGGAGAAAGGCCAGGTCAAGAGTACCCGAAACCGACGAGCATGTATGAAGAGATTGATGAATGTGGATGAAGCGAAAGAGGTATGTCAGGATCGTAGCAAGTGGAACAAAGTAGTCTCTGCCTACCCCTGTGGTAAAGAGGCGTGACGATATGTATGTATGTATGTATGTAAAAAGCTAGTGTCACTAAAATAGCGGGACTGAAATGAAGTTGCGGGTAAAAATAAATATAAATAACTGCACCAATGATAACCTTTGTTCAAGATATTATACTTAATATATTTATGTAGAGGGATACATTGTATATTTTATTGTCGTGATTGCATATTTCGTTGCTGTCCTGCCTGATTACTGGGTGCAGCTTGCAAGAATTGCACAACATATATAAAACATTGGGCAACATAGCGCAACTCTTTTCATATAACATGTTTTACTCCTTATAATCTCAGGAACACACTGTTCAAACCTCTTGCAATGCTCACGCACACCGCGTATAATTAACTTGCAACGTATGTATACTGTATGTATGTTTGTCCGGGTGGAATCTTGCGACTCCATTTTGAAGCACATATCTTCAACCGATTGAGCTAATAAAGTCGGATGATAATATGTACAATAGTTTGGCAAAAAAACTTTGTTTAAAAATGAATTTTTTGACAGAAACATATGTTTAACTAGCTGTTGCCAGCGACTTCGTCTGCAAAGAATTCGTTTATCGCTATCCCGCGGGAACGACGCAATTTTCCGGGATAAAAAGTAGCCTATGTGCTATTCCAGACTTTTCTCTATCTATGTGCCAAATTTCATCCAGATCCATTGGGCCGTTCTGGCGTGATTGAGTAACAAACAAACATACATACATCCATCCATCCATCCATCCATACTTTCGCATTTATAATATTAGTTAGATTGCCAGCGACTTTGTCTGCAAAGAATTCGTGTATCGCTATCCCGCGGGAACTACGCAATTTTCCGGGATAAAAAGTAGCCTATGTGCTATTCCAGACTTTTCTCTATCTATGTGCCGAATTTCATCCAAATCCGTTGGGCCGTTCTGGCGTGATTGAGTAACAAACAAACAAACATCCATCCATCCATCCATCTATCCATCCATACTTTCGCATTTATAATATTAGTTAGATTAGATTAGATTAGATTTTATTTATTACCTAACAAGAAATCAACCAGATTGTAGCGTAATTAATGTTAAGTAGGTATATCACGAAAGACCTGAATGCCTAATCTGCAAATCAATACTAGACAATATTGATTTGATTCCAACCATCAAGTTTCTATATCATTTGCGTGGCTATCGAATACCTAGGTCACAATAGGGTAAACCACCCTATTACTGACCTCGATATTCCACCTTTAATTTATTGTCAAGATATGAATATATGTGACCTGTGCGACCATTAATTGAATTTGAAGTGTTCATTATTGGATAGTTAATTATCTAGGTAAATTTTAAGATTAATTAATTACCCTGAAATGATTTGTTGTGATGGTATTAATTACAAGGGCTTAATAGATTAGTTACTAAGTTTGTTGACTATTAAATAATAATGGATAATAATCCGGTGCCCTACATTAATTATCACAAAAGTAATTAAAATGAAGGTATTCAAGAATTTACAAATGAGGCAATTTACTAATTTTTAGCACTTTTTGAGACATACACAAGCAAAATACGTAAAATGCGTTGAGATCATCTTGGCAATATTTTGCTTGATTTAAGTATCGAGTGTTAGTAATTCAGTACCTATAACTGAAAATTGTGATAACCACGTACAGTTATACCATTTTCATTCTTACCTGTCCTATTTGGTAAACAAAATTCTAACCTCAAAACGTCAAATTTTTGCTATTTTTTAACTATTTCATCGTAAATTTAAGGAACTGGAGATAAAATATCAGCAAAATTGTGGACAAAATATTACCTCAGGTTTATTTGATAACATAATACACCTTATTCTTTACAAAAATTTGCACATTTAGAATTTTGTTTACCAAATAGGACAGGTAAGAATGAAAATGGTATACGTACAAATGAGTATAAGTAATGTTATTAAACTTATAAAAAAATATCTATCTCAAAATGCGTTTTTTAAATCTATAAATATACACCATTTACAGCTGTTATGCTAACTAAAGCCTGAAAGTGTTGTTTTTTTAGAAATCCGTTTTAATCAAACGTCAATGTTAGGTAAGTGCTTCGCCCACATGTTCTAAAATAAAAATCTAAACTGCTAAACCAGATATAACTTTACTAGCTGTTGCCAGCGACTTCGTCTGCAAAGAATTCGTTTATCGCTATCCCGCGGGAACTACGCAATTTTCCGGGATAAAAAGTAGCCTATGTGCTATTCCAGACTTTTCTCTATCTATGTGCCGAATTTCATCCAGATCCGTTGGGCCGTTCTGGCGTGATTGAGTAACAAACAAACAAACATCCATCCATCCATCCATCCATCCATCCATCCATACTTTCACATTTATAATATTAGTTAGATTTGTGTGTGATGATTAATGGCAACAAACCACAAAAACTTAACAATTATAAATATCTGATAATATATCCTCGACTAACTGCTGAAAAACCCAAGTTATCTCTAAAAAAACCCAAAACCAAACCGGACATGATAATTAACATAACATACGCATACGTAATGCACAATTTATAAATATACATCGCATGTCGCGAATCCCACTTCACTTTCAACAACATATTTTAAACACAATTTAATATAAAGGTCAATATGTCTTAGGTACCTATTCAATATAAAAGCTGGGGCCTTACCATGACCGCAGGATAAATAATAGTATTAATAGTACCACGTCCATGCCGTCCTACTTTATGCGATTCAATTCGGATTTAGTTTAGGTTCGCTCGCTGTCAGATCCATACTAAAAATGATAGCTAAAACCTGAACTTAGTGGGAATTGAATCGCATTAAGACTTCAATGGTAAGGTTCCTGAGACACGGAGAGTCGATTATTAACGCGTCTATACCCTTAATAATCAGTACATGATTTGAGTCTACGTTTGTTGTATTTTTAAGTCGCCATCTTTAAAAAATCACGAAATTTTCCGACTTGTGAGTTAAGTTATATTTTTTAATTAATGAGATGGGGGTACGATTCAGGGGCTACGAAAAAATTCAAGATGCCAACTTCATAATCATGCTGTTGGTCTCACTCTCATATTAATGACTTTTAATTTGAGCGGATGGGCATGATGAGAACTTTGAATGTTTTAAATTTAGAATCAGAACGCAGGATAGGGATGCCAGGAATGGAATGAAAAAAAAATACCAACCCATAACTTATTTAAAAAAAGTTCAACTAGGTTTAAATTGTTTTATTTCTCAATATAAGAATATGGTATTCAAGTATATTTTGGGTCACCTATTTCGAGTTACAATGTAAAATATAGGTACATTGAGATCTTAAAAAACAATCAAAAAATTTAAAAATATTTGAGTAGATACTAATTATAAAGTAAGCAATGGCACAATGTAACTTAACTAAGTATAACAAGCATCATTTTTAAACGTCAAAAAGAACTGAGTTAACACAAAATGAACAATCACAAAACAAATGAAAACGCTGTTGGCAGTAGTTGAGTACCCACCTCAAGAGAAAATATCGCCTAGAGTATTTACAAAATATAAGTTAGGTAGGTGCTGTAAATGTAAACTACTTACAGGTAGGTAACATACAAAAATATTACTGTCCAATAATTCATGTAGCATGTTTTCTCTATTTTAAACCTTGGATGTAATATTTAACAATTGATAAGCAATTAAGTGTAAGTATCAGTTTATGTTTTCTTTCATTGACAATGTACAAAATTAAGTTGTGAAAAATAATAAGACGCTACCTTTCGAGATATTAATCCCAATATTAAGTGACTTCAGTTTTTGAAAATTCATTCGACTCGTTTTACCAATTGAACGTTAGATTCTTCTCTTGAAATAAATTCGTTTATTTCCTTACCATCACTGAATTTCAGTACCTCTTCGGCTTTGATTCTTTCAACACGGTCGGCGTAACCCCTACCCACCCGAACAAACTGACTGACGCTGATCTTAGACATCACGTCTTCATAACGTGAATACACGTGTTTAGCCGCGATATAGACATTAGACGGGAAAATCGTCACCAAGTCACCGTTAAATTTCTTTCTCTTTGAAATAAACTCTACATACTCATCTAAGGTAGGATATTTCTCGTTGTCCCTAACGCAATTAATAAATAGATTATATAATGACATAATTTTATCTAATTCCAACGAATCCAATGACTCATAGGTAATGTTTATTTTATCATTGTTGTCGTCGTTATTGATTACTATTTTCTTAGTAATCTTAACCAAATCTGAGTAAAAAGATTTGTTTTGGTCAGTGGCGAAAAATGGTCGGAATGTTTTTTCGCACATTTTAAAGCTAACATTATTAGTTTCATAAATGTCCGGATCGTCTACATAATGCATTAAGTGCACATAGTCATTCAAATTAACTGTTTCTTGCATTACATCGTCACTCAACATACATTTGTGATTCAATTTCAAATAGTTGAGCTTGATAAGATTCGACGGATTTTCTATTTCACTAACTAGAAAACCGTTTACACTTTTGAATATTTTTGCTAACATGTAATATAATTTTTCTTCATGTGTTTGAATTTTCTTCAAGATCATGGTATGTCTAATTAAATCTCTACGTTTTCCGATGGATTCTAAATCTAAATCATAATTAAAATATTTCAATATTTCGATCATACAATGCGCTACACCGTAAAACATTCTCAAACGTTCGTGCATGAAATGTTGAGGGTCGTTTTTGAATATGCACGACGACAGTTCTACACAGTACCACAACGCAGTCAGCAGCGACGTGTTCTGCGGAGGGTCCAGCGGTAATGATGACAGCGCAATTTTACACTTTGCTGCACTAATACGCCGCATTACGTATTTCTTTAACTGCTCAAGAACATTCTTGTCCATCCACTCTTTACTTTCACAATTTTTCCACAACACGAAATAAAACAGGCCAATATTGTAGTTTATCTTTTTGGAATCAAAATACGTCGCCGACAAAATATAATCGTTGTATTTATCAAATTCGTCAGTGTCTATCAGCACAATACCACCGTGGAACGGTCTGCGCGTACGTGGTTCCGTCTTTATACCTTGCTCCAAGAATTGCTTATAAACGTTCAGAGTATAAAAGTAGCCGATTGACTCACTTATATCGGGATCATTCATCAAGAATAACGGACATTCCATCGACGATTTAAACTTATTAAAACTCGCTGGAGATACTACATCCGATGGATCTGTTTTGTGAAAAATTATTTTGTTCAGCATATTGAATTCTGTTAGTAATACAACAGGTATTCCTTTTTCATCAGCTAGAATAATGTCAGGGAATTCAATTTCTTGTTCCGCTGTAAAATTGACATCAACAATCTCCTCTTCATCAACGGGATTATCATATTGCGTGTCGAATTTCAAAGCGTCAAACGAATAAGATTTGCTGTCGCTTACAATGTAATTAATCAAAGTTGATATTGACTTTTCAATATCAACCTTTGCACCTCGCACTGGAAAATTAAGGTTTATATACCAGTCCGTTTTCTTAAATTCGCTTAAAAACACATTTTTATCCGTTGAATTTAGATTGACTTTGCTCTTTAGTGATTTCGATGATAATTCCACAAACAGTCGGTCCCGTAACTTCTTCAGTTTTTCTATTTCCTGTAGAGCAACAGCATTCTTCTTGAACTTACTGATGTACTTCAATTTGATGTAAGACTTCAAACTTTCTTTTTCGGTATCAAAGTTATCAAGCTTGATTTTGTCGTAGTCGTATTCTTCAGAAACATCGGTATCATCAAGAAGCTCGTAATTGCGATAAATTGAGCAACGGCCTTTCAAAAATGCCGCTGCAACGGAAAGATCGATACGATTCAAATCCTGATGAAATCCGTGGAAAACGACATTTTTATACTGCATGTTTTGATTAAGTTGCAAGCAAGTGTTCACACTGTTCCCGCCAATCAAACCATCCGTTATTATATACAACATTTCTATGTGGTTGTCATCGCCGCGAATATTTTTCTTTATCCACTGAATAATGGTTTCTGGCCGCGTATCGCTACCATTAGCAAGCTTGCGTTTGTAATTATTAATAATTGATTCTTCAGTCTCTTTTGTACATACGTTGCCCCAGTGCAAATATATTATTTGAGATTCCGTGGACGACTTTCCGGACTTCGAAGCTTCAGCGCTAATTCTCTCGATGTCTTTTTTGAATTGATCTAGGCTTTTTAAGCCATTTTCGTGGTAAAAGTTGACACCACTAGTCGAGTACGAAAAATCTTTCGCGTAAATGAAATAACGAACCATTTTGCTGTTAAAAATTCACGGCACTGGCTAACAACAACTGTTCGTTGCAGAAAATGATGCAATATCGGGTTTCACGCAACGGGTGGTCCAGGCTTCCACTGTCTAGTAATTCATGGGCTTCATTACGAATGCACGCCGAAGAGGTAAACGATACAATATTGCGCATATGAGTCACGTTAAATAATTATAGTCTCGATCCTTATATTTGGCTTGTTCACTCGATAAAAGTCTCTGAATAGTGACACTTGTTATAAGTATGTTGTTTGCAACCGTGTACGTTCACAACGCCGGCACGCCGGCGACTGTGTTGTTGACAGTTGATACCGTGTGTTAAATAGTCCGGGATAAAATGGTAGAGAGTTCATCGAATCATGCGTATGACATACATAATACTAACAGAATCAGTAAGTTAACTAAGTAATGTTGTTACTTAGGTACTGTAGTTTTTTCGCGAAAACAGAAGAATGTTATGGTTGTGATAAAATATAATCTTTAGAAAATAAAACGTATAAGTATGAGCGAGACGGATGATGAGGGCGGGATACGCGCTTTGAGATTTTATTTTTAATAAATACATACATAAATCATATCTTTATCCCATACCGGGTAGACAGAGGCTAAGGTCCTAAAGGCCACGTGTAGCATCATTGTGAGCGTATAGGTGGAAAGAGGAGTCATAATAGTGATATAGTGATGCATTGCCGCATCGCCTAGAATTCCTAAGATTTTCGCTTTCGCCCTTTTCCTCGACGGGCTTTTACCATCTGCGCGGGAAAAGGAGCAACTGGTACATTCTATGTTTTTTCTTTGCTCCCAGACCAACATGGAAGTGGAAGCTATTTATGTGTATACATTTTTACTATTCCTGATTAACACAAGTATTTTTATAGACGTGGGGTAAAGTTGCGGGCAAAAGTTAGTAATATATAAACGGCATCATTACGCACCCATTGCACAATATTTATCGACAGGGATGTCTCGGTCCGCCATCTTGTTGTTTTGAATTGTGAAATACTCCCGTCCCCTACAATGACTGCACTGGGAAGAGTTTGCACAACAGAAATAATAATGGCGCAACATAGCGCAACTCATAAAATACAAATATTTAATACCTGTATTAAAAATTTTTGTTCAAAATTTAGTCCCTCTTTGGCCACTAGCTGTTGTCCGCGACTTTATCTACAAATAATTCGTTTATCACTATCCCGAATGGCATATATGTGTTATTGAAGACTATTTATCTATATTCCAAATTTCATCCAAATCTGTGGTGCATAGAATGTACCAGTTGCTTCTCTTTCCGCGCAGATGGAAAAGCCCATTGACGGAATGGGCAAAAATCTTAGGAATCATGTTATAGGCGATGCGGCTAGCAACCCATCACTAATTATGTTTCCATTTTCCATCTATAGTAGGTACGCTCACAATCTTGCTAAACGTGGCCTGTAAGTCTTGTCACCTTAGCCTCTGTCTACCCCGTAAGGGATGAAAACGTGATTTTTGTGTGTGTATCCAGATCTATTCAACCGTTCTGGCGTGAAAGACTAACAACCATACTCACAAACAATCATACTCACAAACTTTCGCATTTACAGTATTACCTAGGTAGGATTTTTCAATAGATTAACAGGGCTATTTAGTCATACTAAACCAACCACCTGCCGCTGAAACATTCCGGAACAAATTTAAAAGATCCTGTATAAGAGTCGTACAGTAGGCGGCAAATAAGTAAAACGTGGAGGGGATAAGCGCAGTATGAAAACGATGTTGTTTGTCATACTGCGCTTATCCCCTCCACGTTTTACTTATTTGCCACCTATTATACACACCGTAAGAAACTAAAGTTGTCTCTCCTGTGGCCATAAAATTTGCAGCTCTGAGTCGGCAAATTTAAGGTTTAGGTATTTAAATTTAAAGTTGGCCAGGCGTCCCACACGCCGATGTAGACTTGAAAGCGTGGGGTCATACATCAATACTTCATTTTTAATTGCTTATCTTTGTAATAGTCACCATGTATGTAAGGCATTATAAGCTTTAAGCTTTTGCCCGCGACTTCGTCTACGTGGCATTAGAATTTTGACTTAAACGCAAACAAAAAAATGTGTATGACCCATAATTAGGCATTTTTTTATTGTATTCAAATGAAGTGTTTCATTCTCTATGCCTCTCTGTTTCTCTCTGCTGTCTCTACTTGACCTTTGGCCTTCATTGTGACTGCAGCATATCGCCATATTTTATCAGCGATTTTTTATTACATACTTATTTACATTTTATGACTTTCCGCCCTATTAGTTACTGCACGCTAGTTTGTCCGCGTAGAATTAGCAATTGCCATGTTTATCGCTATTCCGCGGGAACTATGCAGTTTTCCGGGATAAAGAGTAGCCTATAACCTGGCCGGGGATTTTATGGACAGATTAGTGAAGTTTGCATTAAAATCCGTCCAGCCGTTTTCATGTGATGCGCTCGTAAATATACAGACAAACAGGCAAAAATTCTAAAAACTGTTGTAACGTATTCTGTTCTCGATCCTAAGTATCCCCAGCCAATTTATTTATATCTTCCATCTACAGACTTTGGATCCTCCTCAAGCTTACTGTGTATAGATTTACATATTGTGTATAGATTTTCCCTGTCCTAGTGTCACCAAATTAAGATCTGATGACGGGATCCTGAAGAGATTAAAAGACTGAATGAAGAAATTTTATAGGCATAAACGGGACACGGAACGTAACATACCTTTGCTTTGAGTCATGAAATTTTTAATATTTTGCCAACAAATGAGCTTCAAGTTCAAATGCTGTGGAGCAATCGAAATAGAACGATTCAGGATCAGGACATACTCGTAGTATAAGGATGCCGGGAATGGACAAGAAAGACCAAAGTGTTCAATAACACAAAACTACTAACTTTGACTACTAACTGAATTAAAAAAACTCGGTAGGTTTTAATTATTTTATTTCTCAATATGAGAATATTTTTAATAATGTGTATCACCTATGTCGAGATACGAATATATACATTGAGTTCTTTAAAAATAATTGTAGTTACAAACATTTACTTAAAAAATAATGATTGGCATCAGGCATGTGTTACTTAACTATACTTAGAAATATATATAGGTAAATATCAGAACAAAATTACTAATAACAAAACTAATGACTATCGTTACATAATTACCATAAATCTTTAAATCTAAATCATACAAGGAATATACATAATGGTGCTCCAAGTCAGTGTCAGGACAAGAATGTTGAACTCAAATGTAAACCCTCAGACGTCATATTTTAGTATAAATATGAAAAGTAGAGTATAAGATCAGTTTAACAAAGTCTTTATGAAGAATTTTTGTCACGTCACTTTACATGATTATATCATAAAACACTGCAATATTTTTTATCTTCGGCCTCATCTGCACTTACCATCACTTGTCAGTTTATTATAAAAACAAAAAAAAAACTTCCTTTTAGTACACACTTCATTCGACTAGTTTTACCAATTGAACGTTAGATTCTTCCCGTGAAATAAATTCGTTTATTTCTTTGCTTTCATTGAATTTCAGTACCTCTTCGGCTTTGATTCGTTCAACACGGTCGGCGTAACCCCTACCCACCCGAACAAACTGACTGACGCTGATCTTAGACATTACGTCTTCATAACGTGAATACACGTGTTTAGCCGCGATATAGACATTAGATGGGAAAATCGTCACCAAGTCACCGTTAAATTTCTTTCTCTTCGAAATAAACTCCACATACTCATCTAAGGTAGGATATTTCTCGTTGTCTCTAACGCAATTAATAAAAAGATTATATAAAGACAAAATTTTATCAAACTCCAACGAATCCAACGGCTCATAGGTAATGTTTACTTTATTTTTGTTGTCGTCGTTATTGATAACTATTTTCTTAGTAATCTTGAGCAAGTCTGAGTAAAACGATTTGTTTTGGTCAATGGCGAAAAATGGTCGGAATGTTTTTTCGCACATTTTAAAGCTAACATTATAAGTTTTATAAATATCCGGGTCGTCTACATAATGCATTAAGTGCACATAGTCATTCAAATGAACTGTTTCCTGCATTACATCGTCACTCAACATAGATTTGTGATTCAATTTCAGATATTTGAGCTTGTTAAGATTAGGTGGATTTTCTATTTCACTAACTAGAAAACCGTTCACACTTTTGAATATTTTTGCTAACATGTAATATACTTTTTCTTCCTGTGTTTGAATTTTCTTCAAGATCATGGCATGTCTAATTAAATCTCTACGTTTTCCGATGGACTCTAAATCTAAATCATAACTAAAACATTTCAATATTTCGATCATACAATGCGCTACACCGTAAAACATTCTCAAACGTTCGTGCATGAAATGTTGAGGGTCGTTTTTGAAGATGCACGACGACAGTTCGACACAGTACCACAACGCAGTCAGCAGCGACGTGTTCTGCGGAGGGTCCAGTGGTAATGACGACAACGCAATTTTACACTTTTTCGCACTAATACGCCGCATTACGTATTTCTTTAACTGCTCAAGAACATTCTTGTCCATCCACTCTTTATTTTCACAATTTTTCCACAACACGAAGTAAAACAGGCCAATATTGTAGTTTATCTTTTTGGAATCAAAATACGTCGCCGACAAAATATAATCGTTGTATTTATCAAATTCTTCAGTGTCTATCAGCACAAGACCACCGTGGAACGGTCTGCGCGTGCGTGGCTCCGTCTTTATACCTTGCTCCAAGAATTGCTTATAAACGTTCAGAGTATAAAAGTAACCGATTGACTCACTAATATCGGGATCATTCAACAAGAATAACGGACATTCCATCGACGATTTAAACTTATTAAAACTCGCTGGCGATACTACATCCGATGGATCTGTTTTGTGAAAAATTATTTTGTTCAGCATATTGAATTCTGTTAGTAATACAACAGGTATTCCTTTGTCGTCAGCCATAATAATATCAGGGAATTCGATTTCTTGTTCCGCTGTAAAATTCATATCAACAATCTCCTCTTCATCAACAGCATTATCATATTGCGTGTCGAATTTCAAAGCGTCAAACGAATAAGATTTGCTGTCGCTAACAATATAATTAATCAAAGTTGATATCGATTTCTCAATATTAATCTTTGCACCACGCCACGGAGAATTAAGGTTTATATACCACTCCGTATTCCTAAATTCACTCAAAAACACATATCTATCCATTGTTTCCAGATTGACCTTGCCCTTTGGCAATTTCGATGACAAATCCGCAAACAGTCGATCCCGTAACTTCTTCAATTTTTCTATTTCTTGTAGAGCAAGAACATCTTTCTTGAACTTACTGATGTACTTCAATTTTATGTAAGACTTCAAATTTTCTTTTTCGGTATCAAAATTATCGAGATCGATTTTGTCATACTTGTATTCCTGAGAAATATCAGTTTCATCAAGAAGCTCGTCGTTGCGATAAATTGAGCAACGGCTCTTTAAAAATGACGCTGCAACGGAAAGATCGATATCATCTAAATCCTCATTAAATGCATGGAACACTACTCTTTCATACCGCTTATCTGTATTTAATTCTAAGCATTTGTTCATACTTTCATTGCTAATCAAACCATCCGTTATTATGTACAACAATTCAATTTTATAGTTGTCATCACAGATATTTCTAGTTATCCATTCAATAATCGTTTCTGGCAAGGTGTTGTGACCATCACCAATCCATTGTTTATAATTATCAATTATTGTTGTTTCAGTCTCTTGTGTGCACTCATGGCCCCAGTGCAAATAAATTATCCGAAATTTCTTCCACGATTTTCCGTATATTCCGGATTTCCTCATCTCGGCATTAATTCTCTGGATATCACTTTTGAATTGCTCTACAGTCTTTAAGCCTTTTTCGTGATAAAACTCACATCCATGAGTCGAAATCGAAAAGTCTTTTGCGTAAATAAAATA
The DNA here is from genome assembly GCA_963854515.1 of Pandemis heparana. Lineage (NCBI taxonomy): Eukaryota > Metazoa > Arthropoda > Insecta > Lepidoptera > Tortricidae > Pandemis > Pandemis heparana. The sequence continues at coordinate 14,104,072 of OY978010.1, read as the reverse complement.
ACGTACCCGACCCATTTTTGCTGTTAAAAGTTCACGACACTGGCTAACTATAATTCACTTATCGTTGCAGATAATTACGCTCCGTTTTGTTCCGAATATACACCGGTGCCGCGCTTAAGTACGGAAAAGAGAAAAGTTCACTTGATAAACGTCTGTGAGTAGAAAAACTTGTTATAGGTATGATGTTTGCTATATAAGTACTAAACTGCAACCGCGTGTGGTCACAGCGCCGGTATACCGGCGACTGTGCTGTTGAGACGGTTGATATCGTGGTTAATATAGTGCACCCATTGCACAATATTTTTCGTTAGGGAAGTTTTGGTCCGCCATCTTGTTGTTTTTAATTGCGAAATAGTCCCGTCCCCCGCTATGGTTGAACTGGGAAGAGTTTTCACAACAGATATAATAAAGGCGCAACATGGCGCAACTCTTTTCATAAAAACAAAGTATCTCAGAATAATTCCAGAATATTTCAGCTGGTGGTTGGGTTGCTTTGTCTGAACACCCCTGTAAGGTTATTCAAAAAATTTCCATTATGATTGACAAATGCAACAAGCATGCAATGCAAACTTAAGACTTGGTTATATGAAGAATGCTTTTACTCAATAAGTGTTTTTTTTTTATAGTAATAGATAAGACAATAAAAGCGCTGACATAGTCTTACTCTTAAGAACTTAATCAGATTAGTATGCCAGAAATGGCTGGATGGCAGTATATAGGTATAAGTAGTATTTATAAATCTTATTGTTGACCCATTCAATGCAAATAAATGATTTTCGTATTGATTTGCCAAGGAGGAAAAAAAAGGTGTGCTGTGGTTTCATCTGTTGCCTCTCAAGCAGAGGGTCGTGGGTTCGAATCCCGGGCTCGCGCCTCTGAGCTTTTCGGTATTTATGTGCGAAATTGCATTTGAAATTTACCATGAGCTTTTGCGAATGGCGTCCGTGGACCGGAAGACGAGCTGTCGGTAGGCCTCCAAGAAGATGGAGCGAACCTGATTAAGACCAGTCCGAGTGGAGAGCCTTGGGAGAGGCCTATGTCCAGCAGTGGACGTCTTTCGACTTTCGGCTGACATGATGATGATGATGATGAGCTTTCTCAGATGGTGGACAGAAGCTAGTACTTGCTAAATAAAGGAGAAAGTTAATCGAAGTTTGTCGAAATTAGTAATTCCCAAAAAATAAAAATAAAACAAAAGCGTCCGTTTTTTTGCAAAAGTGTTTTATTAAACAGAAACGTCCGAAACCCTCCTAAAGTGTAGCTGTAAAGTGTAGCTTTAAAGTGTAGCTTAGAGATATTAACCAATACAGTAAACATACGGGCTACTTAATTCTGCAAGGCGTTTATGATTTATTACTTTACCGAACTAACGCTATTTCTTTGAAAAATCGTAACGTAAAACATTCTTCCATGCTAATTTAGTCTAGGAGTAAAGAAAAACATAAAATGTACTACTTGCTTCTCTTCCCGCGCAGATAGTAAAAGCTAATCGAGGGAATGGGCGAAAATTTTAGGAATCATGTCATAGCCGATGCGGCTAGCAACCCATCACTAATTTGATTTCCCTTTACACTTACACGCCCACAATCATGCTAAGCATGGCCTTTATTAGGTCTTGCTTGATACCTTAGGCTCTGTCTACCCCTTAAGGGATAAAGACGTTATTTATGTATTAAAATGAAGTGAGTTTCACTTCACGCACTATGCCACGAAACATCATGACAGATGTTTACCCAATTCTAGTGACTTGTTTGGCCTTTCGCCTTCAATCAGATTGTAGCAATTGTTAACGCTATATTTTCTCAGCAATTTTTTTAACTTATATTGTGTGATTTACCACTCTATTAGTTTTCGAATGCTGTGAAGCGTTCGAAATTGAACAATTAGGACTTAGGATAAGGATGCCGGGAATGGACAAGTAGGACCAAAATTATTCAATTAAACAAAACAAGTAGGTAACTGAATTAAAAAGCTCAAGTAGGTTTAGATTATTTTATTTCTCAATATGAGAATATTTTTTATAATTTGCATCACCTATGTCGAGATAGATTATGTACAAACATTGAGATCTTTAAAAATAATTGTAAAGTTACAAAAATTTACTTATAATATAAGCATTGGCATGTGTTACTTAACTATACTTAAAAACGTTTTTAATCATCAGAACAAATTACCAATAACAAATCAAATGACTATAACTAGTTACATTATTAACATGTACACATCTTTTTTCTAAATTATACAAGGAATAGGTATACATATATAAAATGCTCAAGTTAGTGTCAAGACAAGAATGTTGAACTCTAAACGCTCAGACGTCATATTTTTAGTATAAATATGAAAGTCGTAACATCAGTACTCCTTTTATTTAATTAAGTCAATAAAAATAATTTGACTCATGTCACTTGACATGATTATATATTATATTATTGTATTATTTGACTTCCGTTTAGTAAATAAGTCATTCGACTCGTTTTACCAAATGAACGTTAGATTCTTCCCTTGAAATAAATTCGATTATTTCCTTGCCATCACTGAATTTCAGTACCTCTTCCGCTTTGATTCTTTCAACACGGTCGGCGTAACCCCTACCCACCCGAACAAACTGACTGACACTGATCTTAGACATTACGTCTTGATAACGTGAATACACGTGTTTAGCTGCGATATATACATTAGACGGGAAAATCGTCACCAAGTCGCCGTTAAATTTCTTTCTCTTCGAAATTAACTCCACATATTCATCTAAGGTAGGATATTTCTCGTTGTCTCTAACGCAATTAATAAAAAGATTATATAAAGACAAAATTTTATCAAACTCCAACGAATCCAACGGCTCATAGGTAATGTTTACTTTATCTTTGTTGTCGTCGTTATTGATAACTATTTTCTTAGTAATCTTGACCAAGTCTGAGTAAAAAGATTTGTTTTGGTCAGTGGCGAAAAATGGTCGGAATGTTTTTTCGCACATTTTAAAGCTAACATTATTAGTTTCATAAATGTCCAGATCGTCCACATAATGCATTAAATGCACATAGTCATTCAAATGAACTGTTTCCTGCATTACATCGTCACTCAACATACATTTGTGATTCAATTTCAAATAGTTGAGCTTAATAAGATTAGACGGATTTTCTATTTCACTAACTAGAAAACCGTTTACACTTTTGAATATTTTTGCTAACATGTAATATACTTTTTCTTCCTGTGTTTGAATTTTCTTCAAGATCATGGCATGTCTAATTAAATCTCTACGTTTTCCGATGGACTCTAAATCTAAATCATAATTAAAATATTTCAATATTTCGATCATACAATGCACTACACCGTAAAACATTCTCAAACGTTCCTGCATGAAATGTTGAGGGTCGTTTTTGAATATGCACGACGACAGTTCGACACAGTACCACAACGCAGTCAGCAGCGACGTGTTCTGCGGAGGGTCCAGTGGTAGTGATGACAGCGCAATTTTACACTTTGCCGCACTAATACGCCGCATTACGTATTTCTTCAACTGCTCAAGAACATTCTTGTCCATCCACTCTTTATTTTCACAATTTTTCCACAACACGAAATAAAACAGGCCAATATTGTAGTTTATCTTCTTGGAATCAAAATACGTCGCTGACAAAATATAATCGTTGTATTTATCAAATTCGTCAGTGTCTATCAGCACAAGACCACCGTGGAACGGTCTGCGTGTGCGTGGTTCCGTCTTTATGCCTTGCTCCAAGAATTGCTTATAAACGTTCAGAGTATAAAAGTAACCGATTGACTCACTAATATCGGGATCATTCAACAAGAATAACGGACATTCCATCGACGATTTAAACTTATTAAAACTCGCTGGCGATACGGCACCCGATGGATCTGTTTTGTGAAAAATGATTTTGTTCAGCATATTGAATTCTGTTAGTAATACAACAGGTATTCCTTTTTCATCAGCTAGAATAATGTCAGGGAATTCAATTTCTTGTTCCGCTGTAAAATTGACATCAACAATCTCCTCTTCATCAACGGGATTATCATATTGCGTGTCGAATTTCAAAGCGTCAAACGAATAAGATTTTCTGTCACTTACAATGTAATTAATCAAAGTTGAAATGGACTTCTCGATATCAACCTTTGCACCTCGCACTGGAAAATTAAGGTTTATATACCATTCCGTTTTCTTAAATTCACTCAAAAATACATTTCTATCCGTTGTATCCAGATTGACTTTGCTCTTTGGTGAGTTCGATGATAACTCCACAAACAGTCGATCCCGTAACTTCTTCAGTTTGTCTATTTCCTGTAGAGCGAGAGCATTCTTCTTGAATTTACTAATGTACTTCAATTTGATGTAGGACTTCAAATTTTCTTTTTCGGTATCAAAGTTATCGAGATTGATTTTGTCGTAGTCGTATTCTTCAGAAACATCAGTGTTATCAAGGAGCTCGTAGTTGCGATAAATTGAGCAACGGCCTTTCAAAAATGCCGCTGCAACGGAAAGATCGATACTATCCAAATCCTCATTAATTCCGTGGAAAACAACATTTTCATACTGCATGTCTTCATTTAGTTCTAAACATCTGCCCACACAGTACTCGTCAATCAAACCATCCGTTATTATGTACAACATTTCTATTTTGTTATCATCGCCACGAATATTTCTTTTCATCCACTCAATAATGGTTTGTGGTTTCGTGTCGCAACCTGTAGCATTCCTTCGTTTATAATTATCAATAATTGAACTTTTAGTCTCTTTTGTGCACTCGTGGCCCCAGTGCAAATAAATTATCTTTGATTCCGTGGACGGCTTACCAGACTCCGACGCCTCGGCGTTTATTCTCTCGATGTCACTGTTGAATTGATCTAGAGTCTGTAAGCCTTTTTCGTGATAAAAGTGGACACCATCAGTCGATCCAGAAAAATCTTTTGCGTAGATGAAATAGCGAACCATTTTGCTGTTAAAAATTCACGGCACTGGCTAACAACAATTAACTGTTCGTTGCAAATAATGACGCAATATCGGATTTGGTCCTCAGAGTTCCTCTACACTGTGTATGTAGTGACTCACAAAGTTTGTTCTGAATGCACGCCGACACCGATGTTAACGAAACACCATACGAGCACATATATGAGTCACGATAAAGATAAAAGTTCTCTATAAGTATAAACGTCTCTGAATAGTGCAACTATTTATAAGTATAATGTTTGCTTGCTACTAAAAAGCAGCCGCGTGTGTCCACAACGCCGGTATGCCGGCGACTGTGCTGTGCTATTGGCTGGCAGTTGATACCGTGAATAAATAGTGCAGAATAAAGGGGTGGGAGGGGGGTTTATTTCTTCGAATTGAGTGTATACATGACGTAAGAATGTGTACTAACAGAATTAGTAGAATGTTTTTAATTATTTTTGTTAGTTTCTACCTAATAGTTTTTTTCTTCACGAAACCGGAAAAATTTTGTTGGTAAGTACCTAGTGAAATTATAATCTGTGGAAAATGCAACGTATGGGTGTTACTGAAATGGATGAAGTGAGCGCGGGATACACGATTGGAGAAGGAGGATATTAGAATCGGAAACGAAAACTTGAATTAGATCTAGGTAAGTAATTTTTTTTTCGTAGTGACTAATAATGGCCCTTTTGTCACTTAACAACAGACTTTTCTTGCTATTGATAATTTTATTGTTTTATCAAAATTAGATAAATAAATAGATACATCAAGTGGGTACGAGTAGGTTTATTGTCTAACTCGCTCGCAATCGCCATCGTGTTCATTTTGACAGTTCATGTTAGCTTTCTTTAGTTTAGTTTAGTATAGGATTAGAATAAGTTAACTTCAGTTAATTAATGCTAAATACACTTTTAGACTTTAAGTCAAATATGTTTTGTTTTGGAAGAGCGAGGTCTCCTGACACAGGTACCTTAAAGTACCTACTGGGAGGTCTCAACCTTATCCATTGTAAAAATATGTTTAAATCAATAAAGCATTATTATTATTATTATTATTATTATTATGTATGGGCTGACAATTGGCATCGGAATCAGCTAGCTGTCACATTCATACAAGAACTGTCAAAATGAACACGATGGCGATTGCGAGCGAGTTAGACAATAAGCCCACAGGTTTAATCAAAGTGTCGGTTGGATGGTCGCTATAATAATCTCTATATCTATCCTTTATTATTAAAAGCTTATAGACGACCGAATTAGTCATGAATAGTGGTTAGAGAACCGGACTTGAAAGCTTGAGGTCCCGGGTTTGATTCTCAACCCGGCAATTCTGCCCAACTAAGCAGGTTATATTTAAGTAAAATACGGATGTTTCTTCTTGAAGTCTTTATTTAGCTAAGCTAGGCAGCTGTTACATAGGTACATGGTACATAAACGATGCATTCGTCGTTTGGTAGGTGTACACGGAATGCATCGTTTAGTTCGGCACTTCATGTCTAATGTATATATGTGTAATGTATGTATGTGTATATTAAATACCTAGGCAACGGTTCGGTAAGATAAAGGTATCAGTAAGTAAATAAAAAGGTAAAATTTTGATTTTAAGTTAGCTATACTCACCACCATCGTTAGATTTCTGTAAGAAATTCCGCCGTATTCAGGAAAACACTCGCCAAGTTTAGTTATCCTCCGGCCATTTTAAAACAAAACGGCAGATTTATTTCAAATGTCACTGAATGACAGTAGGAAGTGTCATGTCTACGGCACAGTGTTGCCACATCAAGAAATCGGTTTACCACTCTTGTTTTCTTTGATAAAATAAAAGTTACTATAATTGGTTCACTTACGCTAATTAAAATAAGTACCTATGTATTGAGGTACTATATACATTTTTTAAAATATTTAACTCAATGAAAGCTATACTAGTTATATCCCTGATTAACACAGGCATTTTATTACCGGGAAATGACAAAGTTCCTGCCGAATAAGGACGAAGTTGCGGGCAAGAGTTAGTATTGCAAATGCAAATAGCGGGGGCGATGACGCCCATTCATTGCTCAATATTTATCGTCAGGGAATTTTTGGACCACCATCTTGTTGCTTTTAATTGTGAAATGTTCCCGTCCCCCGCAATGGTTGGACTGGGAGGAGTTGCGTAACAAAAATAATAGTGGCGTAACATAGCGCACCTTTTTTCATAAAGTTGTATACAATTGGCATAATTTGGACTTGAAGATTTGGTTTAAGATATGGTAAGGTGGTACCCACGCCTCTTCCTTACTAACCTGACACGTTTATCATCACTATAACTACATAGTATAAAACAAAGTCGCTTTCTCTGTCCCTATGACCCTATGTCCCTATGTATACTTAAATCTTTAAAACTACGCAACGGATTTTGATGCGGTTTTTTTTAATAGATAGAGTGAATCAAGAGGAAGGTTTATATGTATAATACATGCATAATATACCGTGCGAAACCGGGGCGGGACGCTAGTAAATTATTAAAGCTTATCGTGACACCTTGTTTAAATAGGAGACATTTTCTAGGGATCAAATTAAAGTTATATTGACGAAAACAAATGGGGCTGATGGACTACACCATAAGTACTTGCGTCATTAAACACATGCCTTATAAAATTAAAAAAACATTCTTTTGTCCGCCATTCCGTGCAAAATTGCCGTAACCGAATGCTTCTATATAAACCTTGCGCCACTGTTAAGTTGCACGCTTTCCGTGAGGTGCGACTGAAAATATGAAAAGTTATTCGTTGTGGCTCTTTCTCGCTGTTTTTCTTGTGGTAAAATACATTTGAAATACCATTTTTTTTAAGTTAAATCTTAAATGAAACCCAATCATCTTACAAAAGTGCCTTTTTATTACCAACGAGCATATTTAAGTAGACGTCTTTAGTGGATTTCAGTGGTTATTAATTATGGTTGCCAAATGTTTTCATACGTTGTTTAATGTTCAAAGTGTATAGTTGTCATTTATAGTCTATAAGCATCCAATTCAGTCAAGTTCGGTGCACCTTGTCTTTTTGGTCACTGGATGTTTCATACTATTAAATTAACGCTGACTGTACGGCATCAAAGGGGCGACTGTAACTCTACCGCTCTCTCTCTCTCTCTCTCTCTCTTTATATGTATATTCCAGAAATCCAGAATGATTTATATAGGTAGTTTGTGTTGTGAACTGAACAAATTGTTGTTTTCAGATCATAGTTTTCATTGCCGAGAATGAAGGTACGTAGACATAGACACGCCTCGCTTAGCCCTCAGCATAAGTTTTTTTTCAACGTCTGAAACGCATGCGTGTGTGTAAATACTATGACAACGATTTGTTGCCGATGCGTAACGTGAGACGGGAATAAATTGCGAAGACAAAGCAACTTTAGATGAAGAACTATCGACATTTTAAAAGTTTTCGTAAAAGTTGCCAGTTGTAATAATAAAAAGGCCTAATTTACAGTTGCCGCGATAGGTACTAAGTTTATAAGCTACAGTAAAATAATCACTAACTTGCCACAATTAATTCCGTTATGAATTTTTTTGCCGATTATTTAAGCTTGCAGAGTTGATATGCCTACCTAGCGCAGTTTCTTTAAATTAAACGTACCTAAACAGCTAAGTGGTTGCGAGTTGCCTGTTGCCGCAATACAGAGATTAAAGTTGCTCGGGCTGAGCGCCTTCTTTGTTGAAAATTAAGGTAGGTAGGCACTAGGCGCCTTGGTCATTTTAACGAATTTTGTTCTTGTTCTTGCAGTGAGTACGGCACCAGCACCATGTGGATTCTCCTTCCATCCATGGAGGCATAGGAAACCTAAGGACGACGACGATGATGATGATGACGACAAAAAGCCCGACGACGACGATAAAAAGCCCAACGACAAAAAAGACAAGAAGAAAGACAAACCCAAGGACAAGGATGATGACAAGCCTAAGGATAAGCCTGATGACAAGGATAAAGACAAAGACAAAGATAAAAAAGACAAAGAAAAAAGTAAGGCTAACTGGTGTTATTTTTTATTTTTTTATTATAAACTGACCAGCGATTGACCTCTATCTCCCCTGATAATAAATGCAGATGAGGCCGAAGATGTAGCAATAGAGTATAACAATTACTAATTGTTACTGTAATTAGCTCACTTTTGCTTTGAAAGTTCATATTTTATACGTACTTAAATGGCAATTTCGCTTGTGAGATATGTATGTGCTCCTTACACCTAAGCTATGATTGCGGATTAGCAGCAATGAAACTGTTTTTTGTTCATAGAAGGGTTTTACTACGGCGTTTCGTCGTTGCTCAAAAAAAATTGTTGAAAGACACCTTTTCATGATTGAGCAGCGTTAGCTTTTTTATGAAAATTACACATAGTATTGGTGTAGAATACAGTTTTATCAAAGTGGATGAGACTTGTCCTTTAGTTGTGGAAGTAATCGTGAACGTTCAAGTTCAACCCAAAAGATCAAACAATTCACCTTGAAACTACTCAATTGTCACTACATAGTATAAAACAATGTCGCTTTCTCTGTCCCTATGTCCCTATGTATGCTTAAATCTTTACAACTACGCAACGGATTTTGATGCGGTTTTTTTAATAGATAGAGTGAATCAAGAGGAAGGTTTATTATGTATAATACATGCATAATATACCGTGCGAAGCCGGGGCGGGTCGCTAGTATTATATAATAATCGAATTAAATTATTCACTAAACATATATTTTTATCGTTTCAGAACTGTTGTCAGCTATCGGTGAGTGCAACTTGTTTAACTATATCATTTTTTGCATTACATTAACGTACTTATGTTTGTAATTTTTTAATTGCACCGCACCTGCTATCATTTTACTCAATTCGTTCCGTAGTACAAAAGAAATTATTTTACTGGAGTTTCAGAGCTTGTTTAAGTATTTTCTTTACAATTAAATATTTTCAACTTTATTTTTGTTTGTAAATAATTTAGCGATTTAGCTTACTAAACATTCCAACTTTATTTACATTGTTAATATGGAACTTACATAATTTTAACTCTACCTTTTTTTACAGAGGATTTGCTGAAGTCGCTGTAAGAGCAGAAAAATTACTAAAGTTAATAATAGCATCTATTTAGCTATACGATAATAAAATAATTAATTAATAAACTTATTTTAGGTTCTTCTTGTTTTGAAATACAAGTAGCCACGCACTATTCCCGTACTGCATGAACAAACGATTGAATAAAACTGAACATCCCTTTTTTCCACAAGAAGTAAAAATATGGGGTCAAACCCAAAGCACCTATACAAGTTTCACATTTCGATGAACTAAAATACCTAAGTCTAACATCCGCAAACAAACGAATACATAATAAATTTGTTTCAAAATCATTAATGTCACGTTTTCATCCAACCCACCATCCCCAAGAGAATCTACAGACGTAAGAACTCTTAGGGCGCGCTTCCAATGACTACCAGCAGTCCTTGGTCAGAGTACGTAGTCTTTCAACGCCCTTCTTTTTTTAATGAAGTAACTAAGTACCTCCTAAAACTAAATGGAGGAGTCCTATAGACGCCATGAGCAACGCCGAATTAGGCGACAATTTACAAGTTTCTGTCAAAAAAAATAGTTTTAAAATTAATTTAAAATTAATTTAATGCTGATTGTACTTGAATTGTCATCCGTCTCACACATGTGTACCAAATTTCAAGTCAATTGGACCAACCGTCGAAGGGCCGTGGGTCACCAGAACTCCGCTGCCAGATTATTGTAACATAGCTAGCTACGAGCAAAACGACAAATAGGTCACTTGACCTGATGGTAAATGAACACCACCACATATGGACACCCGCGAGTCCCGCGACATCTGATTTCAGATGCATTCCCAACCTAAAGGACTGAGAGTATTCCGAGAGCTGACAGCAATTTTTGGGTAGGTATTTGAGGCTAGCTTAACTTGCTGAAACTTGTCATATAGCTCTCCTATTATAGCCCAACACGGAACTGCAGGGGCCTTAACATGACGTCTTAATTCAGACTCAGTTCAGGTTTTAGCGTCATTTTTTTTTAGTATGGATCTGACAGCGAGCGAAGCTAAACTGAGTCGCATTAACACTTCATTTCGATTTACCATGCATTGTAAAAAAATAGACTATAGTCTGGCAGCTAAATCACTGCAGCCAGATGACACTTCCAAATGTCATTTTACGAAATAATGATACCACATTTATTTCACTAGTGCTCGACTAAGGTCACGTAATGAATGATTTGATTATTGAATGAACGAAATATTTTATGAATGTCCATTCTTAGTTAGAAAAAATGTGTGGTCTTGACCACATAGTAGGTAGATAAAATGTGCGATGACTTTGTAATACACGTAAGTATAGTGACAGCAGCAGTGAAACTGATTCGGAATAATTTAAGTTTTTAAGTAAAGTACAGAGGTAGAAAAAAATATTAATGTGATAATTGTTGTTTTATTTATATGGCAAAATGGGGAATGAGTTGAAAACAGGTAACTGATTTGACATGCTTCCGCACATTTCCAAATGGCGCTCTTACACTACTACTAACTAGAAAGCATACAAAAAACCTTATTGAACAAATCATTTTATTAAAATGCGCTTTAGAAATTCTCTATTTCTACATAAATGACGCAAATTAATTTCATTACATCGTTCATTCTTTCATTCACTCACTAAGTCACATCACTATTTAATATTCGCCAAAAACTGACAACACTGAGTGTCATCTGGCTGCAGTGGTTTATCTGCCAGACTATATCCCAAATTGCGCCAGGCCCCTATTTATGTCGACAATAGTCGGTGTCTGTGACAAGGGACAATTCGAAATGCAATGCGTAGTCAATATGAAGGATTTGTCGAGTTTGTAATGGAAACAGAAATGTCACTTATCAGCGACCATTGTCGCGTTGGTAAAATAGGCGCAAGGATTAACGATAAGATGATGTCGCGATCCGGACAGATTCGGTTGACAGTCTACTACAAAATGGCTTTCCGCACCCAGTGCCACCTGAATCTACCTAATTAAGCATATGGATGCGATACGTGAATAACGCAAATTGGCAACGCTGTCTAGCAATGCGTTGCGAATCCCCGTCTTACCACCTTGGTGTTAAGAGTGTAAACACCTGGGGCCTTAATGCGATTCAGTTTAGGTTCGCTCGCTGTCAGATTCATACTAAAAGTGACAGCTACTTGAACTGAGTCGGAATTAGGACGTCATGGTAAGGCCCCTGCGCATATGAAGTCAGCGTCGAATCGTAGCGAAAATCTAGAAAGTATAAAGCTTACTTTCTGAGCTTTAATGCCTAAGAATCTGAAAAACCACAGGTGCCCGATTTTTTTGCAAGGGAGTGTATTATGACTTCCTTGGCTACGGTAGCTGGCGATGTCGCCGCGATGTTCCGGTGAGGCAAGGGCTCTAAGTGCAAAAGTTACGCTAAACCTGGTTGGTTCATGGTTGCGCTACGAACTCGTGGTCCCACTGTTATAAAAATGACACTCCATCATAAGGTCGACGGAACCCCGCTTTGTCCTACTGGTTTTCGACGGAGCTTCTTTTTCCGGGTATTTTTCCCTTCGGGCAAATGAAGATACCTAACCTACCTATTTTTGTATTAAAAATTATTGAATGATTCAAAATAATCGCAGAATTTTTTCCGAGTAGGAAAAATTAGTAGGACTACGATACGGGCAATCATTTGCTTTCGCGGGGTCTCCAGTCCTATTCGGTTTGCCCTTCGGGCATTTTAGGATACCTAACGAACCAAATCTAATTTTATTATCTCTATAGTCTGCCAGCTAAATCACTGCAGCCAGATGACACTTACAAATGTCATTTTACGAAATAATGATACCACATTTATTTCACTAGTGCTCGACTAAGGTCACGTAATGAATGATTTGATTATTGAACGAACGAAATATTTTATGAATGTCAGATTCGTAGTTTAGTATTTCAAATTAAGCGCGATACTTTTCAAGGAGGGGTTCAAGGTTCATATTAACATAGTAGATAAAATGTGCGATGACTTTGTAATACACGTAAATAATGACAGCACACAGCAGCAGTGAAACTGATTCGGAATAATTTAAGTTTTTAAGTAAAAGTACAAAGGTAGAAAAAAATATTAATGTGGTAGTTGTTGTTTTATTTATGGCAAAATGGGGAATGAGTTGAAAACTGGTAACTGATTTGACATGCTTCCGCACATTTCCAAATCGCGCTCTTACACTACTACTACTAGAAAACATACAAAAAACCTTATTGAACAAATCGTTTTATTAAAATACGCTTTGAAAATTCTCTATTTCAACATAAATGACCCAAATTAATTTCATTACATCGTTCATTCTTTCATTCACTCACTAAGTCACATCACTATTTAATATTTGCCATAAACTGACAACACTGAAAGTGTCATCTGGCTGCAGCGATTTATCTGCCAGACTATAGTGAGGATTTTTATAACCGACCACGCTGTTGATTGCTCCACCTAAATATCTCCATGAGTACTTTAAAATCCTGCTGGACCGACTAGTATCACCTAGAAAAGTGGAACAACAGTCCGAAAGTGACCAAATCAAGTGAAACCCAAAATATTTTTTATATTTTTTTAATCAGACTCATTCCACAACATAACAAAAGGATTCATACACCACTCGAGATTTATTTTACAACAAAGGCTTACTCTTACAAAATTAGGCTGCGGGCCAAGTTGTAAAACATTCACTGGCAGCACACGGTGCCGCAAATAAAAATGGCGACGCAAACTTGGCCGTGACGTTAACAAAACTAAAATCCCAACTCAATACTCCGTCTAGAGACGCCAAGACGCAACGGCCAAGTTTGCGTTGCTTTAAATTGAACGTGACTTTATTTACACAAGTTGCAGACAATAAATAGCAGTGACCGGGTCACTTGACGGGGTACAGACGCGTTCAGACGTGATTCGTGGCCCTAAGCTCTGGAAGTTTTCACTTAGCGCACTTGTGTACCCGACGGTACTAATGTCTTTACACTATCACAACGTTTACAGCTCGTCGTGCTCCTCCTGCGGACAAACAGACGTGAATATTAGTAAAAATTTGCTGTATTATAATGAAGGGCATTAAAACACGAGTTTGGGTTTATAAAACAAAGCGAAGCTGAATTTCATAATAAGATCAAACTAGTGTTTTAAATGCCTAATTATGTACAGTCACATACATTACTTTATCTACACACATATCATAATATCATATTTTATAATGTAAATGTGCTCAACAAGGCTTGGGCCTTATTTACGGCCAAGCGTGCATCGAGAATGAGGGCGGGCGAATACATCCATTTGGGTTAAAAGTGTAAACGTCGCAGAGTTCCGACATATGATTATGTTTAATTTTGTTTCCGCTACTGTCTTGGCAGAATGCCAAACTCTTTGTTAAGATGATGTTGACCGTCACACCAATTTGTTCCTTGCCTTTGTCTTGTTCTAAGAATTCATAATCATAACAAATTGGGTATTGGTGTTTCGAGAACCGAGCAAGGAATATTTATGCTTGGACACTAAACCACTTATTTATTTAAAAATTTTAAAAATTCAAAATCATTATGCCGACTGAAAGACATTCAAACATTTTTACATCAATAGTTTATGCTCTAATCGCAACCAATAGCGTCCAACACACACCTTACGCCACTTCAGAACTTTACGGCTCCAACGAGTTTTTACGAGTTTATACGAGCAATGTGCCACTACCACTAGAGGTTAGCAATTTATTAGTAACTTTAGTCAAACTTTAGTTTAAATTTTATTCCGTTATTTATATACTACTTTGTTATGGTTTTACGTATACTTTAGTTGTTAATTTATTATTAATACTGACTTGTTTGAGCATAACATTGACTGCTTGCCTTTTTTGTAAACTATTCCTTTCTGTACCAGTAAGCTTATTGTCTAACTCGCTCGCAATCGCCATCGTGTTCATTTTGACAGTTCATGTATGGGCTGACAGTTGGCATCGGAATCAGCTAGCTGTCACATTCCTACAAGAACTGTCAAAATGATCGCGATGGCGATTGCGTGCGAGTTAGACAATAAGCTTACAGGTTAGCTGCAAGAGATCCCTTCTTAGGGATAAGTTCCCCTTTGTACTCCTACATGTGCTGGGGATTCAATATAAAAATATCACTCACCACAGGCGCCGCCTCTCCGGCATCATCATCCAGATCCTCATCATCCTCCTCATCATCAGGCTTCTCCGCCTTCTCCTTCTCCCGCTCAGCCTCGTCCTGTTCAGTCTTCATTTTCTTCTCACCCTCCTGGGTCTTCTTGATGGCCTCGCCGCGAGCCTTGGCGACCTCAACGTCGTCGGTGAAGAGGACATTGTCGAAGATGGTGCCGCTCTTGACTTGCCAAAGGTCGAAGCCGATGGAGCAGAGCTCGTCACGCTTGTAAAGCTTAGCGTCGGGAGTGTACTCGGGGTTGTCGATCTCTGGGTGGATCCAGGGACCCTTGTAGGCTGGGTTGTCGATCTGTGGAAGAATTACAATACAATATAATACAAATCCGTTGTCTAGTGCCCATATCACAAGCTTTGCTTGGTTTGGGACTAGGTCAATTGGTGTCAATTGTCCCAAGATATTTATTTATTTTAAATACTCTTTATTGAACACCACAAATTAGTACAAAACAATACAGAAACAAAGAACAAAGTATACTATTGCTATTGGGAAGAATTCAGTGTTATCAGAATAGGAAAATTTATCGATACCACTGTTATGATCGTCGTCGATCGGTCGTGCTTTGGACAGCCACCACACATTAGAAGAAAATACTTTTGAATGTGAGAGCAGGTCAATCAAGGCATATTTCCTCTGCGGCATTTAGACCCTTGCTTCAACAGCGTACCTCCAAATAAAACTGCAAGCTTATTCCTCCTACATCAAGCTTTAAACTTTATGACAGAGCCACATGCCACAAAAAAAATATGTACAGAACATTTAACACATTCTTTGCGAATTTAAAGAGTCGCAATTGCCCCTTCAAAAAACTGCATGCGATTCGTTCGGCCATGCTATGGCCCGCGTAAGAATTTTAAATTGCCCGCGCAAGTAAGTTTAGAAATACGCACCAAATTGAAATGTTCTGAGAGTAACTGAATAGGAATTGTCAGTGGCCCGTCGTATACGTCTGAATCCACCGTTTGGCCAGACTGTTAAAAAGGTTGGGCAGCCTTGATCTAACTAAATGATCTGAAGATATGTCGGTGCCTTTTTTAGTCGCCGTAATTTAGCCGGCTGTAAATTAACGATGGGCGACTTTGAATAATACTAATTCGACTTAGTCAACTAATTTGAAAATCATTCGAATATTAGTAGTACTCAAAATCCACTCCATTCGGTCCAGTCTAATTGACGTTGATATAACCAACAAGCTAACAACTAACGCGAGCACCGCGCCGAGTCGACAGTCGACGGTCCGAGCACTCGTCCAGCCGCCGATTAGTTACTAATATTAATAGTCGTTATTCGATTATCGGCATTAGTATATTACTAATTTCAAATTCGAATTACGATATTAGTAATGAATAATCATTCGAATCAGTAAGTTAGTCGAAGTCGCCCATCGCTACTGTAAATAGTCCTCGTCTAAATCAACCTAAAACTAAATATTAGTGGTCCTCACCTGTTTGGGCGCCCAGATGCCCTTGTACTCGGGGTTATCGATCATGGGTGGCTCCCACTCGCCGTCCATCTCGTCGTCCCAGTCGTCCGGCTTGGCCGCGTCCGGATCGGGGATGTGCTCGGGCTTCTCCCAGTCGTCGGGCTTCTTGTCGTCCGGGTCCGGAATGGTGGCGCGCTCGTCCCAATCCTCGGGCTTCTTGGCCTCGGGATCCTGAAAGAATCATAGATATACAGGGTGTCTCATTGAAATCGGTCAGTATGGGAAATTCTGAAACTATAAGACATACGAAGATCTGTTCTTGGGAACCATGTCATCGATTTTAATAACAAGAAAAACTGCATTGATACATTAAAAAAAACCTGTACTCAGCTCGGGAATCGAACCCGGTTGCTTTGAAAAAAAAACTTACACTATTTCTATATAAATATCGATTGTGTAGGTTGAATAAAATGCATTGTTTTCACATACTTTAATTTATTTTAGTAGGTGTTCGAAGTGACCACCGTTTTCTTCAGTATAATGTTCAACACGTTTAGGAAACGATCTTACAATTGCACCTCGCAAAATTACAAAAAATGCGACGTTGCCAGCTCAGTAGGGATAAACGCTCTTAACACGTCTCACGAAATGAAGAGGATCTAGTCTCAACCGCCAGCCGCCTATTTCTCTCCCAGAAACACTTATCAACGCTTTAGGCTTAAAACCACTATATACCATAATACCATGGGCTCATAATACCTAAAATTTCAAATTGTCAAAAGGCATGACATTGACATTTTAAAATCAGGGGTATTAGTGAATAAGGTACTTATTATGAAATTTAGTGGTTTTAAGCCCAAAGCTTATCAACTTAAACAGAGGCATACCTTGATCTTCTTGGGCGGCAGGAAGTCCCAGTCAGCCTCCAGGTCTCCAGACTCCACCTTCTCATTGTCGATGAGGACTTCATACGTGTTGTCTGGCTTCACGATCAGCGTGTAGAGGTGAGTGTAGACATCATCCTTGCAGCGGATGTCTTTCTTGATCAGATGGTTCTTACCCTTGTAGCTGAAGATGACGTGGACCTGCAAATAAGGGGGCATTGGTCAATTAAAGTTTCGTAGCAGCGGGCAAGGCCTTATACTCCGAAAATCGATTTTCGAAGTTCGTTTCGTGCCGTTCCGCTCTCACTAATAGTTATTAATTTGAGAGTGAAAGGGACGGTGTGATACGAACTTCGAAAATAGAATTTCGGAGTTGCCCACAAGGATCGGAGATCGGAAGGTCGAGCTTAGCGGCCCAAAGGTGAGTCCTGTGTAGCTTAAGTTTCTGTTAAAAAATTACAACCTTTTTTGGTGATTTCACTTGCAATAGCATCCATTTTACATAATATGTAGGTGTATACTAAATTTCAAGTAAACCAGACCAGTAGATGTGGTTCCAAATTTACTAGCAAGTCACCCATATACCTACTAACACAGCAAGTTGATTAAAAACTTGTAGTTTTTGAATAATGACAAAGATGTTTATGGAATACTCGTACATTATCATTTTACATGAGTGGCAGCAGTCTTTATGCATTTAATATTTTCACATACGTAGCTACAATGTTATATCTACAGAAAAGTTCGCACAGTGAAATTTCCCGTAAAAAAACATAGAAAACATGACAGGTACCTTATACATATAATCCTGAAAATTTAATTCCCGTGGATAGCGAATGACTGGCGGGTACGAAAGTGGTTGCAACGTTATTAACTGAATTTAGTCATGTAGCACGGACAATGGGCCATACGTCGAGTTCAACGGCACTATCGCGTCACATAGATAGTTCATCATTTTACGACCTTCCGGTACCTGTCTAATTACGTACCTACATGATTTTACAATCCTACTAATATTATACCTACATAAATGCGAAAGTTTATGACGATGTGAGTGAGTGAGTGTGTATGATTGTTACTTCTTCACTCGCAAACGGCTAGACAGATTTGGATAAAATTTGGAACGGAGATAGCTGATTAACACACGCTACTTTTATCCCGGAAAATGCTGCCTAGAGTCGCAACTATCAACATTATCAATCTAATTCTACGCGGACGAAGTCACGGGCAGAATCTAGTGACTAAATATTGTAAATATGATTATGATTCAGATGCGTTTAGGAATCCCAGGACATATGGCGAGAAAACGTTGATGCCTGGTGGCTCTCTGGGCAGCCAGCGTCAAAAGTACCGTTGGAACCCGCGGCTCCCCAGAGAGCCAGTACTTCTGCACATTGATTTAAACTTACCTGTGATTAGTAATAAGAATCATTTTACCATGTGCTGTACAGAAATGACAAGTCAATGAAGTAAGCAACCAATAGGACGCCGAATACTATAGGGTTATCTGCCGGCTCCCCAGAGAGCCTGCTCTCACTGGTCGAAAAAAGCCCGGGTTTTTGGTAGTTTTTCCGCCATTTTGTTTTGGGTTCGTAATATTTTGACACTGGCTCCTGGAGGAGCCCCTGGGCAGCGAAAGGTTAAATGACATAAAAATTACAAAATAATGACCGAGGATACTAATTTGCTTCAGTTCAATTTCTCACTTAAACGGACACCTAAACTAGCGTCATCTTTGAAACTGAATATAGGTACGATTAAACACTAATAGGCGTCTATACGTACCTATGGCGATAAATAAGAGCGGAAAACTAACTGGTGTGCTGTCTCATCAGTTAGAACTAGGTTACCGCAAACTTTGTAAAAAAAACATACGCATCAGCAAACTTCTAAACCAATCACAAACATCTATTCAATCGATTTCGCTTTTCACATTTTAACTACTTTTTGCAACAGTCCAAACCAAATTGACCTTGGCTCGTGAAACTCGGTACCTACCTAGCTCGTTGATTTTTTACATAGTCGCATAACACCGTTAGTTTCGGATCAACGACCTCTTCGCTAAGTGTCTTAAACGCTTTGTAAACAATACTATCTTCGCCATCTAGGTATCTCTAATAAATTCTAAAGAGACGTTTCTATAAGGTACTTGAACCTAGACTAGCTACTAATAAGTAAATTGACGAAAGACGCAGCAGTCTTAATTTGGAGAGTGCGACAATCTACGGTCTCGGAATGCTTGGAAAGAACGACCAGGGGCCTTACCATGACATCTTAATGCGATTCAGTTTAGGTTCGCTCGCTGTCAGATTCATACTAAAAGTGACAGCTAAAACTTGTACCGAGTCGGAATTAGGACGTCATGGTAAGGCCCCTGATAATTCGTGTACTGTATGTATTATCATGAATTAGCAGGTCGTGTATTCAAAGCCGTGCATTGAGAGTCGCACATTAGTAACACCCCTTTACAGCGACAGTGTCGAGATTTTTAAATATTGCAAAAAATATATATATTTTTCGCTATAGAACAGTACATTTAATTACTTTGTTCTAATGAACACAAAATATTTACCTTGCTACTCCGCTACTTACGTGCAAGATAACCAAGCCTGTGCGAAATATATACGTTTTGCATGCAAGCCCTAACACCACTACTGCCACACAAAACGCACACAAATCCCACAAACTTAACTAATCCTATCACCACACAAACACTGACGCGCGTTTCGATCCCTCTACGGGATCATTCTCAAGGTAAATATTTTGTGTTCATTGAAATGGACCTCCGCAAAGTAACGCCTGATTCAATAAAATACTTTGTTCTATACCGAAAAAAAAATTATTTTGCGATATTTAAAAATCTAATCTACCACTTAGTTTCCATGGATGCACCTAGTTACCTAATATGCCCAAGTTATCGAAAAAAAAAAACGGTGTATAGGAAACAGCTCTTTATAGCAACTAAAATATCTAAATGCATACTTAGATTGAAAGAAAGAAGACATTTATTCTTTTTTTTTTGTTCTTTTGGGTTTTTATGGACTGGTTGCCGAGCTCTTTAATCTAAGTCGACCACATACCATACTTTTTTCATTGATTTCTAACTTAGTATTCATTTTTATCAAACACCACCAATAAAAAACCCTATCAAACATAGGTATCTCGTAACAGAAGATAGCGATACCTACCAAAGAAAACGCGATAAGCCTAAAACTTAACACTCGATATTACACTAAGTTAACATTATTTTTAAATGCAAAATTAACTTTCCATCGATAAGGCCACAGCGAGTCGTTAATCGGCGGCAATTAGTTTGTAATCGGCTCACAATATGCTTCCTGTCAAAAGTTGTTAAACGCCAGAGTTAAACAACGCAATTGTCTTGCATGTTGCAAACAAGGCATTGAATACTGTTAATGCCTTCCAGTGTTAGTCACTGTAGGCAATACAGTATACAAAACACAGACAGACACAGTATAATACCTACGCATAAGAAGTCTGAATTATCCAACCTCCTTTCTAGATACTGTTAATGTAATGAAATGAATATTTTAAAGCTCGACTGATTTCAGTTCTATTAAAAATCTGATGATAGTTATAAAATTTCCCATAAGTATTTGGTTTTCATTGGTTCATATTGAACCATGTGATAACGGGAACAATTGCTTCGCTAAATAAAACTTTGTATGAATTTACATTATGTAGTTACTAATGTTTTTCTAAAGATGTTACAGAAAGCAAACATATGTATAGTTTGAACAAATTATTTTGCATTTCCAAAGTTCCAAACCCTTTTGCATTTCACCATTTCAGCTAACTCAAAACCACAATTTCAATGAAAAGTTTATTCCAGTTAGAATCTTATTGGTATACTCAGTTAGCTACTTAAACTTATAGAGATATGTTCATTTAAAATTGACAGGGATGATCATTTAAAATTCATAGATTTGATGATTAACATGTAGATTTGTAGAATGACACATTCTATAAAGTAAGTTTTAAAACTACAATACAAAGTAATATAATAGGTGGCCATTTAATTCAGGTATTCAGTAAAAACCTTTAACAATCATGTACAAGGTGTACAGTAAAATTGTTTGTCCATCAATATTTAAACAGATGTCAATGTTGATATATGCAAGTAGATATTATCTAAATAGGGGTTATTAGTGACATGCCTGGTTTCATTTCATGTTGTTTTCAAGGTGATAAACCATGTTTTATAGAAAATAAGAGCTGAAAGTTAACTATTGACTCATATAGATAAATATATTTTTTTTAAAGATAAAATATTATGTAATTGAAATACCTATACACATAAAATTAAATTAAAATTAATTAATTAATTTCTATTCATTTGATAGTTGATAGGTATTAGGTATATGTATTTTTTTGTTGTTTATTATTTGTGCTATTGAACACATCTCACATTTAGTCCAATTGTTAGGAATTTTCATATATTATTGCTGAAACATACATACATACATAGTTACACTGCTTTCCGATAGGGGTAGGCAGACTACTTTGCTGCTTTGCTTTACTTTACGTTGCTGAAAAGGTAAAGAAAAACTTTAAAAATAAAAAAATATTTACCTTCTTAGTACCAGGACCGCAGATGTCGGGACCAAACATGATCTCGTAGGGGCTCTCTCCGTGCATGTCCTTCTGGTCCAACTTGCAGTCGAACACCTTCAGGTAACCGCCTCCGCAGTCAATATCCTGTTCATGTTTCACGGAGAACTGAACCACCAAAGGTTTGCCTTCATTGGAGAAAGGCTTAAACTTCTTGGACAGGGCGTAGAATCTGGCATCCTCGGAGGTTTGCAGACCTGTTAGTACCAGGCGATCATGAGATGTGAAGAGATAACTAGATATAGACTGAGTGCATGGGCGGGGATAAAAAAGAATGAATGGCAGTGGGTGGTTCCCATACCTCTTCAATGGAGACGGAAATAGTACTTCTAGCTTAAGGGTTTATTGATGGATGCAATTGAGAATGAATATTTAATTGAAAGCACGCGGCTTACCTTTGTCGGCCTCCGGGTCATTGTAGAACTTTCCAGCAGTTAACTTGAATTTGCCAAATTCCTTGCCCGGGTGTTCGCTGTACACCCATTCCTTTTCCCATGAGTCTGTAATCAGCAAACAAAGTGAAATTAACTCCAATTACGCTGAAATGAGCCGGCGGTGGTAGAAGCCGTCAATCGATACGTAAGCACACGCGGCTAGCCGGCGCGTCCCCAAATAACTACGTTTCTGTATTAAATATTAGCACTTACCATCGGGGAATGTTTCTTCATAATACACCTCACAATTTACTGAATAAATTGCCAGAAAACTGACAAACGCTAACACTAAAGACTTCATTTTGGTTCACAATACCACCCGCACTCGCTAAGGACTGGCCACGAATAAAATGAAAAGTCGTCGAACCTCTGTTTTGTAATTTCAACCCGCTTGGCACGTTATGGACACAGATCGCGACCACGCCAATACGATGTGCCACAGGGCTGAAAGTGACGGGTGTATAAAATAGTGTCTGTACAACCCGGTGACGCAACCATAGACAGAGTAAGAGCTACTTTCTCATGATACGAATTTCTCTAGGTGTGAACGAGAAGAAAACTCAATAACGCCGGTAAATGACATAAAAGTACGCCAGACAGATGGAAGCCTGCTATTGGTCGATGAATAGCCAATACGAATTGAACACACTGCTTAAAGTTAAATTGTTGTCATCGCGGCAAAATTTTAAAAAAAGTTGTGAGACGTTTTGCTTACAATTTTGTTTAAAGTACTAGATGGCTATTTTGTTTATTTTATTACAAATCAAAAAGTTCTGAAATATTCTACTTATTGTTAACTATTTTGAGTGTGCAAATTGCAAATCTTTTAAATTGATATACCTATTGAAAACAAATACTTCGCATCGCCATTGGAGTTCTGAAGCCAATCGGCATTGCACATGGCATCAGAGAGAGACGCAGATATGCCTGAAAGTGTGTTAGAAAAAGCTAGACGTAAAAATTACGTGTATTCTGAGCTCTTACGTGGATTATCGTAACATACAGAATGGCAAATTGGTCACACCGGTATAACAACTTTTACTAATAAGACAACCTCCCAGACAACAGATAAGCTGTGGTGTCTGGTTAGACAGTTGTTTGTATCATTATTTGTATGTTAATTTAACCATGATTTAACCATGCAAGGACTACTATTGGTATAGTTATGAGAACTAACTTATTATTACTATATGTTGTATTCTGCTGCTATTTGTATTGTTTGTAAGTAATTCAAGCTCGAAACGATACTGTGTTTAAGTTCACGTGGTACAACATATGAGGTTAAATTAAATACTTTCAGCTTAGGGCGTTAGGGCCCTATAGGGTAGTTATAGTCATAGTGCACCTGCATAATTAATTAGGTACCTATAATTATGTTTCTTATAATTTCATAACTGGTGAATGTGATGTTAAGTTTTGACAAAAAAAATTGTTCGTTTAATAATAGGTAGGATAAACGTGCCAGCGTACCTAACAATTCATTTTGCCGCAATTTATACAGTTTATCGGTAATTTCGCAGTTTTAAATTGACTGTTGATTATCGCCTTTTTTAAGTATGATAATAATACTACAAACGCAACTACAAACGTGAAATTAGTTGGGTTAACGTGCCTACTAAATTTTAACTAGGCAAGTACTTATATAAGTACTGACCATAATATGGTCATTAATTACCACCATCTTATTCGCTAT
Organism: Pandemis heparana; assembly: GCA_963854515.1. NCBI lineage: Eukaryota > Metazoa > Arthropoda > Insecta > Lepidoptera > Tortricidae > Pandemis > Pandemis heparana. The sequence goes on along the minus strand of OY978010.1, from coordinate 14,079,837 downwards.
CGATAATCCTTCCGCCAAATAGCAGTGCGTGCGCTGCTGTGCTCCGGCGTGAAGAGTAAGACAGCCGATGAAACAACTGACACGTGGCAACGCAGCAATCTTTTAGTGTTGCGTCCGTGAGTGGTCGTGCTGACTTACAATAAGATTGCAGAATAAAAAGACAAGGTAGACAAAAGCCGGTCTTGCTTAAAAGCGATCTCAAACAGACTTCAATCTATCACTTTCTCTGATTTCCATGTGACAATCAGCCTCAGTGTCCACAGTCAGCGTCATGTAGTTAGAAGCATGCAAGTCGCCAAATGCTTCGGTACACTCGCGGTCTATATAATTGTTGAGCCATTAGAGAACCTTGTCGCAAAATGTCAATGTCAAAATATTATTAAAATTTGTTTGTCGGCATGGCGTTACTTCACCATAGAAATAGTATGGTGTGTCGAACTTTTTGGTCACCGTGGATGTTTCATCTATACTACTTAAACGCTGACTGTAGGTACAGTACGACCAGTAGGCTTATTGTCTAACTCGCTCGCAATCGCCATCGTGTTCATTTTGACAGTTCATGTATGGGCTGACAATTGGCATCGGAATCAGCTAGCTGTCAAATTCATCCAATAACTGTCAAAATGAACACGATGGCGATTGCGAGCGAGTTAGACAATAAGCCTACTGTTAACATGACAAACTCGACCAGAATTTACGCCGTTGGGCTTCGACTACGCCTTGCATGTCGAATTGTCACATGTCGCCGACATTTGTCAAATTAGTGAAATAGGGGCGAGTAAACGCTCGAACGGAGCGTGCATCGAGGCGGGGCGTGCGGCGGTTATGTCAAACGTAAGCATATGTATGTAGGCGTTTTTTGCCGCTGATCGCTCCGCTAGACGCTCACCACTCAGACCTTATCCTTGTTTTTCTGACGGGTCATACCTACACATTTTTTTGTTCGCGTCTCTCCTGTGGACATGGCAAAAGTTAAGGGTCTATTATAGTATTTATAGTCAATATTGTTATTGTTGTATTTTCAATGTTGTTTTTGATTGTTTTGATTTAAGTTGTAATTGTGTGGGTTCAATTAATGCCTAAATAAATACATTATTATTATTAATAATCTTTTTAAGACAAGTCTACACCGTGTGGGACGCCTGGCCAACATTCGTCCCATTTAAATAAACCTTAAGTTTGCCCACTCGTAGTCGCTAATTGTATGGCCACAGGAGAGGCAACTTTTGTTTGTTATAGTAGGCGGCAAATAAGTAAAACGTGGAGGGGATATGCGCAGTATGAAAATGATGTTGTTTTTCATACTGCGCATATCCCCTCCACGTTTTACTTATTTGCCGCCTCGGTGTGTATGTCTCTGATGCAGGAATTTCATAATGGATGCGTAAAGTTGGCTTGTTCAACTATACTTCCGAGGCAATAACAAAGGTTTATTAGCTGATAGCTAATACGTTATCTAGTTTGCATTTCATGTTCAACGTTTGCTTTTCCTGGCTTAACCACTAAAATAACTCGGTTATCAGTAATTTTCAGTTATTACCGGTTTTTGAATGTGACCTTGAGTTTATACCTTGTACAGTGATAACCTACTGTGGAACCTTTTCACTGAAAATGTCATAATATTACACAATACAGGATGTAACAAACACCCCCTAACAATAATTCACTGGGGTAACCATAGCTATAGAAGCTCAAAAATATATTTTGAAAAAAATTGGAGTAATTTTTTTTCTATACAGGGTGCATCAGACATCCACTGGGGTATATAACCATAGCTATAAAAGTTAAAAAATATTTTAAATTTTATTAAAAAGTATTAACTATAATCATTCCTATAGAAAATAAAATAAAAATGTACTCCAATTTTTTTCAAAATATTTTTTTAGCTTCTATAGCTATGGTTATATACCCCAGTGGATTATTGTTAGGGGGTATCTGATACACCCTGTAGGTATGGTTATAGTTAGTACTACCATTGAAGAGATTGATGTATATAGACGAAGCGAAAGAGGTATGTCAGGATCGTAGCAAGTGGGACAAAGTAGTATCTGCCTATTCCTGTGGGAAAGAGGCGTGACGGTATGTATGTACGTATGTACCATTCCTATAGCAGTTAGTGCAAGTTTTTTTATTATAGATAGCATTGTTTGCTAACCCTAGACTTTCCATAACGTCAAAATGTTGACTTGCACTGACATTTATTTCTGTGGAAATTATAAACAAAACAAATGTATTACAACATTTATTCATCTATTTACAGCGAAAAGTCCTCCTTAAAGTTATAGTCGTCCTTTTTAAAGGACGTTAGAGTGACATTTTCAAGAACTCCCGCCAAATTGACAGCTTGCTTCTCATGCTTGGCATTTTTCTTCTTGTCCTTTTTGAACTGTTGTTTCCTCAACTTGTTCAGTTTAGTGTTTCCTTCTAATTGCATTTCGGGGTCGATTTTAGCGCGCTTGTTGGCTGACTGGGCTTTACCCAATTTGGTTCTTATGTTGAGGGTCTTAGGGAGCAAAGTTGATTCGTCCTCGTCGACTTGCATCTCGTCTAGCGCTTTGACTGGGCCCGTACTTGTTATCTGTTGACAGAAAAGAAAATTAAACTACCTTCGGTTGGAGAAAGCCGGCGACCCAGCGTCAGTAAGTAACCCTGATGGTAAGCCACCATCGTCGGCAATAAACACTAGTCTACACGTTAGTTTTATATGCAGAGTGGGCCATTGAATCGGCTGCTTTCCTAAGTCAGGGGGTGTACACTCCGCAGTTTAGGTACGATCAACCGGCGCTCCTGCCGGGCAGGATAATGGCAGTAGGTTGCCGCTCGCCTCGCCCGCGTCGCGCGTTATTTGTATGTTACCTAGTTACTTAGCAACGAACAATGACTACTAACAACCCTAATAAGTTCGCGGTGACGTCGTGAACGGCCATGATTGAAACGGTTAAACTAAACGATGCGCTCTCGCGTAGTAATAGGGTTTATTTTTGCATGAATGCTTTACGGGTAATGTGATGGAGTAGGGCTGTAGGTTATTATCGCTGTAGGTAAATATATCAGGAGCGAGCTAGATTGTGCTTTATGTGTACGCGGCTAGAGTTTTTATTTATTTAATCGACTCCAGAGAGCGAGCTTTCTGTACGTTAGCACTATTACTTATTCTGTGCCCAAGTCCTTTTAAAAAGACTTTTCGAGAAAGTTGATTCTCTCATATACGCGTTCTCATGCCAGTAATTTACCACCAGTTCTTAGCTTTCACACGGTTTTCTAAGTCGCTAATCGTCATCATGATCATTGTTGAAAATCGGAACCTTTACCAGTTTCTTGGAAAAATAGTGGTGATATCCATTAGCCTGTCACACCGCAGTGCCTGGGGACCAGAGTTCATAGATGGGAATAGAGAATGCTACTGCGCACTCTTACATCAGGTCCCTTAGTCGGTATGCCTTCTTGTAGGACAGAAAGTGTACTATGTCCTTCTGGAAGGCCCCATTTATTATTATACCTAAATTAGTCAAAATTGATTAAACGTTTAGGCGTGAAATGTAACGGGTAAACAGACTTACCCCCTTATTCATAAACACTCTATTCTTCTTGTTGGGCTTCTGCTAGTAATCTTTTGTCCTCATCTGTCACATTGACATTCACCTTTCATAGATACAAGGACAAACGATTAATGACGAAGTTAGCAGAAGCCTATGGAGCGTTTATGAATAAGGCGGTTAGATACTTTCGAGACTGTGGCATTAGTTTGGATATTTTGTTACTAGGCACACATACATTAAACAACAATAATGTGAAGAATCTGTATAGCTGTAATAAAAATTCAGTCCGTGACACTAATTCTAGAATAAATACAACGATAACGAAGTTAGTTCATTACTTGAAATGTATAGTAAAAATGCCTTCAATTTTATTATAGCTATAGTTCCATTTTTCGCAACAAATCTAAGTATGCTACTAATTTAAAAAAATAAGTACCTGCTATCTTCCTTCCTAATTTTATCCAAATCCGTCCAGTCGTTGTAGCGTGAAGAAGGAACAAACACTTCACATCGTCACATCGTCACAAGCTTTCGCATTTAATATTAGTAGGATACAGCCGGGTTAAAAGCTTGTAAAGTGTTAGTATTACTTTCTACCGAAAAGTAAGGCTATGGCCGGGAATCGAACCCGGGTCCTCGTCATACCGTGACGCGTTATATTACCTTGATCCCGTCCGCGTCAGCCTGCCCCAGCGCGTCCATGGTCTCGGTCTCCATGGCCTCGAACGCGTCGATGTCGAACTCCTGCGCAGCCGCCGACACGATCTTAGCGTCCACGTGCACATCCGACTCGGGCGTCTCCGGCGGCACCGTGTAATAGCGGACCTGAAAACAATCATTTTATCAAAGGTGGGCATTAACTCGTTAATCCGTTAATCGTTAATTAACGAAGTTAACAATCTGCTTAATGGATTAACTTTTAAGTTAACTTCAAAAAAAGTTAACGCTCTTATTAACTTCCGTTAACTTTAGTCCGTTACACTAGTCGTTTTGTTGACTATAACACTACTATACCATCTAATGAAGCAGTATAGAACCTTTTATTTCTACGGACAAAGATATTTTACGGGTTAAACGATCATGGGTATATTAATATTCTAATTTTTAATTTTTATGAAGGGGAACATGCACCTAAGCAAAGCCACAAGCTACCGAGTTAGCACGTGCCACTACAACATTCATATTGAAAAACAAACGGTATCGTCATAGTATTAAGGTTCAAATTTAATGTCAAAAAATTCAAAATAAAAAAATATATATATATATTTATTTGTAAGAATACAGTATAATGTGTACAGTACAGTGGTCTTAAATGATAAAGTAGTCCTTGTATTCAGCATGCAAGCAAGCGTACAAATATTTAAACATATTTTAAACTAACACTATATTTAATTAAAATTGTCAACAATATTAATAATAATAAAATAATAACAATAATAGATAATAATGATAATGATAATAGCAATGTCAACTTAATGTAAAAAATATAATTTAAGTAGTCCTTGACACTGTAAGAACATTTCTCCAATAACCATCTCGTCAAATTACGCTTGAACATTTTTCCTGACAACGTTTTCAGCTCATCCGGCAAATGATTAAAAATTTCTGTCACTGATATTCTAAATATTACATTAAATTTGAACCTTAATACTATGAAGATACCGTTTGTTTCTCAATAGGAATGTTGTAGTGGCACGTGCGTACGGTAGCTTGCGGCTTTGCGATAAGAGACAATGGCCTTTGTTTGAAAGATTAGGGCTTGAAGCGAAAAATTCACCCGGGAAGATTCATACTATACTAGTGGCCTAGGGTGCCGCTTGGCGCTCCGTACCTTGCCGGTGTTCCAGTCGTTGAGCAGTATCCTGGCCGCGGCCTCCTGGTCCGGCACTCCCCCCTTCTTGTACCGCCCCATACGGGACGCCACTTGCGCGAAGAACTCCTAACAAACGCAAACAGATTGATGACTACGAGTAGACACAACATTTCTAAAGTAAGGTCTTTTCATTCTTACCTGTCATATTTGGTAAACAAAATTCTAACCTCAATGTGCAAATTTTTGTAAATAATGTGTATTATGTTATCAAATAAACCTGAGGCAATATTTTGTGCATAATTTTGCTGATATTTTATCTCCAGTTCCTTTACGATGAAATAGTAAAAAAATAACAAAAATAAGACGTTTTGAGGTTAGAATTTTGTTTACCAAATAGGACAGTTACGAATGAAAAGACCTTAGGTACCTATTGCGAAAATACAATTGTTTATTATGTTTTTTTACTCCGACATTAATGTATGAAAACTATGAAGTTACAAAACTGTCCTCGGGACACTTTCCCCTATATAGAATCGCTAGTGCTATCGATTCTGAGTAGATCCATGCAAAAATTTCTAAAATCGGAGAAAAAAAAACAAGTGAACAAACTAGTTCTGAAATTCCCCAACTACAGGATGCTTGACAGTCACGCGAAGGGAATAAGTTATTATGAAATTTAGTGGTTTTAAGCCCTAAGCGTCAGAAATACCATACTGTCAACCCCAATTTGTTAATGGTATAGACCACCACTATCTTAAATAAGGGCGCGGCCTTACCTGAGGCGTGTTAAACTCCGGTATCATATACAGCTCGACCAGCGTAGCCTTATTGGCCCGCTGCAATATAGCAGTGGCCGGTGTGACGGGGTCCTTAAGGCTGCCTACACGGATAGCGTTTTTGAGCGCCACTGACGCATCGCTATCCGCTCCCGCCGTGAACACTATGCCTGGACTGTCGAGGATCTTGATCTTTGAGTCTAATTGAACGGTTTGCATTTGCCTGTGGAAGGTTAATTTGTTAATTTGGTTTGTCTATCAATACAACCCGGCAAGCACGAGAGCGCGAGAGTATACCCGACTCTTTCTAGAAAGAACAGTAAGAAAGAGACGGACAGACGCGACTCTTGTACGCTCTCAGATTTTTTCCGGAATATTTAAGAGCGTTATTATCCCTGAGCTGGCAACGTCGCATTTATGATGTTTTTTTTACGATTATTTCACGGAAATTGAATGAAAGTTTCAAATGTGCGTCTGTAGTGCACTTCGTTTTTAGTGTATTAAATGTGTGTTGATCGTGATGGACTTTTATTTTCATATTAAACGACATCACGATTAATCGTTGCATTGGACACATTAATACACTAAAAACGAAGTGCACTACAGACGCACATTTGAAACTTTCATTCAATTTGACGACCGGATGGCCTAGTGGTTAGAGAACCTGACTATGAAGCTTGAGGTCCCGGGTTCGATCCCCAGTCGGGGCAGATGTTTGTATGAAAAATCCGAATGTTTATTCTCGAGTCTTGGATGTTTAAAATATGTATTTAAGTATGTATTTATCTATTTAAGTATGTTTATCCATTGTGTAGTGCCCATATTACAAGCTTTGCTTAGTTTGGGACTAGGTCAATTGGTGTCAATTGTCCCAACATATTTATTTATTTATTTATTAATTTCCGTGAAATAATCGTAGAAAAATATCATAAGTGCGACGTTGCCAGCTCAGCAGGAATGCACTTTCCTAAAAGTCAATTCAATACCATTCTATTCAAAACTTACTTAGTAACACCAGGCGTGCTTCCCACATTGCATGCCTTGGAGCGGTTCAGGCTGTTGATGATGGAGCTCTTCCCAACGTTGGGCAGGCCCACCACGCCCACCGTGATGGAGGTCTTGATGCCCTTGTTCCGGCAGTAGTTGCCCAGGAGGCTCATCAGCAACTCTGCGCCCACGCACGCTCCACCTAAAATACAAGGCGTCTTACATATTATTCTCGAATATTCTAGCAGGAGGCTGGGCACAAGAGGTACTCTATCCTAGCCCTCCATACTAGCAACGCATTCTACAATCCTCTAGTATAGCCGGTGTCCATGGGTGGTGGTGCTCGCTTTCTATCAGATAACCCACTTACTCGTTTGCCTTTCGTCTTAAAAAAAAAACAGTAAGCTTTAACTAAAAGTTTTAAACAAATAGTGTCCGACCGAAGTTTCGGTTTCGGTTTCGGCCAATTTCGGCCAAAAAAGTGATTTCGGCCAGAATCCGGCCGAAACCTTCGGCCGGGCCGAAATTACTTCGCGGCCTCTCGCGGCTCTCGCATCGGGAGCGCTCGGCTTAATTCGGGCACGCTCGGCCGGGTAGGTATAGGTAATGCACAGGCGGCCGGCCCAGCTGGGACCAGCGATAGTAGTATGCATGCAGTTTTTATATTTTGTTTCACAAAAAAAGTAACTGTTCTCAGATAAGAAATCCTCGCAATAACCTTTTCCTTACGATTTGTACATTAATTTTGAATATTTTGTTTGATATGATACGTCTTCAAAAATTTCGGTTTCGGTTTCGGTTTCGGCCGAATTCAGAAAAAAAACGAATATGCGGTTTCGGTTTCGGCTAAAAATCAATAACCAAAACAATAACCTTTCATCTCCTTCTCTTTAACAACGTGTTTCATCTTCCTCCTCCCCAGATTGTGCTGCTGGTCCTGCGTGGAAGCCTTGAAGGGCACAGCGGGCGCTGACCGGCGGAGGTACTTCAGCCAGGCGGTCAGGTTGGCCCGGGGCACCAGGTCCGCTTTGTTGAGGACCAGCACGAGACGTTTGCCGGACTCTCGTACTGCTTCTTCAACTTGAGCACATCGGGTGCCTGGAATAGTGTTCGGATTAAATCCCAACTAATAGAAGGGACGAAAATCTTAAGCTGTGTACAGATTATGCGCGGCAGCAGCGCGAGCCAGTGTTCGCGTGAACATTGGCTCGCGCGGCAAATGTTCGATGGAATTTAGGTAGACCGCGGCGGCCGCGCGAGGCAAGCGATCCAGCTAGATCAGCGCGTGGCGCGCGCGCCAATTATTTCTAAACCATGAACGCGCGTGGTCGTGCTGCAGTCGCATTTATTGTGATCCATCACATCATCCGCAATAATTTTAAACGAAAAAGGCGTTAGTGGTAGAAAAAAAGATATTTGTTTTATAATGTGGTATACAACTAATGGCGGACATGAGACATGAAGTCGTGGAAGACACCATAAAAAACTCAACCCATCTTCCTACTTATTTCCGTCCACGCATCATGCCTTAGTGCCTTGTTGGGGTGTAAAAGCGATTTGCTGTTCCACAGCAAATCATAACTTCCATAAAATTGAATTAACTCGCGACAGTTCTTGTCGTTAAATCCATAATTTAAATTATTATATACGTTCGTCGCAACACTTCAACCGTCCAAACTGCGCGCGCGGCATTGACTGAAGCTCCTTTGATGCGGGCTCAAAAACCGTCAGCGCTCGGATCGCCGCGCGGCGCGTTCGAGCGCGGCGATGTTCGAGCTGCCGCGCGCGGCAACCCCGTCCCCATTGCGCGCGGCCGCCGCGCGAGCCAATGTTCGAGTGATTGCCGCGCGTAATCTGTACGCGGCTTTAGGTATCATGTTGTAGGCGATGCGGCTAGCAACCCATCACTATGCTGATTCCCGTTTCCACCTATACGCCCAAAATTACGCTAAACGTAGCCTTTAGGTCTTGTTACCTTAGGCTCTGTCTACCCCATAAAATAAATAAATAAATATCTTGGGACAAATTACACCAATTGACCCAGTGCCAAACTAAGCAGAGCTTGTGCTATGGGTACCAGGCAACGGATAAACATACTTATATAATGTAGGTAAATACAATACTTATATACATACAACATCCATGACTCGAGCACAAACATTCGTGTTCATCATACAAATGTCTGCCTCTACCGGGATTCGAACCCGGGACCTCTAGCTTCATAGTCAGGGGCACTAACCACTGGGCTATCCGGTCGTCATAAGGAATAAAGATGTGATTTATGTGTGTATGTATATTCCAATACAGTGCCATTTATACTCCCAATTTCTAATCTCACACTCTTGAAATTATGTGAATTGGATTTCAATAAAGTGGACTAACATGCGAATCATCAAAACTGATACATACCTAAAGGATCTCTCGCATCCACAACTTCCAGAATAACCTCCGCCTCTGATATGACCTTTTTGAACTCTCTGTAGTACGTCTTGAGCGAGTTCTCCTGTTTCCGGTCTTTTCCGAATTCTACATCGTCATTGCCCGTGTCGTCACCTTTGAAAGCATCGTGGACTTTGCCTCTGGCCTCTGCGTTTGCCACCTGAAAATATTACAATTAAATTTGTAAATATTCAATGTGTATTAATTTAAAAAGTTACTTTAAAACTTTGACTCAATAAGGGCCACTTGCACGGACCAGGATTAACGACTTAACGTGTTAGATGCTAACCCAGGGCTAAGTAGTCTCAAAAATCTCAAAATGTATGGAACTATCAAACCTAACCCAGAGTTAGCGATTTAATATTTTAACTCTGGACTGTGCAAGTGGGCCTAAGTCATTATTTCAACCACATTCTATTCAATAACGTAAAAGCTTTCTTTTAAGTGCAGAAAAATCAAAATCCATTTATAAAGCAAAGAATTTGGCAAATAAAGGGTCTGGCCGGAAGGTAATAGTAAAATCGCCCCTGGCTGAATTTAAAATATTGGTATGCACGTTTGTTTGTTTTATTATAAGATATAATTTTACTGAATATTAAGACTTAAATGCTTACGGTTAGCGAAAAAGTTCTATTACATATATTTTTTTCAAAATTATTCATTTGGATCAACAATGTGAAAAAAAAAATTGTTTACAAGGGTGGAAAAATTTTCTTCCATATTGTTCAATCGTTCAAACATTCGTTCATAGTGTTAGTAACAATTATCTTATCAGCTATGTTAGTAACATTAAATAAAAACAGAAAATACGGATAAATCAGAAGAAAAAATAAATTTAAATTGATTTATAAAAAAAAAATTGTAGTTGCAATTTTTTACTTATTTTGAAAAATCAAAAATAATTGATAACAATAATAATATAGCCCTTTTTATTTCGGATTCACTACAATTTCAGTAGACCAGGTAAGTTTTTTTTTTTCAAAAATTCAAATTATTTTTTTGTAAGAATACAGTATTTACATATAGTTATGTTCAGTACAGTGGTCTTAAATGGTATAAATGAATAATTTTGAAAAAAATATATGTAATAGAATATAAAATTGCGTATATTATATCAAAATATGGTAGGTGTCGCTAACTTGCAAGTAAAAAAAAAAAAAGAAAAACTAAGACAGCCAAAATTATGTACTTTAAAAAACGCTAGAACTTTTATTTTTTTTCTATAAATGTATCTATAATATATGTACAAAATATCCGAAGGGCAAATTAATCGGTATCGTAGTTTGGCTAAAAAAAAAAAAAAACTGAATTTTTATTTTTTTTATTTTTCACTAACCGTAAGCATTTAAGTCTTAATATTCAGTAAAATTATATCTTATAATAAAACAAACAAACGTGCATACCAATATTTTAAATTCAGCCAGGGGCGATTTTACTATTACCTTCCGGCCAGACCCTTTAGTATTTGAGAAATTTTCAATCAGTTATTAGATTTGTCAGACCATTGCTAGGTGAATTGATTTTTAAAACATGGGATTGAATTAATTTATTGGCATGATTTTTCAATCTTTCTTTGCATGCTGAGTGGTTGTCCAACAGTGGTTGATTTCTTACAATGTCGATAAAGATCACAAAGATGGCCTGTTTTTATGTTTGTTGTTGTATGAAGCATCATCAAAAATTATTCAATAATTCTCATTCAAGCGTTTTCAATGATTCACAGTTAAGTTCATTCGACTCGGATTTGGTTACTTGGATATCGGGAGCTCAATAAAGGTAATCGCGGTTCATATCCCATGTATAATATTTCGAATTCTCATTTAAATTAAGGCTTACCAAAGAATTAATGCTACCACCACTCTTTTGTTTTTCCTCCATTTTCTTCTGTTTCTCCTGCTTAGCCAGGTCTTTCCTCTTCTGCCTTTCTTCTTCTTTGTGCTTCTTCATGGCTTCCACCTCTTTCAGGATGTCTTCCTTGAATGGACACACATTTGGGATCTGGACTGGTTTGGCTTTCTTGGATTTTGGATTCTTCTTCGCTTCTTTCTTCTGTTTTCTGTTGTGATCTTTTACTTTCTTCTCTATTTTGTAGCGGAGGCGGGCTGGCTGCCTTTTTGAGGGTTTTTCTGGAATAATTGAGAAATGTTATGAAACTTTTAAGTGTAAAATTTCTTATTTTTTGGAGAATTGATTCTTTGCATAAGTCATGTTTAAGTTGACCATTTACCTCATTATTAATGGATACATATTTGAATAGTTTAAAATATTAAAAATAGCAACATCAAATGTTTTAAAATAGTAAGTACATGTGGGCACTAACCTATAACTAATTTATATATTAAGTGCAACTATTCAGTTTATCAAACGTGTCACTTTTATCATGTTGTGTAATAGTAAGTGTACAAAACGTACCAACTCAGAACAAATAATAGAAAGGAGTTGAAAAACAATTTGTTAACAAATACAACACAAAATGTGATCGTCCTATATTATGAAATAAATGGCCAAAACATTAACTTACTTAGCTTAAACTTTGCCATTGTTGATTATTTGAAGCAGTCTAACTATTTCGCTTAAATTTATAAGAATAAATACTGTATTATTGCTTAGAATTATTTTATTTATTCTGTTCAGCAACTGGCATCTTGCCAAAAGAAAAGAAAGCATGGTTGTATAAACTGTCAATGTCAATGTCAAAAACGTCAATCTGACGTATTAGAAGTGTATTTTTCTTATAAAATATGAGGTCCAAACTGTACAATAAAAATTTACGACAGCATTACTAGTCTTATTTTAGATTTTAATTTTATTTTTAATTTAGTTGTTTATTGTATCTTTTTTATGTGTAATAAATAAATTTACATAGTTTAGGTCATCAATGTGTGATTTTGAATATGTTCGTTTTTTTTATTTAATATAAAGTAAGATTGGATAATCCTATTTTTAGCTAATATTATTTTGTTTTAAGGAGGAAAATGTGTTTGTGTTATGTCACTTTTGAGCGAGCTTTTTGAACTCAACTGAATGTGAAGTGTTTCAAGTTTCAAGTTGGGATTTTGGGAAAACTTTCTTTAATTTTTGAAAATACTAGTAAGACTAAATACAGTGGTTTTATCTGAAAATGTATTTAATTTGGTTTGGAAATTCTTAAGAAGTGTCCATGTGTACCCAAAAACTAAATAAGAGCAAGCAAGTTTTATTACTTTACTATTAAGTACCTACTACGTTCACGTTCTGCTTATATAAAACAAAATTATATCTTAGATTTATAACTTAGAATGATCCATATAAAACAGAGCATCTGAGGAAGTATGAAAGTAATGATTAAGTTAAGCAGGTAGTTTTTGTTGCACTGGTCTGAACTGAATGTACATTAAGTACATAGGTACAAATTGTCGATCGAAATCGAATCGAATCACGGAATATGTAAGTTATATAGAGCTGTGATTTTCAACCTGTAGTTCGCGACCCCCTGGGGGGTCGCGAAGCTTCTGTTGGGGGGTGGCCAGAGGTCGAGAGAACTACTTCAGTAAAAAAACAATTAATAACCGAATCCTAATTCTGGAGACGCATAAAAACGTCGTATGGAATGAATGTTTGTAACATATATACATGATAAAAAAACGAAGGGTCGGGAGTTCGCGAAATATTTTTTCATCATGAAAAAGGTTGACAAACACTGATATAGAGGAAAAGAGGAAAATCTACTAAATGCGGGAAAACTAACTATCGCGACATGTCATAATCGAAGGTAATCGATAAATAATTTTTTGCTTAAATATGCGCCAAGCTCATAGGTAAACAAGGCACGTCTGTCCATTCATCGCGACGGTGAATGAGGCTTGCAGGGTGCAGACTGCCGCCATATGACGCGCTTTGTTCGTCACAGGCAGCTGCGTTCGCGAAGGGCCGTAGTTCTACCTGAGCAAGGTAACAGCAACAGGTCATTTCTCCGGGCGAGGGGAGCCGGGAGCCACCGGCCTCGCGCGCCGACCGCCGTCTCGCGCTCGCGCTCAGTCGCGAACCGCACGCCGCGCCGAACGTACGCCTGGCCCGTCAACCCGCACACTTTCACGCGAATCGAAACGCCACACCGAGTTATGTGCGCGAACGCACGCTCCGATAACCGTCGTGTTGGCCACTCGTGACAGCTCAAATGTCGCCCAGTTTAGAGGGGATCATGTTCAACAGGAACGCGAACCTGTCCGCGCGCCGACCGCTCCTGGCGGAGCCGCAGAAGCCTTTGTTGGTCCCGCCGCGCGCGCCGCCTCGCGACACCGGCCCGCAGCGGCCGCTACCCGCGCCCAGGAACCTGCCGAACCCATACGAATACCGACCAGACTACTGGAAACCATCGAATGTCGAACTCGAGCGGAGATTACAGGAGCGGACCCGCGAGAAAGTTAGTTACTTCCAGGACAAGCTTACGCCACCGGAGTTGAGCTTGGATAGGAGGGAAGCGGAGCTAGTATTCAGGTTCGATCCTCACGCATCAGCTGAGTATTTGTCGAGCCAGTACCGAGCTCCAACGGTGCAATACGCGAAGCCCGCGACGCCGGCGAACGGGTTTTCTAACCGTCTGCCGGAGCGGGACGGACCCTTCGTGTTCGGAGTGCACAATCCCAGTCAGTTCCCTATCACGCGACGTGATGACGATGACTACGATTATTCCGAGGTGGCAGAGGAAAACGGTCTAGCTTTAAAGGACGATGTGTCGGAAGTAAACTGCTGTGATAAAGTGAACGAGTGGACGGCGCGTGACAAGAAGAAGAGCACTCTAAATCGGATGTTTCAGGTTAAGGGAAAGGTGAAATGTGCGAAGAAGGAGAAGATTAAGTGTGTGTTGGTGGGGGATGGGGCTGTGGGGAAGAGCTCGCTCATCGCTGCGTATGCGCAAGATGCGTTCCGGGAGGAGTACCAGCCTACGGCTTACGACACATTCAACGGTAAGATAAATCGACTAGTCGGTGACTATGAGTTACCCCTCTAATCTCTAAGCCATCAGACTACTTACAGATTTACATTGGATTAGTTTAGGCAAACCGGTAAGTATATAATTTTCCTATGGCCGTGGTTGTTTTAATAGGTAATTATAATAGATCTTGCGTAAAGTGGATTATTTCAGCTAAAGGATAAGTTATACCTGCCTTTTCTATTTAAAGTACCTATACCTAGATATGGGTCAAGCAGACAAGCCAACAGACAAAACATCAATAAATCGGGCTTTTAATGTTAATAGGCATGAGTTATCACAAATGGCCTGATTTGCAGCATGATAATCGTTGCAATTACATTACGATACGAATTTACATTTTGGAATCGATAAAATAATGTTTGCGACCAAAAGGCCTCATTTCACGGCGCCTAAGATGATAATTTTAAGGTAAATACCTACAAATACGAAACGATTATAAGGATAATTAAAAGAACATTAACGGAACTATTTTTTTGATGTAATGTGTTAATAACTTAGCTCATCCAACTTGAAAACATCGTGGGGCCTTACCATGACGGCAATGCGATCCAATTCCGACTCAGTTCAGGTTTTAGCTGTCATTTTTATGGATCTGACAGCGAGCGAACCTAAACTGAATTGGAATCGAATCGTATTAGGTAAGACGTCATGATAACCCCTCAGGATACAGTTTGATACTAAACATTGGAACAATTTAAAACAAGTTAATATATCGATGCAATTAAGCTTATATCAGTATTATTAATAACTGTAAGTCAACGACACGGCCATTTCTGTGGCCTTATCAACAAAAGAAACTTGTTTCAGCCATACATTTGTCGCTCACAATGACTGCGGTCGGTTTCTTATTTAAAATTCTTGCTACGCTTTCTCATTTCGTTTTATAATGAACGGGTGTAACAGAAAAGTTTTACGTAACCCTATTTAGATGTAGTCATAATATCGCGAAATTACTACATTAAGCCTAGTAATAACGTTTAAATTGCCTAACTTGAGCAATGGAACGTTGCATTCACAATTTGAGTTTGAAACTAACTGGCTCGCAACATTGTATACTCAGACTCAGACAGTAAAGTTTTTAATTAATCACTGTTGTTTATTGTACCTACACACTCGTATATACTTTCACACTTTTAGCAACAAGCTGTTTAAATTTGTTAAAAAGTTAAAAACGTATCATTTATGAAAATACTTGTCTATGTATAGCCAAAAATTAGCATGCACTCATTCGTTCAGAAGTGGGATTTAGCACGCAATTCGGAAAAGGAAGCATGTAATATGAATATGAAACATAAGTTACACACGTAAATTTTCCTTCCAAACGTTTCCTTCAATGCAGTTTTTGTTATTATCTGTGATAAGAATGTAAAACAAACTCAAGTTCGTCATTGAGCGGATATCTTTTCGCGAGTCGGTAGGTAAGGTACGAAGGCGCGTCATGATCGAGATATCGCTGATAACATTATCAAAATACAAAACATACGTTGGAATTAAAATTTCACTTGAATTTGGTAGTTTTCTGACGAAAGTAGCGTCCGTAGTAAATCCCTACTAGAGTCTGTCTAACCAAAGCTGAACCTGTAAAAGCGCGGCAATTTCAAAAAATCATGACCAGGTAACACAGGATCACTCACACAGCTGCAATTTTCTCAGAGAAATGTAAATTTGACATACAACATGTCACCTCAGACAGACACACTTAAAGACAAACCCCCTTATTCATAAACGCACTATAGGCCTCAGCTAAGTTAGTAATCGTTTGTCCTTATCTGTGAAAGGTAAATGTCAAAGTGACAGATAAGGACAAACGATTACTAAGTTAACAGAGGCCTATAGTGCGTTTATGAATAAGGGGGAAAATGTTGCCAATCAAATAACTAGTGGGTTCAGCTTTGGTTAGACAGACTCTAATAATATGTTTGTCTGGCTTTCACGTCTAAACCACTTAATCGATTTAGTTAGAATTTGGTATAGAGATAGCTTCAGTCCCGGGGAAGGACATAATGATAGTTTTTATCCCGGATAATGGCATAGTTCCCGCGGGATAGCGATAAGCGAATACTGCGCAGACGGAGTCGCGGCCAATAGCTAGTATAATCAAATAAGACAATATTTATCAAATCGCATTTCGTCGGTGTGAGTTTATAGAAATAGAGAGTTTTTTTTTCTAGACTAAAGAATATTAAAAACATGAAGCCTTTTTTGCCTCAGGCTAAAATGTGATGTGAATTTTTTACCTAGTTGATTCTCTCCAAACTACGCGACAAAGCAATTAAAATAACTTAAGATTGTTATCGTTTGATAGGATAGAGAAATACGAGTCTAGAGGCTAATAAAGCTTTAACTACGACAACCGAATTTTAATGTTTCAACTATGTAGCTCCGAAAAAGAAAAAAAGAGCAGATTCGAAACATTTCCTCACGTTCAGTTGGGGTCAAAGCACCTGCTTAATATGGAGGCTGTATCCCACAGACCAATTAATGATACAACCTTTGAAATTTAAATACATTCTCACAACGTGTGTGATAAGTGATAATAAAACTACACTGGGTTAGGGTACGACTTATGTTATGATTAATTGTAACGCATCATCACTGGCCGGTCATAATATAAAAAACAACAAGCCGACATTTGTGTTTGGAACTTTTTCAAAGGAAACGAAGTGGTATTTAAAAAATAACTGACGTTGTTATGTGCCAGTCGTTTCCGCAGTCATTTGTTTACGTTACAAAAGTACTTGGAACGCTTTGTGTGGACACACATTTTACGGTATTCTATTTGAAAAGCCATAAACAGGTAGACATAAACTGCGGTATAAAATCGAAAGTGGCGTCTACGGCTACACCCTGATTTCCCTCGACTTATTTTAGTACTCAGTACGTACCTACTACAAAAGTTTTTTAAAACTACCGAAGAGACTCAGATAGGCGCCGCTATCATTTCGTTCCTCCGCCGTGATTTTATCGAGTTTTGAAATTGATTTAGAACGATGTCTTATATATATTTTATTGTTTCCTTGCCAAAAAATAAAACGTGGAGCTGTAAACAATTTATATTTCGTTTTTATAGTCGTTGCATCAGCTGAACTGCGCTCTATTTTCACTCAATAAACGTATTAACGGGGGACGTGTTGCAATCTTTTCGGGTCACAAATTAACGAATAGGTATAGCTCGGGAAGCTGATACAAGATCGTTTGCTCCATTGATCCAGTTAGATACGTTCGAATCGAACGTCGATTTTAAATTTAGAATAAACGTGTGATTGTACTGGAATAATAATAGACCATAGAGCATAAAAGCGAAGCTTTTACATTTTGGCCTGAGTCAGTAATTTTTGTTTTGTAATCAGAACTAGCGCAACAAAGTATTTTTGATAAAATGGAATTCCTTTCATTTTACAGACAGCTTAGATGTGTGTCCCATGCCGTGGACACAGTTCTCTTAGAGAACCTATACCTAACCTAACCTGAGTATAGTACTTCTACAATTTGAAGCAAGTTGAATGTTCTGGTTCCCAGCAACATTGTATCCAATCAAATGATAAAACAGTTATTCAGTAAATAGATTACTTTATAATTCCACTGATGCATTTCAATTTGATTCAGTAGTTTGTGCACATCAATGACGGCGGTTTCTGGTTATTTTATGAAAAGCGTCAATTTAGATTTGAGTGTCGTTTTCTATAGAAGCCGTTGTCTTGAATTACTATACAGTTACCTTTATCTATTCAATGTGTATCAAGTGTAAGTCGATACACTATCTAACGTGACGTCGAATGTAATTGATAGTGACAGTGTTTCATCGTATTTTTACCTTTTAATTCATGTTTACAAATCAATCAACTTAAACAAATTCAAATTGGATACAATGTTATCGAATCAAGGTACCGTATTTGGTTAACCAAATATAAAATGAATCATGTTTATGAAATCATACTTCTTTGGGTACATTGTAAAGCGTAATAATTAACTTCCGAGTTGGACTGCAATTTTGCCACGATTGACAACATTTCATATTTCTGAGCCTATAATTTTAATGGTTCTCTGTATTCTGTTTGAAAAGATGAACATGCTGACAGTTTAATTTTTTCGCTAGGGTTTGTATTTAATTTATTAATTTTTGCTTATTCTAAAAGGGCGTAACTCCGATACTATCACAGAATAGACACTTTTATCCTTTTGTCTTTTCTGTATAGAAAAAAATCTGACGTCAATTTCAAATTGTCAATGTCAAGCCTTATTCTCCGATATTCGATTTTCGAGGTTCGCTTCGTGCTGTTCCGCTCATACTAATATAGGTAATATAGTCATTAACTTGAGATGAGAGTGAGAGAGAAGGTATACAACGAACTTCAAAAATAGAATTTCAGAGTTGCCCCCCTTGTACTTTGAAGTTGTCATATACAAAATTATGGTCGCTTATTTTTTCTCGTGAAAAAGGCAAAGGTGTTTCACCTATCCTGTGGTAGTTTTGGTAAAATTAGGACATATTTTTAATTAATTTTTATTTTTTATAATAAGCGATATTAAAATTATATAAACATATTGCAGTGATCAGGAGGCAAAATGCTTTCGAACCATATATACATTTTCAGGTGTTATAAAAATGAAATGTTGTCAATTGTATGAATTTAGACTCGTTTTAATGGGCTGGTCACCAAATATAGAGCCTTCAGTACTTCTGGTATGCTTAAGAGATTTATTGGTGGTCAAAAATGGACAATATATAATATCACAAAATATCAATGAAAATTTTGCGGTGGCACTATATTCACCTACAGCACGTCTAGCACGACAGCTCACAAGAGTCGCGACGCGCGCGATATAGATTGCCCGTCTTTTTCTTACTGTTCGTTCTAGAAAGGGACGTCGTAATCTATCTCGCACCCAATAATGTGATTTTCGTTTTAAAAGTAAAAAAGAAAATTTGTAACGAAACAAAACCACGAGATGACATCGAAAAAGTTAGGCGGCAGAATTTCCAGCCAGCCAGCTGTAAGAGCAGCTGGCTCAACTCTTTGTGCCTCCTTCTACGAAATAGAAAAAAAAAGACTCCAAGCGATTACCTTTTAAGGCGCCCGGTGCCTTTGGGATGTACCTTTACCTTTCCATTTTTTATGAGACGCCCCAAAAGCCTATTATGAACAACGCATTAGATTTGGATTGGAACAAGTAACTAAAAAAAGCAAAGAACGTGGTTTAGACGAAGATGGTGTCACGATTCTGTTGGTAGAGAATTTAGTAACGTGCGTGCCGCTATGACTGCTGCACTAATGAGTTTTAATATTTATGTTTCATAATCATAAACGTTGATACAATCAGCGCTCAATTTAATTAAAAGTACATTAAAAGTGTTATGGTAATGCTTCAACTTGTTAATACAATAAGTAATAAGTATGCTCTACATAAACCTATCATTAATTTACGCTGTCAAAATACAAAATACGAGTACAATGCGAGAAACAGACAGATGACTCAATCATGCCATTATAAAAACAATCATGACCACATTATACGAAACGCACTGATAATTAAAAAGAAACATTACTCAGGATACAAGTCTTTAAATACATTCGATTAGAAGACCTTTCACTAGCAAATGCTATCAATAAAAACGTTATTAGATTCTTACTTTCTACAAATCATCGTGCCGTCAAACAATCATTGTGAGATAAGCCTGCTAACTCATCAGTAATAGTTATGGCTGAATATTAAACATTGGAAGAGTTTAATTGCTAAAAAAAAAAGAAATTGTCGGGTCAGATCAGATCATTCGGTAAAGCTGCGGAATGCCGGTTAGTTGAACTCGAGAATTTAAAAGTGCAGTGTTTAATTACTGGACTGAATAACGTGCCCGAATATCTAGAGCAGAGGTTCCCAAACTCTTTTGTTCCATAGACCACTTTCAAAATTTTGCTGGATCCGGTGGACCCCCTGCAGCTACATTACCACTAATTTCTAAACTAAATCTCGAAAAAAAAATTAAGATTAGCTCTATAATCTATGGAAACTTGCGTTGTTGCTGAGTTTCAACGATAAATTAACAGTTTTCGAAAAAAAATGATTAGAATTGATTGCTTGATAGGGTTAATTATTTGAAAATAAAGTCGACTAAACAAATTTTAAATTAAATTATATTTTTGTGCTGCGAGTGACTCCATCCTACTTTACTTTCTTGAAATCTACAATGACTCATAGCACAAGAACCAATCAATTCTCACAAATTTTATTAAATTTTCGTGCACCCCTGCTTACGATTGTGGACCCCCATTTTTGGTCACGCCCAACGTAGATCCCCGTCGAGTCTTCCGTGGACCCCTGGGGGTCCACCTGGACCACTTTGGGAACCACTGATCTAGAGACTAGAGACTATACTCGTAACACAGTTACGAAAGAAATAGCTAACGAAAAGAGTGGTTCTTTGGAACCGGCAGTGCAAATGATGATTAGTGAAAAATATCTTTGAGGAGAAACAATTTTGCGCATATTTTTGGAAGCAGAGAATAATACATAGAAACTGGCCTTCACACACATTACTTTGCATATACCGATGAAACTTATATTGCCTATGCTTTTCTAGAGATAAGAAGTGTAGTCCTCATTTAACACTGGACTTCAGTTGGTATAATGATTTAGTTATCTAAATGTTAAGGTTAATACTTTAAAGGAAATCAAGTCAAAGTTTCACAAATTACTGAGGAATTAATAACATGCTTCAGCAACTATCACTTGCATTCTATTATATGCTAAATATGATCCGTTAAGTGCTATGATTCTGCTTAAAATGGTATGGTTCACAAAATCGCAACCAAATTACTTTCACGCGTAATTATTTCTTTTCAATCGGTGAAAGTTTAACGGGGTTCGTGAGTTTAAAAATTACAAGCTTCTGTCTCGGTTTTGCTCCGAATGTCATGGACATTTGAGCTGTTGGCGAATATCAAGTTACTGTGGGCTGTGAACAAAATTTACAACTACTTTATTTTAAAACTGGGCATGTTTAGCTACTGAGCTTAGTTAGACCTAAAGCAGCCATTAAGTTAATACTGGTGGCAAGATTCTACTGGGAAAATAAACAAAAAGAAAAGTAAACAGATTGAAGGGCTGACTGAAAACACCTAGCATAAGTTATGCTGCATAACCCTTGAATCAAGAAAGCTGAAAGCCTTTTTTAACCTGCTTTTGTCTTAGGATTTTGGGAAATTCCCGAGGAACTGCGGGTTCTGCAACGAGGGCTAATCCTCGGGCAAAAGATAGTTATATGTTATATACCACGTAGACTTAGATCTATTTGTAAATCCCACATTTGGTTCGTTTAATACCGCTCTTCGTTGCCAAAATGCTTTTAACTATCTAGTTTTTAACTATGCCACGAGCATTTTTTATTATAATCTTGTTTCAAATGCGATTCCCATGAGTTTATCTCACGATGGATTGTACCATGCATTTGATTGCGCGATTGCATAATAAAAAGTTATGCGGGCGCACGCATCTGTCCATAAACCGTTAGCTTCAATATTTACGAGTATATCGGTGATCAATTGCTAAAATTCTGAGATTTATTTAATATTCTCAATGCGTTTTTCATTATTTATAACTTAGTATAAAACAAAGTCTCTCCACACCTTCTGTCTGTAGGTTTAGATTTTTTACATGCGTGGCGTTTAATTGCTCTTTATTCCTTATGGAGTATACGCAGAGGCTAAGGGAACAAGCCCTAAAGGCCACGTTTAGCATAATTATAAACGCATAGGTGGAAAGGGGAATCAAAATAGTGATGGGTTGCTGCCGCATCGCCTATAATGTTTCCTAAAATTTTCACCCATTCCCCTAATTTTTTAACCTACGTAATGGATTTCTCGTCAATACATAGATAGAGTGATTCAAGAGGAAGGTTTGTGCGTATTAGATATTAAACTATACGCACAAAACGCAGTTATTAAACTTGTGTGAATCTACTTAAAAAATGCGCAACAATAATAATATAATGAATGAATGCAGGTACCATTTCCATTGAATCCTCTTCCATATAGCTCTCTTAAAATTCTGTGAAGATTTTCAATGTCTTTTTGGCAATCGGGTCACCTAAAAATTGACGTGTTTGTTTTCATTTATTTTAGCACAGTAATAATTTATGATACCTACTCTAAAAATAATAGAGATAAAAGTACTCTATCGAAAGTTATTTTACCAAGAGTGCATTTATCCATTATCATAAAAATATTCGTATCTTCCGACTTCTGACCACATAGACTTATTTATTTGGCCTGGTTCTTCTTATACCTAACGATCGATTTAGGTCAGGTATCTGCTTCATTTCTCGATAACCTGTATTATACCAATTCAATTTAATTTGACCAATTCGTGGGAGCTATTTTGGGTTATCTATTATCTGAGCTATTTACAATTAAGACTTCAAATGTTTTTCGTTTAAGCATATAATTTCGATTTTACTTTTGTGTCAGGAGCCGTTATGTTTCTAATAGGTATTGGTTTTTCTGACTTGTGCGTACTACTTACTATTTTTAAGATTAAACAAACCTTAGTGTGTGCCTACTCAGTTTTTCTATTGAAATTCTTTTCTATAACCACTTATTGCTTATCAAACGTGATATTTTATGTATTCATTGTTATGACATGCATACTTGGTTTATTATGAATGATTGATCTTCTGAATGCGGCCTAGAGTTTATTCATGTACTTCCTTTAGCGATATTAATAGAACAATAGACTGTTACGATACTAGAAGTTCTTCCGCTATTGATGTAAGGATGTAACTATGCCAAGAATTAACTTGAAGTTAAAATTACTTCGCCAGCTGCACCCACGCTGCGATTAAAGTTTTTATCAATATGATTCGTCTCAAGTTTTTGTTTTTCAACCGCATTTGTTGGTTGCCCATTTAAGGAATGTGGTCAGGTCTTTATTCTTTTGTTCGCTCTATTTACCAGTTTATTTACACTGTCGTTGAAATATTGAAATACTTACTTATAAGCCGTCTATTGAATTTAATTATACATCCTCAACATCATTTGTTTATTTTAGAAATACACTATAAAATTCTTATACCTATCTTGTTTACCTACGAATACCTAAACACATTCCTTTCGGAATCGCTCTTCGGCTTCGGCAAACATTTCCGAGAAAATTGATGACTTGAGTTTTCCGCGCACGGTGACGGTGACACACTAACTGTTGTGGATTGGTTATTTTGGACCACTTACATAAAGATTGCGGTGTTTTCTTGGTTAAAAAGACAATGAGCTTAGTATAAAAAATACTGTTAATGATTATCAATCAAGTAAAGTCATTTAATGCAAGTTTACGAGCATAAAAGAGAAAAGGAAAATAGGTTTAAAGTTACAATATAGAACATCTTCTCTCCGAACTTAGATTGTACTGAGCTGACAACTATTGAAAGCTACTTACATGTTAATTACAAGGAATCTTAATCTAGGTACATGTGCATTCTATCTAGCCGTTTAAACCGCTTTTAATTCAGCCACCCCTTTTTCATTATTGACAGATTCGACTGCCATCACAGCAGCTATTTGTACTAAAACCAGTTCTATTTAGGAGTTATTTTTAGTATTTGATGAGTACTGGCATTAATGTGTTTTGCCTATTATGAAGTTATTCTGAGTAACAGCTGTTAGGTACCGCGGAGTCCATATTATTCACAACCGATTTTCTTTTTGAACTTGAAGGATGCCGTGCCGTTGTCTAGCCGGGTCTAACCCCCTTATTCATAAACGCTCTATAAGCCTCTGCTAACTTAGTAATCGTTTGTCCTTATCTGTCACTTTGACATTTACCTTTCACAGATAAGGACAAACGACTGCTAAGTTAGCAGAAGCGTTTATGAATAAGGGGGTAAATGTGTCTGTAATATACCTACTAACCGGCTTGCTGTCTTCAATTTATTTATTTAGTTTACATATTGCGTAGGTTACCTAATGTAACGTGATGTAGAGACGTGAAGATGATTCTATCTATTAACTTTTATAATTGCCTGGGTTACGGCACAGCGTCTAAAATCCAATGGTAGTTTCCAAACCATTTAGTTAATCGGAGGTTACGTTACGCTTCAGAACCAGTTTAATGCACGTGCTGTGCTGTACCGAGATGCAATCGTGACTTCCACGTTATTGGTTTTGTGTCAGTTGATAGTTTTCCTCTCAGTGTTTGGACAGTGCTTAATTCTTACGTAAGACGATATCACGCTGCGTACGAGTTTACATTGCGGTGTTATTTCATCTTTTAAGCGCTATGGGTGTCCAACTGTCTAGTCAATTTGTAGTTTCTCATCGCTATCACTTATTTCTCATGTTGCTTTGGAATTTGAAATACTTGGTTACAAATATAATCTCGCAAGAAACAATCCACCTTTATAACTTTATAACATTATTATATTAGTTTATGACTACTATATTCTGAAACAAGTTAGAATTCTTGAGCAATGTGTCAAATGTTTTGCAACTGGCGATTTCACTTCTACCCTCGTCTGACCCGTTAGTCCTTTCAGCGTGGCCAGTTTATTTATAACTTCACCGTTAATCAAAGCAATACATTATCGTCATTATCTGCTATCAATACCAACAATATCATGTAGATAGGAGTCCTACGCTCTTGAACTAAATTTCTTGATGGTATGTGTTATTTTTAACGCAATTTCATTTACTACGTTTTTAATTTAGGGTCGGTCACGTATGAATTCTCACACACGTTTGATCCCTAGACCTTTGTGGGCAGTTTATTTGAGTTAGAGAAGGTAATGAATGAGAAAATATTGTATATACGTTGGCGTGTGTATTCATGGTACTGAGAGATAATGGAAGGGTTAAAATAAACGCTGAAATGTAGAATTATTCTGATGCCAACCAACAACCGCTGCGTAAAATGAGGAAGGTCAGTAATAAAATAAATATCTACAGAAACCCTTTTTAAATTGAAGATCACAAAGAGCGCAAAAGTAACAAAACTGTACCTAATTTTCGAGCTTGTGACTGCTGGGCTACAGTATTTTTTGGCGTGACATTACCGTCCGTAATTGGCTTTTAAAATTTAAAACTGTCACACAAATTTCCCTCATTCGGCGTACAAGCATCAATAATTCATATGTCATCTACGTACAAGTCGTACATCGTATCGCGCAGATTGCACCGTCCAACGTCCGTCCATTAAAGTTGAATTGCTTAATGCAGGGTCACCCATCTATACGGTGAGCCGCATTGGCCGGGACAATTGTGGACTTAATTAAAAGTTTGAATCCGATTACTGTAATGCGGATTATGCACGGAATATCTCCAAGGGATAATAGATTTGTTCGTAGCGTGGAATATTCAAAGAGTCATTGAACTTACGTTTAGTAGAAAGTTTCTGTTATCAATCAGCTCGAAAACTTTATGGCGTACCTATTTCCTGGTGATATACGTGTGATCTGGTAATGTAGGATTGTGGGATTGTCTACTGTTCTAAACTAGGCCGTGTGATTATTAACTAGTTATAAATCTCTAGATAAAATGACGTAGGTACATAGTGATTCAAAGCCTATATTCATCGCAAAGCACGACCTTATCGATATAAAAGATGAATCACGTTCATAAAATAACTGAAATTATTGCCAATTCAAGGATCGTAAAATCGTAACATTTCACTTAAAAATTGACCAGTCCTAACAAATTTTCATAAAGTTTTGTTTTATTTTAAAATACAAATTGTTTGTCCCTATCCCGGATGGTGATTGGTGATAAAAGCAAGTATTATATTCACTCAGCTTCTGTGTACTAGAAGTTACATTCATTAGATCCTCGACTCACGTCTGACAGTAAGACTTATTAGTAAACATCGTCGACCGGTAGAAGCTAGCTTCTCCGAACTGCGAACCGTTGGCACTGGATAAGTAACGACCATATGCTAATGTAGCTTATACAATTACGCACGCTACTCGGAAATTTAAAAGAGGTTATGAAGCGAAAACGCAATGGATTGTTAAATTATAAGGTAGCGGTAGCGGTCAATCAATGTTAGGTTCAACATCGGTCAGTCACTGTTTTACGCTCTCAAAGGCCTACAGTTCGTTATTGGTTATTGTAATATTGGTATTTTACTAGACTGCGACTACAGTAGGTTTATTTATTGTCTAACTCGCTCGCAATCGCCATCGCGTTCATTTTGACAGTTCATGTATGAATGTGACAGCTATCTGATTCCGATGCCAATTGTCAGCCCAAGCCCATACATGAACTGTCAAAATGAACATGATGGCGATTGCGAGCCAGTTAGACAATAAGCCTCCATGTTGAAAAAGTTATTTTTACTGTTGTTACTAATCAGTAAATACGGAACTAGATTCTCATAAATTAGAAGCTAGGATGCTTTGTTTTAACATTTGTAAGTTGAATTATGATTATTGAAAACAAGAATAAAAGCGTAATTGATTCTCTAGTTATAAATAAATAAATAGAATAAAAAAGAAATGAACACGTCGTCACACTATTGATTTATTACCTCCCAAGTTCTAACGTTGTTTTGACGTTGAGACATTAGTTAAACAGTCTTCCGCGTTCTGAAATCTATCAACAACTTGTCGTAACTGAAAATCTACACGAATAACCGACCGAACATTTTTAACCGTTCCAAAATAGTTTCGTGGTAACAATGACCATTTAGTTAATTATCTTTGAACTTAATTACTTAAAAGATAAAGTGGAATAGTATTACCATTATGTAATTGTGTCCGCGTAGTTCTACGCGCGTGATGGTACCTACGAGATGAGCATGCTCCGGACGGAAGGCAAAACGTGCGTGTTGTGAATCATTGTTGGATTCAAAGTTTCAAACAATACGTGCATAAGTGAGATATTTACGATTCTCAAGGCTCGGCGGAGACCACACCGATAGCTTCAAGCATAGAAACGGAATTATCTTAAGATATTACCATATCACATTCAAATACAGATCCATTCTAGAACGTTAACATTAAGATGTTATTAGCCTGCATCTCGACGGACAGCTCAGTCAGTTAGTACCCCACAAATTAAGCCTATGAAATGACGTAAGTGCGCAGTTTCAAACTTACGTCGACGCACTTTAACATTAAACGCCTGCGTAACACTTTGACGAGTGAAATTTTACTGCTCATATTTAATCCTACCCGTCATAACTTCGCTCTTAAACCAGTTGTAATATTTTTATAACCTGTACAAATGTATAAATTCATCTGGTTAATGACACTGGACATTTTGCAAGCTGCAACAGCGGACCGGTATTACATTGCACTTTTACACAAAAAGCGCAAATTACGAAGGCCGTGTAAAAAGAAACGTCGAGTGTGCAGCGTACAAGTTTAACCCATCAGTAACTACGACATAAAAATAATGTACCACCTGTGTTTGACAATAAAAAGATTGCAAACTTATGGTCTCAGAGTGTCCAGTTCAAGCGTTGGCAATGAATTAACTTTGAATTACATGGCAGGTGCAAACCTAGCCCCACATGGATAGTTGATCGATCAAAATGGTCTTATTTACTGCTATTTCAAATGGCTTGTGGCAGACTATAAATAGATTGCAGGGCACATAAGTATGGTTCTGTCAGATCGTTATGGCGTCACCAAAAGGGCGGACGGAAATAAATATGACACAAAGTTACAATGTGAGGAAAGCGTTGCCGCAACGGGGACAGAATTTAACGTTAACATTCAGGAATTAAGCTGTAGGCTTATTGTCTAACTCGCTCGCAATCGCCATCGTGTTCATTTT
This sequence comes from Pandemis heparana, assembly GCA_963854515.1. Lineage (NCBI taxonomy): Eukaryota > Metazoa > Arthropoda > Insecta > Lepidoptera > Tortricidae > Pandemis > Pandemis heparana. The sequence goes on along the minus strand of OY978010.1, from coordinate 14,051,545 downwards.
GACAGTTCATGTATGGGCTGACAATTGGCATCGGAATCAGCTAGCTGTCACATTCATACAAGAACTGTCAAAATGAACACGATGGCGATTGCGAGCGAGTTAGACAATAAGCCTACTGGATTAGGTGTAGATTAAGATCCTATTAGATTTATTTCGGATGTTATCTTGAAATTGATTAGGAGTTCGGAGTAAATAATTTCTGGGAACCCACTGTATAGGTGACTACTTCGTGGTATTAATTCGACAAAAGTCAAGACGTTAAACATTTTCCCCGCCACGTTAAATACAAGAGACGTCTCCCATACGCCAGACTTCATCATTGCGATGCCTATAAGTTGAAAGATTGAAACTAAACTTAATTGAATGAAGGATGCTTTTGCATTGAAGTAATGGACGTAAGTATATATACTTAGGTCATTGGCGTTGAACTTGCGGTGCTGATATGTCGTTGGCGCCGAAGAGGTTAATAAAAAAACCTGCAATAGTAAGATCTTTAATGCTCCTTTCATCTACCTACTCAACTGGAGATCCCTTATTTTGTCTTTGCTTTTGCTGCCAAGTATGCTGTACGATATTCCTACGGCTCCAAACGACTTACCGCTACTGTCCATCCACCGCGTCGGGTTCCAAGGGCTTAGCAAAGGGTCCAGGGGCTGTTCGGGCTGAATATAGCGTACACAGGGTTCCTAGGGCACTGGTAAACGTATCTTCCAAGGGGAAAGAGTCCTCACAACGCACACACGGCACAGGTGAAAATAATTAATTAATGTGCTTGCCACGCTTGCAGCTAACAGATTGCATTTCGAATAGAGTCAAATCGCTCCGTATTTCCGCCGGAGGGCGCTGTAAGCGCGCTGGTGTTGCCATAGGTACCCAGAGGAATGGCGGCCTCCGAACAGGAAGCAGAAAATCGCTAGAAGACCGTAGGGATACCATACATAAAAAAAACGATCTTCCAACTTGTGTTATTGTCTCATCACACAAACTTACATATAACATTATTAACCAAAAAAAGAGAAAAAAAAAACAAAAACATTTGCCTTTGTGCATATAGTATTAATGTTAGTTTCTAAACGACACTGAAAATTAGAACACATAGAAAAATCCCAAAAGTAAAGCTATGGCCGGGAATCGAACCCGGGTCCTCGTCATTCCGTGACGCGTGCTATACCCCTACACCACCCATAGCAGGTAAAAAGTAAAGCTATGGCCGAGAATCGAACCCGGGTCCTCGTCATTCCGTGACGCGTGCTATACCCTTACACCACCCATAGCAGGTGAGTAGGCCTCCGAATTTTTCTATCTGTTACCAACTGTCACGTGACCTTGTTACTATGCGAATATTTGTCGCTAAGCGTCATCTGTTTGAATGATGTGTCTGTACGACACAATAAAAAATAGAATATAATTATATTATTATTATTTTTGAGTATTAAAGTTGTTTTTTTTTTTATTTGTATCTGTTTCTTTATACTTAACTATTTGAAATGCCAATGAAATCCATATATAAAATCGCACCGTATTCGTCAGCTATTAATTAATATGGCAGTATTACAAGAGCGACCACTTAAACTAACCGCATTTTAGGTTAGGACAAGACCTAAAGAACTAGCCTTAGGAACATTAAGAAAATTCTTTCAACCAATCAATAAATCATAACTTCAACCGCGTATGGGGCACATTAGCAAACTCGCCTTGCACGTACGGTTTTCTTATTACAGGGGAATAAAGTTATATCCCGTTCGTTTGGTCAGAAGTGGTGGAGCATAGAGGAAATAATCAATTAGAGTGGTATGGCTATGAAATTATGGCAACACATCTGACTTTTTCGTCATATACCCTAACTCTAACACTTGTTCGTCGCCTTTTATTTTCCACACGAAACAAAGTCATTTAAGTAACCGGATGATTGGGTTTTTACCAATGTTGATCGAGTTTCACTCACTATGCCACAAAGCGACTGAACATTATCTATCCATATTGATCATAATAGCTGCTGGATCAACTCTAGTGACCTGTTTGATCTTCGGCCAATCAGCACGCAGTAATCGCCAATTTCGGCTTAATTTAATTTAATTAGGTCTTGTTACCTTAGACTCCGTCTACCCTGTAAGGGATAAAGACGTGATTTATAAATACATACATACATACATACCGTCACGCCTGTTTCCCACAGGGGTAGGCAGAGACTACTTTGTTCCACGTGTATTTGTTCCAATTTGTTCCACATTTATGTATGTTTAATTTTTATGTCATATAAATTACAATGCATTTCCTCTCTGTTAGGTTGTCTGCTCTACGTGGTGGAGTAACGGTGAAGCCGCCGTGACGGCGTACGAGCCACGCAACCCAACATGCACTTAATGCATTCCACTGCAAGTTCCAATCGTTTGATCCATACAGCTAACGAATGGCCTGCTTGCGCTACTTTCCTCGCGTCGACATTACCGCGAAGGTAAATTTCGGTGCTTTATATTCAGAGTTTCTGACCCCTGTCGAGCCTGTGAATTACACGCGTTAAATAAATTTGGTATTTATTACAGGAATACGCTCATACGGCCTCAAAAGAAATTTAAATACATTGTCGTTATCAATCATAATAATCAAGCGGAAATATCAGATGATTAACGACTTTGGAATTTCTCGTGTCCTTTTTGAAAGGCTTTATTATTCACCTGGTAAATTGGTCCAGGCAGGATATCAAAACTAAAACTTACGGCGGCTAGCAAAAATCTTGAGACTAAGGGCCTTTCTCACCACTCCTTAACTGTCAGTTATCTATGATGACGTCTCTGTCTGTTTCGTAGTAATAAATAGAGACGGAAACATAGATAACTGACAGGAGTGGTGAAACAGGCCCTAAACCTCAAATCCTGGTGAACAAAATAACGCCTCATTCAAAAATATTCAATGCTTGATATCAAAATCAGTGTTTGCGCCAAATAGCAGACTAACAGCATTTCAGCAGTAATTGTGTCGTACAGACACATCATTCAAACAGAGGACGCTTCTAGCGACAAATATTCGCATAGTAACAAGGTCACGTGACAGTTGGTAACAGATAGAAAAATTCGGATGCTTACTCACCTGCTATGGGTGGTGTAGGGGTATAGCACGCGTCACGGAATGACGAGGACCCGGGTTCGATTCCCGGCCATAGCTTTACTTCTCGGATTTTTCTGTGTTCTAATTTTCAGTGTCGTTTAGAAATTAACAGCATTTCATTAATAATTCCTCGAATTACCAATTTTGCTCTCAGTGCTTTAAAGAGACGTCCTCGACGCACAAAAGGTGTAATCCTTGCTTTTGTCCCGATCCTTGAGTCATTACTATCCCTAAACAAGACGACGCCAATTTGAGCATGAAAATAAACTACTGCCGGTAGGGTTGCCAGCTTTATATACCCCTTTGCAAAAAAATCGGGCACCTATGGTTTTTTTATTTTTAGGCATTAAATAAAGCTAAGAAAATACGCTTTCATGCACATAAGATACAAAAACCAGGGGTGCCCGTTTTTTTTTCAAGGGGGTGTATGTACTGTTCCATAGCTTAATTATCCACTTTTCTTTGCAGTAGGTAAATACGAAAAAATGGATACGTTTATTAGGAAATCGACCGTATTTATAAGCTAAACTAATGTAACTCACTTATATGCGTCTTTGAAACAGAAAGTTTCAATATTATGGTTCAGTAGGCGCGGAATTATTTACCATCAGATGATTAGTTTTACTTGCTGCATAAAAAACAATACAAAATAGTCTCTAAAGCGCAGCAGCCAAATCATGTTCCCTGTCTCTGTCTGTCTGACGGTGAAACTGGTAGAGATAAATAGTTAATTAATAATTAAGTATTATTATAACCTATAGTAGATGCTTAAAGTTACCAATTAGGTGTGGGGTGTGGGTGAGATAAAGTTGGCAACCCTAGACGTGGCGCCATTCCCAGCTGCGCTTGCGATTGTAATGATGCTACTTACACATCGCCTTTAATATTCGTACCAATTACTTATTTATTTTTAAAAAGCAAAGCAATGTCGGCATTCGTCACATGCTTTGGCGTAACTTTTAACCGTGCTTGAAACGCTATTAAATTAAAGGGTTGGATTGCGTTGATTAAGTGACCTACTAATACTTAATTAATTATTTATATAGATTTTTAAATGAGTCGTTAGCGTGTTGTATTTACAATTGGCACGCCGAGATTTGCGAACTGATTAAACAAACAAAGATAACCACAAAATACAATGAATAGGAATTTAAAATCGCTAAGACAAACTTTTGTATTCAGTAGGCTTATTTCATTATTATTATTTTTTATTTTTTATGGCTTTCACCCTTGCTTTAATTTAGCAAGGCGTATTTCGCCAATGTCGACGTAGTGACATTACACACGTGAGGAGTAGACATGGGGAAAAGCGTTACATTTTGATATCAGTGACTGACGATCCCGTTCCAAAAAAGTCACCGTGAAAAGTCACCGTGACTTTGTCACGCCTGTTACTCGTGTCACTGCATGATATTTGTGTCAACGTTATTTTTGTCACACTGTTATTTCATCGTGATTTTGTCACGCCGGTTACTCATATCACCATATGATATTGTCGCAGTGCTATTATGACGTGATCTTGTCACACCGTTATCACACAAGTAGTTGATCCAAAATAACCTTTACACTTTTACAGGCTTAGAACTGTCGCACATTATAAGTAAAAAATAAATACATTTGGGAAATTAGTTTATAGTCATCATAATCATCACAATCATCATCATGTCATCATCATCATCATCATAATCATCATCATAGCCATCATAATCATCATAATCATCACTGCAATCATCATCATAATCATCATCATAGCCATCATCATAATCATCATCACAATCATCATCATATCATCATCATCATAATCATCATCATAATCATCATCACAATCATCATCATCATCATCAACAACATAGCCATTTTCATCATCATAATCATCATCATAATCATCATCGTCATAATCATCATCACCATCGTCATAACCATCATCATCATCATTATGGACGGTGTTCATCTTTTTCATGTGTTTTATGTAGGTACAATAAAGAGTTATACATACATACATACATAACATACATCCTTTTCTACGAGAATGCTTCATTAAAACAACTCTGACACGGATGAGTGTGCAAGCATTCATAATTTTATCGCTGTCTCACTCGCTCTCAGCCAGCAGGCATCATCCGATGTTCGCCACGAAGTTCCGAATCCGAACACTCCCGACTAAGCCCGATTAGAGCCGAGTCACGTCACAGTCAGTCACTGTCACTGCATCGCGTCTCGTCACTGCTTGCGCTAGGCGCTAGGAAGGAACAGTAAGGAACGTATGTGATTTTGTAACGTTGTTATTTTGTGAAAAGTCACAGTGACACGTTTTGAAGGCGAGTCACGGTGACTTTGTCACCGTGACGTTATTTAACCCCCATGTCTATGAGGAGATTGTTCGGTTTATAATAATTTTGATTTTGGGGGAGGACCAGACAGGAAACCTAAAACAAACAACACATATGTTATGGACGGTACAGACAGCACAGGGCGTTTTTACAAGTTTTTTGTCTAACTCGCTCGCAATCGCCATCGTGTTCATTTTGACAGTTCTTGTATGAATGTGACAGTTAGCTGATTCCGATGCCAATTGTCAGCCCATACGTGAACTGTCAAAATGAACACGATGGCGATTGCGAGCGAGTTAGACAATAAGCCTACTGACTTAAAATCCATAACGAACAATGATAAATTCGTTTAACTTTATAAATGTTGAAATTTTAATGAGCTTCAAGCTTACAAAGCGAGACAACGCTAAATCAAAGTAAATTTCATGATGTCATGATAACCCAAGAACAAAGGACGAGCCCCGCTCATTAGTCATCAGAAAATGACAACTCTGATTAAATACCTACTCTGAATTAGATGGCAGGGTCACGGCCAAAAGTATCACTGAGATGTATTCTGGTCTGATGTTCATACTGACCATTTTAAATTCATATTAGCTTATGCTTGCTGTTATGAATGAAATTTGTATACGATTGTTCCGACCAGCTTCTTACATAGACTTAGTTTTGGCTGTGCATTGATAAATCAGTTAGGAGAAACGAATTTACAAGGGTGTATAATGTGAATGATAAATAGTGAATTAAAAGTGGTCCACGATTTTAAGCAAACGGTTTAAGTCAGATTCTATATGATGTTAACGATAAATACCTAGAGTAACAAGGAGTGAATCTATAGAAATTACATCCCTCAAGTTTAGTGAAACATTTTATTGTGACAACGATAACGGTATCTTCAATCAAGTTAAAAATAAACATCAAAAGCAGAATCCCGTTTAATATACCTATGTAGAACGGCTTCTATATAATTTCGAGGAAAAAACATTAAAGTCCCAACAAGACAAGAGCTGGCGTATCACGTTACATTTTCCAGTAACCGTTGTAAATCCAAACTGTCTATAGTCTTGATCTCTTTATCAGATTTTAATGCGAAGAAAGGATTCATCTTTAGGGGTTGTAGTTGTAGCACAGTTTTAGGGTCAAATATTTTGTTGTTTATTACTTGAAGTACTTTTGATTACTTCGTATTAATTAGAGGGATAACGACTGCCGTAAAAGTTTATCCTACACTCTTGATACGTACCTAATGCCTCATTTGTGGTATTATACATGACACCTGACACTTCTTCTTATAAATGACTCGGAGCGGATATAAAAACTGGAGAAACCAAGTAAAAAATACTAGTCTCAGTTCCCCTTCCCTCTCGCGAACGCTTGACCAACGTCCAAAATCTGCTAGAGATTAGCGATAACAGGGAAAATCAAATTTGGTAGATAGAAGTCCAGAATTAATCCAATACCCACTCTCATCATCATCAACATCATCATATAAGCCGTAGGACGTCCACTGTTGGACATAGGCCTCCCCCATAGACCTTCAGTTGCCTCGGTTGGAAGCGGCTTGAATTGATCGTGAACCAGGTGATCCGTCCATCTTGATTATTCTTGATGGTGGACGTCCTACGCTGCGCTTGCCGATCCGCGGTCACCACTCGAGAACCTTTCGGCCCCAACGACTATACCCACTAGTATTGGATTAATTCTGGACTTTTACATTATATGCCGATATTGAATTATGCCCTTGAGGTGGTCAGTCATGCACATGTGAAGCTACAATAACAATAATGCCTTCCGCATTCTCCATGTACTTATAGAGTTTGAAATAGGGTTTTATTTTAGGAAATGTTGGAAGCATTCACGCTTGCTAATATAATATCCATGGAAGACATTGAATAGAAATTTAAACTTAATAAATGTTTGGTTTAGTGTGTTGATTTTTGCTCTTTTTGAATATACAGACCTTGAATATTCAAATAGCACTATTTATTTCATGAAAAGATCGAAATCGTCCTAATCTCGACTTCTTCAAGTTCCTTCGTTACAGATAATGATAGATGCATTTCGTCTGCATGATGTCAACTTCTCGAAACGTCTTTTAAGCGGTATCTATCAGATATAGTACACCTTATCGATCGTTATGAACACTAACCGTTATATAGTGAATTGATTATCATCTTTATGACATGATAGCAGTTTGATACCATTGCCAAGTTCTGACAAATAAAAGTGGGTGTGAATCACAAACGGAACTGTAGGAAATGAACGAGTAAATTGCAATTCAATTTTGTGTTCACCCCATTCTGTTTGAGTAAATACAACGTTCAAAGACTAAAATACAAGCCGCAAAAAAATATACCGCATTTAGTGTTAATGGATTTCATAAATTAAAAAATCTATATTAACAACGTACAAGACACGACGACACGGCGTGCAGGCGATCCGTCTGCTCGTTTGCCCCCTATATTCATATGAAACAACAGATAGGGCAAGGACATCTCTCAGCAGTCTTAGCATTAATTAAGGATCTGGTTAATAGAATAGGCAAGGGATTTCCTAACCTGTACCTAGGCTTATTGTCTAACTCGCTCGCAATCGCCATCGTGTTCATTTTGACAGTTCATGTGTGGGCTGACAATTGGCATCGGAATCAGCTAGCTGTCACATTCATACAAGAACTGTCAAAATGAACACGATGGCGATTGCGAGCGAGTTAGACAGTAAGCCTACTGGCTGGACTCTGATACGACTCATACAGGTTTTAATTAACTTCTTCTTCTTAAACTTAAGAGCTAGGCTCTTGTCGGTGGAGCAATTTCCATGTGGTCCTTTCCAGAGCCTTCTCTTTGACTTCCTGATACGACACGACTTCTACCTTCTCTTTCACCTGGTCCATAAATGTTCTTCTTGGCCTTCCTCTCTTCCGCTTCCCTTCAACCTTTCCTTCAATTATGATCTTAATGTATTCGTCGTGCCGTATCAGGTGTCCCAACATCTTTCCTCTTCTGCTCTCGATGGTCTTCAACAGGCACCTCTTCTCATTCACTCGATCGAGCACTTCCTCATTCGTCACCTTCTGGGTCCAGCTAATCCTCTCCATCCGCCGCCAACACCACATTTCAAACGCTTCCAGACGTTCTCTATCGCGTTGCGTCATTGTCCACGTTTCGCAGCATTAACATTTGGTTAATAAATAAACATGTTTGACAACAGACTATACAATTGCGACCCGTCATACACCGGTCGATCAAGGTAAATCACAGGCCTGTCAAACCTGCCATAGAATACGGTAACCAATGTCGAAACGGCCTGTCAATCTTACTGTTCGGTTAACAATAATAACAAAATGATTCATTGAAGTGTAAAAATATCGCGAGAGAACGGTGACTTATACTCCGGTTAATTTTAGATGGTCTAATTGGAGTATTATGCACTGTAGAATTAAATATTGAAATAGCTTTAGCTTACCTTTGTTGTGATAGAAAACGAGACATTTGTCATAGTCCGTAAAATGAAATAACTAATAAAACTGTCCGTGATATATTATTAAGAGACATAAGTTTGTGGTTTACGGCTTCCGAGCATAGGTTAAATAATTGAATTGTTTAATGGGACAACTGCTCTTTGGAACCTGTTCTTAATATCATGGCAGTGAAAAGGCAATTTTATTCCGGAAAGTGAAATTCTGCATAAAGGTATATTTAACATTTAACTTGATATTAGTCGTTTTTAATTAAGGGCTTAATAATTGATTCCTTTGTGTGACAAGATTTTCACCCTTATTGCAATGGAATAAAGGTAAAAATGTCGTAACACAAAGGAATCAATTCGTTTTGTTGTAATTAAGCTCTTATCTATGTATTTTTTTAAAACGTCTAAACCTAAATTTGAACATGACAGCAAAGTTTTTAATTTTTGAAGTCAATGGAATAAGAAGACAGCGAAAATGCCGCAGCCATATAATTTACGACTAAAGTTATTAATTATAATTAAGTAATCTTTCTCACATTAAACAATAGAATGCTATTACTATGTATTTTTCAGTTAACACGACATTGAAAACAAAGCACTGATTAAGTTTAAAAACAGAACAGGTAAACAAACTAAGTTTGTTTTTAATTTTCGTCGCGCCCAATTTTGTATCTGGCCAGTAATGAATTAGTTCCATTTAGTATGCATCCCTTGTTATGTTATCGGTGCCATATCGAGCGGGTTGCCAGCTAAACTTATTCTATTTCAAACGTGCCAGAAATTGGTAACGAACGACCCGATCCTTAATCGAATTTTGAATCGTCATTACTAGTTTACGATCGATTGTTTGAATACAACGAACTAGATGTATAAAATTTTGGCTGCTGTCATTTGCGAGCGATAAAAAAAAACTTAAATGGGCATTTACCTGATTTTATTGTTAACCGATAATACAACACGGGCCACGCTAATTAACTAATTATAATCCATTTCTGACTCATTATTTTGATAAGTTTGTGTTATAATCGTCGCCAAATCTATCTTATCGTCCAACTAGGTCCCATCGGCGAATGCGCGGGCGCAGGAACCGTGAACATTCTTAATTACAATATGATATATATCTGTGTTCACCTCAAAAACTTTTTGGGCTTTTTTATTTGAATAAATTCTAGAATTGCTTCATCTTATCAATGAATCGAATAAACGTCATTTTAATCTCAATCTTAAGATATATTAACACTAATAAATGACATTATTACGTTATGTAGTAATTGTTTTGATAAATTAATAAATAGGTATCTAATCTAATGTTTATTTTTTTTTAATTTAGTAGACCATCATCACTCGTAAATCGACCGCAAACAAAACTATTGGGAGAAAAACTTGAAATAAGTTTAATTTTTACCGTTTATTCAAGTTGTGAACTGCACTATACAATTTTATTATATGTTACACAGTTGAGTGAGTATAAATTAATCTACAATCTTGACAGTTGACACTCATGACATTCAAAGATACGGCATTATTACTTATCTAGATGTCAAATTGGAAATGCCGACGAAGCATGTAATTAGTACGACTTGCTTTTCCTTCTGTATGTTGTCGCCTTGAAATTATAATCACAATATTAGATGGCCAGTAGAAGAGAAGATTCGTTAATTTTCACTTAGAACCACAACAATCTCATACAATCTCATACATACGTACAATCTCATACATACGATACGATTATATAAAAAATTTAACATTTTAATTTAGATTCGTTTTTAAGTTTTCTTAGTCCAATTGATGACTCTTCTCGGCTCTTCTCTCAAGTTTTAAACAAAAATACTGGCCAGTAAAAACTTAGCGATAATAATATGACACGTATATTTCTGACTTAAAAAGCATTTGTTTCTATGGAATTCGACCCAAAACCGTTTTAAACGATTTAACTTGACAAACTAAATGGTTTTTCATAGCAAAGACTTGTCTACATTTCCGTTCCCTTTTAATGTGTTTTCTTAAGCATTTCCAACTTTTACTCACGCACACAACTAGTAATTAATTAAAATATTTACCTGTGGCGTGGAAAGTGCAAATAAATACACCGGTCGGCCATGACACTTGCCCGGAAACGGAAATACGGCCGAATTCCAGAGACAATAATAACCGGAACTGCAGCAACTCGTATTGGATGGGATGTGCATGACTCTGTGGTTTGTTATTTTTGGTTGTATGTAATGTAGATATGTAATGTGTACAGGATGTTCGGTAATTCGTGATCTGATATGGAGCATCCACGATAAAGATACATTTACTTATACAAAAATACGTAGAAATAACACTTGTTTGTGAGAAATTATTTTGATTAAAAAAGTTCGTTACAGTCTCGTGAGTATCTTGACAATAGAGCAAATCAGATATTTCTTAAACTTAATTATTTATTAAAGTTTAACACTATGCTATCTGTGCGCGTAGCGTTCAATCGGTAGCCCGCTAATAGAAAGACAGTTGAGATAACTTAAGTTATGCTTAGCTTTAGAGGTAACACCAAAAAAATCGACATCTTTACTTCTACTAATACTTGTTTACGTTAGTACTTAGTATTTCAGAATTACCCATTACTTTGATAAACTCTAAACATAATGAAAATAATTGAATCGAATACATAACATAACGTTTACATACAAATACAATATCAACGTAATAACCTGATTATTTGTTGTCATATCAACTGCACATTCTCTCATATCTCTCTCAATTGAGCATATAAATAAATTAATCGTTTTTCGACGAGTTTGTTTGCTTCTTCATTCTTGCACAAAATACAATGTTATACAAATGCCCTTTATTATAGACCATAGACCTTTTCAAAGCGGTAACGAGCGATCTTATCGCTAAGCAGCTATCTCTTCCAGGCAAACAAAAACACACCGGTTTTCATGAACGCGTTGAGATCATTTCACGCTTTAATCTGTATGGCGTTGCTAATTCTTAATTAATGACATCATCTATATTTTAAAAGAACGAACAGATTTGTAATTGTTTTGTCTCGAGGGTCAAAATCTACTGAAAGGCAATCCGGGGAATTAATATCTAATATCGTAAACGAGCATTTCTGGTATATTTAATTACGGGATTATCGAAAACTATTTCGATAAAATTTTGTATGTAGCGGTTTTTAAACGAAAAATAAAAATAACTAGCTCATCACCAAGAATACGTGTTTTTTTTTTCAATTCGCAAACACCTACTTTACAAGAATTAACCGCTTCAGGCGCCGTAGCAAGTAGCAACCGAATGGAAAAGAATGCCATTGGACACTTTACTTTTTAAAGACAAAGTTTTTTTAAACCCATAAATAACCCTGATGAGTTGATATAATTCCAGTATAATTCACACAAACAAAACCCTGTACGGCAGAAATCTTAAGTGTTATTATGAATAATCAAGCAAATGATTAAATCCCACGCGCATATTATCGACGGCACCAGACTGTCCATATTGGGAGTTATAGAATCATATTGAATTGTTGATTTATTAAACGGTTTAGATAAAGGTGAGCGAATATGGAGAGTAATCACTATCTTGGATTATGATATTTATGATTGAGCTTGTACAAGTTATGGACTAAAGACTTGACGGGTTAAATAAGGTAAAGTAGAGGCAGGAAACATTGTTATTTGAAGACTGACAAAAGACGATCTTTCTGGGTTTTACAAAGAATATCAGACATAGTCTCAAAAATACGTATATAATTAAATGCCACTGTCAAGAACCTCCCAATTCCAACCAATGGGTATACCCTGATGACTAAAAAGCAAACTAAATTTGATTTGAGTCAGTTGCTGCTCTTTGCGCGAACTTGTCCTAAAAACCAAAATAACATTTCTGGGCGAACATAAGTTAGCACTTTTAAAACGATTTTATTTACTTGACTTCATCGAAATTAAGTAAGTCGTTATTATTTTTTCCTGTTAAAAATGTTGAATGATTACCTAATTCACCAATTAAGGAATTCGCTATATCTATATACACCTAGATGTAGTTAGTAAAATTGTAGTTTTGTTGTAAGAAAACGTATTTAACAACTAAACATTACCTAATTTGCAATTTAATTAATTAGCAGCTGGTTTCCTAATAAGTTAGGCTTACTATGTTGTTAAATAAATTCTTAGCTTATTCAAGTTAGGTGCGTAACTTTTAAGTTATGAGTTAAAAGCGATTCTTATTTAAAACGAACACTTGTAAGAGTTAAAATAGTCTGTTTCACACACTAAAATTACTTTAAATACACGTTTCATATCTTTATTACGTTTTGAATTTAATTCCTTTATCCGCTACATAATTTTTTTATTAATATTTGTAGCATTTATGTTTTTCGATTTTAGATTTAACTCCTTTTGCATTAGAAAAGAAAATAGTTGTTAATTTATTTCAGACTTAAACTAATGCCTTTTTTTCCCTGGGACCCCAGCTATTAAATTAAGTAACTACGAAATTTATTATGACCAGTCCTCTATTTATGAAGAACAACACAATATGAAGCCAACCGGCGGCGTACTCTTGTCGAGTCATTAATGTAAATAGAATTGACTTTTCTCATCGACAATTCCCGCGTTCGTGATTTTACTGAAACCGGGGCTGGCCACTCCAAAATTCGATTTTCGAACTTCGTGTTGAACCGTCCCTCTCACTCTCAAATGAATGACTATTAGTAAAAGCGGAACAGCACCAAACGGACTTCGAAAATCGAATTTCACAGTAAGCTTGGATATTAGTTAATTATGGACAAGCATTGTACCACACCAAGCTCAGGCGCCATGCAAACAGCGCTTGGCCGTAAATGGCATGTGGCGTCGTAGGTGGCTCCCTAGCCCTAGGTCTTGGCCCTAATGGGCATAACAGATATGAGTCTGTATGACCTATTACAGAAAGCCTTTAGTCATGCCCAGGTGGTATTTTCATTTAGTCTGCAGAAAGATTTACATCGTTTTGTGCCTTAGTTTCCTTTAACAATGAAGTTCTTTGATATTGTTCCGCTGTGCCTATCCCAACTAAATTCTAGTCTGTGGTTTCTTGGAACAATGAAAAATTCATCCCTTTAAGTCAAACTCAATCTAAAGACACAGTCAGTCTTTAGTCCAATTTACGGGCTCCCAAAAAATAGGGGATACTTCCAGTTGCCCTACTAATTTGAATTTTGGTACAAAGGTAGCTCTTATAGCACAGCTAATGAAGTAGGTCCAAAGTAGATTTTTAATTATTAAGTGTAAACTAAGCAAAGACTTGTTTTTAACAAGATTACTTACGCGTCATGCGACACGCCCTTTGGTACTCCTGTTTTCTACAGTGGGTCAAAGTCAAAGGTTTACATTTGATTTGTACCCACGCTACACTTCCACGGCTTAATAATAAAACAATACTCACACATAGCCATTGTTCACTTTCCTTATTCACAATCACAATCGTTTATTAATATCATTGCAGAGCAAAGAGCAATTATATCCGTGTGTCAGGGGTCAGTGGACGACACAATTGGTTCACTCCTCACTATAAGTAGACAATCTGAGACCACACATGACTTACGTGGGTTGAAGTTTAAAAGGTTCAAATGGCCAGGGATTCGCTATATAGCCGATTTTATTTCTCTTAAAAGACTGCGGTCTTAAAAAACTGCAACGTCTGCTAAATTTAATATAGTTATTTATTTTTAAGGATCGTCGGCAGTCTAGCCACAAGAGCTTCTCCGTCTAGTCTTTTTATCCAGTCTGAAAGTGCACTTAACCAATTGAAAATGTTAAGTTTTGGCTAAAATAAACGTGTTTAAGTCAGTTCCGTAAAAAACATGAATGTACTTAAAATAAAGTACTTAATGAGAAGTCCGAAATCTAACTGGAAACAATACAAAACAAGCTTCTTCAAGATTGCTTAGAATGATTATTATTTTATGTCATTTGATAATTTGTGTGTAGCAGTGCGACTTAGCACGGTTGAACTCGTCAACTTTTTTTTTAAATCTTTATTTACAAGCTTAGATCATTTAAATGAACATGCCAGCTCCAAAGGCCTATTACACAAAACAACAAAATCCACAAAATAACAATCTTTAGCGTAAAAAAAAAACAGAACTAAAACTATTTATAAAAAAAACCCGTATACAAATTTAGCCGGCTCAGAGAAAGGTTTCGCTAATATTGTCTGAAAAATACCCACATCCAAAAGAGAAAAACCCCAAACTCTACACAGCTCATCCCTCTTGGCTCGTGTCTTAACACATTCCATTAAAAAGTGATGCACATCCTCGACTACTCCGCAATCATCACAATTAGGCGACTCTACCTTCTTCATCAAATGTGCAAATCTATTCAAAGGCTCGTCAACTTTAATCTTTGTGTCTTGAGTTGTAGTCTAGTAGGTATGTCATTGGCAGGCAAGATCTATCAAGTCTTCAAATAAGTGGGTCGCCTTTTTTGCTTTACGAACTTGGCTGACACACTGCCTATGTATCAAACATCGACTTAGAATTAAAATGTTTCAGCACGGATACCATGGTGCGCGCGAAAACTGCGTCGCGCGTGATATAGACCCGTCTTTTTCTTATTCTGCGTTTTAGAAAGAGACGGGTAGTCTCTCGCTCGCGAAGCAAGTCTCGCGCGCTTTTGTGCTAGCCGTACACGAGCCAGTAACTACGTACCTACTAACTTCGCATTATTTTTACAAAATGGCGCGTCATTTCTATCCTATTATAACCCTATCAAAATAGCTATCTCATAGGACGATCTAGCGATAAACAAGCTCACTAATGGTTTATTACATGCTTGTTTACCCCAAACAGGCTGTGGCGATGACAACGGCTGTAATTGACGTATTTGGACGGTAACAAGCAAGTTCCACGTACTTACCGGACGTAAACAGCGGGGTAACGATTGCGATGTTTATACATTACTGGGTAAATAAATTTTGCGTATGCCGAGTATTAATATATAGCAATATGCAAGTTTGAGAACAGGGTGAAAATGCATTTAAAATTTATCATGAGCTTTTCTTCAGTGGCGTAACTATAGGGTGCAGGGATGGCAAAATACCAGGGGGCCTTGAGCACAGAAGGGAAGATGGTGCACTTCTTTATAGTGAGGAAGGGCTTCTGATGAATTTGCCGCGGGCCACCCTGACGTTATAGTTACGCCACTGCTTTTCTCTGAAGGAAAACATCGTGGGTAACCTACGTACGAAATTCATGGTGTGTGTGATGTGAAGTTACCAATCTGCACTGGTCTAAGCATCTCTCAGTATGAGAAGAGGTCTGTGCCCAATAGTAGAACGATATAAGCAGAAGATGATGATATTGATAATTAAACAGAGTGCAAATCGGTTTCAGTGATTTTATTGCGTGTACGATTTTGAAGTTTCATAGCATCGATCTGCCTGCATTTTTCTCCTGGCATTCGTCGCTTGAAAAAAGACATCGTACCTACCTACCTACCTACACCCACGAGAAAAGTGGTGATGACGACTTGTAGAGAGCGCGTTTTACAGTTTATCCCTAGTTCGGCGCAAAGGCAATTACACCAAGCATTTTTGGTCTCGGAAACTCACGATTTTGGCTTTCGTCCTTTGAAACATTGGTCTTAACTGTTCAGTATTCCGTTTCGGCAGCGTCTCATAACTTGTAACCGATTAAAAATGACCCAGACCGTTTATTAAACATGGATAACATCTTATGCATAACTGAACATTAAATTTTTACTTTTATCTTAAAATCTCAGCGGCCCTATTTTAAGCTGGTTTTGAAGAGGTATTATTTCTTGCGATCCCTTATAATCGCATCGATTACAAATCAGATAGTAATTTTAAAGTGTGCCGAAGCGGTAAATTATCAAGGCATTTTACTGTTACTGACGGCAGAAAATATAGCTTAGTGACCGGCCTGGACATTCTTGGATTGACTTCTACCGCATAACAAGAGATTAAATAGGATTTTGCTTTACAATATCTGATGATAATGAAGCAAACTACTCATATGATAGATACATTAGTAACAAACCAATAACGGTTTCTCCGAACTTTATGCGTGAAATTGAAATCGTTGGCGAAATGAAAAAAGTGTGACGTGTCTTCCATTTTATTTATTGAGGCATGTCTTGTGATTGTGATGTTCGTCTTTGAAAGATAACATGTTACCTAAGCTCACCTAGTGTAATAAAAGAGTATTACTTAATATGCAATAGAAATGAGAAAAGAAACGTTTATTAAATTGTTTGAAACCGTGTACAATTGTGATAACACATTATCTCACACATTATTAACAGCTAGAGTCATGCTAAAGGTATGCTCCATCATGGCTCCATCCTTCATTTTTAAAACGGCACAAATTTAGGTCTAAACTACACATCCACATCAGGAAAATACAAGCAACTTTTTCTTAATAATTTTGTATTTATTTACGAACCCTGTCTTCTACAGTTCATGCTTCACTACTGTACAGATGCACTATTGAACTAATTTACGAGGCACGATCGCCAAACCTACTTTTCGTAAGGTCACCGAATTAGGTCTTCATTAGATCAGGCGCCAGTTAGACGCGTCTAAAGGTTGCCAGTTCAAAGGGGATAATGAAGGGGCTGAACTATCCAGTCTCTATGCTTATGTAGCTTTATAACAAACCTATTTCTTGACGCTTCTTTAGATAAAAACAGGCTAAACTTCTGAGTTTGGTTTGGCACTTTGGCATTTGTTATGTTTCTCCAGAATTCGGCATAATCAGTAAAGTTCTTGTGTAATGACGAAGTGAATTTAATGTCTGTTTGGTAGCAAAGTACCTATCTATGTATTCCTAAGTATACATGCAAACTTGCTCCCACTTCGTCTCCCAAATGCTCAAGAACTTGGCATGTTAAAACGTAGAATACTTACCTACACATTTTGTTTAGATGTCACTCTACATTGCTCTGTGACTCCGCATGTTTATAAAGTTATCGTACGAGTATACCTACAAGTTCATATTGCTTTTTGTGTTCGATATTTTCTGATTGAATCCGTGGAAGGATTGGAAGGCAATGATACCCCCAGTTACAATACATTCTCCTTGCCAAGGACGTTTTGTTCGAAGGTTTTGCGGGTGGTTGTGCAAGGGCAATACAAAAGTAGCCTATATATATATTATACTTACTATACTTACTAATATTATAAATGCGAAAGTATGGATGGATGGATGTTTGTTTGTTACTCAATCACGCCAGAACGGCCCAATGAATCTGGATGAAATTCGGCACATAGATAGAGAAAAGTCAACAATAGCACATAGGCTACTTTTTATCCCGGAAAATTCCCGCGGGATAGCGATAAACGAATTCTTTGCAGACGAAGTCGCGGGCAACAGCTAGTACATACATAAATCACGTCTTTATCCCTTACGAGGTACACAGAGCCTAGAACAAGATGTTTGTGAGCGTATATTTAGATGGAAAGGGCAATCAAAATAGTGATACATAACATAATAGAGGGAAAATGATCGAAGGGTTTAATACAACTATCATACGGCACTATCAATGTTTATTTCAGTTAGTCTGAGACCAGCTAAACTTCGCACAAAGAACATATTTATATCCCAGGAAAGACTGAGAAGCCATATTAAAGATAATCTCTTTAGTGAAAGCTGAAGTGAAGAAAATGAGCGTTTACTGTCTTTGAAAATGCTTACTGGTAACACAATATTGCTGCTTACAGACCGACAAGAAGTAGAAGTTTTAATTTTTTTTTTCAATTAAAATTGTTGCCATGTTACTACATAAAACGTCAAAAATGTGACTGATACGAAAAAAATATAAATTTTGAATTAATTTCCGCTTGGTCTTCAAGGTAGTGAAGAAGTCTATAAGTACATAGAGTTCGTATTTAGCTTAATCACCAAACTACGGGTAATAATCACAGCATACGTCAATGAAAATCAAGAGTTGTTGCTCAAAGTACTGGCAGTCAAGGAAACAAACTCGTTTTTTTTCTATGCCTATTTCAAATTGCCTTGGCCGTCGCAGACGGTCATGGTTGCAAACACGGTGACTCAGAGGCTAACTCATCGTACAAAACGTTATAATTTCAACCCTTTATTTGGATATTTTGGACAAGATGAAGAAGTAAAACACAACAATTGATTTGTTGATTGGAGTTTATGTGTGAATTTCATCTGAATTGCCTTACTCTCCTGCACGCTTGAAGACAGCATAGTAATGAGTAAGAATAGGTAGCGACCTGGACGAACCTTCCACAAAAGTCTTCGCAATGTTTTAATATTACACAGAATATGTTTTCATTTCATATTTTGAATATATATTTTATTTTGAATTCTAAGTAAGTCTAAAATAAGGAAACGTAGGTACCTACATATAATATTGTAATTCAATTTATGAATGAAGGTTTATCTCAAGGCTGACACATTTTCCTCATGCAGTTTTGCGTATTCATGTTTGCTTAGTTCGAACTTCTAAGACCTCTTCCATTTTCGGACGTAGTATATATGATTCAGTTTGCTTCCTTTTATAACTGGCAATGGCCATATCGACGGATATGACTAAGTACCACTTAAGTGATTAATCTATGTGAATACCTACACCGTGGTTTTCCTATCTTGGTTTGGAGTTATGTTATGAGGACGAGTTTCAGAAACGGTAATGATAATGAATTAATTGATCTAATGATTGGCATTGGCTTAGTAAGGTTTTGTTTAATTTACTTTTTTTTATTCTATCGCGCTTTGTAAAAGGATTCCGAAGTCTAGTGGATTGGCCTAAGGCCTCTTAAGTAAAGGATTCGAATCCGGTTCGCACCTCTGGATTTTCGGAATTTATTTGCGAAATCTTCGCCGTCTGTATGTATGTATGTTGTTGCACGCGACTGCGTCCGCGCGAAATTTTTTTTTAGCGAAACTTAAATC
The DNA here is from genome assembly GCA_963854515.1 of Pandemis heparana. Taxonomy (NCBI): domain Eukaryota; kingdom Metazoa; phylum Arthropoda; class Insecta; order Lepidoptera; family Tortricidae; genus Pandemis; species Pandemis heparana. The sequence continues at coordinate 14,031,730 of OY978010.1, read as the reverse complement.
ACCCAAATCCGGCCCTGTCGCAAAATTCTTTCTCAACGGATGCCTGTCATAAAGTCATAATTACTATCAGCGTGCCGAAATTCAGCGCAATCCGTCCAATGATTTGAGGTGTGAGTTGATCGATCAGTCAGCCAGTCAGTTTCATTTATGTATATGTATAGATGTACAGTCGTGGGGATAAATATCGATACACCATCATGTCAAATGTGTCATCGGTCTTATTGTTTATGGTGGATAGATATTTTTGACGTCTTGGTAACGTTTATACTCAGTTTATGCCCTTGACTTTACGCTTATATCTTTAATACTATGCAATGCGGTATTAAATACCTTGCATATAGCCACAATTTATAACAGTATACAGTACCGTACTAGGCTTAACCTAGGGTGTCGTATCGTATGGTCTGTCTTGTCTCGCGCTGTGGTCTTATGCCCCGGATACGCAGCGAACCAACCACTCGGACATCCTGCGCGTTGTCTGACAACCGGTGCGGCCGGTGCGAATGTCGCGATTCAGCATGCGCGCGACCGTGACTATTGTTCTGTTACATAGATGGACTATACCTTACCAGCTGGTAAATATACATATGTATTATACACTAAGGGACATATTTTGCGGAACACAAAGAAAAAAATTTGCAAAACGCAAACTTAATGCTTGACCAGAAAAAAAATAGTTACTTACCTACATTTTTTTTTGTGTTCCGCGAAATATGTCCCTGAGTGTATATATACAAGGCGTCAAAAAAAATTTATTTAATAGCCTATTTATAGCCTTAGAATTATACCAAAATATTTCAGCAGAGGTGAGGTTAGTTTGATCAAATACTCCCGCAAAGATTGTTTCTTATTTTTGGGTTCAAAATTAAGTCCACCTTTGAACATCGACCAAAGTATGGAAATGATTTATAAACTCAATTGAAAAACACTAAAATAACATTAATAAAGGTTTTTAGTCCGAACTCAAGCACCTGCCGGAATACTCCGGAACAATTGAGTCACCTTGTGAAGAAAGAAAGAAGACATTCATTTTGCAAGACACACAAGTATAAGAGCATACACAAATAATAGTAATATAGTGTAATGTTCCCAAATAAAACGTTGTAAAAGCCCTGTTAACGGCAGAGTGAGGACAGTTCAAACTACGCCTCAGCGTGCGCACATATTTGCACGCACACAAATGCAATTGTCCGCCCGAAAGAACTCATTTTTTAGCTTATAAAATTAATCCCATCAACATTCATAAGCACGAGACATTTGGAGGGAAAGTGAGGCAAATAACTAAAACAAATGAAGATCACCAAGTGGGGATTGAAATCCAAATGCTTTCCAATAGGTAAATGGCAATGAATCATAAAGAAACAACATTTATTGGTCTACCCATAAAACCTCTTATCGTCTTCCTGAGCTTGACTGCACAAACCATCTCACTTCATTCAAACCATCATTACCAATACTCCATCCATGTGTAAAAGACAATAGAATCCTTTTAGCGTATCTAAGGAATCCTTTAAGCTACGGAGTAATCTACTAGCCAAGGTATAAACTCATTACAAGGAACGCGCCACCTTAACGTCCCCTAAGCTGCTCTATATTATACTGGACTGGTCGAGTGGTTCAGTTGAATGATACTAAGTGGCATCAATATAGCCTTAAGCTTTTAGTTATCCTTCGCATTAGATAAAATGTCGCTACTACACAGTGTGTAAATTTCATAAGGGTATATATTTTATCCAGATGTAGTTGACGATCATAGAAATCATGTGAGAATGATATTTTGTTAGTAACTTTTATTACCTATTGATGTGTGTTTAATACAATACAATACAACAATACAAATATTCTTTATTGAACACCACAAATCAGTACAAAACAATACGGAAACAAAGAACAAAGTATACAATAGGCGGTCTTATCGCTTAGTAGCGATCTCTTTCAGACAACCAATAAGTCAGAGAAATAAGTTGGAGACAGTTTGAGTAGGTGACGGAAACAAAAAGCATTTTTTTTTTTTAATTTTTTTTTTTAAAGTTAGTCTTAGGAGCAATGTAACGCGTACAATTTCATTTGACTTAAGTATTATGTTATGACATTTACGTAGGTAGGTAGGTGCGTAAATTTCATCGACGCATTATGTGATACATTGCTTGCTAAATTAATTAGTAAGAGAAAATAAAATTCAACTAATGTTGCTGTTACACATGTTTTTACGTTAATTATAATTATCAGTTGTTAAAATATATGTCCGTATGAAATTTACACACTGTACATAATGTCCTTCCCCGGAACAGAAACTTTCTCTATAACAAATTCCAACTAAATCGTTTTACCAGTTTAAGCATGAAAAGTTAACAGACAGACAGGCACACTTTTGTACCAATTTATAATGTTAAGTATGGATTATCGAGTAAGTAAGAGCGTTCAACTCCTCCTCAAACCTTATTTATCACAATATACATTTCGTTCACTCCTTAGCGTCGACAGCATGTAATTGCGTCAAAAATATCTTGCCAAATACAGTACGTGATTCGAGTCTATTGTGGTCGGACATGAAATTATCAAGTATTAACACAGGTGCGCTGGCACTGGCATTTAAATGTTACTTTAGTGTACCAAATGATGAATCAGTCGAGTAACAAGTATTAATAAGTATGTGTAATGTTTCTCGTAAAACACATATGAAAGTTCTTCAATCTGTGGGCTTATTTGTTGTCTTAACTCACTCGCAATCGCCATCGTGTTCATTTTTCCAGTTCATGTATGGACTGACAATTGGCATCGGAATCAGCTAGCTGTCACATTCGTACATGAACTGTCAAAATGAAATATTTTATTGAATCAGGCGTTACTTTGCGGAGGTCCATTTCAATGAACACAAAATATTTACCTTGCTACTCCGCTACTTACGTGCAAGATAACCAAGCTTGTGCGAAATATGTACGTTTTGCATGCAAGCCCTCCCACCACTACTACCACACAAAACGCACACAAATCCCACAAACTTAATTAATCCTAACACCACACAAACACTGACGCGCGTTTCGATCCCTCTACGGGATCATTCTCAAAGTTAGAGCACAACCGATGCACATGCGAACCAACGTCGTACTAATTTGTAAAACTATAAATAAACTAAATGTACCCACATTCGTATATTATCAAACTACCCTCTTATTTATAATTTTAATTAGCCATCAACAACTACCTTCATAAATTTTTCCGACTACAACAAAAACAAAGAGGGTTATGTATTTAACAAAACAATTTTACTATTCATCAAAATGGACACGCAACAAAGGTGACGACACCAAGTTCACCTGTTCGTTAATTATTGAAGCACTATTGTTGTACCTAATTATTTCCAACTGCTCTAAAACATCCAACCGTAAACCCTTTTCACAAAAATGCAAAACATCAAATGTTGAATGAGCATTTGATGTTTTGCATTTTTGTGAAAAGGGTTTACGGTTGGATGTTTTAGAGCAGTTGGAAATAATTAGGTACAACAATAGTGCTTCAATAATTAACGAACAGGTGAACTTGGTGTCGTCACCTTTGTTGCGTGTCCATTTTGATGAATAGTAAAATTGTTTTGTTAAATACATAACCCTCTTTGTTTTTGTTGTAGTCGGAAAAATTTATGAAGGTAGTTGTTGATGGCTAATTAAAATTATAAATAAGAGGGTAGTTTGATAATATACGAATGTGGGTACATTTAGTTTATTTATAGTTTTACAAATTAGTACGACGTTGGTTCGCATGTGCATCGGTTGTGCTCTAACTTTGAGAATGATCCCGTAGAGGGATCGAAACGCGCGTCAGTGTTTGTGTGGTGTTAGGATTAATTAAGTTTGTGGGATTTGTGTGCGTTTTGTGTGGTAGTAGTGGTGGGAGGGCTTGCATGCAAAACGTACATATTTCGCACAAGCTTGGTTATCTTGCACGTAAGTAGCGGAGTAGCAAGGTAAATATTTTGTGTTCATTGTCAAAATGAACACGATGGCGATTGCGAGCGAGTTAGACAATAAGCCTACTCGTTTAGGAGCAAAGGAAAAAAAGTGTACCAGCTGCTTCTCTTTCCGCGCAGATGGTAAAGGCTCGAGGAATGGGCGAAAATCTTAGGAATCATGTTATAGGCGATGCGACTAGCAACCCATCGCTATTTTGACGTTTTTGGTTACTGTAACGTGCAATGCATCAGTTATCGGTAACAGCTAGAGTACTTTTTTTTTGCCCAGGGGAAATCTGCTGTAATCAGATACCCACCACCACAGGCAGGCGATATGGGACTCTAGCAGCCTAGCCTAGCCAGAAAAGCTCTGAGAGATTTAGGAGTCACAAAGAATCACAAAGTTTATTACAATGGTTTGTTGTATTGTTTCAGTTGTGGTTGACGTGGACGACCGACCGATCTGCGTAGAAATCTGTGATACTGCTGGACAGGTAAGAACAAGTATAAAGGAGGATAAAGGAGGAGGGCAGGGACCTGGGGCCTTAACATGACGTCTTAATGCAACTCAGTTTATAGCTTCGCTCGCTGTCAGATTCATATCAAAAGTGACAGCTAAGACTTGAACTGAGTCGGAATTAGGACGTCATGGTAAGGCCACTGTTGTATTTAGTAGTGTGCAAAACATCAATTTTATTAGTCTATTTGCACACATTACTCACACATACAACAGGTCCCTATGACAAGTTACAATTCTCTTTACATTACAAACTCGCCGAGAATCTATGCCGGTATCATAGAGCGGAGGAAACTGTATGAAACGAACCTCGGATTTGGGAGTACGATCGTACTCTACAGCTGAAATTACAATGCGTCTATGACAGGAGTTACCTGCAGCTAAGGCTAAGAAACTCCGTTTTATCTACCACATTTCATTGGAGTAGGTATAAGAACGTAAAACTCTTGATAAAAAGTTCCTGCAAATTCACACAGAAACACTGTCAAATGCGAACCACGCACACAAGTATACATTTCCAATGATCAATGTGGACATAATATTTTCTTTGGCAGAGGTAAAGACGCGCGTTGCCATCTCGAGTCGTAAAGTGCTTTGCGGTTGATACAGATTTAATTATCAAAATAAGCGCAGTATTTTTATAGTCTTTGATCATTCTGAATCTCGAGATCAATAATTTTACTATGTCCGATTTGACCAAGCACGCTGGTTATAACAAAATTTGCATGGCAAAGGCAAATGCCAAAGTGGCAGTTAAGGACAAAATAATGTCAAACTAATACAAGCTTGTAACTAATGTTTTTTATCTTTAACTTTCTCGTTATTTTACTCATGGTTATGCCAAGGCAATTACTTACGAATAAACAGGCAGTAGGCAGTAAGTACTCCATTTATCTCACACACAGCTTTAAATTACTTTCCTAAAAGGGTGCGAACAGTGGGCTTAGTCGTCTTAAAAATGTCAGCGCGGACTGAGGTCAGTATCAAATAAAAAGATACAACGGATTGACTCATTCCTTCGGAGTCTTAATTTAATTTCACTTAACAAAGGCGAAATCTGATTCACTGATTCTACAAAGTCTTACGAATAATGTCATGGTTCGGATATCACGCAAATCCTTTACCGTTAGGATTGGCGATGCAAAGAAAAAGCAATATAATACGCATAATGTCAGAGCGAGACCAATAGACGAGACCATTCCAGTTTATACGTTACTAGCTGTTGCCAGCGACTTCGTCTGCAAAGAATTCGTTTATCGCTATCCTGCGGGAAATACGCAATTTTCCGGGATAAAATGTAGCCTACGTGCTATTCTAGACTTTTCTCTATTTATGTGCCAAATTTCATCCAGATCCGTTGAGCCGTTTTGGCGTGATTGAGTAACAAACAAACATCCATCCATCCATACTTTCCATACTTTCGCATTTATAATATTAGTTTTTTTTTTTTTTTTTTTTAATTATCGCAATGGGCGGATGCCATTACTGCCAGCGTCACGTCAATTTAGCACGAAAGATATATAATATAGCGATAAGGGAATTACGCGGCAATCCAGATCAGAGTTTAAGGTTTTAGTAATTAAATGGTTAAATGTTAATGTGTTAAGTCAGAATTAGTTGCTACGAATAAGTTAAAGCTGTCCAGGTCACTTCATTGTACAGGGGCATACTTATATAATATATCATAGCTTTAATTTATTCACTTCACAAAAAATTGTTAGAAATCTAAAAATTACAGGGTTATATGTTAATAGTGAAGGCATGTGTGTAGTTAAGGGCACCTCTTGACATATTAATCCATAATATAAATGATCATGGTTAAGTAAAGGACAAGCTAAGAAAATATGGTTCAGGTTACCCTCATCTAAGCCACACTCGCAGATCGATGAATCTCGAATCCTGAGTCTCGCGAGATGAACAGGGGAAGCGCAGTGACCCAGTCGCATTCGTATCAGAGTGGAAGTTGCACACTTTCTTAAATACGTTTTGGCAAACCAAGGCTTTCGAGGGATATTTGGTTGAACGAGAGAGAAATTGAAACCTTTGTTTTTACTTGAGGATCTCCATCTGTGTTCCCAGGTTTTTAGAAGCTGTGGTTTGGGTAAAGCTAGAAGGTCATGGCAGTAATTACGGAATGGTACTCGATCTCCGCAGACCACAGCTTCTTTAGCAATATGATCCGCCTTTTCATTGCCTGCGATTCCTGAGTGACTGGGGATCCACGCCAGAACCACTTCGTATCCTCTCATATAACAGCGGTGGATAGCTTCTTTTATTTGGAGAATTATAGGATTGTGAAGCTTGGCAGCGAAAGGGTTAGCTAATAGAGATTCTAAAGAACTACGGGAGTCAGAGAATACAATTGAGCGACTAAGTTTGGCCAACAGTATATACTCTATACTTTTCAGAATGCCCAAGCATTCCCCTGTAAACACAGATGATTCCGGAGGACATTTAATTTTTTGGACAACGTTGAATTGAGTGTGGAAAGTACCGATTCCTACACATCCTAGAGGAGATAGTTTGGAAGCGTCAGAATATATAGTATGCCAATTATTCCAGTCAGTTCTCAATGAAATGCAAGAGATCTCATTTGCAAGAGAGTCGCCTTTCGAAATATTAAAATCTAGAATAACCCGAGGTTTGGAAACAATAACCTTGTATTCAAATTCAAAAAATGGTAAACTGGGAGAATGGTAAGTAGGGTCTTTAATTCGTAGGAATCTTCGTAAACTGATAATTAAACGAGGAGAAGATTTGTTTTGCCAGTATGAGGAAGCATTAATAATTTGGTCTAACTGTTTCAATTTGGGATAAATAGGGTGATTTGATAGTTGAAACGTTCTAAACAGGTATCTATCTGCAAGGAATTGTCTTCGGAGATCAAGAGGAGGTTCCACAGCTTCCACCTGGAGGGCGTTAATGGGGCTTGATTTCATTGCTCCTGTTATGATACGTAACGCTTTGGATTGGATACGATATAGGATCTTCAGCTCAGTTGAGTTCACAGGCTCAATTAGAAAGGTACCATAGTCCAACACGCTTCGAACGATTGCGTTGTAGAGTAGTTTCAGGGAGAAAGGGTGAGCACCCCACCATACTCCGGCCAGGCATCTAAGAATATATTATTAGTTAGATGAGGGCCTCTATGAAAGTGACATTCTAATGTAAACAAAAGAGCTGCCAAATTTTTGGTCTGTGTCTCAATTACGCCAATGTATTAATGCGTCTTCTAAATCTACGCGCGAATCAGGCTTGAGGTCACCTGTTATATTTTTTTTACGATTATGCAACAGATGTCGTTCCCTAGAGAATGGCACGTGCAATTCATGAATGACAATACAATGGTATACGACTCAATGTGTTCACATGTCTCTCAACGCTCCAAAAAAACAGATTTAGTTTCCTCCGGCGATGCTATTCGATTCACGGTTGATTGTACCCACCGATTCGATCTAACAGGCTCCGAATTTTTTTCGGCTTTTTCAACAATGGTCGCATCTTGCCGGCGTCCCACAGTTTCTCTTTCATCGTTTACCTGCAGTTTATAGCGTGCGTCCATTGTCGAACATTCGGGAAGTGAAGCCTCTGCCATTTCTGTTTTCTTTACGTATTTTGTTATGACTGTATTATTGTAAGTTTTTCGCATGGCGCTTCTTTTACGACGTCTTGTCTATGCAGGGAACTATTCGTTAGGCAGTTTCGTGACTGCGTTAAGTTACATAAACGTCAGGTGTAATTTTAAAATGTCTTGCAACATCTGTTTGGATGACTGAGACTTACACTGTCTGAAATACACTTCCTTCATTTGCTTATGTTATGAATTTCTCCAGCTGCGAATTAATTCTATCAAATTGAACAACAGTTTCATTCATAAAAGCTCTTTTAACTGTTTCTCAATGGATTAACTTTATGTCTCTTCTATTCAAATAACTTGTTAGTAATAACGTCTTTACACTAAGTACATTTTATTTTTACTTTTTTACAAATACCATATGCAGTTTTCCAGGCCTTGTTAGGATGATTTCACCAAAAATAGGTTTATTGAATTAGGCGTTACATTGTCGAGGTCCATTTCAATGAATTAAAGGCTTTCCCAAGAGATTTTTTTTATTCATTTAGAATTCTACATTTCTTTTTTTCTTCCTTTTCTTTTGGTTCTTTTTTTTCTTTAGATATTCTTATACTTACTCTTAGATATTCTTTTTCTGTTGATATTTTTTTTCTTAGATTTCTTTAAATTTTCCTTGCTTCACGAAGAGTAATCAAGAAAATTTCATATTTATTAATGAGTTGTGTGGGTCGCACCAAGCTGGTCTTTCAAATGAAATTATAATTACATGTCATATTGCAGTCTTCCCCATTACGACAGGAAAGTTATGAAATATTAAGTGCTACGGAGACTGACAGATCAATCGATGGACCAGTAGATTAAACTACTTAATGTGTTACCGGTTAAGCCACTTAAGAGATGAGATGTTATTGATATGTTTCATTTGAATAATCGTAAAAATTGGCGGTACAATTTACTACACCTATATAGGTACTTATTATAATATGCATTTTCGATCTTATGCTGTCCCACACGTTTGCTAACTATCAGCAAACAGAACGCAGTCACATGTCAGAAATAAACAGAGACAGATATTTCTGTCTTATTCATTCATATGACTGCGTTCTGTGTTTGCCAAACGTATGGAAACGGCATTAAAAATCTGTTATAAAAATAACGAATTAAAAATGCTGAAATTCGAAGCCCATTGCCAAAGCACCAGACTAACAATGGCATTCGTCATTTCTCTCTCTAAAACGGTAAGTGTAGTAACTGTAGGATGAAAGCAAGATATGGAGATTCTGAATACGACTGCGAGCCTTTGAATTTTAAAGTATGGCCTCCGATAATTTGACTTTAAACAATTATTGAACAGCTGGACTTCGCAAAAAAGCCGTGGTAGCTATAGGTAATTTTGATTTTGAGCGGATCAAGTTGTGGGTAATAGCTAGTTTATTATAAACATAATTATCCGGAAGAGGACATAGGCTGATGCGCTAACTTTTACCTAGTTTGCTATTCATAATGCAATCCTGTGCCGGAGCATAAAATATGCGAAAGCGAAATTACTTATGCACGTGTTGTCATACACTGGATGACAGGTGAAATTCATTCTAGCTAATCTATCCCATGCAGTTAATCACGACTTGAGTTAGTTTAATAGTAATAAATGCATTTTCATAATTTACGAGTAGGTAACTGTGTTCGCGAGGAACTTAATGAAAACTTGACTTTTGATATTAAAAATATATAATTCTTTTGCACATACAATAGCTCGACACAATCTTGGAAAAATCCATTGACAAGTAATAATTTGACACATTTGTTATTCTTCTTCTGCATTTGAATCGGAACACCTTGAAAGACGAGCAAAGAGGCGCCAATATGTTTTGAGATATCGGGTACGTCTTATACCTACTTAAATTTTTTTTGAATTAGAAACCACAATAACATTATTTTGTGTCTGGTGAACTATTTCTTACCTAGCAAATAGTACAGTGCAATAGTTTGGCAGCCGCAAAATACCTACCTAGCTGTTTTAATGTCACTTGATTTGCGTCTTGGTCAATTGTCAGCTACCTACTCTAGTAGTAAAAATTGTCAGGAGATTACAGTTCACTTCACGAGTCGCAATATAATGTTATTGTGGTTTCAAATTCTTAAAAAATTCGAAGTACCTATAGGTCTAGAGCGAAATCGATGACATGCAATCAAAAAAATGTTCTCACCTCTTCGGTGTTGGCAGTTCAGTTCGCGAACTTTTAACAATCGACCTCGACAAAGGAAGTTATCGGCATTGTGCAACAGTTTTGATTTATTGGGCAACGCAATTGTCGGTACGCAGTTGAAAGTTGCTTTCACCCATGGCGGCTTCGTATCTGAGATGATGTGATGTTTTCATCAAATGTTATGGTAATAAATGTTATGTAAAAGCTATGTAGACATTTGATGAACTTTAGGTGTCGTTTTATTTGGTTGAACAAGTATTGTCCAAGAAATCAAACAATCACAAAAAAATTATATCTACGCATTAATAAAATAATATTAATAACTCTTGCGAAATATAACTTAAATAAATATAGCGAAAAGCCTAAAGGATCCCACTGGTATATCGGACATTGGTTACGAAGGACTGAACCTTGTGGAACTGAATGAAGCCCAGAAAATTCTGTCGACATCTAAATATTCAAATAGGTTGCGGTACTTGCGGTCCCGCCAGAACTTTTTCCAGCGGAAAAGTACCTATCTAATAAATATCCTTGGGTAAATATTTTATGCCATAAACCTTCATAGCCGAGTGTCTAAGAATAAAACGGAGAAAAGGGTGACAGGAAAGGAGAGGCCTAGTATATAGGCTTCGGTATCAATTTGCAATACGCAAAACACTATTTACACAAAGAAAACGTTTACCATTGCCGTTTAGGTATTTACACGTTTACATTATATAAGTACACTAGCTTCTGCCCGCGAGTTCGTCTGCGTATTATATATATAAACCTTCCTCTCGAATCACTATCTATTAAAGAAAACCGCAAAATCCGTTGCGTAGTTTAAAAGATCTGAACATAGGTACATAGGGACAGACAGACAAGACTGCGGAAAGCGACTTTGTTTTGTTAGGTAGGTACTTAGGTAGTGATACTTACGTACGTACAGTGTCCTGCTGTACATACTCACTTACAGTTTTCTGGAATTAAAATAAAATAGGTAGTTATTATATTTTGTTAGTTTATAGCTCATATGGGGAGTGTGAATGGGTGCGTTGGGAGGGGAAGGCCTAGGCGGACGTTCCGTGATCAAATTGGGGACGTTTTGGAAAAAGGCCAAGTCAAGAGTACCCGAAACCGACGAGCATGTATGAAGAGATTGATGAATGTGGATGAAGCAAAAGAGGTATGTCAGGATCGTAGCAAGTGGAACAAAGTAGTCTCTGCCTACCCCTGTGGGAAAGAGGCGTGACGATATGTATGTATGTGTATAGCTCATATGAATCAAATCAGTTCGTTGGGTAGGTACGCACGCACACACACATGTGCACAAGCAAGTATAGTCGCGGAGTAGCAATACTTAATTAGTTTTAGGTCATGGATATACCTACGCAAAGTAACGCCTAACGCCTGGTGCAATCACTTATTAACAAACACCTTTGTCCCCAGGACTCGATGTCTGAGCTCCGTGAACTGTGCTACCCCGGCACGGACGTGCTTCTCCTTTGCTTCTCTGTGGTCAGACCAGAGACATTCCGGTCAGTGGCCGAGCGATGGACGCGGGCGGTCGCCGCTGTCAACGCGCCTCTGCTGCTCATCGGCACACAGAGCGACCTGGCCTTAGATCCTAGAGTTCTGCAAACTTTGAGGGTGAGTAGTAAAATATTTTCATGCATTTACAGACAGATATACCTACGCTTCTAAATAACTTTTAAAACCACTGCGGAGAGAAACGTACGCATGGTTTTTTTTTATATAAATAAATTATTGGCTCTGTCCGTTGGTCAATTATGCCAGTGTCAAATGAAAAGAGTTGTAAAACATGTCGGTCGTTGTACGGTTACAAGATGGTTATACTGTCAGAAGGCGCTTCCTCCTCCCTGTCGGGCTCTTAGTTAAGAACGTTTTTCAAAAAAAATATAGGAACAATTTTTCTAGAATTTAACTATTTTGGGTTTTTAGAATAGAATAGAATAGAAAATATTTATTTTTGAACAACTTAAACTAAAGCATGAATTAGATAACAATGTAAAAAGTGGATACAGTTGTTACAAAAATACTCCACTCAGCGTTTGTCACGGCACGGGAGTGCCACGACACTGATTTTCAGTGAGCCCACAAATAAGCTAGGACTAAATAAACATAACATAAAAAATTAAATCTAAAAGAAACGTAACATTACGTAATGTGATGTGAGTAAACATATTTTCAGGAAATAATGCCAAACAGGGACAAATAATAGAAAATAAAATTTAAAAAAAGAAAACAAAAACAGATCAGCAAATGAACATCCATTCGCATATATAGCCAGAAGAAAGCTGTTCATGATAAAGGTGTAGTTTTAATTTATTTTTGAAAACAAATAACGAACAAGCATTCCTAACTGGTGGTGGAAGATTATTTTCTTACTCAGAACCGTTTACCAAAAAATGTGTCCCAGATTTTACTGTTTTTTTTCCTGTACGTCACAAAAAAAACGACGAACAAAAAAGTGACGAACTGTAATGGAAGGTGCACATAAAATGATTCTGACAGTAGTGACAGGTAGTTTGTAGTATGTAGTAAGTAGTAACTTTCTACTGTGTGTCAGCGACGACACTAGACTCTGATGGATGTAGAGCGGGTTGCGGGGTGCGTGTTGCTGCTTTTTGATTTGCTGTCGTATTTATTGTTATTATTCTCTTTTTTACAGACTCGCGGTGAGCATGTAGTCACAGAAGCAGAAGCGAGAGCCTTGGCTGCAAAAATAAATGCGACCTACATCGAAACTTCGGCCAAGACGCGGAAACATTTGAAAGACGCCTTCGACGCCGCCATATTGGCGGGGTTGCCAGTAATACAAACCAAGAAACCGTTTTGGAAAAAATTGTTGTGTATAAATTAAACTTCTGTTGATTGATTTAGTTTAAATAATAAATTTGTATATGATGAAGTATGAGTGAAATATGAATTATGATATGAATTTTGCATGTAGCATGAAGACTTAAAAATAACTTCTAATAGACCATTTCGTTCCTACGTTGTTATTTCCTTGATTGACTACTTACTGCATATTTAATCATTAAGTATCTCGTGGAATTTTTGAATGATATTTAACCCTTTAAACGCCGTCGTCGGAGATAATGCATTAATGCATGAGACAGAGCGTTATTGAGAAGGACACTTTCGTAATTATGACAGATTTGAAAATTGCGAGTCGTAATTATTTCTGACATTCAGCGATTAAAGGGTTAGTAATGTTTGAATTAATTTGAAGTGATTTTTAATTATGGATGAACAAGTATTGTGATGAACAAAAATATTATTACAAAGTGCCTTATCGTCTGTAAAAGATTCTATAGAATTTATAGTAAATTAGTTCGGCGAAATTGGAGCATAGGAATAAGAATAGAGTGGTTAAAACCACAGAATGGCGTAGGCCTGCATTGTAAAAGATTACTCCGAGTTGTGGTCAGAAGCCGTTTACCGATAAAATGGTATTTTAACAACTTATTGTGGTCACACCGAAGGCGGTTAATTTAAATTGTATTCTATGCGCTTTGACTGCTCTTTCTAGGTATTATGAATGTACAGTAAGATTGTATTTAAATTTAATGTTGAAAAAGCCTATGTTGCTGTACTATGTTGTACATAGTCTCTTCCTGTATTAATGTTAATGTTGTTTTATACTCAACACGAACTGATAATTATATTTTTATTAGAACATTAAATTGTTGTTTTACTTTAAATAAAATTTTACCCTAGACTATATCTGTTAAAAATAGCCGATACTCGTCGAAAAACTATCATATTTAATCCTGCAAGATCCATCTGGATCGCTACCACCGTCTTACTCGCTAATCCTGCCGCCATGCAGCAGTGCCTGCACTGCTGTGTTCCGGCGTGGAGAGTAAGACAGCCGGTGAAATTACTGGCACAAGAGGTACAGGTGGCGGCACGTAAGTAAAACGTGGAGGGGAGATGCGCAGTATAAAAATGATGTTGTTTTTCGTACTGCGCTTCTCCCCTCCACGTTTTACTTACCTACGTGCTGCCACCTGTATTCTATTCTAGGCCTCTAGGCTGTCAACGCATCTGCAATCCTCTAGTATTGCGAGTGCCCATGTGTGGTGGCGCTCGCTGACCGTCAGGTGACCCACTGGTTCGTTTTCCTTGATTGTCGTATAAAAAAACGTATTTACTTACTAAAAATTTAACTTGAAAAAAGCGATTAAGCATATACAATTAATTTTAGTAAACTGTTATTTTGAAACCTAGCTCAAAAGATCTGTATTCAACGTTTCAAGTTATTTATAGACTTGGCTGTATGAACTAGGAATCCTTTACCTATCCCAAATGGGGTGAATGTGGAAAAATTAACTTAAAAAGTTTAAACTGTCAGTGTCAGCTGTCACTGACATCTATCAAGCAGATTTGAGGTTTTGAGGTCGTTCACTCGTTCAGTCAGTCTTCTTCACAATATTAGCGCGCGATTTCTTTAGTTTATCGCTAAAAAACACAGACCTATTTAGTAAAATAATCAAAATGACCGACGACGAACACTACACCGACCTAGACATGTCAGACGTGATCGAGGGTACAGAATACCCCGACACGGAACAATTTATAGACACAGAAATCAACTCCGAACCCGTTGAAAGTGAAATATTAAATGAATCAGAACTTGTTAGCTCTGACGAGCATGTGGATAAGAAGCCCCAGAGTACCAGGAGTGAGGTTGTGAAGCCTACGAGACTGCCGATAGCTAGGATTAAGAATATTATGAAGCAGGACCCGGACGTTAGCGTGATTAGTGCAGAAGCCGCTTTCTTGGTTACTAAGGCAACGGTGAGTAAACTTGACTGAGCCAACCGCCTCACTAGGCAGCTGCATAAATCCGGTTACTCACTGTAACTAACATGCAATAGTTATTAGTTGCAATAGTATTTCGCTCATGTGCAGGTATATCGCCAGGAGCTCTTTTTACGTGCGTTGATTTGTACTAGTTAAGTTATTATACAAATTAGCAGCTACTGTAGTCGCTGGGATGTTTAACAAGTTAATTCTTGCTTCTAACCTAAAGTCATAGATATATATCACTTCGTAAAGATAGGCCCAACGCTCACGAGTAATTTGTCCAATGCGGTGGTCCTAAAAGACCACCGTGCCTTGGTCTGTGACAGTTATTGTTCAGCTGTCAGTGTGTCAGAAAAAAAGCCTAATTGCGCAATAAGCGAATTGTTCAGACAGGCGTATCTTGACTTTTGATATCATTGCCTAAAGTACTTAGTTTTTCTAATTGTTGTTCCAGGAATTATTCTTAGAAACTATAGTTACGGAAACATATAACACTGCTACGAAGACAAGGAAAGTCATCACAAAGAAAGATTTGGAGTATGTGATTAATATGGTGGACTGCTTGTGTTTCTTGGAGGGAGCTATGGATTTCTGATTTAGAAATAAACTCGTCATCTCCAGCCTATATATGCCCCACTGCTGGGCGCAGGCCTCCTCCCAGAATTTCCATATGGGCCCAGCGTGGATTGGAATACAAAAATAAACTTTTTTAATGTAAATAATTTTCAAGTATCGGTTCAACCTCTTGCTTGTGGGAAGTGAGTAATAAATGGTGTTCTGATCTTGTTTGTGTCAAATAATATTGATCTGGCTGATTATAATAAAAGTAGAAAAATAGCCTTGAGATCCGTGTACAAGCATATACCAGGGTTTAACAAATGGAGCATCCTATAAATAGCAACGGGCTTTTAGCGTTTTGTGCTGGTGACGGTCCATAAGATGATAGGCTTAAAACAGTTTTAAATGCAATAACTAAAATGTTGTGGTATGTTCAATTGTTTAAGCAAGGCCTGATATGATCAGAATACTTCATACTCTTGTTTTACTCTCAAATGTATTGGGTAGAAACTATACTCTATTATTTCCTGCAATGAACCCTAAAAAAGCTGTTATTTCATAGATAATAGAGGAGTGCCTCTAGAATAAGAGCTAATAAATGAAAAAATTCTGAAGATTGGATGCAACCAATGTATGACCTGGAATAAAGACCGCAATAAAGATATTTTGAATTTTGAATTATTGACCTAAAAATCTACACCCTGTATTTGTCTCCCTATTAACTATTATACAGCACAAGAATAAAGGACCGACCACACCGCCGCGTGTACGCAGTGACGTGTTGTAGGCGTCACGTTTTCTCACAGTTTCTTCATACATTTTCTTGCGTAAACGCACTGGTGTGGTCGGACCTTTATTTGGGTGTTCATTTTTTAGGTCGCGCAGTCTAAGCCGTTTATTCTCACCCCTGAAGAATGATCCAACATCAGGATTTGATTTTTTTCTATTGATTAGTTTTAAGGAATAAAAATTAAATTAAAACAAAATTTGCTTTATTACAATTTTAATATCCTTCAAAATAATTTTGTACTATCATATTTTTATACTTAAGAATTTAAATTAAGGAGTTATCATAATATTACAATTTTGAAACAAAAAGTTTGAAACACATTCAGTCAAAAGCCGATTATTCTGGAAAGTATAGTGTTTGGCAAGTTTTTAGATGATGCTAAGAGTGTATAGGTGAAAAACTTCAGTAAATGACCTGTTGCATGTGTGAGTAATGTGGGCGAATAGACGTTTCAAATTAGAAAAATGATTGAAGTCCAATATTCAGTTCTGTACACTACTGCATACAAAAAGTCATTTACTTAAGTTTTTCGTCTATAAACAGAGTTAGGCGATGACGTGCGGCACCCACAGTATCGACTGCAGCGCCACTGCGCTGTGCGGCGCCACCGTGAACCTGGACTTCAATACTTTCTCACTGGAAACAGACAAACCAAATTAATTTTTAAAATCTGGATAAATTGTGAATCAATAGAAATAAAAACCACATATTTCACAATACAAAATTGTTGCCATAAATACAAAACAGTTGGATTTTTCCACAAAAATATGCAAATTACGTAAGTGGCAGCTTCATATTTTTTCTACCCCGAGACGGGTTATAATGAAATAATACACAGTACGCTAGAACGCTACCTAGTTTCGCTCTACCAAACTAAACACTGAAAAACGTTATGTCAAGTTTTACTCTTCTTGGCAACGATGGTCTTTCAAAAAGCGCTCCTAGAAAAAAATGTCTAAAAGCCCTTCGCAGCTTACTTATAATCTAACTTCTAACTTAATATTATAAATGCGATAGTAAGGATGGATGGATGTTTGTTTCTTACTCAATCACGCCACAACGGCCCAACGAATCTGGATGAAATTCGGCACAAAGATAGAGAAAAGTCTGGAATAACACATAGGCTACTTTTTATCCCAGAAAATTCATGCGGGATAGCGATAAACGAATTCTTTGCAGACGAAGTCGCGGGCAACAGCTAGTAAACAAACGTTTTGATAGGTATGAGGTTACAATGTCTTCAGCTTACCCCTTCCGCAGTGCGCTGTCGACGCCGGCGGCTTTGACCTCGAGGAGTGAGGGCAGCAGGCGGATGGACGAGAGGTCTACGTCCTGAACTTTGTCGGACAAGTTCACCACCCCCACCACGGCGCGGGAGCCCGGCAGCAGCCTGATGACAATATACATGTTAAAAACTTGTCTTGTCTTGCAACTTGTGATGTTTCTAGCTATATTTAGTGGAACAAACTTGTTATTCTGTCCCACCAGTGAGGGGACAAAAGTAAAGTTTGTGTCCCAAAACTTCCATTCCAGTTCGTCACTTTTTTATTCGTCATGTCATGTGTATGGGACGTGACGAACAGAAAAAAACAATGCATAATTGAATCTGGGACTCAATTTTTTCTTCTACGAGAATCGATAAGGTATATAAACGATTCTGAGTAAGAAAATCTAAATTAAATTCTGGAAAAAAATATTCGTGGTAGTTTTTTTGAAAAACGCTCGGATACGCTCCAAAGCCCTAATGCAGCTAATATTATTCGTCTATTGGGGATGTGGGTCATCGGGGCCCTATTTTATAAAGCTACAAGTAACAATTTACAAGCGGAAGTCTGTATCTAACACGTGTTGTCACAAGAGACTTCCGCTTGTAAATTGTTACTTGTAGCTTTATAAAATAGGGCCTATAGTCTGGCAGATAAATCACTGCAGCCAGATGACACTTTCAGTGTTGTCAGTTTTTGGCGAATATTAAATAGTGATGTGACTTAGTGAGTGAATGAAAGAATGAACGATATAATGAAATTCATTTTCGTCATTTATGTTGAAATAGTGAATTTTCAAAGCGAATTTTAATAAAATTATTTGTTCAATAAGGTTTTTTGTATGTTTTCTAGTTAGTAGTAGTGTAAGAGCGCAATTTGGAAGCATGTCAAATCAGTTACCAGTTTTCAACTCATTCCCCATTTTGCCATAAATAAAACAACTATGATCTCATTAATATTTTTTTCTATCTCTGTACTTTACTTAAAAACTTACATTATTCCGAATCAGCGGACCAAGCCTTTAAAGTTTTGAGTTTGGTTGCAGTTCGGAGTGGAAATGCAAAAGTCGTTTTTGTTCATTAATATGAACCTTGAACCCCTCAAAAGTATCGCGTTTAATTTAAAATATACTAAACTACGAATGTGACATTCATAAAATATTTCGTTCGTTCAATAATCAAATCATTCATTACGTGACCTTATTCGAGCACTAGTGAAATAAATGTGGTATCATTATTTCGTAAAATGACATTTGGAAGTGTCATCTGGCTGCAGTGGTTTAGCTGCCAGACTATAGATGGTGAGGGATTGCATAGGTACGTTACCAGCTTGGGTGACTGACGAAATGGTGATAAAAATTTCATACCTGGCGACAGCGAGCACGCTTTCACTGAGAGCCCGGGTTTCCAGGTCGCCGGTGCGGACGGCATCAGTCTTCTTCAGAGCCACCACATCCTTGTAGAACTGGACAAAGAACAAGCCAGATACGTTTCATATCAACACGGACCGAGATGACCATGATTCCTTCTCTATACATTACTACGAAACAGACAGAGACGTCATCATAGATAACTGACACTTAAGATTGGCCGTAATAGAGTGGTGAAACAGGCTCTTAGAGTCCTAAAATTGCGTTTTTAATAATTAGAAAATAGGAATGATAAATAATTGAAAACAAAACAAATACCGCGGAGCACTCGCACGAATAAGTGATGAGAATGTAAACGCTACACGGTCAGCTGATGCGAGCTATGGGCGCCGCCATATTGGCCGCTCTCCCGAGCGCCTGTCACTTTATCCCCACTCCGCCACTCGGCTGTAATGCGTGCGACACGCGATAGATGGACGAAAAAATTAAGACGATGGAAAAAGTTTCACTTCAAAGTTTCAGGTGTCCCTGGGCGATGGTGATCACTTTCTGTCAAGTGACACGTCTGCTGATTCCTCCCCCCCCCCCCCCTGTATAAAAAATAACTAGTAAGAATGAAAGAAAGAAAGAAAACATTTATTGACACAAACGACACAAAAAATAAAATAAAAAACAAAAAAGAGCATTTCAGAAAATAAATCATGTGTCGAAAGTGCCAAAAGGGCCACACTGAGCATGTTGCTGAACACGCATGTTGTCATGTTGTTGTTGATGTTGTAGTAAACTTCTTTCTTACGTGATAATGGCTCCTCGGGTTGGCCATTTCGGCTTCCAAGTTGACAGTTTTGTAGTTGCTGGCGACGGGCAGCCAAGTCTTGCCCGTGGTGTCGGAGAAGCCGGCGTTGGCGCTCGCGTCCCAGTGGTAGGGCGTGCGGTTGGGGTCGCGCGAGCTCTTGTAGTAGTTGATGGGATCGTCCGTGTTGCAGGCCTGCGGGTCCACGGTGTCCGCCCACGAGACGAAGCCGTCGGTCATGCCGATTTCCTCGCCCTGGTGAAAGCGAATTTAAAAAGGTTATGTCAGATTTGGGATTTTTTTGGGTTAGATAGGTAAATTTATTAATCTCATTTTATAAAAAGATTTTACAATTAAATGTAAATTATAAGTTATTCAACAAGATCGTCAAGTTGAATTAAAAAAAATATATAATATTAATTAGAATATAAAAAAGCAACACAGAGTTAAGTATAAAATGAAATAAAATGTCGAGACAAAAATGTAGCTGGGCCATTGTCTTGAAAGTTGTACCCCCAACTTTTTTCTGGGATTCTGTTTCTTTTTTCGGATTCCTACTCAGAATCACGAGCACTATCCACCCTGATAATTCCATTCCGTTACTTCATTCATACAAATTTGAATGGCGGTAACGGAATGGAACGAAATTTTAGGCTAGAAAATGTATGGAATTTTCGGGACGTTTTTTTTCTCCTATCAGGATCGATTCTGAGTAGGAATCCGAAAAAAGAAACAAAATCCCAGAAAAGTGGGGGGTACAACTTTTAAGAGAATGCCCCAGCTGATTTACAAAAAGACCGTCAACTGTAAATAAAAAATATGATACATAATAATAATTTTAGGATGACAAAGGGAACAGTGAGAGGTGCGGGCGGGTAGTGCGCCTGCCGCCCGCACTTCCCTCGGCCCCCTTTGTCGCCTCCCCCGCGCCCCTGTGCTGTGGTGAGGACTCAGTTAAGCAGTCGGTCTATAGTACTCGGATGGACAGTATATGGCTTGAAGGTTACCTGATAGGTGAGGGTGACGCCGGGCAGGATGAGTGCCAGCAGGTTCATGGCGTCAATGCGGTCAGTGCCCTGCCGGTTAGCCACGCGGCTTTGGTCGTGGTTGCCGTTCTGAAAATAAGGAAAGAAAGAAATAAAGAAAGTTTATTCATGACAATCACAACCAATCAAATAAATAAATAAACACATTAAACAGGAGATAAATAAATTGTCACAAAATGTTCCCAACTCAGCATAAAGCACAAATATACACAGTTTCTTACAATTTGTTCAGAATAATTCGGCAGTTGGTTGATGATCCTTGTAGATGTTTGATCGATGTGAAAGAGTGCAGCATCAAAAGGCGACTTTATATTGAATAAAAAATTGAGTATTTAAAAAAAAGTTTGTACGTTTTATTAGACTCCGGTTTGAAAAAAAAAATGCAGGTAGGTAGAGTGAATGAATAACATAGTTTAATGTAAACGATTAAAACGATTAAAACGGGTAAACGATTCTCAGTAAAAAGATATATATATATATATATAAATATATATATATCTTTTTACTGAGAATCGTTTACCCTATCGATTCACATACAAGAAAAAATGTGCCAGATTTTACTATGGATTTTTTTTCTGTTCGTCACGTTCCATACATATATATAGGTATTTAAAAAAGTGACGAATTGGAATGGAAATTTTGGGACACATTTTTTCCTGTATAAGGATCGATAGGGTAAAACGCTTTCGCGACTTCTGTTTTGTATAGGATAGTAGCCGACTTCGCCGTGGCATCCCAGTGTTATACTTACGACCCAGTTAGCGACCTGCCCGATGGGCATGTAGGTCATCCATTTGTCAATGACAGACTTCAGGTCTTGTGCCGTCGACGTGTTTTTGATGTCACCGAGGAAGCTGAAGTTGAACGGGATGGAACCGTTCCGCTGTTCGTTGCCGTAGTAACGGAGCATGAGGTGCAAGTCTATTGAAATAAGATTTTACACTTTTTACACTTTTATTTACATTTTTTTAAACGCTTTTTTAAGGCATCATTTGCTATGTATTTCTTATTCCCAAATGCATCATTTGCAGGGAGCGTAACTTTCAAGCTACATACAGAGTGTTTTTAATTGACAGTTATTGTCATTAAAAAGAAGATTGTTAGAGACAATAACAAATTTATATAAAAGTATCCTATATGTGAATTTAGGGTGCGACCAAACCGCCGCGTATACGCAGTGACGTGTCGTATGCGTCACGTTTTCTCACCGTTTCTTCATACATTTTGTTGCGATTCCGTAACGTCACCGTTTTTGAAGCGGCGGTGTGGTCGCACCCTTACGCCATACTGACGTCATCCGCGCCAAAAAAGTTACGCTCCGACAAACCTTTATTAAAAACAAAAAACTATTCGTATGGCTTATTATGCTAGGTCGGGTTAGAATTGTTACTTTTTGAAAAAGTTAATACACAAGCAGATAAAGGTTGTTAAATGTTATCTTTTTCGAAAACGGAGCATACTTGTCACAGCATATGTGTCTTGAGTATACAGCGAGTAATTTTAGTTTTCTTTCTTTCTTTCTTATTAGAATAATGAACCATTATTTTTTTAAAGTAAGGTCGAGCAACAATGTATACGGTTCCAAATTAGCGTGACTTAAGTAAGAAACGATAAACTGCCAGCCACGAAAAAATAATTAGATACATGAAAGAAGTAATCGACCATCAATAGGCTGTTGAATTCTGTGAAGGAACGACTTTATAGGACCTGCAGAAACCGTTATTTAAAAAAGCGACGGGTAGCACTCTAGGAGTGCCGGCAGAAGTGAAAACAGCAGCTTAGATTAGATTTTAATGTCGTAACCTCCATGACACTCAATACGCGTAACATACTGGCCGCTTACAAAAAAACGTACGTATTACCTTTATTGACAGACCTCTAACAATGTGCTGATGCCCTAGTACTTTTTCTCCACGACTCAACAAAAAAAAGACTTCAAAAATCGAACGCGATTCATAGTATTTCATAATAAGCTCTTAGAGGATCCTGATATCCTGGTACCTACTTAAACTCTCCCTCCGTCTTACGTCTGACGCGAGTTTAACATTTTTTACCCAATCAAAAAGCGCTCAGCGCCGCTAAAGAAGTTTTCACTTCAAAAAAGATCGAAGCTCAGATATGCTCTTATATTTGTGTGTCATGCAAAAAGGAATAAATGTCTTCTATCTTTCTTTAAGTTGTCATCTTACCGGTGTACGCTTCAGTCATCATGATCTTGTACTCCCCGTCCTTCTGTATGTACTCGTTGAGCACGTCCCGCCAGTCGTACACCACGCTGTACGTCTCCTCCAGGTCCTTCGTGTAGATGTGGTTCAGATAGTTGTAGTCGTCGGGAGTGTATGAACTCGCGTCACCTGTGCGAGACATTTTGTGAATGAAGCAAGAAGCAAAAACGAACGTTGCTTGTGTGGAATGTGTGGGGAGACTAGAGGATTGCAGATGCGTTGCCTAGAGGGCTAAGATGGCATAGCTCTTGTGCCTGTAATTTCACCACATGTCTTACTCTCCATTGTGAATTAAAAAAGAAGCGACGGGTAGCAAGCACTCCGGGAGTGCCGGAAAGAAGTGAAAACAGCAGCTGAGATTAGATTTTAATATTGTAACTTCCATGACGCTCAAGGCGCGTACCGTCCTGGCCGCTTAGAAAAAAAACATACGTATATTATCTATATTGACAGACCTTTAATAATGTGCTGATGCCCTAGTACATTTGCTCCACGACTCAATAAAAAACACTTAAAAACTCGAACGCGATTCATTCGTATTTCAAAATAAGCTCTTAGAGAATCTGATATCCTGGTACTTAAACCATAAACTTTCCCTCCGTCTTACGCCTGACACGAGTTTAACATTTTTTAGCCATCCCAAAAAGTGTTTAACGCCGCTAAAGAAATTTTCACTTCAAAAACTTCAAACTTACTAGAAAGGGGCTCATCGGGGTACCGTCCTTCAAACTTGTTGGCGTCGACTTCGTACATCATGTTGATGGCGTCCACACGGAACCCAGATACACCCTTGTCCAACCAGAAACGGAGCACGTTCTGAAAAAAAAACAGAATTATTGATAAACAGTTTTACTAATTGAACAGAGTACTAAATTACTTTGGGTATTTTTTCACAGAAAATTGGAATTGGATTAGCATTGGATAATCCAAGGTTCTCAATTAGGTTGAATGTTTTTTTTTATCAAAGGGGCTGGACCCTTTTGACTCCTTCAAGAGCGGTGGCTATGGTAGACAGTAACTGTTTAACAACTTACAGGTGTGCCTAGCTATTATGAGTCATACCTTCATTTCCTCCTGCACTTTGGGCTCGCGGTAGTTGAGATCGGGCTGGCCGATGACGAACTGGTGCAAGTAGAACTGTTTGCGGTCCTCATTGTACTCCCACGCGCTCTTGCGGAAGTTGCTTATCTGTGGCAGATAAAAACATGAGGTGAGGTTTTTTTTTTAATAGCCTATTGCGGTGTCCCACTGCGGGGCAGAGGCCTCTCCTCTCGACCTCCACAACTCTCGGTCCGACGCAATCAAGCCATTCCTCCATATACACGTCCAAATCGTCCCGGCGAGGTTAGGTTAGGTTTGAAAAAAAAAACTGTGGTAGACTAGTGGTCTTCTCAAGCAAAGGGTCGTAGGTTCTCATCTCTGAGTTTGTCGGAATTTATTACATTAAATTTGAAATTTACCATGAGCTTTTCGGCGAAGGAAAATGTCACGAGGAAACCTGTATTGTATACCTATACACCAACGAAGGAACTTAATCGTGTGTACACCAATTCGCACTGGTTCAGCGTGGAAACTATAGCCAAAGCCCTCCAGAGGAAAGAGGAGCCAAGATCCTCCAGCCAAGAGAGGAGGCCTGTGCTCAGCAGTGGTCATGGTTTACCCTATAAATTCTCATACAAGAAAAAATGTGTCTAAGATTTTACTATTGATTTTTTCCTGTTTGTCACGTTCCATACGTATAAAACGACGGACAAAAATGTCACGAACTGGAACGGAAGTTTTGGGACATTTTTTTTCTAGTACCTATATAGATCGATGGGATAAGAAAACCCCAAAGTAGTTAAATTCTGGAAAAATATTCATGTAGACTTTGTTGAGAAACGCTTCTTAGTAACCACGCCTCCCGGTATGAAGAGGAACGGATTCGATCCCCATACTTTGATGATTTCTTATGGTCTCTCATTACATCAATTTCACCCTGTAAAGTGTAAATGATTGTGTTGTTAACCTTGTCGACGCCAGCTCAGCAGGTTCAATGCCAACGACATTATACGTCCATTACTTCAATGCAAAAGCAACCTTCGTTCAATAGGCTTTAGGTTCAACTTAAGGCATCGCAATAAAGAAGTCTGGCGTATGGGTGACGTCACTTATGTATTTTGACGACGCGGTTAACCTAAATGCCCTAATTCGGTACCGGGATTCGAACCGGAACCTCTAGCTTCATAGTCAGGGCCACTGACCGCTAGGCTATCCGGTCGTCCCTAATATTTGTTTGACATGACGCCAAAGAGGTTAATGGAAGTCAGACCCAGTTGTTGGGCGGGAGCGGCTGGTCCGGGTTGTCGTTGTTGGGCGTGCCGTCGGCCCATACGTAGTAGTTGTCGTAGCCGTCCTCGCGCCGACACGACTTCTGGAACCACTCGCTCTCGTTGCCCGTGTGGTTCGGCACGTAGTCCAGCACCACCTTTATGCCTGGAATAGATTGACGCTCGTTTTACAGACCCATAGAACAAACAAAGTAATAGTGGAAATGAGCGTTTTCCAAATAAAAGTCCACATGATCATTTTTTCCAGAATTTCATTAGTTTGGATTTTTCTTACTCAGAATCGTTTACCCTATCGATCATTACACAAGAAAAAAAAATGTGTCCCGAAATTTCCATTCCATTTCGTCACTTTTTGAACGTGACGAGCAGGAAAAAAAATCCATAGTAAAATCTGGGACACATTTTTACTTGTATGAGATGAGAATCGATAGGGTAAACGATTCTGAGTATGATAAATCCAAAATATTTAAATTCTGGAAAAATTCACATGTGGATTTTTTTTTGAAAAACGCTCAAATGGCATAATTCATATGAAATAAAATTAGGCCACGCCGAAATTGAATTACTGCTCTCAGAGGTCAAGCTCGTCACTAGAGTAGAGCGGAGTAGAGTTGAGAGTTTGCGCGGACGAAGTTGCGGGCATTAGCTAGTCCATTAAGAAAAGAAAGGGCATGACACGAACTTTGAATTTAGCAGTTGCCCCTAAGCTTCTCTCATCTTTAAGGATCTTCTTTAATTATCTTTGTTTGCCTAGTGGTTTGATCTATGCCTTTGAAGTAGCTCTAGTAATTGTGTGTGCGATATATCATTTGAAATTAACCAAGAGCTTTTCGGCGAAGGAAAACATCGCGAGGAAACCTGAAACCTCCATGCACCTGCGAGGCAAATTAAATTGTGTGTAAAGTCAATCCGCACTGGGCCAGCGTGGGAAATTGGGAACTATAGATCAAGCCCTCTAATTCTGAACCGAGGCACGTGGGACCTAACAATTGGAAACTCATAAGAATTAAAAGAAAAGCCTTTTACAGCAGTTCAACGTGATTAACTGATTAAATAATATCTTTAAATCCGTAAGAGTTATCTTCTGTCTATCTTCGGGAGCTATAGATGAAAACTTAAGTAAATGACCTGTTGTATGTAGGTAGTAGTAGAACTGATATGGGACTTAAGTCATTTTTCTAATTTGGAACGTCAACTTGTCTACCTATATTCGCACACATTACTCACACATAGAACAGGTCATTTACTTAAGTTTTTCACGTAAGTATAATAAGTTTAGTTTCAATATGTCGAAAAATAAAGGCTTTATTATTATTATTATTCCACATCAGACTGTACTCCAACGTTCCCTTAAAAATATCGTAAATAAAAAAAAACACGGCGTAAATGTGTATACCTGGAGATTATATCTTGTTTATTTTTGTTCCATACCTATAAAGTAAGATTGCCACGATTTGCGGTGTGGCCGGAAAACTCCATTTTACTTAACAACGTCTGACTGATGGTGATGAGGTATTTAACCCGATCGCTTTGATAAGATGCCCGTAGCCTTGGCGATTACTTCGTATAGAATGATATGAACACTAGTTTAGCAAAATGCGGAAGTTTTTGATAACGCGTAATAATACGACAACCTAATGACACCGTACCACCAGGCGTGAAGAGGCTTTTTTATACGACAAAGAAGGCAAACGAGCAAGTGGGTCACCTGATGGTAAGCGAGCACCATCACCCATGGACACCCGCTATACTAGAGGATTGCAGATGCGTTGCCAGTAGAGGGCTAGATTGAATACAAACTGAATTTCTTGTAATATCGGCCAGACCGTTCTTTTCTTTTCGTCTTATCGGGGGCACTACCGTGTCCCCAGATTTACCACTACTTTAAACGATTGTTAACTTACCAAGCTTCTTAGCTTCAACCATCAGGTTGTCGAAGTCCTCCATGGTGCCGAATTCGGGCGCTATGTCGCGATAGTCGGTGATGTCGTAGCCGAAGTCGTACATCGGCGACTTGTAGATCGGTGACAGCCAGATCGCGTCCACGCCCGTGTCATGGAGGTATTGCAGCTTCGAGGTGATGCCTAGGGTTTACAAGTGGATACAAGTCTGTGGTACAGTAAAGAGCGTTTTCTAAAAAAAGTAGAAAATCAATTGTTTCAGAATTTAAATTTTGGGTTTTTCTTACTCTGAATCGTTTACTCTATCAGAGTCCCTGATTTTACTATGGGTTTTTCCTGTTCGTCACGTTCCATACATAGGTAGTAAAAAAATGATGAACAAAAAAGTGACGAACTGGAATGAAAGTTTTCGGACAAATTTTTTCTTGTATCAGTAAGAAAAATTCAAAATACACCACCTTGCAAAAAAACGGGCAGTCATGGTTTTTGTTTTTTAAATAATGGTTTTTTATTATTTTTAAATAAATTGTTTTACACTTTTTTCACCTAGACAAAAATCGTTCATTGAAGAGAAGAAGGTTCTTCAATTCTATCTGTGGTCTATTTTCATCTAAATAGGTATATTTATTTCAAAAATATTTAAATATTTTGACAACATCAGAGTAAGCCCTTTGATTTGATATTTGCGTGATAGTTAGCAGTTTATTTTTTCTAATTTGTCACTCAAAATAAAACCTTAAAAGTGTAAATCAACTGAACTGGAGGAACTCTGATTCCGGCATAAAATTATGTTGACCAAGGACTATACATTACATACAATACATAATTAACTTTCTTTCTATCAGTGAAATATGTTTTTGACTCGGTTTTGCAGTTTTGTACCCCTCCAAACGAAAGGTTACCTCTTCATCATCTTAGTTAACAAAAAGATAACCCTCCACAAAAATATGAATTAAACTAAAATTTATAAACAACTCACCATTCAAATCCCCTATACCATCTCCATCGCTGTCTTTAAACGAGCGAGGGTATATCTGGTAGACCAGGGCGGTCCGCCACCAATCCAAGTCAGAGGCCGCCGCCACCCCAGCCCAGGCCACCAGAACCAGCAGTAAGAAACGCATCGCGTCCAAACGCCCGCAACGCAAACTGAAGTGTGAACTAGCGCTCCAGCTTTAAATAGGAACTATGACCACTTGTTTACGCATTAAGTATTGATAACACGTGCACTTGTATTTCAATTGTTTGTTATCTAAATGATATCCATGCTTTTGTTTCGGATAGGCAGGAATTATTTGCATGTGAAGAAAAGTGCAAGTTTCGCATACCATAGAACTGGTATAATGCTAATAAGGGGCATACTGCGATCAGTCTCAAAATACGCTGGGCCTTGCTTGGTCTCATAATCAACGGACAGGTTTCTTACATAGACAGACGGACAAAAAATAGTATTTTAGATGTCTTTCATAGTTGTGCTGTAAGCGATATAATACATTCATATACTTATGCGCATGCGTATACTTATAAGTTTAATTTTTTTACAGTTCCGAGGGATCGGAGACCTTAGTATTTGGTATCAATTTCAACTTTATACCTGTACGCGTTCCCGAGAAAAAGGGCCTTGATTGACAGACAGATAGAAAATTATTATATAAGTAGTAAGTAAAAGACAAAGTCAGAATTCCATGTTTATTTTATTATTATAGTTTTTTAAAGGTTCTCCTGTAGACAGTAAAGGAACTTTCTACAACATTGAAAACAACCATTATGATTTCTTCAGGAAAATATTATGTAAATGAAAATAGCTTCACTTAACTTTATAGTCACCATACACATATTATACATTTATACACAACATTTAACACACACTCAAGTAATTGAGCATAAATTATTATCGTGTTTTGTACTTTTTATAGACAAATTCTTTATTAAATGAAAAACATAAATGTACCAAAAAATATGGTTACCTCTTGGTATTTGTTCAGACTCGATTCAAGTTTAAAAATCATATGTTTGACAGCTTTATTTGACTAGTACAGGTTGTTTCATGAAAATTGGTACGGATGAAAGAAATGTATATCATCTATAGCGTCAAGGATTATTACATTTCGCTATTGGCCAAATACAAACGATGTTGTTAAACGAGTTCTTGAGTTAGACCGCGGATCGGCAAGCGTAGTGTAGGACGCCCTCAGACTAGGTGGAGAGATGATGTTTGCAAGACTGTCAAGAGTTGGATGAGGAGCCGAAGATCGTGCACAATGGCTTAGTTGGAAAGGTCTGTCTAGCAGTGGTAGTATAGGCTGATGATGATGCTAGCCAAACAGAATCAATTCAATCATTTATTTCATTCGTGCAAAAATTTAGGAAACAACTGTAAGTTTTACTATTTTTATTCTTCATTTTTCATTGCAAGTTCTTATTTTAATCACAACTCGTACTTTGTAGCTCATTCATACATATGATATTTAAATCTGTAAATCGATGTTTATAGATGCAGTCGTTATTTCCTTACACAACATATTTGCGTTGAAAGTGAACAACAAGTAAAAAAAGTATACTAAAAGTAATTTATACGACAAGATTTGGATGCCATTTCAAGAAGCCACATACTAACGCATTCACTGCCGACAACGCATATATGCGTTCTGTGACGCGCACGTGCGTCCACGGCACTTATCGAAGTTTAGGAACCGACAGCCAGCCGCGAATGCGTTTTACAATTTTGAAAATGAAGTTATAAGAAGAAGGCTACAGCAAAAACTGTTGACCATTATACCAAGAAGTTGATTAATAACGTCACTAAAATCACACTGCAAAATAACTATACTTAGTAGAGTACCGTTATTATAAAGTCATCAAGCCATCTTACAAAGTAACGTAAAAAATGATAACGTTATTTTTAACGAGCGTTGACTTTTTTGGGCAGTGGGAAACGTTACTAATTTTGATTGAGAGCCTTACTAAGGCAATATATGAACATGCGTGCATCATCACAATGATGATTATAAAAACAATTTCTTTGCATCAGCTTCCTTGGAATAGCTATCGATATTTTATGTCACACTCTTTTATTAGGTAACTTTGTTTTATAAAAGACCTCATGGTTTGGATGTTAAGTTCTAAAAGACCAAGTTTTTTGGGGGACATTCTAAATTTCAAATCAGCTTAGAAGCGAAGAAAAAGTAAACAAAAAAAAAAAAAAAAGATTTTCTAGCTTCGTGAAATGGATCCAAGAAATGTAAAATGATAATCGTGTAATAAATAAATATTTTTAACACGATTTATTTTGAGTTCATTTCAATCATTTTTACTACGTCCTGCGTTTTTCTAGTACAGTCTGCATAACAGTTCACATCTCTGTATATCACTGATATTTATTGTCCGACCGCAATTTCAGATAATTTGCCGAAACTAGGAGCGATACCGAAACTCGTGGGCATTCCGTGCGATGTTCGGGAGGAATCGGCGTCTGAGACTGAACTAGAATAGATACTAAGCCAGCTATTTATTGAATATTCAGCCAAACTGAATGCTAGTTTTGAAAAATATACGCTCACCCTTTATAGTATTAAGTTTCGGTTTCAGCTGTAGATGCTAGTTGCGGCCGAACACTACTGATTATAAATTTAACATATATTTTCTCAATTTTTAAGACGGTACTCAAAACGCATTAGTAATATTTTATTGAAATCAACTCTGATAAAAAATATATATACGCGAAACATCGTATAAATGAATTAGGAAGAATTGTACTTTAAAATCTAACAATACCACTTTGTTTAATATACACATAGTCATTCATGTCAAAATTTACAAAATGTACAGATTTTCTATAACAATGGATTTTAAGATTGTACACATTATGGTGAAATGTTAAGCGTTGATTTTGATTTTTTTAATTCTAAATTTTATTTGTCACTTTTTTTAAAGTCCTTACTCGATTTGGAAAGGCAGGTTGGCCGCCACTCGCGGCTTCTTCTTTCTTTGCGGCCGGCTCGCCGCGTTTATAGGCGGCTGTTGCACCTGTTATAATAAAGTAAGCTCCTAGTAGGTATATCGGTTTAAATGGGTATTCCTAACAAAATCTCACGTTATAATGAACTCAGTACTTTGACAACCTTCAAACACTGATGTTATCAATTGAAATCCTGTCTCATTTCAATACTAAATAATCCCCAATTGGCATTGTTAATTTTTTTTTAATATGCTCCAATTGGAAAACCATTTGGAGGAAAATAAGAAAATATTCGATTTATCTTGTTCTATTTCAAAAATACTTTAAGATTGAAAATAATTTTATAAAAGTACTTTTGACCTTTGTTTGACTAACGACCCGGTTTTTTGGCAGAATCGGGCATTAAATGTTTGCCACAAAAATGAAAAAAAAAAAAAAAAAAAAGTTTAGCCGTGACTCACGTCTACGTCATAACATCACATTCCTACTTAATCTACAAACGTTAGAAATAAAAGCAAATTCAAAGTATAAAACTGTGAAATATACAATATATTTTATAAAAAATGTTTTGTGCCGATATGCAACAATGACTCGAACAATAGCCCCAACAAAATCATTGTGAAAATCAGAAGGAATGGTGTACGCAAGTTAATGTGGAATATTTCAAAGTTTACACGATGTATTGTTGCGAAGACCACTTTAATGTATGTAGGGGTCAAACTAGAAAAGCAAAAACAGCTCGGAAAACAATAACAACACCAAGGACTGAATGAATTCGGACACGCGAACGTTGATATTGAGGTTGATGTTGACATCACACACACTTTCACAGATGTATGACGTTGACAAACAAACAAAAACATAAGCAAAACTTTTTTTATTGCTGAACGAAGGCGATTGGGATCTTGCCAAAATTAACAAATTATCAAACAGCAAAAAAATATTTATTAATAAACAAAGCTACGTTAAAGCATAATATTCAAATTAGTTGCTTGAAATAGTCCATTCTATTAAATAAAGGTGTTAAAAAGCACAGCTTAAAAAAATTAACAATGCCAATTTTAAATTTTGAAGCAGTTTTTTGTCATAATTATAATTAGCGAATCAACCAAAACAGTTCATTTGTAAGATACACACACATAGATCACGTCTTTATCCCTAACAGGGTAGGCAGAGCCTAGAACCACCACGTTCAGCCGACAATCAGTCGGCGTATAGGTGGAAAGGGGGATCAAAATATAACATGATTCGTAACATTTTCTATTGGTTTTTGGCATCGGCGCGGGAAGAGAAACAGTTGTTACATTCTATTCTTTGCTCCAAGAGCAACATGGAAGAAGTAGAAGTATTAGTAATGTAGTAGACGTAGCTATTAAATGTATGTGGTAACTTACGTTGTTCTGTGGAGCGAGTAGCGGCGCGGGCGCGAGCGCGGGCGGGCCTTCGGGCGCGCGCCGGCTCTGCGGCGCCAGGGGGTTGTGCACGCGACTGTACGGAAATAATGTAATTAAAACAACGCGGCACTAAAACAGTTGCTGCCAACTTACTTAACCGCTATAGACCGACGGCTTAAGGGTGCGACCACACCGCCGCTTAAAAAACCGGTGACGTTACGGAATCGCAAGCGTGAGAAAACGTGACGCATACGACACGTCACTGCGTATGCGCGGCGGTTTGGTCGCACCCAAATACTTTCGCCTGCTACGACACGTTCGGAAAGCTCTGTTATTAAATTTTATTGTATGAAAAATTCTCATCCGAATGAATAGCTTTCTTAAATAAACTATTGGGTAACATGGACACGGCACTATAAAACTGTTTTTTACTAGTTATTTGTAAATTAAAAAGCTAATTTGCAATTTATGTTTATTTCGGTTTTGAAGAAGCCGAGTTCAAGCAGCTGTACACAGCGCAATACGCTCTTGGCATATATAAAACGAAAAAATGGCCGCTCGTCTCAATGCGCCACGCGCGACTGACAGCACCGCGAGATCCGCTTAGGGGCCGTGTAGAAACGCGCGTCTATGTGTGCGTTCGTTTCGACCGTTTTGTTCGTAGATTCCCTACTGCTTTAGCTTATATATATACTGTGACAGAGGCACCGGGCGAAAGTGACGAAAACGCACATATGCGTCGGTGACAGCGAATGCGTTAAAAACAAAGTTTTATCAGTTCGTCGCCCCTATTTCACCAAAGCGACAATTGTGGTTGACATGTGACAATTCTGTTTACATTACAAACTCGACGAGAATCTACGCCGGTTGGCTTCATATTGACCACGCATCGCAATTCGAAGTGTCACTTGTCACCGACAAATTGTCGAATTGGTGAAATAGGAGCCTGATAAGGAATCAATTTGTTTGATGGTACCATTGACTTACGACAAACAACTACACTCCCAATCGCAAACAAAAGTGCCTGAAGAAACGTCCGAGCGGCATTGTCTATGTATTGTATGTGTCAACACATCAACTAACACAGATAACATTAACATATTCGTTCAAATTAACATTTTATTTCGTGGCAGTAATGTTTAATGTCAATTGCATACGATCGTGAGAAGTAATAACACGACGCCACGCGATGGAAACCTGTCTGTCTCTTGTTCTCAAGCGTTTGAGATTACGGTGCGAAAGAGACATGTACATTGTTATCGAAGCGCGGTCGAAACACGACTGAACCAAAACTCTACACAATAGACGCGTCGTGCAGACTTTTGCTTCCGACAGTTTTTGAGCGCGATTGGGAGTCTAGTTGTTTATCGTAAGTCAATGGATGGTACATAATAAATTTGCTCTTTCAAAATAATATAATATGCAATTATATCCTTCAAACTGTCACATTCAAGTATTAGCTTATCATTGAAGTGTTTACTTAACACTTATCACCCTTCACCAATAGGTACTCCAGATAAAAAGATTCATTGAAATGTTTCAAGAATTCCATCCACCACATAGATACCTAATGTAATTCTTGAGCCAGATATATGAAGGTTTAAAATTATATGTTTTAATATCTGCCTTATAGTTGGCGCCAATCGGTAATGGAAATTAACATGATGAAATTTACGTGTAGGAAAACCTGTAGTGCGATATGATATACATATCCAAGTTATCTCAGATTTTTTCCGAAATATTTCAGTAGGTGGATTAGTTCGACTGAACATTTCTAAATTTTTTTTCATTAAAAGTTTTGATTCCAAATTTACCCCCTTATTCATAAACGCTCTCTAAGCATCTTCTAACATAACAATCGTTTGTCTTTATCTGCCACTTTGACATTTACCTTTCACAGATAAGGACAAACAATTGCTAAGTCAGCAGAAGCCTATAGAGCGTTTATGAACAAGGGGGTAAATTTGGAATCAAAACTTTTAATGAATCCACCTACCGAAATATTATTGAAATATTATTAATACTATTGGATTTGGTTGTCAAAGCAGACCCCAGGCTCACTGAGCCGTGGTAAATGCCGGGAAAAATGCTAGGAAGATAAAAATGTTTGTTAAATAAATAAAGTGGGTAATGACTCACCGCTGACTGGTTTGTACTTGCAAAGGCACGAATGGATTGAACTTCTCCGCATTGTTGGGAGCGCTGAAGGGCGGCTGCTGGACCTGCACGGACATCGCCGGCATCGGAGGCATCGGAGGCATCGACGGCATCGGCGGCATCGAGTGCATCGGCTTGGGCGTCGACGTCTGTAAATCAAACACACCATCATCCATCTATAGACCGACCGCTGAAATGAGTCCTCGCGCTTGCGGCTGCGGGGCGCGGGGTAGGACGACGGTAGGTAAGGTCTTTTCATTCTTAATTGTCCTAAATAATAATAATATTTATGCGCAGTATAAGTTATACAAAAAAGATGCTATAAATATTCTAGTTTCAAACATTTAAAAAGTCGTGCAAATATAAAGTTAGGTAATTCAGTGTAAACAACAATGTGTTTCAGTGTGTCTATTTGGTAAACAAAATTATAACCTCAATGTACAAATTTTTGTAAAGAATACGATGTATTAATTACGTTATCAAATAAACCTGAGGCAATATTTTGTACATAATTTTGCTGATATTTTATCTCCAGTTCCTTTATTTACGATGAAATAATTAAAAAATAACAAAAATGAGACTTTTTGAGGTTAGAATTTTGTTTACCAAATAGGACAGTTAAGAATGAAAAGACCTTTTTTTTTCTTTTTTTTATGTGAATAGGAAGGAAAACGAGCAAGCGGGTCACCTGATGGTAAGCGATCACCGCTGCCCATAGACACCCGCAACCCCGGAGGGATTGCAGATGCGTTGCCAACCTAGAGGACTTAGATGATATGCCTCTTGTGCCCGTAATTTCCCCGGCTGTCCTTACCTTCAGGCTTCAGGCGGCTGTGTGACCTTAGATTTAGGTTAAGTTTTTATCGACCCAAATGGCCAAAAGCACGCAGAAATAGGAGCTCCGCGCCGGCACTGTTTTCTGTTCACTGTTTTTGAGTCCACGGAGCTATGCGTTGCCAACCTAGAGGACTTAGATGATATGCCTCTTGTGCCCGTAATTTCCCCGGCTGTCCTTACCATCAGGCTTCAGGCGGCTGTGTGACCTTAGATTTAGGTTAAGTTTTTATCGGCCAAAAGCACGCAGAAATAGGAGCTCCGCGCCGACACTGTTTTCTGTTCACTGTTTTTGTGACCACGGAGCTCCGCTCACTCAAATGACCAATTAGGGAAATTGACAAATTAACAATTTAGATGGCATTGACGAATTAGGGCGAATCAACTTTTTCTTGTCACTCGTTGCTATGGTTACATTCTCCTGGGTCACTCTTTGAATCGCAAGTTTATGGGTTAACATTTTGTAAAACACGTGTTTTTGCGGTAGTTCTAGGCCTCTTTTACAATTTGTCATCTACTAAGCATGTCAGTGTAGAGACCCAACATTTCTTCAAACAAACTGTACATCTGTCCTCTGGCTGATGGGACAGGATGACAACAAGAAATTGTTGATCCACCCATTAAGGTAAACGGTGAATCAGGGTAAACGAGCGCGTACCTGCGGCGGCGCGTGCGGGCGGGGCGGCGCGCGCGCGGGCAGCGGCGGCGGCCGCGACCACTGCGGGAACGGCACCTGGCCCGCGCCCGGCCCGCCGAACATGGGCCCCGGGCCCTGGCAACACAAACACGTCAAAACGAAGGCGGTGGATACACAGAGCGCGAGTAACCCCCTTATTCAAATAATTTCAATTAATTTAATTTTAATTTTCATGTCTGGTTTTTTTATTGTTGTTTTTTTTTTTTATAAAATTGTGTGTACATGCTCTTTCTTATATTTGTGTGTCTGGCAAAATGAATAAATGTCTTCTTTCTTTCTTCTTCTTCTATTGAGAGCGTGCATCCCTACTGAGCTGGCAACGTCGCATTTTTGGTGATTTTTTGCGATTATTTCACAGAAATTGAATGAAATTTTCAAATATGCGTCTGTAGTGCACTTCATTTTTAGTGTATTAATGTGTCTGATGCAATAATTGATCGTGATGTACTTTTATTTTCTTATTAAACGAGATATAGTATTTTATCGCTTTAATACGAAAATAAAAGTCCATCACGATTAATCATTCCATTAGACACATTAATACACTAAAAACGAAGTGCACCACAAACGGATATTTGTAACTTTCATTCATTATCTGTGAAATAATCGCAAAAAATCACCAAAAATGCGACGTTGCCAGCTCAGTAGGGATGCACCCTCTTAACAACAAACCGGGTAACTCGCGTATAAAAACGCCGAAAGAATGCTCCGACAATCGTTTCGGACTATTCCGTAGTCCTTTATCAGAGAGCTCTCCCTCCGGCGGCAGCGAAACGAACACTGCGCGCCGACGCTCTGCTCGCGCGGCCACTCGGCGCAGCTGACATCGGCGCACGACTACCCTCATTTTTATTATTGTAACTGTGCCTAATTTAATATAATATAATACGTACTAACATTACATTATAAGCTTACTTTTACTGTTTTGTACACTAACCCCTATGGATTCTGTCCGAAATAAATGGTTTATTATTATTATAGTCCAAACCGTACCGTCCGTAGTAGTTTTTCATACGCGAGTTATCCGGTTTGTTGCAATTGTGTTTGAGTCTCACGGTAGTTTCATGTTGAAATCCTCTTATTCATCGCTCTATAGGCCTCTGCTAACTTAGCAATCGTTTGTCCTTATGTCACTTTGACATTTACCTTTCGCAGATAAGGACAAACGATTACTAAGTTAGCAGAGGCCTATAGAGCGTTTGTGAATAAGGAGGCAAGCCTGGATATTTCAAACCGGCAACCGTTTCTCCCGCGGATATGTATAGCGCTTTTCTCAAACGTGCAATGAAATAAATTAAAAACTTCCCCAGAAGTATCACTATTAAGCGATAGTACTGCCTATTGTTTCCACCTTGTTCTTTATTTCTATGTTATTGTACTGATTTCGGGTATTCAATAATGAATATTTGTATCACTACATACTATAAATATATTTTTACATTTCATATCAGTCTACAGGGTGTATCAGATACCCCCCAACAATAATCAACTGGGGTATATAACCATAGCTACAGAAAGTAAAAAAAATATTTTAAAAAAATTGGAGTAATTTTTTTTTTCTATAGGAATGGTAGTATTAACTGTAATCATTCCTATAGGAAACATAAAAAAATTACTCCAATTTTTTTTAAAATATTTTTTTAGCTTCTATAGCTATGGTTATATACCCCAGTTGATTATTGTTAGGGGGTATCTGATACACCCTGTATATTACCCCAGTGAATTATTGCTCGCAGTGATTGTTACATCGTTTTCGACATGAATATGCATTAGTGGATATACGAATTAGGTAAGTATTTCATCTAACCATGACTTCTATCGACAAAAATGTATTGCTATCAATAAAAACATACCTAAAAAGAAATATCATGAGAATATAATGCAAACACACAAACTTCATGACAACGAACGTTATAACATGTTCGTTTGAAAACATTTGAAACTAATGGTGTCTTGCCACTCGAACGGTACCTGCTATCACGGCGTCAGTTATTTGAAAATACGTGTAACAAAACCTCCGAGCAGTTTAAAGAACCGTAATACCTGTAAATAAAGTGTCTTATGTGTAGACATCGGATTTTATATTTGCATATGCAAATGCATACGGCGTTACCGCATATTTTAGCCTTTTTTTCCCAATCGTGCAATACACAATTTTAAAAATATTTCGCTGATTTTGTACCCTTTTTCGGGCATATCAACAGTTTTGGTGCATTTGGCCTTTATTCGTGCATATTCGCATTCATATTTAGGCACTTTGTTAGTGAATATAATCCGATATCTACTATGTGTAAGGGAAACGGGCAACCGTTCGGGATGGAGACGGATCGGAGAGGCGTATGCCCAACGGTGGGCGTTTACACGCTGAAGAAAGTGTCTTCAAATCAAGGGTGTGGGCATTTACTATACTTCATTTAATTTAGGATGAGAAACCACAATAATGTTATATTGCGGCTCGTGAACTGTAATCTCTTTACGATTTGTACTAGAGTAACAATTGACGCAACGCAAATAAAGTGGCATTAAAACAATTTTATTTTGCGGCTGCCAAACTATTGCACTGTACTGTTTGCTAGGTAAGAAATAGTTGACCAGCCGCAATATAATGTTATTGTGGTTTCTCATTCTAAATTAGACAAGCGCGCTCCACCCTAGATCACATCCTTCGCTTTCACAATAACTCAAATCTCAACCAAAAACCGGCCAAGTGCGAGTCGAACCTGGCCTAGACCAAGAAGTAATGTAGGGAGCCATAAATAAGAGACTTCATGTCTTCATTTCGTGATATTAACGCATACATTTCCGAGCATGTTTGAGAAAATAATATTATTAAAATCAAAACATAGGAATGAAAAAAAAACAGAAAAAAAGCAAAGAAGTTAAAAAATGGGGCAAAAAAAAGAAAAAGAGAAAAACAAAAAGAAAGAGAAAAAGAAACAACACAAGGGAGTGTAAGTACCTGTTTTTCCACGACTTGACTTCACTATATCGCAGACATAGCAAAGTAGTTATTACAGTTAGTAGTTGTTGTCAGTTTGGAAGAAAGAGTTAAAAATATAGAGTCATACATACATACATAGGAGCGTTAAGAGTGCGATGCCGCCTACCATCAAAATATACTTCAAAATCGTCGGTTACGGTCGAAGTCATGGTTACAACAAACTGGTGCAACTCATCACAAGTTCGCAACCTCTATGCTAACGCTAGACATAACAATGTTACCTTGAAATTCCTATTGGTCCACTCATTGGAAAACGCTTGCGGCGGAGGACCCCGCGGCGGCCCATTTTCCGTGCGCCAGTTTTGCTGCTGAGGCCTAACAAACAAACGTTGAAATAAATTAACCACGATGTAATGTTAAAGGGTTCGACCAATGTCCGACTCGGAATGCACGGTCTGGATTGGATGACCTATAAATGATCATTTCTATACAGTACACAAATTATCAAGACCATCAAGAGATCAATTATCAAGAGATTTCAGAGCTGTTGTCACACCTTACCAGAGTGGTATAAAATAAATAATTGAATGTACAGTGTAACTCAATCCATTTTATACGCATTATCAAATGAATCAAGAATTTTACTTCTTGATTTTTTATGTTTACTTTTACGGTTTCACCGTTAGAAATTAAATTTCTAAACGACACTGAAAATTATAACACATACAAAAATCCGAAAAGTAAAGCTACGGCCGGGAATCGAACCCGGATCCTCGTCATTCCGTAACGCGTGCTATACCCCCACACCACCCATAGCAGGTGATACTTTTTTTTCTGCATTCTAATTTTCAGTGTCGTTTAGAAATTTCATTTTATACGCGTTTGTAAACGCAGAATCACTAATTGTATGCAATTAGCATCACTTCTACGGAAATGTTGAAGGAATCATTATTATATTTCAATATTATACGAACTTCGGGGTCTTGGTTTGTTTACAAACGCGTATAAAATGAATCGAGATACACTATAGGTAAGTATGTTTAATTTACTTCAGAACTACACAGTTTTTATTCTTTAGTTGAGTTACACCAATACCTTGATCATTTATGCTCAAGATAATATTATATCGATAGCGAACCGACAAAACAGGTCTCAAATTCACTATTAGACATGTTTTCTGCGCAGTCGTGGGTAAACCACCGATGCGTAACGACGTCTCAAAATTATGCATTTCGAGTCCATTATCTGATCAGTAAACATAAGTTAAGTCAATTTTGCAACAATAATAACTTTTTTTATTAATTAAATCTTGTTCCAAAATACTGACAGGTTATGTACGTTTTTCAAACGCCATATAAAAGTAACGATTTATTTGTTCCTTACCCAATAAACATTTTCCAAAATGGATGATTTTGGCTGCATGCAAAAATTCAAGTTGTATAATGTAAGAATAAGTAAATTAATTATTTAAAAAAAAAACGCGACCGCGTCAATTTTTTTAATGTCGATGTACCCAGTGTCACTCTCACGACGACTGTTGCCAGGTCCGATATGTTCTAAATCGGTACATAAGGTAAAACAAATCGGGATTTAGGGTTGTAGATCGGGACAAACAAAAAACAATATTTATAGTTGTAAAGTGAGAAAGTGATGTGATGCTGATGCGTTAAATATACCTATATATTTTTTTGTAATGATATTGATTTTTCATTTTATTGATTTATCGGGACATTTAGCGTCCCGCTTAGGTACAAATCGGGACGCGTCCCCAGACCCCTGAAAATCGGGACGTCCCGCGCAAATCGGGACACCTGGCATACCTCACAAGCTCAAATGCGACAAGCCGTTTAGGCTCTATAGCGTGCCAAAGAAATATATATACATACGTACACTCGAAAAACATAACCACCCCTCTGGCGCAGTCGGGTAAAAATCAATCTTTATTAATTTCTACACGTTGTCATACTACAACCAACCAATAAAAATGTCTGGAAGAGATCGCTACTAAGCGATAAAACCGCCAATAGGCGCCAATAGGTAATACAATAGTATACTTTGGTATTTGTTTCTGTATTGTTTTGTACTGATTTGTGGTGTTCAATAATAGTTATTTGTTATGCAAGGCTGCAAAGTTTTTGTTTGGCGCGAGTGCCTGTATTGAAACCCGAGCAAGCGAAGGTTTCAAGGCACGAGACACTAAACAAACTTTGCTGCCGAGCGAAACACACAATTTTTCACCTCACTACAGCGAGAAAAATGGTGGATGGAAGAATTTCAAATTTCTAATTACTTGAGTATATGAGGTGGTGGTGGTCGTGGTGGAATGGTGGTCAGCGCGGCGTTCGAATTTCAAAAACCTTTTCCACCCAAGAGGGGAAAAAGCACTTTTCCACGCAGATTTTTAAGGAGAAAGACAGCCCTTTCGAGCAAGTGAGGTGAAAAGAGTATTTGTATTGTATTGTATTGTATTGTATTGTAATAAAGTAAGTTTACCTGTTAGGCGGAGGCCCTGGCATATTGTCGTTTCTGCTACGCCAATTTGGATTTTGATCTGGCGCAGGCTAAAAACATAATATAAATTAGTAAACTACTGATCAGTTTATGTATGCTATATTTATTACTAGCTTCTGCCCGCGATTTTGTCTGCATATTCCTACTATCTAATCTAACTAATATTATAAATGCGAAAGTATGGATGGATGGATGTTTGTTTGTTACTCAATCACGCCAGAACGGCCCAACGGATCTGGATGAAATTCGGCACATAGAGAAAAGTCTGGAATAGCACATAGGCTACTTTTTATCCCGGAAAATTGCGTAGTTCCCGCGGGATAGCGATAAACGAATTCTTTGCAGACGAAGTCGCTGGCAACAGCTAGTAATATTATAAATGCGAAAGTAGCTCTGTCTGTCTATCTGTTAACATTTCACGCCTAAACCGCTGGACCGA
Organism: Pandemis heparana; assembly: GCA_963854515.1. NCBI lineage: Eukaryota > Metazoa > Arthropoda > Insecta > Lepidoptera > Tortricidae > Pandemis > Pandemis heparana. The sequence continues at coordinate 13,989,460 of OY978010.1, read as the reverse complement.
TTTAGTTGAAATTTGGTATACAGCTAGTGTGAGTTCCGGGGAAGGTCATAGAATAGTTTTTATCCCGGAAAATTGCAGTTCCCGCGGGATAGAAATAAGCGACTTCTGCGCAGACGGAGACGCGGGCAATAGCTAGTTATACATATAAACCTTCCTTTCGAATCACTCTATATCTATTAAAAAAACCGCATCAAAATCCGTTGCGTAGTTTTAAAGATCTAAGCATACATACGGACAAACCGACAGATAGCGGAAAACAACTTTGTTTTATACTATACTAGCGACCCGCCCCGGCTTCGCACGGTATATTATGCATGTATTATACGTACAAACCTTCCTCTTGATTCACTTGATTTAAAAAAAACCGCATCAAAATCCGTTGAGTAGTTTTAAAGATTTAAGCATACATAGGGACATAGGGACAGAGAAAGCGACTTTGTTTTATACTATGTAGTGATATAGTGATACGAGGTCCAATTTAAGAATTTGTACAGACTTTTGCTACGGCAAGTTGTTCATAGAACATAGAATGTACCAGTCGCTTCTCTTCCCGCGCAGATCGTAAAAAGCCATCAAGGGAACGGGCGAAAATATTAGAAATCATGTTATAAGCGATGCGGCTAGCAACCCATCTCTATTTTGAATACGTGGCCTTTAGGTCTAGTGACCATAGGCTCTATCTAACTCGTTAAAGGTAAAGACGCGATATAAAGGTGCGACCACACCGCCGCGTATACGCAGTGACGTGTCGTATGCGTCACGTTTTCTCACCGTTTCTTCATACATTTTGTTGCGATTCCGTAACGTCACCGTTTTTTAAGCAGCGGTGTAGTCGCACCCTAAGTATGTATGTTACTCACTTTTGACGGTTTCCTATTGGAATCCATTTCCCCTTGGCTTATGTTCAATAAACTCCTCAAAAGCTGTGTAGCGTTGTCCTGCGACAAAAATAATTACATACAATACAAATCCAAAAACAAATATCACTACTACTTTTTATAAAATCTTATTCAAACTTTACAATGGCAAGGGACCCGATTATTGAAAGCACATCGCTCCAAAGTACGATTCAAAAGCGGCGAAAAATCTAAAATTTAAAATAGAGTGCATACAAAATTACTTCTTCAATCAACCTCGTCAATTAGTCGAAAAATCAATTTAAACTGTAGTTTTGTAACAACACACAAATTAGTAGCGAACGTATCGAAAATGCCATCACTTTAATTCCATACTCAAAACAAGAAACTAAACACGTAGACACAAATATAAATTAGAAACATTCTAAATTATCTTACTCTGTTTAAAAGGAGTAACGTCCCAACGGTCGCGATGACTAACTAAGGATGACTCGAGTAAACAAGATGTCAGGGCGTTAACAAACTACCCTCAAAATCGGAAAAATTAACAATAATACTAACACGTATCGAAACTACCCTCACATTTCAATATTAGTTATTTAAGCGTCCGACACACGACACTTAAGGCGACACTAGCCGCGAAGCTAGCGCCACTTTGTTAATGTTCATATATCTCCTAAATTAGAACGATTTTCAATAATTACCGAAAGTTAGATTAGGTTTAGGCACGTAAGATGGCGAGTCACGTCCGGCACTTATACTAGGGAAGGTGTTCTGCCTTTTCGCCGAATTTTATTTGATTGAATTTCATTTGGCAACCAACATTTCACCGAATGTTCACTTTGACAACTGACAATTGGCAAATTTTTGTATGCCAACCTCTCATTTGGCCGAATTTTCATGAAGACTAATATCATTTTGATTTAAAACTTTTGGAATATCTTTCACATGGCAAATGTTACACTAGGCCGAAAAACTCTTAAGATTAATTTGGATTAATTTAGGTTTAGGTGCGGCGGGGTGGCCCTTGGGCCACCCCTTAGCCGCGAACATGTTTGTTTTAATTTATAATCAGTCTTTATTTTACCTTAGAATGTCTTATTTTTTATTAATGGTTATGTAGTACTATTTGGTTATATAAAAAATTACAATTTAATAAGTGTCCATGTAAAAAAACCAAACGTTGACTTGGCAATCGTGAGGTTGGGAAATGAAACTAATCATTTTAACAAGTTGCCATAATGATGATTCGGCAAAATGAAATTCGGCAATAACATTTTCGGCAAATCAATAGAGAATCACTAGGGAAACACCTATAATATGTATTAAATCAGTGTCGGTATACAATTTGTCGTTCTGTAGTTGTCCCAAAAAACTTGCACAAAACTAAAAAAGCCGCTTTTTGTTGAAAATCTTAACAACCCATCACTATTTTGATTCTCCTTTCCTATACGTAGCCTTTAGCTCCTATTACCTTAGGCTCTGTCTACCCTGCAAGGGTTAAAACGTGATTTATATATGTATAATTATCTTACCTGGGAGGAAGTATCCGATACGCTGGCACTGTTGTCCCGGGAATCACTATTCGGTGTCTTTTGATCTCTCGTTGGACTGCAAACAAAATCTCAATAACTGAAGGCTCGACATCTTCGAAAACTAAATTCTACAGGTTCACGTGAACGGGTCAAGAATGCACGGCGACTTTGAATTAGTATATATATGGTCACCCTACACTTTGGCCTATTCCACTAGTTCTATTGATAGTTCTATTGATAGAAGTAGTGGGATATTTTATTACCACTGTCAATGGAACTAGTGGGAATAGACCTACACTTCTTGAGGTGCATACGTAAAAAACGCAGCAACCGGCATAGTGACAATAATTTCGGTTTAAAATTAAATCCTAACTAACAAAAAGGATTCTTAAAATCAAGTTTGTTTAACGAAGTTGTAATTAAAATGTAATTGGCATTGTTCATTTTTTTTAGTATGCTCTAATTCCAAAACCATTTGGAGGAAAACCATCAAATAACCGATTTATCTTGTCCGATTTCAAAAATACTTTACGATTGCAGATATTTTTGTAAAAGTACTTTTGACCTTTGTTTGATCTAATGACCGGGTTTTTAGTCAGAATCGGGCATTAAATGTTTGCCACAAAAATGGAAAAAAAAAGTTTATCTACGCCACTACGGTATCTGTCATGCTGTCACTGTCACATCTAACTTAACCTGCAAACATTACAAATAAAAGCAAATTCAAAGTATAAAACTGTAACAAGCAATGGATATTTATAAAAAAATGTTTTGTTCCGGGTTGCAACAATGATTCGAACTATTGCCCCAACAAAATCATTGTGAAAATCAGAGAAAATTTGCGGAACGATGGTGTATGCAAGCTAATGTGGAATATTTCAATGTTTACACGATGTATTGTTGCGAAGACCACTTTAATGTAAGTAGGAGTCGGGAAAGATGTGCAGGGGTGAAACCAAAAAGCAAAAACAGCACGGAAAACAGTAATAACACCAACGAACGGAAATAAATCGAACACGCGAATATTGTTATTGTTTTTGACGTTAAATTCACACACACATTCACAGATCTATGACGTTAACAATGTTGACATATAGACAAAACCATAGACAAAACTGTTTTTTTTTTTATATTTCTGTACGAAGGCGATTGGGATCCTGTCTAAATTAACAAATTATCAAACAGCGAAAAAATATTTATTATTAATAAACAAAGCTACGTAGAAGCATAATATTCAAATTAGTTCCTTGAAATAGTCCATTCTATCAAATAAAGGTGTTAAAAGCACAGCTTAAAAAAAATGAACAATGCCAATTGCCGAGTGTGGCGATCAGTTTCGGAAAATTTAATTTTACTGTAAGCTATTTTTCTATTCGCCGAATTTCCCAATATCAATATGTAAATTAACTGAAAGGTTATTTTACTAGATGTCAAATTACCTATTTGCAAAAGTTGCCAATATTATTTATTATTGGCTGTGATATACCTTCGTTCTGGCGTCCGAAGATAACTAACGAACCTAACCTATCTAGTGCCTTAAAGTAAGAATAAATTATATTGGGCAAGTTTGCAAATGGGGTATTCGCTTGTGGTAAAAAAAAAACCTGAAAAACAACATATTGAGAAAAAAAAAACGACGGTAAGCACTCCAGGAGCGCAGGCAGAAGTGAAAACAGCAGTTAAATTAGATTTTAATGTTGTGATCTCCATGACGCTCAAGACGCGTACCGTACTGGCCGCTTGCAAAAAAAAAGTACGTATTATCTATATTCACAGACCTCTAAAATGTACTGTGCTTTTGCTACACGACTCAACAAAAAAAAAACACTTCAAAAATCGAACGCGATCCATTCGTATTTCAAAAGAATCTCTTAGATGATCTGATATCCTGGTACTTAAACTCTCCCTCCGTCTTACGCCTGACGCGAGTTTAACATTTTTTACCCATCCCAAAAAGTGCTCACTACGCCGCTAAAGAAGTTTTCACTTCAAAAAAAAGCGGGAAATTTTGCAAATGGAATAATCGCTAGTCAAATTCTATTTATCGGTAAACTAATCGAGACACCCTTACCTATAGCTAGCGAACGCCGAGTTGTGCCCGTCGTTCCTTCGCAGCAGATTGGGCGTTTTGTGCACGCTCTGCGCCGTCTCGTGCGCACCTGCTATCGTGACCGCGCCGCGCAGCTTCCGCCCATACGATATGTTTAGCATGTTCGTCGGTAGCATCCTAAAAATTGAGCTCGAATTTTATAACAATATTTAAAACACAAAATGTTTTTATGGATTTATGAAAGTTCCTCTATCAGAAAAAAGGATTTACGAAAAGACTTTTTTCTGATGAAGAAACTTTCAAGTAAGTGTAAGATATTTTATAAATAAATAAAATAAAAAAAGTTTTTCACCTGTACTCTGTACTCTTCATTGCACTATAGTACATGGGTGGCGAACCTTTATTGGTGGACTTGCCATTTTTCACAAATAAATTAACATTAGGCTCTGACCTATCATCAAAGACTTTGTTGTCTTAAGAGTGTTGTTATTTTACCATCATATAACCACATTGCCCGTATTGCGCCCTATTTCATAATAAAATAATCTTATATTGGTGATTTCATCATCATCTTCCTAGCGTTTTTCCCGGCATTTGCCACGGCTCAGTGAGCCTGGGGTCCGCTTTGACAAACTAAATTGGTGATTTAATGGATAAAAATAAACCTTGCACAATTTTTTTATTATTGGCGTGCCCGAATTTGAAGCGTGCCAATTGGCACGCGTGCCATTGGTGCGCCATCCCTGCTATAGTAGTATCTGTGAACAAACCACGACTTTTTCAATGGAAAAGCCAGTCATTCACCTGTAGAACCTGTGCTCCTCAAACAGCTGTTCCACGGAAGCCCCGGGGAAGGGCTCATCGAACATGACCTGGTACGTCGGTTCAGCATTCAACTTGTCCGCCAGACGCACGGTATTGGACTGCGGCGGCTGGTAGACCGCCGTGATAGTGCCCTTGGCTCCGAATGGAGCCGTGATGCTGCGAGCTACACAGACCACGCGGTCGTACATCTTGAAGTCCGCCTTCGGATCTGGCTGCACGTTGCCTTGGTGTAGTTCCGGCTAAAAACAAGTGAATCAAGTTTACCTTTTTGATAATAACAATAAAGCCTTTTTATTCCGAATTCGCTACAGTTTCAGTAAGTACATGTCGTTGTTTTTTTTTTATTAAATTGTCGCGTAATTATGCGTGACTCATGGCATAGAAATATGCGTAAATAAACAGACCGTTTCTAGTGTTTGTTGTTACAGCGGCAACAGAAATACATCGTCTGTCAAAATTTAAACTGTCTAGCTATCACGGTTCATGATATACAGCTTGGTGACAGACAGACAGACGGACAGTGTCTTAGTAATAAATAGGGTTCCGTTTTTACCCTTTGGGTACGGAACCCTAAAAATTGTTCTGGAATATTTCAGCAGGTCGGGTTAGTTTGTTTGAAGACTCTGTTTTTACGCTTATACTTGTAAGTCTCCTCGGAGCCCTTCAGCTCGGCTGCCAGTCTTCTATCCTCGGGCTCCAGGGCTTCGGAGCGGCTCTCGCGCCACTGATGAGGCACTGTACCTTATACAGAAGGTACCACTTGACGTGCAGCGTGACAGTCTTCTCGGAGCCCTTCAGCTCAGCCGCCAGTCTTCCCTCGGGCTCCAGGGCTTAGGAGCGGCTCTCGCGGCGCTGATGAGACACTGTACCTTATACAGTAGGTTCCACTTGACGTGCAGCGTGACAGTCTTCTCAGAGCCCTTCAGCTCGGCTGCCAGTCTTCTATCCTCGGGCTCCAGGGCTTCGGAGCGGCTCACGCGCCGCTGATGAGACACTGTACCTTATACAGCAGATTCCACTTGACGTGCAGCGTGACAGTCTTCTCGGAGCCCTTCAGCTCGGCTGCCAGTCTTCTATCCTCGGGCTCCAGGGCTTCGGAGCGGCTCTCGCGCCACTGATGAGACACTGTACCTTATACGGCAGGTTCCACTTGACGAGCAGCGTGACAGTCTTCTCAGAGCCCTTCGGCTGGGCTGCCAGTCTTCTATCCTCGGGCTCCAGGGCTTCGGAGCGGCTCTCGCGCCGCTGATGAGGCACTGTACCTTATACAGCAGATTCCACTTGACGTGCAGCGTGACAGTCTTCTCGGAGCCCTTCAGCTCGGCTGCCAGTCTTCTATCCTCGGGCTCCAGGGCTTAGAAGCGGCTCACGCGCCGCTGATGAGACACTGTACCTTATACAGCAGATTCCACTTGACGTGCAGCGTGACAGTCTTCTCGGAGCCCTCAGCTCGGCTGCCAGTCTTCTATCCTCGGGCACCAGGGCTTCGGAGCGGCTCTCGCGCCACTGATGAGGCACTGTACCTTATACAGCAGATTCCACTTGACGTGCAGCGTGACAGTCTTCTCGGAGCTCTTCAGCTCGGCTACCTGTCCTCATCTCCTCGGGCTCTAGGGCTTCGGAGCAGCTCTCGCGGCGCTGATGAGACACTGTACCTTATACAGCAGATTCCACTTGACGTGCAGCGTGACAGTCTTCTCGGAGCCCTTCAGCTCGGCTGCCAGTCTTCTATCCTCGGGCTCCAGGGCTTCGGAGCGGCTCGCGCGCCGCTGATGAGGCACTGTACCTTATACAGCAGGTTCCACTTGACGTGCAGCGTGACAGTCTTCTCGGAGCCCTTCAGCTCGGCCAGCTGGCGGTCCAGCTCCGTCGCCAGGGCCTTCATCTCCTCGGGCTCCAGGGCTTCGGAGCCGCACTCGCGCCGCGCCGCGGTGGAGTGCGGCTGAGACTTCAGCCACGCTTGGACTTCTTGAGGTTTCTTTTGCCTGGAGAATAAATGCATAATTTCTACTCAAATATTATATGTTATATTACGATATTGCCTAGCATATTGAATTATTTTATACTCTTTATGCAGGTCTCAATCATGTATTTAAGAACTTCATATAATTAAATTTTCCCATTAAAATTAAATGATAAACCAAATAACGAAATAGAACGCATCCTGGTATATCTGTATGAAGAAATACCGGTAGCTAGTCCCTGATTTTAATTGTAGATTTTTCTTAATTAATTGCGTTTGTCATATATAAACTTTTTCTTTCTTTCTTCACATTGCGGGCTAGTTTAGGAACAACTCACCCCATCTCGTTGGGCCACAGATCGCTCTCGAAGAATATGTCGTTGTGCATAGAATACGCGAGCTTGTCGAACAGATCTGGGTACTGGCGCTCGTACGCCTTCACCAGGTCTATGCAGCGCTGCGAGTACAGCCACGTGTTGGCCACGCCGCAGCGACGCGTGAAACCAGACACCTCCTGGTTCTGCGAGGATATTACAAGCATTAAGGGCCTGTTTCAACACTCCTTAACTGTCAATTATCTATGATGACGTCTCTGTCTGTTTCGTAGTAATAAACAGAGGTGGTGAGACAGGCCCTTAGTGTAAGACATGGATAATTAACGATTGATAAATAACAAAAAAAGCGACGGGTAGCACTCCGGGAGTGCCGGCAGAAGTGAAAACAGCAGCTTAGATTAGATTTTATAATAACCTCCATGACGCTCAAGATGCGTACCGTACTGGCCGCTTACAAAAAAAACCGTACGTATTATACGTGCCGGCACGCAAGTCTGACGATGACTAGTCACGTGGAGGGGATTATTGACAGACCTCTAACAATGTGCTGATGCCCTAGTACTTTTGCTCCACGACTCAACAAAAAAAACACTTCATAAATCGAACGCGATTCATTCACTAAAGAAGTCACTAAAGAAGTTTTCACTTCAAAAATAATTGCGCTCGTGAAAGTAAACTGTGTCCGAAGTATTCGAACGTGTATTTCCGCGCTTGCGTCTATCCGAACAGTTCGGAAAAATTCAGTTCGGATGCAAAGTTGAGTGAACTCGAGTTTCTCTCGTTTGTTAAGTTAAATATTGTTTATTGTGTTGAATTTATGACAACTGTTACACATGCAAACCAACGTCGTAGGTACTGATTTGAAAACATATAAATAAACAGGTACCCACATTCATATATGAAGTAACTAGCTGTTGCCAGCGACTTCGTCTGCAAAGAATTCGTTTATCGCTATCCCGCGGGAACTACGCAATTTTCCGGGATAAAAAGTAGCCTATGTGCTATTCCAGACTTTATCTATGTGCCGAATTTCATCCAGATCCGTTGGGCCGTTCTGGCGTGATTGAGTAACAAATAAATTTTAAGATACAGTGTTTAACGGGAAAAGACAAATAAATAAAAGTAACCTTCTTATTAAACTTCAAATTGAGCCCCAGGTTGACTTTGTTCTGCGTTTCAGTGGGCAGGTCGTTCCTCTCGCCCGTCACAACCAAAATGGCGCCCGTTATCCTCGACAAGAACTGTGCTGAAATACCTGCCAGAAAAACGTTACATTATTACACCTTTTTAGGGTCCCACAGCCAAAGGGGGGTTAACACACATTCGAAACATGTAGATATATAATCGGAAGAAATACAATATACTTAAGAATAGTACCGATATGTGTAAAATGTGCCCCACTCAGCATAATGTTGCGGCAAGTTGCAACACTGTTTTTCGGTGGGATGGGACCAAAAAAAAAACACACAAAAACACTAACCCCCCCTCCCACCTTCCTCCCTATCCTTGAGATCTCTTCTTAGGGATAAGTTCGCCTTTGTACTATTTTCTGTGTACTTCTGTATTTTTATTTTTTTATGTGCAATAAAGAGTTTACATACATATACGTACTAACACTAACGTCCCTAATAACTAACGTGACTATCTATTTTTTGATTCAAAACGGGACATTAGTTTAATTAGGTCAATTAACAGCTAGTCAATGAAAAAAAAAAAAAACGGAAAAAGTCAGTTAGCTTAAAAGTTACGAAATAAAAAAAATTAACATATACCACAGGAACCATTTTGCTATTGCTGGTGGTGATTTTTAATATGTAAGAAGAAACTCTTGGCACGTTTTTTTTATATTCACCTTAATTATTAACTTCGCCTTTAGAACTGAAATTTATAACTGGGTTTTCTCTGATGTCCACAATTTCTTCATCATCGAAAATACACTTTCTACCGGAAAATTTGTAGCAGGCAAACATAAAATACTTATCAATTAAAACAGAAAAGTTTTCATGCTGAAGATTGTTGGCTTGAAAGTGTCCAGCAGGCTCGACTGCTGGAATTTTCGCGCGGTTTCCGAAAACGGGACAATTTTTCGTCCCAGGGGACAGCGGGACTCGTAATCATAAAAAGGGACAGTCCCGTTCAAAACGGGACGTCTGGTCACGTTACTAATAACTCACCGCAAGAAGCGGCGGCGTGGTTGGCACTCCTGTACGGAGCGATGGCGGAGTTGACGACTGGCGTCGGCTCGGACATCTCAGACACTTGCACTTTGATGCGCCCGCTGCGGATCGCTTCCGAATCCACCACCTGCACACACCCAGATAAATAGGTATAAGATTCTATCAAAAATTTCATGTACGGTCTGTTTCAATAAGGAAGGGTTGTATGTGACATTGACTTTGATAAATCTAGAGGTGAGGCTTTATCGATTATATTTTAGTACTAACAACAATCGGTTCCATAAAAATATCGACTACATGTAAATTTATAAATAAATGCTATTTCGATATAATAATACTCAAGTCAGTTTCCTAAGATGTAATAATTATAATTTCTATTTTACGCTTTTTGTCAAGTTATGCTTTTTCAACAAAATAGGTTGCATAAAATATTATTCAACTTCATTATGTAATTGAAGTTCTAAGGAATCTATTTATTACCAATAAACTCGATTTGTATTGTCTAGTAAGTGTGAAAGAATGTAAAATACTCACTTCATATTTTAGTAGGTTGTCTTTGGACTTTCGATTATACGCGATTTTAACCAATTACCCAATTATACATAGTCATCTCTCTAGTTTTAATGACCATAGAACGTAACCTAGCAACGTCTCGTAAATAATGACATATATTGAACATTTGTACGTGAAAATTATGTAAACGCAAAAAACATCGCCGTGATTCTTTTAAGAACGTTATTAATATATAGTACATACATATACAGTACCAAGTATTGATTTATTTCTTAGTAATTCAATTTTGTATGTATTTTTGCTGTCAAAGCTTTCGTGAATTATGGATCTGTCACCCAACCCTTCCTTATTGAAGGTCATACATATCTGTCACCCAACCCTTCCTCATTGAAGGTCATACATATCTGTCACCCAACCCTTCCTTATTGAAGGTCATACATATCTGTCACCCAGCCCTTCCTTATTGAAGGTCATACATATCTGTCACCCAACCCTTCCTTATTGAAACAGACCGTAATACAAGCTTTTTTTGCCGACTGCACTTGCGTTGTCATCTGTCTTACATATATGTGAACCAGGGTCCCTTTTTGTCCCACAATTTTCTTTGGTCATAATAATCGTTAGTCATATTTTTTTTGGTCATAATCATAACACATGAAAGCGCCTGGTTGAGATCGCTCTGTAGCGATAAGGCCGCCTATTATTACCTTATTACTTTTGTATACATTTTCTCTGTTTTGATTGTTATATGTGGTGTTCAATAAAGAGTTATTGTATTGTATTGTATTGTATTGTAAACCGCGCATTTTTCAGGATTTTTTAAAAACGCATCAGAATGTAGTAGGTTAGGTTAAGTTAGTGTACTATAAAATCCTGAAAAAAAATATTTACTGTTTCAGAAATAAAACGCTTTATGACCAACGAAAATTATGACAAACCGTACATTCGGAACTTCAATTTTATGGGACAAAATACCCGTGTGAACCAAATAAGTCAATCGGACCAACCGTTGAAGAGTTCCCTTCTGTGGAGACGGTCCTGGCTGGACCACCAGAATTTTACTACCAGATTATTGTATTGTCATCTGACTTATCACTTATCATCTATTATTGTCATCTGATTAAAAATCGATTAGTTTATCCGTCGATCAGCCAAAGCTACCACACTAATCGATCGCAATATCGATTAGTTTGTACTAACCTGCGCCATGCACCCGTAGTACTGTCCCGCGGTGAGCAGGAACACCTTGTCGCCGGGCGGATAGGCCTCCTGCGGGGTGGACAGCCGGCCCGCCTCCTGCATGATGTGCTCTCGCACGTCCACGACTACCGCCTGGTAGGCGTACCCGCACGGGATGCTGCACCACTCCGGCTCCAATACCATCTGGACGTTGTCCTGTATCAGGTATTTGTAGCCTGCGAAGGGGTATTGAGCATCTTAAAAATAATGAACTAACCTAAATAAATAAATATATTGGACAATTGACACCAATTGAGCTAGCCTCAAACTAAGCAAAGCTTGTAATATGGGCACTAGTCAACGGATAAACATACTTATATAGATAAATACATACTCAAATACATATTAAACATCCAAGACTCGAGAACAAACATTCGTATTTTCATACAAATATCTGCCCCGACCGGGGATCGAACCCGGGACCTCAAGCTTCATAGTCAGGTCTTACCACTAGGCCATTCGGTCATCCTAAAAATTTCATTTCAGATACAAGCTCTTGCTGACTGTACTTTTTGTTGACTGTACTTGCATTGCAAATACTACAACACTTTCATGACATGAGTCAGTAATAGTATGAGGTCTTTAGAAAAAAGCCTTTCAGAAAGTGTATTTTTAACCTTTAAATTTATTATTGTTGTTTTCTAAACTTACGACCACTTTCAAGTATATTCAACAATGCAGTTTCATCTTTCTTATTACTTACCAGCAGCCCGTCCCGGCTTCGCACGGGGTAGACAGTTATTTATTTTTGGAAATTTGGTTTAGTTGGACATATGCTACCGCGGAGTTTTTTGTACACATTATGATGTTCTTCAATATTGTTGTACATTATTTTGTTCTATCGCTAATAGTTTCGGCAGCGCATTCGACGAAAGACATTTTAAGACTCATTTTTCTACACCTTCGGTTACATTGTTCAAATTTTACCAAGGATCCCTAATTTTTTTCAAAATGAAATGTAGCCTATGTCAAATTGGAAGAATGTGGCATTCTATCGGTGAAAGAATTTTTTAAATCGGCCCAGTACTTTTTGAGCCTATTCATTACAAACATACAAACATACAAAAATAGGTACAAATCTTTCCTCTTTATAATATTAGTGTAGATAGATTAGCTTCTAGCTTCTAGGCACAGAAATTTATTTAAATGTAAAAGTAACTCACCTGTTAAATTAACAGCATGAACAATAATATTAACATTTCCTAATTCTATGCCAAGACGATTCTGATTGCTGTAAAAAAAAACAAAAAACAATCAGTTAAAAGCCAGCGTGATTTGGATACTCGAAAATTGAAATTATTTTCATTAAAATATATTTCACCACAAGAAAGTAGAAAAATAGTAAGGCCCACTTGCACAGTTCAAAGTTAAAAAATTAAATCGCCAACTCGGGGTTAGGTTTGACAGTTGCATACATTTTGACACTACTTAGCCCCAGGTTAGCATCTAACACGGGGTTAAGTCGTTAACCCTGGTCCGTGCAAGTGTCCCTAAGTGGATTTACAAAGTTTAAAGACTAAACTACTCTTTTGCAAAAATGCATTCTTGTTTTATTTCAATACTAGCTGTTGCCAGCGACTTCGTCTGCAAAGAATGCGTTTATTGCTATCCCGCGGGAACTACGCAATTTTCCGGGATAAAATAGCCTATGTGCTATTTCAGACTTTTCTCTATCTATGTGCCGAATTTCATCCAGATACATTGGGCCGTTCTGGCGTGATTGAGTAACAAACAAACATCTATCCATCCATCCATCTATCCATCCATCCATACTTTCGCATTTATAATATTAGTTAGATTAGTTAGATTTAACAACGCGTTACTCACAAAAGGTTTTTGACAGATAGGTCAATAAAGTGATATTATAAGGGTTCCTTTTGTGCTAGATACACCCTATTAAACTCAGAGAACCCGTCACTCATTCAACAATAATCAGCACTTACTGTTCTACAATAGTAGACCTCTCAGATATCCACTGGCGATGCAGGTTGCCGGAGTTGGCCTCTGTGCTATAACAGGCCGCGCCGTTGACGTTGTTGTTCTGTTTGTCTATATGGTGGAGACGCATTTTCTCATTCGAAACTGATACAACCCTGAAACAAAGTCAGATCATTTTATAAACTTCATTTTGTAAGTAAGCTGCAGAGGACTCTTGTAAGTATTATAATTTCTTCTGTGAGCGGTTTTGAAAAAACTATTGCCCAGTGGAATGTTTCGCAAAAAACAAGGCCGAAAAATCATAAAATAGCTGCCAAGTGCAAGCCGGACTCGCGCACCGAAGAAATAGAAGTTATAGAAGAAGAACTAAGGAAACTATGTAGCTAAGGAAACTAATATTATTGTTACTTGGTTTCCATATCTAAATAAAGAGTAATGAGAGCGTATTCGTGGCAAAACTATACTACACCCACTGAGTAAAATTGTATTGATACAATCTGTATTGCACAACATCAGCAAGTACCTTATACATACAATTTGTGGCTTCAAAATAAAATAAATAAATAAATTATAGAAGGAATAGAAGTTCAAAATCCAAAATGCACCTATGCAGAATATAAGGACAAACGATTGCAAATTCATCGGCAAATTGATCAGAAGCCCTTCCGCACTAAAAAGAAGTGCATCATCTTCCCTTCTGCGCTCAAGGCTAATCCAAGGGCCCTGTAGAGCTGGGCGCCCCTGGCATTTTGCCAGCCCTGACACCCTAGTCACGCCACTGGGGGGGATACTAACTTAGCCTTAGTGAGATGCGGCCAGCCGACCCAGACGACCTTGCCCAGCAGTTCCTGCGCGAGCTGCTCGAGCGCCGGCTCCGGGTGCTCGCGGATCAGCTCCACCATCGTGTTCTCGTTGCGGGACGGCTGGTCGAACACTTTCACTTTGCACTTCTTGAGGCTCGTCTGAAATAATATGTCAAAAGTCAAAAGTTTATATTAACGTAAACAAACGGATAACTCACGTTTTGTTACCCCCATTGTAATTCTTAATTTGAATTTAATTTTAATTTAATTTAATATTGATTATTTTGATTTCATTTAACAAATTCGGATTTAAATTCTGATTTTATATTAATTTTCTATTTATTGTATTTTAATTTAATTTAATATTGATTATTTTTGATTTTCATTAAAGTTTAATTTTTAATTTTGATTTTATTTTCATTTTCTATTTATTGTAAGTACTGATTTTTATTCGATTATGGACCTGGTCTGGAAATAAATTATTTAATTTCATTCATTTCATTACATTACACAACAGTACGCACCCTGTATTTAAGATGTCTCATAGTGGGGAACCCTGGATACAGCATGTCCCTCTTCGCGTTGGGCAGCATGCCTCGCTTGAGCACATGCAGCGGCACGTCCAACTCCTGCCTGTATATGAGCTTCTCTACGGCGTGGCAGTCCTTGATGGGGGGGAAGTACTCCGGGGCCTCTAAGGTGCCTGCAATTATAGTCCAGTTAAAAACTGGCCAAGTGCGAGTCGGACTCGCGCACCGAGCAAGGACCGGAAAACCCCTTCATTTGGTTAATCCTTTTCATAGGGTAACCCTATTAAACTGTTACCCTATGATATGGTAAGCTTATCGTTGAGCTAAGCCTATCATTACGGAAACCGGTTTGAATAAGGTTAACCATTGGTTACCCGTTTTCTAATATGGTAACCGTATACGGTAACAGAGTTTTTAGTTTTAGTAATCGCTTATGGAATTAGCTATGTTATTACGGTCAGACATTCTTTCGGGTAACCCGATGCTATGCTTACCAAATTGATAGGGTTTGTGAAAATAATTCTATGAAATACCCTATCCAATACCCCTTTAATGGTAACTCGTCGTACAAATACGGCATGTGAATATATGATAAAATCCAGTGTTACCACCCCCTTATACATAAACGCTCTATAGGCTTCTGCTAACTTAGCAATCGTTTGTCCTTATCTGTGAAAGGTAAATGTCAAAGTGACAGATAAGGACAAGCGATTGCTAATTTAGCCTTTATGAATAAGGAGGTTAGTATTTAAGAACACTTACCCAAACTTTCTGTGGTCCAATTATACACTAGCATGGGCCCGTGGGTATTCCTGTTGAGTTCTTCTTCGGTCAGACGCTGGTAGCACGGCGCCATTGCCGACAGAAGATTGACCTAAAAAAAGATAAAAGTAACCTTCTAATTTTGTAGTCAGTTAAATCAGACATTTACAGCCTTATTCATAAAAAGTTAGAGGCTCGCTATAAGCTCGCTATAGGACCGATGCAAAAAAACATGATTCATAAACGTCAATTAGCGCTAATCAGTCCATCAAGGGTCTGTTAAGTCTTCCGAAAGTTAGCGGACCGTAGACCCTACTTTATCTCTCTGCTAACTCACAAAATGGCCGCCGCACATGAGAACAGCTGATTTTGGTAAGAGCAAAACCATACGCAAGACGGTTTTTATTGTTTTAAATTTATCCCCTCCGGGAAAGGTAAAGGAAACTAGATCCACACTGCCTTCTCTGTCGTGTTAAGCCGACGCCATGTTTTCGGTTTCCCGCTAACTCGCTGCCACTGCTGTCAATTTCTTTTTTTAATTCACTAAAAGGCCATTTTTGGTCTATGATTTGTCAAGGTGGCCAACATAACGCGTCCAATCCATCCATCAACAGCTCATTAACTAATAGACTGCTAGCAAGCGTTTATGAATCATACTTCTTAACAACTGTCAAATAAGCTTAATCAGTCTGTTAACTAATTTATTTATTTATTTATTTATAAGCCTTTTTATTCCGAATTCGCTACAATTTCAGTAAGTACATGTTGTTGTTGTTATTGTCGTTTATTTTTTATTTATTTATTAAATTGTCGCGAAATTCGGCGTGCCTCATGGCATAGGCCTCCTCCGTGTATAGGAGGGTTTGGGCTATAGTTCCCACGCGCGCCCAGTGCGGATTGGGAACTTAACACACACCATTGAATTTCTTCGCAGATGTGTGCAGGTTTCCTCACGATGTTTTCCTTCACCGAAAAGCTCATGGCAAATTACAAATGTAATTTTCGCACATAAATTCCGAAAAACTCAGAGGTGCGAGCCCGGGATTTGAACCCACGACGCTCTGCTTGAGAGACCACAGGTCAAACCACTAGTCTACCACGGCTTTTTTACTGTTAACTAATAGACCGATCAAACCTCAATTAAGGATTTTTTATGAGTAAGGCTGCAGACTTGCACAAACAGCCACTTACCTCATCTATAAACGGTATAAGCACCACCGCCTCCCAGTCGTTCTTCTTCCCGTTGAGATCGGTTTCAAAGTTGATGGGGTAGTAGTGAACTATGGCCGAATCCTCGTCCGTCATCAGGTCGTGGAAGGGAGCCGGCAATAAGTGTTTACTTGCCGACGGTAATACTGCTAGAAGCTGAAATACCGGAATCACATTAAATGTAAAGCCTAGAAACTTACAATTTGGCCATCGCCATAATGCGGATACTGAGAATTTATTTTACTGGCAACGACTCTCATACGAACGTATGTTACGTTCAAAAGTCATCGAATGTCGTCGATGTAAACAAGAAAATATTTGGCAATTATAAACGATTTTACAACAAAAGCGCCGAAAAAAAATACGCAAACTTGGAAGAAAAAATAACAACAAATACTAGTGGCAATAACTAACCTGCTCAAATGGCTTAAATGGTTCCCCGAGCTCAAATTCTATCTTGAGGTCCTTGAAACCTTTTATATCTGAGATATAGGGTGCGTAGTGATGCGGGTAGTACCAACACCAGGAAGGGCACCCTTTGTAGTAATAAAATAAGTTCCACTGTATGGCCCGGACATAGCCTTCCGCTTGACTAGCTAGCACATCTCTGAAAATAAGAATTTTTGATTAATTACTACATTTAAAGGTTTACTTCAAGGTCCTTATGCTGGTTTGACAAAGAAAAAAAAAGCTACTCCGGGAGTGCCAGCAGAAGTGAAAACAGCAGATTAGATTAGATTTTAATACTGGCCTCTTCGCTTACAAAAAAAAGTACGTATATTGACAGACCCTTAACAATATGCTGATGCCCTAGTAGAGAGAGAGAGAGCGAGAGAGGTAGATAGAGATAGATAGATAGAGAGAGAGAGATATATATATATATATATAATAGAGAGATAGATAGAGAGAGAGAAAGATAGAGAGAGATAGAGATCGATAGATAGAGAGAAATAGTATTTTATAAAATAAATTCAATATATGTAAATTAAATCAAAACTCACTCGGTAACAGCGGAATAATCTAACTTATTCATATAATAATCTTTCTTGTGTAGAATAAACTCCATCTCAAACGTAGCTTCCTCTGCAAAAGGCAACAATCATATTTATTTCTTTATAAATTAATCCATATAAGTCAGCTTGCGTGATTAATATTTATTTACCGTCGCTCGTTTCTTCATACTCTTCTGCATCATTTTCGACGTCATCGAAAAACTGTAAGATAAACAAAAATATACTCGAATGTCTACATAAAATACCAAATATTGTTTTTACAGGTTTACTAACTAGTCAGGGAGCTCTACATCGACCGCTTAAATTAGTATTCGCGGGCGCGGCTCCGGGGCGGGCCAATTTTCAAGCGTTTCGACCGCTCGGCTCACGCGTCACTGCCGTCCCACATTTATTATCCTAACAGAAGGACAAGCTGTAACAACTTTGGATAAGCTAAATGCAGCATCGATACTGTGTTTCGTTGTCATAAAAAGTTAAGTCTTAGCATCATCTCTTTTAATGGTATATGCTGAGACGATAACGAAGAAAAAAAAAACGCTGAATATTCGCCCGGGCGCGGGGTAGGACGACCGAGGAGAGCTCTCTCGGTGCGGGCGGTTCCCCCCCCGCGCCCCGCAACTGCAAGAGCGAGGACTGATTTATGCGGTCGGTTTACTGCCATTTTGGTGGCTACATGTTTCATACTGATAATAAATAAGGTTGAAAATTCATATCAATACAAATCATCATCATCATCAGCCTGAAGACGTCCACTGCTGAACAAAGGCCTCCCCCTTAGCACACCAAAATGACCAATACAAATCATTATTGCCAAATTATTATTACTCAGACCAGTTTAATAATCAATCGATGGACTTATTATCGTTCCGTGATCAAATTGGGGACGTTTTGTAAAAACGTCAGGTCAAGAGTAACCGAAACCGACGAGCATGTATGAAGAGATTGATGAATGTGGATGAAGCGAAAGAGGTATGTCAGGATCGTAGTAAGTGGAACAAAGTAGTCTCTGCCTACCCCTGTGGGAAAGAGGCGTGACGGTATGGATGTATGTATTATTAACCAATCAAACACCTCTTACCATATCCTGAGTAGCGTTGATGAGAGCTTGCAATTCATCATCAGGTTTGTTTGACTTTATGTCGTCGACATTGACGTTGAATGTATCATCGTTGTTTGGTTTATACTGTAACAAATGTTAGCTATAAGAATAGGGACCACGTTGGATAACAGATGATCCAAATAATAAAGCCTGATTACGCCGGCACTCTTAAGGGTGCGACCACACCGCCGCGTATACGCAGTGACGTGTCGTACGCGTCACGTTTTCTCACCGTTTCTTCATACATTTTGTTGCGATTCCGTAACGTCACCGTTTTTTAAGCGGCGGTGTGGTCGCACCTTAAATTGGTTATAGGTAAATTATGTAAAGAAAAATCATCGAAACAATACCTCTCTCCTTTCGTTAGCATTAGGCCGCCTGCCGGTCTTTCCTTCAAAATATTTAAGATCGGCATACGTGTCCTGAAACTTTTCCTTGTCTATCTTGGCAAGCTCTTGCATGAACACTTCGAATCTAGCTAAGTTTAAGTCGCCTGCCTCATTTATGTACCCTGCGAAAGTTGTTATGCATTATGTAACCATTAAAAGCTTTAAAAATAAATGGATTTTACTTTGCTACTCCGCGATGTGAGGTCAAATCATGCACGTCACGCTTCTATCAAATTGTGTTCATGCAGCCAATGTTTGAAAAAACAACGACAACACAAACAACAACGACAAAAACAACGGAAAACAACAAAAACAACGGTAATGTAATAAATAAGTTAAATAACAGTTACTTGATTAACTTTATGATGCGATGGTCAATACGTTTACCGAGCGCATTACACAAAATAAAATACCCTAATTTTTTTTATATAATGTTGCCACAAAATAAATCTATACTCACCATCTAAAGTGAGCAACACTGCCATATAAGTACAATACGCTTACCGAGCGCGTTACACAAAATACCCTCATTTTTTTTATAATGTTGCCACAAAATAAATCTATACTCACCATCTAAAGTGAGCAACACTGACATATAAGTACAATACGCTTACCGAGCGCATTACACAAAATACCCTCAATTTTTTTTTATAATGTTGCCACAAAATAAATCTATACTCACCATCTAAAGTGGGCAACACTGCCATATAAGTCTTATACAACAGGGGCATGGCATCATTACTTATATGCATATTGGGCAAGTTCGGTATAAAATCGTTGCCCACCAAAAATCCCATGAGCACCCAATCGTCAACAATTTTCTCTATATCATACTGGAATGGTAGTTTGTCTTTTATATCAATAAATTCCTGCTGTAAATACTCCCTCAGGAGCGACAAATGAAGGAGGTAGAAGTTGGTTTCTTCAGGGCTAGTGGCGCGTTGCGTCGTTTTGCCGAATTTCACCTTAAAAAAACCGGTTGGTAAAAAACAATGACACAGTTGTGTTCACAGTTGTGATCCACGGTCAGACAAATTGTAATGACATCCCCTAAACACAAAAAATATTCAACAATGAGTATGTTGTTATTTGTGTTTAGGGGATGTTTGTGATAAAAATTTGTCTGTCTGATTAAACATAACTCTGTAATAGTAATAGTTATCTTAATAACATATTTAAAAATCAGACTTTTAAAAATAAGTAAAGTTCATTTATTTTTTTGCAGAGCTTTAAAGCGTCTGACAAAAGTTCTGGCCCATGGAAAGCGTCTGACACTTTTAATTTTATTTCAGAATAACATTCTACAAAATATATTTAAAAATCAGTCATACAAATTCAAGTAATGCAACTCTGATTTTCAGTTACCTTTCTCACCTGGTGCCTACCCAGGTGTCACCGAGCGAACTCCACAAGCACGCAGAAGATTATATCATTAGATATTATATTAGAAGTACATGTAGAGACTACTTAGAACCGAAAGTTCTATGCTTTTGAAAATAAGTTATGCCAGATCTCTCTGGGATCTTGGGACTATAATAAACACGAACCTCCTCTCTCAAAAGAGCGAAGTGCGGCTCGTGCGTACACATGCCCAGCATGATGAGATCAGCGTCCAACCCGTAGAGGCAGTGTCTAGTGTTGGGATCGTAGTCCGGCTGCGATCGTGCCCAACGTATGTAGTCCATTATCTTATGCTCGCCCTCGCCTGGCGTCTGAAAAAAACATACGGCTATGGTCACAATGAAAAAAAAAACACCGGGTAGCACTCCGGGAGTGCCGGCAGAAGAGAAAACAGCGGCTTAGATTAGATTTTAATACTGGCCGCTAACAAAAAAAAAAGTACGTATTATCTATATTGACAGATCTCTAACAATGTGCTGATGCCCTAGTACTTTTGCTCCACGACTCAACAAAAAACACTTCAATAATCGAACGCTATTCATTCGTATTTCAAAATAAGCTCTTAGAGGATCCTGATATCCTGGTAATTAAAACTCTCACTCCGTCTTACGCCTGAGGCGAGTTTAACATTTTTTCACTTCAAAAATCTAGAATTAGTTGGACTGGGCCAACCTTCATTTTTTTAATTTGTACACACCAAACCTCGTTTCGCAACGATAAAACAAGGCAACTTTAGACTATTTTTAAGAAAAAAAGTAAGAAATGACTTATTTAAAACAAGAGAGAAGCCCCCGCGGTCGCCTACCCCGCAACCCGCAGCCGCGCGAGCGAGGACTTAAGCTGACAGTCTATAGTCTTTAGTTTAGGTTTAGGTTTACCGTATATTATCTAATATTAAGTATTTAATGTAACGCTATGGTGTCAACTGTGATGTTATATGTATAAAAAGACAAATAAAGACCTACCAGTCTGTCTTGCAGTGTCACTCACTCTTACAGGCTTGATAATTGAATCGACCGATCGTACCCGAAACCCGAATACCATTCACAGAACTCACGTTGTTGTAGAGTCCTAATAAATGCTCTATTAAGTGCTTTGTAGTAGAGTCTCACCTCATGGCCCGACAGGATGACTTTCACCTTGCTCCAAAGCGGGTCGGTGGACATCTTGTGCTTCACGAAGTACCTCAGCTGCTGGTGCAGGCGGGCCATGAACACGGTGCCGGGCGTGATGCAGTTGCTGTCGAAACGCTTCTCGGTCGGTAGGACCTCACCTGATAAACATAGGTACAGATGTAGTGCAAAATGACTTTCCATGACATTTCGTTGAATCCCATGCGGTTTTCAACTTTAACAATAATTTAAAAAGGTTCTTATTTATAAAACAATTTAATCTGACAGCTGCATTGTATACGTGATTTTAATAACATGCCACTAAAGTTGAAAACCGGACAAAATTCAACGAAATATCATGGAAAAACTTTATGCACTACACCTGTATACAGTTATTCCACATGCGATGGCCTTGGGATACCTTTGTACAAGAGTAGCGGACAGAAAACAGTGGAAAAAGTCGGAGGAGGCCTTTGCCGTGCCGTAAGCCATCGCATACCGTATTAAGAGACATTTCGTATAGGTGAAAACTTATGACCTGTTGTATGTCATTGTGTACAGAACTGATATGGGAATTAAGTCATTTTTCTGATTTGGAACGGCAATTTGTCTATTCGCAGACATTACTCACACATACAGGGGCCTTACCATGGCGTCCTAATTTCGACTCAGTTCAAGTTTTAGCTGTTACTTTTAAATATTTTATTGAATCAGGCGTTACTTTGCGGAGGTCCATTTCAATGAACACAAAATATTTACCTTGCTACTCCGCTACTTAAAAATCGCAATAAAAGAACATCACAAAATCGCAAAAAGTAAATTGTAAATTGTTGTTGAGAATCGCATTAAGACGTCGTGGTAAGGCCCCTGGTCACTTACTCAAGTTTTTCACGTATAATAAAATTAGTTTCAATATGTCAAAAAATAAAGGCTTTATTATTATTATTCCACATCAGACTGTACTCTATTGCAAAAGGTTTAGGGCAAAAGTCCAACTGGGGTACCTACAGTGGGATAGTGTTCGAAAATCTCAATTCAACTTTTGAAATTCTAAAGTTTATCTGATTAAGTCCCTACATTTTACATTTCAAACAGTTTTGCTCACCCTTTGCTTTAGCGTCTTCTTCTAACTTTTCTGCTTCTCTTGCAGATCTGAACCTGTAACAAACATATTAATTAACAATTGACAACATTTCATTTTTATAACACCTGAAAATGTATATATGGTTCGAAAGCATTTTGCCTCCTGATCACTGCAATATGTTTATATAATTTTAATATCGCTTATTATAAAAAATAAAAATTAATTAAAAATATGCCCTAATTGTACCAAAACTACCACAGGATAGGTGAAACATCTTTGCCTTTTTCACGAGAAAAAATAAGCAACCATAATTTTGTATATGACAACTTCAAAGTGCAAGGGGGGCAACTCTGAAATTCTATTTTTGAAGTTCGTTGCATACCTTCTCTCTCACTCTCAAGTTAATGACTATATTAGTATGAGCGGAACAGCACGAAGCGAACCTCGAAAATCGAATATCGGAGAATAAGGCCTGACATTGACAATTTGAAATTGACGTCAGATTTTTTTCTATACAGAAAAGACAAAAGGATAAGTGTCTATTCTGTGATAGTATCGGAGTTACGCCCTTTTAGAATAAGCAAAAATTAATAAATTAATTATAAATTAAATACAAACCCTAGCGAAAAAATTAAACTGTCAGCATGTTCATCTTTTCAAACAGAATACAGAGAACCATTAAAATTATAGGCTCAGAAATATGAAATGTTGTCAATTATCAAGAGTTTATTTTCAGCGAATTAATGACGATGTTCAAATATGTCCGCGCGAGCGAAGACTCAGTTAAGCGGTCGGTCTATAGCAGGATTAACAAGTAAGATGATGTTAACAATCCCGTTAAATATTGTACAAATTAATCTAATAAATTGTTTGCAATTTGTTTTCAAACATAAAATGTACCAGTTGCTTCCCTTCCTGCGTAGATGGTAAAAGCAAAAGGCCATGAAGGGAAATGGTGGAAATCTTAACATATTATAAAGCGATAAGACTAACCCATCATTATTTTGATTCCCCTTTCCACCTATACACAATCATACTAAATGTGACCTTTAAATCTTGTTACCTTAGGTTCCGTCTTTTATTTATTTATAAGCCTTTTTATTCCGAATTCGCTACGATTTCAGTAAGTACATGTTGTTGTTGTTGTTATTGTCGTTTATTTATTAAATTGTCGCGTAATTCGGCGTGCCTCATGGCATAGGCCTCCTCCGTGTATTGGAGGGTTTGGGCTATAGTTCCCACGCGCGCCCAGTGCGGATTGGGAACTTAACACACACCATTGAATTTCTTCGCAGATGTGTGCAGGTTTCCTCACGATGTTCTCCTTCACCGAAAGGTCATGGCAAATTACAAATGCAATTTTCGCACATAAATTCCGAAACACTCAAGGTGCGAGCCCGGGATTTGAACCCACGACGCTCTGCTTGAGAGGCCACAGGTCAAACCACTAGGCTACCACGGCTTTTTCCGATTCCGTCTACCCCGTAACGAATAAAAAAGGTGATTTATGTTTGTATTAAAGATTTGATCTAATACAGATTTAATAAATGGTTGTGCCAATGGGCTCATGCCATTCATGTCTACGAATTCAGCTCTTAAACCCTAGCTCAATGCTATAAAAGGCAGATTGCAAGAATAAGTGCAGATAAATAAAAATAAAAAAAAATTATTTGTTCTTACCTCCTCCCCCTTTGCTGGTTCATCTTGGCCCTCGGAGCCACTCCATCGATAGCCATGAAGAACAGTTTCTTCGGCTTGATGATTTGGAACAAGATCCCCAAATAGTGGAAGATGTCTTGGAAGATCTTCTCTTCGGTGATACGGAAGTGAGGGTTGGAGTCATCAGGATGAGAGCAGTTGTGTATAATACCGTTCATGTCTAAATACATGTTATCGAAGTCCGGTATCTGGAATGTATACATTATTTAAGTGATTGTAACTTCTGTGTTGTAAACTAAAATTTATATTTTTCAGTGTGCCTGTACGTCTAGCACGAGCGCGCAAGTCGCGTCGCGCGCGAGATAGATTTCATAGATTGCCCGTCTTTGTGTTACTGTTCATTAAAGAAAGAGATGGCTAGTCTATTTCGCACGCGACGCGACTCTCGTGCGCTCTCATTCTAGCCGGCCTTTATTGAAGTTCTTGTGGAATTCTTTCATATTTGATTGGGAACTTGATTGGGAACACAAATGCCAAACACAACACAAAGTTCAAGCTAATCTCGTAACAGATAGACCATCAAGTACCTAAATTCACCTTGACTTAAAAAAAACACTTATATTAATCAAATGGACTTCCCCCCACGTAGACTACAGCGCGTACACATGTACCTGCAATGCCATGCAAGCGATTACCGACAGAGTTCTGGAATTTCCCGACTAAAACACTTTTGAAGCGGTTATTCGTAATTGACTAGTAAAAAAGTGAAAAAAGATGCTGTGTGGGTTTAATTCGATCAAAATAAGTTGTTTTCATTTTAATAAATGACTGAACTGACTATTAAATTACTAAAAAAAGTAAAAAAACTCAGAAATTCTGATTTAAGTCAAATTAATCTGATTATTGTTTTTTTTTTTTAAATCATGACTTTTATCAACCCTGGATCGACCACAATCCTTCCTCTGAAAATATTCCCAATGTTTAATACTAGAAACAACATGTGCTATTGTTTTTATTTTTTATTTTATTTTATGAGGCTTAAGTGCACTTGTTTGACTATGGCAGCCTTACTGGTGGTTTCTTGAGTGCATTTTGCTGCAGTTAGTTTAATTTCTAAGAGAATTAGATGCATCATATGCGCAAAAATATAATGCAAACATGCACACACTTGATACGGAAGTAATGTTTATGATAGCACTTGCCAAAATTCTTATGGTATGTATGAATTTCTATTTACACATGTGCATATTTTGGCATGTTATTACATTCTAGATATAGCACCGAACTGAGCTGAACCTATACATATAGATTTGGGGTCGGCAAATAGTTTTAGGTAGGGTCCGGAAACTGTGAGAAAAATTTAATGATATCCAGAAAAAAACAAGTATACTTTATCTACATATTAGTTGATACTGGTATATAACGCATTACAATCTTTGGCAGTAGAAGGTTCAACCTTATGTGGCCTGCAAATGGACCGCAATCCGCCTGTTGCTGACAGTTGATATAGATACTGACTTAATGCATATTAAATTGCTTTCTCTTGTTGCTGATCTATTCCTATATAGTTAGATGTATGGCTGAACCAGTATGTTGTGGAAAATGATATTTCACAATATTCTATAATAACAAGACGGCACAAATGTTCATTTCTGTACTACTAAATAGTCACTCAAAAATATCCAAAATTACATCAAAATTTGACTCCCTATTAATATTAGCATCTATAATTTAAAGAAAGTTATATTTTAATAATCTCGTATTTCAATTGCCAACGAAAGAAACAGAAAAAATGAAATAGTGGGTAATAGTTTAATTGCGCAATGTAGAAAATAATGAGTCAACATGCATTAACATGTTATAGACTTGATAAAGTCTCTTAGTTCACACTCATGCTATTTTTTATGGTATGTAGTTTAGTGATTAGCATCTTAGATATATTTAGGCCATAATAAAAAGAAAATAACAATAGATTTAGTTCACAAAGCATCTCTGGACATATTCCTAATTCTATGTAATGGTCTTTCAACAAGTAACATCTGGGTTATTCCAGATGTTTTTCAGTGATGTATACTTTTTGTACAACCATACACAAAAACTGAACTTTAGAAGACTAGAATGTATAACCAAAATCAACAACTTACCTGATATTGTTTAACCAGCTCATTGAGGCAAGGGTACCTTTCACTGGTATATCTGAAGAACTTCGGAACTCCCATTGTCACAGGATAATCTTAAAACTTCCAGCACAAACAATCTTGATATAAAGATATTTGTTGACACAATGGCTTGATAACCTAAGCCAAGTCACATACTTAACTTGTATACCCAAATTTTAAGTTCCTGAATTTTCGAATACTTCGTTCCGAAGATGGTTTTGTACTTAATTTCTGATGAATTGATTTAGGTTACTTGGGCCTAGGAACCGATTTGTCAGCAATCAACATTGTTGACCTGAAAGTCAAAACGATTTACATTAATGAGACGCATTTAATTAAATGATTTTGTTTAATATCATTACTTAATAATTTATTTGCTTGATTTGCATTAGATTATTGCTGTTACGTACACTGCTGATTTTTAGATCAAAAATCCTGGTTCGGTCGGATTTCGGATTTTTTGGTTGGTTGATGTTGGTTGGTGGGGATGGTTGAATTGGGTTGAAGTGAAGTTGAACGAGGTGCGAGAGAGAAAGTAGGCTTGGTTTTTGAAAGTTTTGTCAAGATATTTTTTTTTGTTTTGTTGCCTAACATGCAAAGAATGTATGTAATTATTTAGTTATTACAAAACTAATATTATAAATTTAGAGCCGTCCAACAGCACGGTGGCACTAGTAATTTATTATTTTATTATTATCGTCTTAAGATATTCATTCTTAAATTCTTAGACTACGCTTAAATTGGTGTCTGTGTGGACCACAGTGTTGCAAATGTTGCAATATTTGAAATGGTGCTTAGTTAGGTATATGACAAACGATAGAAAATTTGCATTTGTATTTATTAAGGTATTTATTATGTAAGGATTTAAATCAATTATACTTATTTCATGAATACCAGTTTGTATAATAATCTTGTAATCTGTGGAAAATGTATTTTACTGATCTCATTGTCCAAATTATACTCGTGTCTGAACTAAAAAAAAATATGTTTTTCTCTGACAAGTGGGGGTGGCTTCAATTTTACAAAAATAGCCCCTAATTACTTACAAGGCTATTATTACTGTAGTTATTAGCGCTACTTATTTAAATTAATTTACATGTTTTGAATTTTGATGAATGTCAATTACTTATTACATTGGTAGAATGTGAATATCTCGTATGTGCAGGACTCACGAAAATATAAAGGAAAAAATACGCCTGCTTAAAGTCAAGCAAGCAAAGCAAAAAAAAAAATACATTGCCAGTAATCCGTCAAATGTCAATCGACTGTTTAGGTTGCGTCGGAAAGGAAATATTTTGTGGAAATTTCTAATTCGTATCGTACTCAGTCATCAGTCCATTATTATGATAAACTTTATTTTTAATTAACAAATAGAATATACCCTGTGGTACACTGTCGATTGCTTGCTATCTGCAAGGTTGCAGTGCGACTTGTGCAAAATCTAACCTCGATTTAACATTTACAAGTTAACAACAAACATGGAAAGCGATGAATTGGGTAATGATCTCGTGAGGTTGGATGGTGGTTTCCTAGTAGACGAAGAGACTTACGTCGTTCACTCGGATGATGTTCTTGGTGAGTTAACTAATTAAAACCTTCGAGCAGGTAGACTACACTATCCAAACTACTTAAATGTATTGTTGTAACAGTAATAATTATTATTGACACGTACATTTACAACAAGTACATTTTGGCTCGCATCTCAGCCTGAAAACGTTTGTAACTTTGTTTTTATTTCTTCTAGATCAAGAGGAAAATAATTCAGACTCATGTATGGGGAAACATGCACCTCTGAGAGAACAGGATCGCTTTTTACCCATAGCCAACATTGCAAAGATCATGAAAAGGGCCATTCCTGAGAATGGAAAGGTATTTTTTTTAGTGTATATTTGAGTGTAAAGTTTCAATTTGTGGATCAGTAAAATTTTGCTGCTTACTGATGGGTCTAGAACAAAATTTATTATCTGTTATGTAAATGAGAATGAGTGTAAAATTTAATATTGTAACCGAAATGTGTAGGGGCTGTACAAAAACAAACAATAAAACAGCTATTACTATTTTTCATAGTGGACATTTGTTTTGATCTGAACTGAACCTTAATAATTTTACAATGTGACATATCGAGAAATTCACCATACATCAATATTTTTCATTATGAATAGCCTTCTGTAGTTTTGATAATTAGATGTAAAATCACAACCAACCCGCAGTTGCATAGTCATAAATGTGATTTACTTTTACAGATAGCAAAAGATGCAAGAGAATGTGTACAGGAGTGCATTTCCGAGTTCATTTCCTTTGTCACGAGTGAAGCCAGTGACCGGTGTCAAGTGGAAAAGAGGAAAACTATCAACGGAGAAGATGTGTTGTTTGCTATGAACACGCTCGGTTTCGACAATTACTTTGAACCATTGAAACTGTATCTGAAAAAATATAGAGAGATTGTCCTGTCACCGGTAAGTTAGTGCATTACTGAAAAGTTAACCCCACATATGCGGGAGCTAAAAAAAGTACTGCAGTATAGTCTCATCTGTTTTTATATGCACAAATTCTGCTGATTTAAATAAAAATACAAAAAGATAGCCTTAAATTTGGCACGGAGGGAGGATCCCGTGTCATAAGCATACAAAAGGTTTACAGTGAATTTATTCCCAGTGGCCATAAAAAGGAAGGAAAGCTAGTTCATGTTATAAAAAAAAAACTTAATTTACGAATCTTAGTGAAGTAAAGTAAAGTAAAATTTATTTTCCAAAATAGAGACAAATTACAATATTAGGAAATTCAATGACTCCACACTAGGCACTGCCTGTATCGTGGCAGCCAAAAAATATCAAAATAATGGTTACCATAAATTATGTAGTAATGTTAATAAAAGTGATTCAAGAAATTATTAATTGAAACCTAGTAAAATAATTCATTTGAATGAGACCATCATTTGGGTTTTCATTGTCAATTATGGAAATAAACAAGTTGAAAACTGTTGATATTCACATTTAGTTAAATACGTAAATAAATAGCATGGCGATTTTAGTTTTCTACACATTTTCTATTGTCTTGTTCTGTAAAAAATGTGTATGCACTCATTATCAGTTTCCTAAGGATTCCTTGATAAAAATATGCCTCCTTTTATTGCAGGTAACAATCCAAAAAATAAATAAGACTATAGTACTGTATGAAGGTAAGGAAAGATGATATTACAAGCTTTTAATATACTATTATAAGTGCAAGCTTGCAAGGTATTATGCATATTTAAAATGGACAATAATAGAAGTATAGTTGACAAAAATACACAAAATCAAAAACTTATCAATTGATCTTGAAATTTATAACTTAACCATTTTAACTTTTTCTTCAGACGCAACTCCAGAGCAAGTTGACAACGACAATGAAACACAAACAGAGACCACCGTAATATACACGTCATATCCAAAAGGGATGGATGAATTTACACTAGATTGAGACTCTGAGTGCTAAATATAACTAAAGGCTATTTTAGGGATTAAGATAAAACGAAACAAACTAGCCCGCTACTGTGACTGATGACCGGCGAACGGTTTCTCTGTTCATTGCTGGCTCAAGACGCTCATTGCTCAGTGGTTAACTGGGTAGACACGCGATGTATTATCAAATTTATAAAATCGGTTGTCTCCATCGGTCATGCGTCTGACGATTTGTGGCTAGTCTCGACACAGATGCTAATATGGAAATATGGAAAATAATATTATCTCTATTGATGCTGTAATTTAACCTCTTCACTGCCAAACAGTCACTCGCTACTGTCAACTTTATCTTGACAGATGAAAGTGGAGTGTTAACTGTATGTACTTCCCTTATATCAAGTCGTTAGCGGCTAAAAGGTCCGTGATTTAATATTGAGTACAATGGAAAGCAGTCCATGTAGGCTGGTTGAAAAAAGTTTTGGTGCGTTAAGTACAACACTTAAAACGTCGTGAGTCGTATTTGTTACACGAGCCAAAAGCGAGAGCATCTGGCGTCTGGTGTTCTTACTGTAAGGGTCACTAGTAAGGTGGTAAGTTAATTAGATTTGGATTACATTTTTGCCTACCAAAA
Source organism: Pandemis heparana (assembly GCA_963854515.1). NCBI lineage: Eukaryota > Metazoa > Arthropoda > Insecta > Lepidoptera > Tortricidae > Pandemis > Pandemis heparana. Next base: position 13,958,737 of record OY978010.1, on the reverse strand, counting down.
GTCATATTGTCTAAAGCTAGGACGTTCGCCACCGCATTCACTCTTTCTAACTTCATCCTTTGCCGTTTAGATGTAAAGGAATGGTGAATGTGATTGTGATTGTAAAAGTGTTTTTACAATATGGCCGCAGGCGACGTTAATTGTTGCGGGCAACAACTAGTCTAAGTTATTTCAAAGTAGCCCAAAAAGCTAAGAGAAAGTTTTTTAAAATAAGAAAAGAGCTAAGCTAAGATAAGCTGAACACTTTAGTACTTTGTCGTAGTGAACAACAATACTGGGACAGTTTGAAATGTTTCAAGACAGAGGACTCAATTATTCAGCTTCATATTTGATTTTCCTGTAAATTTTGTTTAAAATTATGTGACTGTAAAATAGTAAACCACGGCTATTTGTGTAATACTTTGACATGTATGTGTAAGATGTAACATAAGTATTGTTATAGAAATAGAACTTTACTATAGATATTGTTGTTTGAAGCAATTTTACACCCCAAGTTCGAAATTCGAATAATAATGAATTATGATTTGAAAAGGTACTTAAAAAAAACAGTGTTAATCATTACAGTTTAATAATTATTCATACTTAAACAATTTTTATTAGTTTACATTATTTATCTATCAATAAATTTTATTGGACGGAATGACGACAACCTTTCAAAACAGAATTTATTCCCTAAACTTATCTTTAATATAACTAGGGAGCGGCAACAGATATAAAAACTTATTTAACAGCATAATACCAACACTGAAGGCAAAACTGATACCCAAATTGAATTCCAAATTCAAATCTCCCGCCTGATTCAAATCGCCGTTGAAACTTCTCGATGTAAACCTTTCTGCTAGGAACGCTTTGCCACTGGCATAACGGCAATTTGCGTTCGATGTTGTGTTCAAATTGGAGGTGGTTTGGATGAGGTTCGTGATCGATGTACAGTTATCTGTGTCGCTGTATGGGAGGATGTTGAAGTCTGGCTGTTTGAACGTGTTTCTATGGAGGTAGATGGAGGCGTAACGCGTGTGGGTTAAGTAGGTCAGGTAATACAGCCAGTCCTCGTAACCTTTGTAGGATCTGTAACAAAACAAATGAGTAATAAAAAAGTTTCATTCATTAGGTCGACATACTAAAATTTTCGCTTTCGTCTTATTGTTACGAACGTGCCGAAAATAAGGTAAGTGTGTAGCAAATTTATTTCTACCCTCATTAATTTAAATGTATGTATTTTTTGTTGGAAATTAGGTACTAATTAATTGTTGAAGGTATAATAGCTGCATCTAACTGCCAACCTTCCCTAGTTGGAGAGGCACCATTAGAAAAAAGAATAAATCCTGACTGGCCAGTTGGATTTTTTAACGTTCATGATTTTAAAAAGTTTGAATTTGGCAACTTTTTTTTGAGGATTATTGATGCGGCCTAAATCAAAATCAAGTATGTTTCAGAATGTCTCACCGTAGCACGCCGCTAGCCAGCATAACGTACACGCATGTGATATATATGTTGACGATGCCAGCTATTAGTCCGTTTCGCACGAACATCATCACCGCCATAGCTTGCTGCTCGGCGAAGATATAGCAGGACCACAGGACCAGCGAGAAGTAGAGGTAATCAAGGCCTTCCGTCAGGTCCGCTAGGATCCTAGAAGAAAATAGCTTGAAGAGATACCAAGACGAACGGAGGGAGGATAAAGCACAGATAATATCATAGATTACGCAATTGCGTACTGTGCGTCTGAATTTTGAAAATAACTAAAAAAAACAGAATTTATGTGAAAGTAACATTTGAAATTTATGCCATGAGCTATTCGGTGATGGAAAACCTCGTGAGGACACAGACGTAATATTGACCGCGAGGAAATGGGTATACCTCTGGAGCAATTCAATGCTGTGTGAACCAATCCCTATTGGGCACGTGGGACACTACGTATGTAGCCCAAGACCTCTCATTCTGTGACGAAGCCTGTGCCCAGCATTGCGATGTACACGGTCTGGAGGTGACGAAGCTACACGCGTTTTGTTTTTGAGTCAGTTTGCACAAGTCCAAGAAAAAAATGTATATCCCTTAAAATCCCACTTCTGAAATCCTTATACTCACGGGTAGATGATTGCAGCAGAAGCGAAGGTGCTGATGAGGGAAAAGGGTAGCGAGACCAGGTTAGAAGAGAGCAACAAACTGGCCCCACTGTACAGCCCTTCCTGGCTCTCCTGGTAGTATCGTGTTCGGTAAGGACCATCTGCAAGATAACAGCAGGGTCGTAAGGTTTGGAAAATTGTTTGAGCATCTTAACTGTTTGCTTTAGATATTCATGATCAAGTTGATATTTAACTGTGATTATAGAAAATACTAGAAGAAAAATATATTTTTAAAATTCGAACTTTACTGTTATTCTGGCAACTGAACAACCTAAGGAATGTAGAAATATCAAACGATCGGGATTAAGAGCTTGATTTTTTTTAGCAAAAACCAAATTCGAGAAGTTAAAAAAAAAAAAACTATTGTTTTTTACACTATTGCACTTAGGACACTGATTTATACAATAGGGATAAAAAATACTCACACAAGCATATTGTGTTCATAATGCTGATGAAATACGTTCCGACCATGGCGTTGAATATTAATCCGCTTTTTGTTATAAATGCCCTTTGATAATCCTGAAAACATAACTTGGTGAAATGGTGTACGGTTCGAAGGACCATTTGGTCTTTTTAACCGGATTTAGTAATAAAAAAATGTAGGTACCTTGGCTTCGAAGTAAAAAGCCCACAGTATCAAGAAATACAAGGGCAGAGAGAACAGGCGCATGAACATTTGTTTCAAACCGTTTTTCTTTAAATTGAATATCGAAGCTAGCATCCTCCTGGAACCAAACGACAGATTATTACTTGTTTTATCGCAATAAAAGGTCCGTGTCCGCCATAGATATACATAGTTACTTCGTAAAGATAGGCCCAACGCTCACGAGTAATTCGTCCAATGCGGTGGTCCTAAAAGACCACCGTGCCTTAGTCTGTGCCAGGACGCCGTATCGTATCGTTAAGCTGTCAGTGTGTCAGAGAAAATGCCCAATTGCGCAGTAAGCGAATTGTTCGGACAGGCGTATCTTGACTTTTGATATCATTGGTGTCCGCAAATAGGCAACATTGTAGTAGTAATATTGAACAAGGTCCGACCAGCAAAACGATAGAATTGGTAGGTAGTTTAGTTGTTTTTGCACTACACTTACACATACAACATCCATATAGTCCTAGTCCCGCTAGGTTTCCCGTAGCCGAGCTGCATTTTATTCGGGTTGATGATGCGATGCTCGTTGACATTGCCCTGCATGATGGCTTGACCTTCCAGACGGAACTTCTCCACTAGTGCTGCGATCTGGTGGTTGGACTCAATGAACCGTTCGCGAGAGCGGCGGTCCACTGTCGACAGGCAAACTGGAAGAGTATATAAATGAATAAACAAGGCGCATTGCTGTGATTAGTTTTTACTAATAATATAAAAATTGATCAGTGTCTTAAAACGAGAGTTCAAAAAGCACAGAGATTGAAGAAAACCTGGTTGTCTGTAAAGTCGGTTTACGGATGATGGTTTTACGTGATAACGTCATAAAGAAACATTGATGAAAACTGCTAGCTCTGACGTCACGTCAGATCAGAAGAGAGATAGATGCATCACAAGCCGAACGCTTAGGCCGATCGTGCCTCTATCGCTTGTTCCGCGCTCTCGCTTGCACGCTCTGATGTCACGCGAAACGTGACACTTTCGTGCGTTCAGCCGATGTTCATCGATTTAAAAGATGTTATCACGTCAAAAAACAGGATTGGTACATCATTTCATGTAGGAATCCTGACTTGTGAACTAGTTGCGATAGATGGCGCCACACGCCACTAATGGCGTATGCAAGCGATAAAGTTTTTGGAAGATTCAGCTGGTGAATCAGTCACTTACGATAATACATCAACGGGTTTTCCAGTTGAGGGCAGGGGAAGCCGATGCTGCCGAAGTAATCTAACAGGTTCCTTGTCGGTCCAGCGTAGACTACATCTCCGAGACAGAGGTACACGACGCGATCGAGGAACGGGAAGACATCTGAAACGGGAGTTAGATTAGAAAATCTTTATGGATGCAGGGCTATGGCTTGAGTTTGTGGCAGACTAGGAATGGGTAAAAGATGCAGATAACAGACCCGTTACTTTCATTTTCTCTTCATAGGATCTTAATGATGCAAACAATTTAATGAGAGATTTTTATTAGGTAAGTATCTCATCTATTCTTTATGAAAAGTTACAGTTAGGTAAGCGCCTAATACAAATACCGTAACGAAATAAATGGGCAAATAATTATATCTCTACTGCGACGGCCCGGACTTTACAACTGGTAGAAAAAAAAACTGTTTTTGTCTATGAATTATATTTTTACACTTTACTATATATACCCTTGACAAATAAAAAAATTATATTTGTTTATGCGTTGTATGCTATTTTAAAATATAAATATCTCTACTAGTCCACTGACCCGGCCTAGTAAGAAAACAGCTGTGAAAACACAATTTAAAACCATAAAAGAACGATGGCGCCCGAAACCCAAACCGCACTGGACACGTTAACGGTAAAATTAACATAACAATAACGCGCGCGTTTGTGTATTGTTAGTTTAAAACACGTTAATTTGTGTAATTAAACCGAATTAAACAGCTGTGTAGGAATGCGATTACTGTTATGCCTATTTTGATGAGTTATAATAAAAAACTGCCATTAGGTAAAATTTTATTGTAAAACTTTGAGATCTTGACAATAATTGACGCTAAAACGTTATCATGCCGTAGCTACAATTCTTCTTTGAAATTTTGGTTCCCAAAGTATGCATAATTTACTACTAAACTGTTACCGTTCTATTCCTCCGAACTGTTACCTCGTTTCCGGGTCTAGGATCTATCTCGAGCCTATATACGTCCCACTGCTGGGCACAGGCCTCCTCTCAGAATGAGAGGGCTTGGGCTATAGTTCCCACGCGGGCCCAGTGCGGATTGGGAACTTCACACACACCATTGAATTGCTTCGCAGTTGTGTGCAGGTTTCCTCACGATGTTTTCCTTCACCGAAAAGCTCATGGTAAATTTCAAATGAGATATCGCACATAAATTCCGAAAAACTCAGAGGTGCGAGCCCGGGATTCGAACCCACGACCCTCTGCTTAAGAGGCCACAGGTCAAAACACTGGGCTACCACGGCTTCTAGGATGAAGAACATTTATTTTTACTATTGTTTTGGAGACCTTTTTTTACTTATATTCGAGATTTTTTTTGCCACTAGCGCCTGATACCTATTTTGAATATAAATGATACATACCAGATCTAGGCTTCTCCATAGTGAGTATGATGGCGGTGGAGTATTTCTTGGCTGCGTTGGACAGTATGGAGATGATCAGGTAAGTGTTCAGTGGATCCAGGTCCCAGGTTGGCTCGTCCAGCAAAAGTATCACTGGAAGAAATAATAACATCACCATCGTAATAGAGACAACTAAAAAACAAGTGCCTACGTCAAGTCTTGGCATTAGGTTGTCAAAGCGGACCCCAGGCACTGAGCCGTGGCAAATGCCGGGAAAAACGCTATCAACCGACTTCAGAACTTACACGGATCTCTAATGAGTTGCACGCCGATAACCAGTCGTCTGTATTCGCTCTTAGTCAAGGTTGTCACGCATTTGTGTGCTACCTGGAAAATAATGTCAAAGTCATTTCTTTCACTCAATTTTCCAACGCGGCCGTTACCAACTAAGACAGGCAGAAAAGAAAGAATTTAAGAAAAAGCGAAGAAACTGGAAGCTGCTGAAGACTAGCATGCCTCTGGTCAGTTGCTACTAAAAGGAGGAAACTACAATTATTTATGTAATTGATTTTATACCTGAGACAGCGCTAAGTCAGCCATGACCTGTTTCACCTTCGAAGATTTGAGGTAACCTGATACCTAGAATAAGAAATAACAAATAGTTTTTTGTATCTAATTTTCGGTGTTGAGACCTCTGGTCCATGGGTTCTAGAGCTATTAGCCTCTTCAAAGAGATTTCGAATAGGCTAATGGGACGCTACGGGTGACCGCAGTGCTGGCAGCTTATTTCTTGGACAGCGTATTAGTATACGTGCCGGCACGTAAGTGTAGCGATGACGAGTCACGTGGAGGGGATCTGCGCACCCTCGGATACCGTATTTTATACTTCTGCGCATACAAGGTCATCGCTAGACTTACGTGCCGGCACTTATATCGCTATCCAAAGGGGAAATGCTGCCGCGTCTGCGGCCTCTCCTTTTTAATTATTTTTTAAGATCAGTTTTAGTTAAGTTATTAATTTGTTGTTAGTTAGCAATTTCATTTTATTCATCATCTTATGTTTATTCCAATGAAGTTATTAAGATATGGAAAGATCAAAATTATGAGGCTGGCCATAGTTAATATAGCCGGCTATAGATAAGTTGGGACCAACGGCACGAGAGCATTCGTGTTGCGGTTGGAGTCAGATGTGTTGCCATAATTTTATAGCCCTTATTGCCACTAATTGGTTATTCTACCTATACTGCCATCCTGCTAGGGCCTTACCGTGACGTCTTAATGCGATTCAGTTTAGGTTCGCTCGCTGTCAGATTCATACTAAAAGTGACAGCTAAAACATGAACCGAGTCGGATTTAGGACGTCATGGCAAGGCTCCTGTTACCTTTACGTAACTGGTAGTTACACTACTGTACCTTAGTGAGCGAGAGTGCCAGCGTCTGCTGTACACTGAGGCCTGGTAACAGCCTGGTGGAGTGCCGCACCAGCGCGCAGGAGGTCTTGAACTGGTCTTCTTCAAGTGGGACTCCTTCTAGGAGGATGTGGCCTTTGGAAGCCACGCGGCGGGCGATCACGTCGAGGAGTGCTCGCTTGCCGCTGCCTGGTGAAGAGGTTGTGTAGGAATCTTAATCAAGCAGCAGTGTTTGAGGTTGACAAGAGATAGTTCTGATAGTAAATTTTAGAAAAAGTATTGAATTGTACGAAAAAATGCGAAGTTCCTTAATGGACTTTTCTAGACATGGGGAAAAGCGTTACATTTTGATATCAGTGACTGACGATCCCGTTCCAAAAAAGTCACCGTGAAAAGTCACCGTGACTTTGTCACGCCTGTTACTCGTGTCACTGCATGATATTTGTGTCAACGTTATTTTTGTCACACTGTTATTTCATCGTGATTTTGTCACGCCGGTTACTCATATCACCATATGATATTGTCGCAGTGCTATTATGACGTGATTTTGTCACACCGTTATCACACAAGTAGTTGATCCAAAATAACCTTTACACTTTTACAGGCTTAGAATTGTCGCACATTATAAGTAAAAAATAAATACATTTGGGAAATTAGTTTATAGTCATCATAATCATCACAATCATCATCATGTCATCATCATCATCATCATAATCATCATCATATCCATCATCATCATCATAATCATCATCACAATCATCATCATGTCATCATCATCACAATCATCATCATCATCATCAACATAGCCATTATCATCATCATAATCATCATCACCATCGTCATAACCATCATCATCATCATCATCATCATCATCATCATTATGGACGGTGTTCATCTTTTTCATGTGTTTTATGTAGGTACAATAAAGAGTTATACATACATACATACATAACATACATCCTTTTCTACGAGTATGCTTCATTAAAACAACTCTGACACGGATGAGTGTGCAAGCATTCATAATTTTATCGCTGTCTCACTCGCTCTCAGCCAGCAGGCATCATCCGATGTTCGCCACGAAGTTCCGAATCCGAACACTCCCGACTAAGCCCGATTAGAGCCGAGTCACGTCACAGTCAGTCACTGTCACTGCATCGCGTCTCGTCACTGCTTGCGCTAGGCGCTAGGAAGGAACAGTAAGGAACGTATGTGATTTTGTAACGTTGTTATTTTGTGAAAAGTCACAGTGACACGTTTTGAAGGCGAGTCACGGTGACTTTGTCACCGTGACGTTATTTAACCCCCATGTCTAGACTTTTCTGGTGAAATAAAAGTACTGACAGGATCTTTTTAGGGTTCCGCACCTCGAAAGGAAAAAGCGGAACCCTTATAGGATCACTTTGTTGTCCGTCCGTCCGTCTGTCTGTCAAGACCCTTTTTCTCAGGAACGCGTGGAGGTATCAAGCTGAAATTTATTTCAAATACTCAGGTCTACTGTCCCTTGAATCTTTGAAAAAATCAAACTTCTAAGCCAACGCAATCAAAAGATACAGCCGTTTATGCCGCCCGAAACTCGCACGCAAGGGAATCAAAACCTACAGGGTATCCCGTGAACTCAGAATTTTGAAATTTGGTACGAAGCAACTCATAGCACAGATAAAGGAAAAATTGCGAAAACCGTAATTTTTTTATGTCTGTCTGTCTATGTAAGTAACCAATATAAAATGACTTCACACTGCATACATTTTGCTTAGGAGCAGGGCTCTGCTTACACTGGATTTTATGTTAACACGGCTCGCACTATGTCGGTTTTTTTTTAGGTAATCCCTGTCGCCAGTTACGTTGCAATCGAAATTCAAACCGTCACTGTCGACTACCGTCAGTAGGTACTGCAAGAGCAATACTGAAGTATAGTAGTTCGAATATATTCTCCTGAAGTCTTTATTAAAATCAACGATTAAAAATTCTTACCCTTGGAGCCGAGTATCGCGGTGACCTCCCCGCTGTGGGTTGTGAAGGAGACATCCTTCAATATGATCCCGGTCTTCACTCCGCCGGTGATGCGCTGGAACAGGCTGCCTGGCTCCACCTGCATCATCATCAATATCATCATGATTGACGACCGGATAGCCCAGTAGTTAGAGAACCTGACTATGAAGCTTGAGGTCCCGGGTTCGATCCGCGGTCGGGGCAGATATTTTTAGATGTTAAATGTTTACCAAGTGCGCGTTTGCGTAGCCCTATCCTTTTGTTGTTTTAGGAAAAGAAATGAGGTACTTAAACAATCTTGACAATATATTTTTATCGAAAAACACTTCCAGGGATTTTTAATTGACAACATTTCATATTTCTGAGCCTATAATTTTAATGGTTCTCTGTATTCTGTTTGAAAAGATGAACATGCTGACAGTTTAATTTTTTCGCTAGGGTTTGTATTTAATTTATTATTAATTTATTAATTTTTGCTTATTCTAAAAGGGCGTAACTCCGATACTATCACAGAATAGACACTTATCCTTTTGTCTTTTCTGTATAGAAAAAAAACTGACGTCAATTTCAAATTGTCAATGTCAGGCCTTATTCTCCGATATTCGATTTTCGAGGTTCGCTTCGTGCTGTTCCGCTCATACTAATATAGTCATTAACTTGAGAGTGAGAGAGAAGGTATGCAACGAACTTCAAAAATAGAATTTCAGAGTTGCCCCCCTTGTACTTTGAAGTTGTCATATACAAAATTATGGTCGCTTATTTTTTCTCGTGAAAAAGGCAAAGGTGTTTCACCTATCCTGTGGTAGTTTTGGTAAAATTAGGACATATTTTTAATTAATTCTTATTTTTTATAATAAGCGATATTAAAATTATATAAACATATTGCAGTGATCAGGAGGCAAAATGCTTTCGAACCATATATACATTTTCAGGTGTTATAAAAATGAAATGTTGTCAATTGTAATGTAACTTGCTGTTATTTATTTTATAAAAATGTTTTTCAATAAAAAGCCATGTCAAGATTGTTTACCTTATTTCTTTTGCTAAAATTGAGTATGAATGAGTAATAATATGAAAGTGTACCTAATAGTTTAAATGCTTGGCGAAGTTCGATTGTATGTACCTGTGTACTTGCATCTGTATGCACACAGCCTCAATTTGCGGTTCGTAAAACTCCGTCTTAAGTTTAATTGTTTATCTTATACGTGTACTAGCTGTTGCCAGCGACTTCGTCTGCAAAGAATTCGTTTATCGCTATCCCGCGGGAACTACGCTATTTTCCAGGATAAAAAGTAGCCTATGTGCTATTCCAGACTTTTCTCTATCTATGTGCCGAATTTCATCCAGTAGGCTTATTGTCTAACTCGCTCGCAATCGCCATCGTGTTCATTTTGACAGTTCATGTATGGGCTGACAATTGGCATCGGAATCAGCTAGCTGTCACATTCATACAAGAACTGTCAAAATGAACGCGATGGCGATTGCGAGCGAGTTACACAATAAGCCTACAGATCCGTTGGGCCGTTCTGGCGTGATTGAGTAACAAACAAACATCCATCCATCCATCCATCCATCCATCCATCCATCCATCCATCCATCCATCCATCCATCCATCCATCCATCCATCCATCCATCCATCCATCCATCCATCCATCCATCCATCCATCCATCCATCTATCCATCCATCCATCCATCCATCTATCCATCCATCCATACTTTCGCATTTATAATATTAGTTAGATTAATAATGTATCATGAGAATCGTACCCATTTCTCAAATCTGTTACAACTGAACAACTCAAAATCTAAGGGACCGTGAGTACCTATCTCCCATACAAAAGATATCAACGGGCCCAGCGAACAACAATAGGGGGCCTTACCACGACGTCTTCAAGCGACTCAATTCCGATTCAATTTAACGATTCAGCTGTCATTTTTGACACTTAGTATGGAAAAAAAAAAGCCGTGGTAGCCTAGTGGTTTGACCCGTGGCCTCTCAAGCAGAGTGTCGTGGGTTCAAATCCCGGGCTCGAACCTCTGAGTTTTTCGGAATTTATGTGCGAAAATTACATTTGTAATTTGCCATGAGCTTTTCGGTGAAGGAAAACATCGTGAGGAAACCTGCACACATCTGCGAAGAAATTCAATGGTGTGTGTTAAGTTCCCAATCCGCACTGGACGCGCGTGGGAACTATAGCCCAAACCCTCCAATACACGGAGGGGCCTATGCCATGAGGCACGCCGAATTTCGCGACAATTTAATAAATAAATACAAAAATAAACGACAATAACAACAACAACAACAACAACATGTATTTACTGAAATTGAAGCGAATTCGGAATAAAAAGGCTTATAAATAAATAAATATGGATCTGACAGCGAGCGATCCAACTTTGGTTCGGAATTGAATCACATTAAGACGTCAAGGTAAGGCCCCAGTATTTCGTAAAAGAAAAAAATCCTGTAAGTACAAAAAAATAAGAAAAGGAAGAAGATTCAATTGACACCAATTTGACCTAGTCCCAAACGAAGCAACGATTAAACAGAAAGATAAATTCATAATAAACATCTGGAGAACTAACGTTCGTATTTAACAATCGCCTAATCTCATAATAACCACTGACCAAATCCGATCTTTCATAGTACGGTTTCGTGTTAAAAATATGTCAAATCAAAGTAAATTAAGCAAGTAACGTCGCGGTATAAACGAAGGCTGCTTTACATAAACACCCGAACAAAAATTAAGTCCACGAAAAGCAATCAACTTAAAACTTACTTGTCCAGAATGAAACACATTGTACAACTCCAACATATAATTCCCCCCCGCCATTTTAACCACTTTAAAGTTAAATTAAACCTTTAAAATGCACGATAAACATTTAAAAATGCATTTTTAACCGACACAACCTTCCCCTGCTTAACTTTTCGCTAACTAACCACCTGTAGTTAACTTCAAGCTTAACTTTTAGTAATGCGACGTTGCCAGCTCGACTTGTGACTAACTTAAGTTGGCTAACTGTACTTAAATTTTATAGTAGTTCTTAATCAAGCGATTTTGAAACCTATGTAGGACGTGTTAAGCGGTTTTCTGAGTGCAAATGTCCGATGCGCTTGTTAAGGAGAAGTTAGTAAGTTTAGTAGGTAGTATGCATTCTCTATGAGATTATATTTCACTCATAATTTTACAGGTAGGATCTTGTGATGCACTGGGCCCGCGAGGGGATTAGAGTCCAAGCTTTCTAATTGTGAGAGTGAGAGGCTTGTGCCCAGCAGTGGGACGTATATAGGCTGGAGATGATGAAGATCTTGTGAAGGGTCCGTCCGGATACTTCCACCTTCCTCGCTAATCCTGCCGCGAAGTAGCAGTGCTTGCGTTGCTATCTTCCGGCATGAAGAGCAGGTAAAACAGTCAGTGAAGTAACTGGCCGGTGAGGATCCTCTATGTTAGCCTTTTAGGCTAGCAAGGCGTCCGCAATACTTTGGTGTTGCGGATGCCCATAGCCAGTGGTGATTGCTACTATCAGGTGACCCACTAGCTTGCTTGCCTTCCTAGTTGTATTATAAACTAAATCCAATTGCAAAAAAAAGTCTTAGAAAAATTACACAGGTACGAGAGAAAAGTAGGCCTATTTTGTTGTGGAATAAAGATAAAAACGTAGCCCCATTTCGAAGTCGCTATTAGCTACGTAAACGTAATTGTTCTTTGACCCATGGGTCTTTATTTCGTTCCTATTCGTCAAAGACTTCGCCTTAACATCTCATTTTCCAAACATTTCCTAAGCGACGTTGCCACAAAGCCTCGGGAGCCTATCTGTTTCCTTTTTTCGCACCACACAACCAAACGACGCCCACACATACGCACCAACTCATATTCCATGCATTCCAGCGATCACTCATCTCTCTCACACCGATACAATACGTCAAAGTGAGAGAGGGAACGCTACATGCGCAGTGTCACTGACTGCTCAGTCGTACTCGGTCGCAGCGGACGGCGGTATGGCAAAAGCCTGACAACTTTTAAAATCGAAACGAACAAATTCATGAAATAAAGGTTCATTTAAAAAAAATTAAAAGACCCTTTTGCGTGTTTGAGTGTTTTTTAATTCTGGCAGTTAGTGTGTTCAGTGGGTTTTAGTGAGTTTTATTTATTTTGGAGTACCGTTCGCTGAATAGGTAAGTTGACACTGTATGGTGTTTTTATGTAGAACTGTAGAATGTTACCGGTTTTGCTTTTATACTGGTAAAACCTATTTAAATACATGCTGATTCTAAGGCTGTTTTGTCAGTGAAAGATTTTGTTGATTTGCATTGTTATCTATGCTTCATACCTAGCTTAGTTAGTTGAACTTGTGTTATACATAGAATATTTAACATGTCTCGGGTCCTATTACCCTTGTTACTAATACTTTGTCCGCGTAAAAAATGGAAGTAGCTCCTCTTAGGGCTTGCAGGTGACCCGTCTGCTCGTTTGCCGCCTCTTAAAAAAAAACCTTTATTGAAGAAACTCTCTCGAAAGCTATTTTTAACTCAACTATTTGAATTAAATTAAACACGTTACGTTGATTCATAACCAAGTTACGGACAATAAAGCATGTACTCACGAAGACTAAACTTTAGAACAAAAAGAGCCGCATGTTTAAGGCGAAGGGATAGGCAAATGACCTTGCCCGTTTGAGACATGGCAAGCAGTCCGATCAACGCGACATCTGTTAAATAATCGACGCGTGAACTCGATGCGAATGGGCGCGGGCTGATGGATTGAAATATTGCACTGTGATGTTAGTAGATGGCGCTTGTTTCAGTTTTCCGATTGCCTTACACAGACACAGCATAATGTTCAAATCAGATTTCGCAAAAATAATAAAAATTGAAACATTTCGGCATTCGTAACGTGGCCTTAAAGTCTTGTTACCTTGGGCTCTGTCTGCTCCGCAAGGAATAAAGACGTTATTTATGTATGTATGTATGTGATATTATACATGAGAAAGTTTGTGACGATGTGAGTGAGTGTGAAATGTTTGTTTCTTCTTTTTTTTTATGTGAATAGGAAGGTAAACGAGCAAGTGGGTCACCTGATGGTAAGCGATCACCACTGCCCATAGACACCCGCAACCCCGGAGGGATTGCAGATGCGTTGCCATGCCAACCTAGAGGACTTAGATGAAATGTCTCTGCATGAAATTTGGAACGAAGACAGTTGGTACCCTAGATTAAAACAGGCTACTTTTTATCACAGAAAATTGCAGTTTCCGCGGGATAGTGATGAACGTGACGTCAAAGGTGTCCAGAGTCTGTCTGGAGTCGCAACGTAAATTATTATTGCAGAATAAAGTAAAACTTGAACGTGTGCGGGAAAGGTACAGAATAAGGTGTAGTTTTTCCAATGATTATTTTCAAAACCGATATCTGAGGGTCCGAGAGGTCCCCAAACATAAATCCGTTATCAAAAATGAAAAAGATGGCCGCCATTTTGAATTCTTTAAGTTTTGAAACGATTATTTTCAAAATCGATATCTGAGGGTCCGAGTGGTCGTCAAACACAAATCTGCTATCGAAAATAAAAAAACTGACCGCCATTTTGAATTCTTTACTTTTTGAACCGATTGTTTTCAAATTCGATATCTGAGGATCCGAGTGGTCTTCAAACATGAATCCGTTTTTAAAAATGAAAAAAGTGGCCGCCATTTTAAAAACTTTTGTTTTTGGACCGATTGATTTCAAAATCGATATCTGACGATCCGAGTAATTCCCAAACACGTATCCGTTAGATAAAATGGAAAAAGTGACCGCCATTTTGAAATCTCTAGTTTTTGAACCGATTGTTTTCAAAATCGATATCTGAGGGTCCGAGTGATTCCCAAACACGTATCCGTTATATAAAATGGAAAAAGTGACCGCCATTTTGAAATCTCTAGTTTTTGAACCGATTGTTTTCAAAATCGATATCTGAGGGTCCGAGTGGTCCCCAACCATGAATCCGTTATCAAAAATGAAAAAAGTGGCCGCCATTTTGAAATCTTTAGTTTTTGGACCGATTGTTTTCAAAATCGATATCTGACGATCCGAGTGGTTCCCAAACACGTATCCGTTATATAAAATGGAAAAAGTGACCGCCATTTTGAAATCTTTACTTTTTGAACCGATTGTTTTAAAATTCGATATCTGAGAGTCCGAGTGGTCCCCAAACATGAATCCGTTTTTAAAAATGAAAAAAGTGGCCGCCATTTTGAAAACTTTTGTTTTTGGACCGATTATTTTCAAAATCGATATCTGACGATCCGAGTGGTTCCCAAACACGTATCCGTTATATAAAATGGAAAAAGTGACCGCCATTTTGAAATCTTTACTTTTTGAACCGATTGTTTTAAAACTCGATATCTGAGGATCCGAGTGGTCCCCAAACATGAATCCGTTTTTAAAAATGAAAAAAGTGGCCGCCATTTTGAAAACTTTTGTTTTTGGAACGATTGTTTTCAAAATCGATATCTGACGATCCGAGTGATTCCCAAACACGTATCCGTTATATAAAATGGAAAAAGTGACCGCCATTTTGAAATCCTTAGTTTTTGAACAGATTGTTTTCAAAATCGATATCTGAGGGTTCGAGTGGTCCCCAAACATGAATCTGTTATCAAAAATGAAGTGTCCGCCATTTTGAAATCTTTAGTTTTTAGATTGATAGCTTTCAAAATCGATATCTGAAGATCCGAGTGTTCCCCAAACATAAACCCGTTATCAAAAATGGAAAAAGTGGCCGCCAGCTCAGATATCGATTTTGAAAACAATCTGTTCAAAAACTAAACATTTCAAAATGGTGGTCACTTTTCTATTTTATATAACGGATACGTGTTTGGGAACCACTCGGATCGTAAGATATCGATTTTGAAAACAATCGGTCCAAAAAGTAAAGAATTCAGAATGGCAGCCAGTTTTTTTTATTTTCGATAGCAGATTTGTATTTGACGACCACTCGGACCCTCAGATATCGATTTTAAAAATAATCGGTCCAAAACTTAATGATTTCAAAATGGCGGCCACTTTTTTCATTTTTAAAAACGGATTCATGTTTGGGGACCACTCGGATCCTCAGATATCAATTTTAAAAACAATTGATCCAGAAAGTAAAGAATTCAAAATGGCGGCCAGTTTTTTTCATTTTCGGCAGCAGATTAGTGTTTGACAACCACTCGGACCCTCAGATATCGATTTTGAAAATAATCGGCCCAAAACTTAAAGATTTCAAAATGGCGGCCACTTTTTTCATTTTTGATAACGGATTTATGTTTGGGGACCTCTCGGACTCTCAGATATCGGTTTTGAAAATAATCGGTCCAAAAACTTAAGATTTCAAGATGGCGGCCACATTTGTTATTTTTGACAACGGATTCATGTTTGGGGACCACTCGGATCCTCAGATATCGATTTTGAAAACAATTGGTCCAGAAAGTAAAGAATTCAAAATGGCGGCCAGTTTTTTTCATTTTCGGCAGCAGATTAGTGTTTGACAACCACTCGGACCCTCAGATATCGATTTTGAAAATAATCGGCCCAAAACTTAAAGATTTCAAAATGGCGGCCACTTTTTTCATTTTTGATAACGGATTTATGTTTGGGGACCTCTCGGACTTTCAGATATCGGTTTTGAAAATAATCAGTCCAAAAACTAAAGATTTCAAAATGGCGGCCACTTTTGTCATTTTTGACAACGGATTCGTGTTTGGAGACAACTCGGATTCTCAGATATCGATTTTGAAATCAATCGGTCGGAAAACTAAAGATTTCAAAATGGCGGCCACTTTTTTCATTTTTGATAACGGATTTATGTTTGGGGACCTCTCGGACTCTCAGATATCGATTTTGAAAATAATCGGCCCAAAACTTAAAGATTTCAAAATGGCGGCCACTTTTTTCATTTTTGATAACGGATTTATGTTTGGGGACCTCTCGGACTCAGATATCGGTTTTGAAAATAATCAGTCCAAAAACTAAAGATTTCAAAATGGCGGCCACTTTTGTCATTTTTGACAACGGATTCGTGTTTGGAGACAACTCGGATTCTCAGATATCGATTTTGAAATCAATCGGTCGGAAAACTAAAGATTTCAAAATGGCGGCCAGTTTTTTCATTTTCTATAGCAAATTTGTGTTTCACGACCACTCGGACCCTCATATATCGATTTTGAAAATACTCGGTCCAAAACTTAAAGATTTCAAAATGGCGGCCACTTTTTTCATTTTTAAAAACGGATTCATGTTTGGGGACCTCTCGGACTCTCAGATATCGGTTTTGAAAATAATCGGTCCAAAAACTAAAGATTTCAAAATGGCGGCCACTTTTGTCATTTTTGACAACGGATACGTGTTTGGAGACAACTCGGATTCTCAGATATCAATTTTGAAATCAATCGGTCGGAAAACTAAAGATTTCAAAATGGCGGCCATTTTTTTCATTTTCGATAACGGATTTATGTTTGGGGACCTCTCGGACTCTCAGATATCGGTTTTGAAAATAATCGGTCCAAAAACTAAAGATTTCAAGATGGCGGCCACTTTTGTCATTTTTGACAACGGATTCATGTTTGGGGACCACTCGGATCCTCAGATATCGATTTTGAAAACAATTGGTCCAGAAAGTAAAGAATTCAAAATGGCGGCCAGTTTTTTCATTTTCGGTAGCAGATTTGTGATTGACAACCACTCGGACCCTCAGATATCGATTTTGAAAATAATCGGCCCAAAACTTAAAGATTTCAAAATGGCGGCCACTTTTTTCATTTTTGATAACGGATTTATGTTTGGGAACCTCTCGAACTCTCAGATATCGGTTTTGAAAATAATCAGTCCAAAAACTAAAGATTTCAAAATGGCGGCCACTTTTGTCATTTTTGACAACGGATACGTGTGTGGAGACAACTCGGATTCTCAGATATCAATTTTGAAAACAATTGGTCCAAAAAGTAAAGAATTCAAAATGGCGGCCAGGTTTTTCATTTTCAGTAGCAGATTTATTTTTGACGACCACTCGGACCCTCAGATATCGATTTTGAAAATAATCGGCCCAAAAAACAAAGATTTCAAAATGGCGGCCACTTTAATTTGACATTTTTGATAACGGATACGACACGATCAATTTTGAAATCAATCGGTCGGAAAACTAAAGATTTCAAAATGGCGGCCATTTTTTTCATTTTCGATAACGGATTTATGTTTGGGGACCTCTCGAACTCTCAGATATCGGTTTTGAAAATAATCGGTCCAAAAACTAAAGATTTCAAGATGGCGGCCACTTTTGTCATTTTTGACAACGGATTCATGTTTGGGGACCACTCGGATCCTCAGATATCGATTTTGAAAACAATTGGTCCAGAAAGTAAAGAATTCAAAATGGCGGCCAGTTTTTTCATTTTCGGTAGCAGATTTGTGATTGACAACCACTCGGACCCTCAGATATCGATTTTGAAAATAATCGGCCCAAAACTTAGATTTCAAAATGGCGGCCACTTTTTTCATTTTTGATAACGGATTTATGTTTGGGAACCTCTCGAACTCTCAGATATCGGTTTTGAAAATAATCAGTCCAAAAACTAAAGATTTCAAAATGGCGGCCACTTTTGTCATTTTTGACAACGGATACGTGTGTGGAGACAACTCGGATTCTCAGATATCAATTTTGAAAACAATTGGTCCAAAAAGTAAAGAATTCAAAATGGCGGCCAGGTTTTTCATTTTCAGTAGCAGATTTATTTTTGACGACCACTCGGACCCTCAGATATCGATTTTGAAAATAATCGGCCCAAAAAACAAAGATTTCAAAATGGCGGCCACTTTAATTTGACATTTTTGATAACGGATACGACACGTGTTTGGAGACAACTCAGATCCTCAGATATTGATTTTGAAATTAATCGGTCGAAAAACTAAAGATTTCAATATGGCGGTCTTTTTTATTTTGATAACGGATCCATGTTTGGGGACCACTTGGACCTTCAGATATCTTTTTTTTTTCTTTCTAATGATATACATATACATACATTGGAGTACTACTTGCCTAAATATCAAAAATTTTCATGCAGTAATTCCAACCAAAATCCTATTTCCCATGCTTATTCGCTAAACAGCAAGTAAGTATCAAACCAACCTGCCACTAAGTTCCCAAAAAACGGATTGAAAATAATCACTTTTAACTTAATATAGGTATTATACGTGCGAAGCGAACGAGTACGACTTTTTGAAGCACTGTTTCGCGCCTATTCTGTGACTCAAACAACATGCTTAGCCAAACCAATATGAAAAAACGCGAAGCGAATGTTGGCAACGTCGCGTCGCTTACGCACTGCCGCCACCGAGCGAACATGCAACGTTGCTTTTTCCTTATTTTTTTCATACGTCTTATCCAAATTATTTTTTTATTTATTTATCTATATATTTTTAATTTATTTTTATGAACATTTTTGGTTTTATCTTAATAATTTATTTCACTGTTTTATCTTTTTAACATTTTTTTGGTTTACGAATTTTTTTGTACATCGAAAAGCGCCTGATTGAATGTGCGGGCAAATATTGCGTTCGCCCTTTTCACAAGTTCAGGGCAGTACTACTCTCTAAAGCCTTATTTGTTGGCTAATTGAAGCAAACGCACCGTGGAATTTTAATTATGAGTTACTAGAGTAACCTCGTCGAGATTGGTAGCAAACAGATTTGTTTCACCCGAGCAAAAGTTGTACAAAATATTGTCGAGACTCTTAGAGCAAACGAATTTATGTAGTAACTACGACATTAAGGAATATGTTTTCGCCGGTGAATTCTAATTCAAGACATGTTTTATAGAATGTGCAGTTTTCAAAACTCCAAATTGTGTATTATCGCCATAAAACATGCACAAAAACAACCAATTTATGAGCTTTTGCCTATCCCTTCGCCTTAAGTACCAAATGGGGGATCAAGCGGCAGCAATCATCATCATAGTAAACTATAATTTTAATTTTAAGTGGTTTGCTGCCGCACTCGAAGATAACTATTTAGTATTTACATACATAATCAATATATACCTAAACTAAGGTCCTTGCCCACGTCAACAAATAAAAAAACAATTGACATGAGAAAGTTTTAAAATCGGAGTTTAGACATTAATTTTAAACATAAATTAACTAAACTTAATAAAGATGAAATAACGACTGTTAACTATAATACAGTAGTCCATTTAATTTGACTTTACAATAAAAACAACATGTAATTTAAGTCATAACAAAACCGCGTTTATTATAAATCATTAAGCGGATGCGGTTAAAATTGCACAATTGAAATAACTTATTTGGTAATGAAAGAGGAAACTGACAGAAAGGAACAACGAAATACATAGATACATATCTAGTAGACATGTCTAAGATATGAATTAGTTACATTTGTAGAATTAATTTATTGCTGATAGACGGGTTCCTTTACAACTATGCCAAAATAGAAGCAAAATAGAAATTGGAACGTAAATGAACGAACACACGTCTCTGACGTTTTTTTTTCGTCCAAAACGTGCACCAGGCGCTCTTAACCATAAACTAAATTTATATGAGAACCCCGATCATATAGCTCATTTGAAACATTATCTTGTCAACTTGAAGTACCAATTTTCAAAGATAGTTGTAACCCAACTCGACCTCTAATACCTACTGCGCTTGTTTATGGTGTTTATAAAAATACATGCAAACGAAAAAAGAATAAGTAAATAATAAACCACTTACTTTTTGAAATCAAGAGTGGAATTTTGGTTCAAAATTTAAGTTAGAGACAGTGGATGGTTGCCGTTTAAGTATTTTTGTTGCGAACGTAACGTAAAACGTTACGTTATCGAGTCACGATAACTCAGACCCTTTGGAGTCACGAACCGTAGTACATTATGCATATTTACCTAAGTAAAAGTAAAAAGAAAGTCAGATTAAGCAGATAGTTCGAGTGTAAACGACGAACTGCCTAAATCTATTTCCGACGTCTTTGGTCTTCTTTTTAGAGGATTCATTTTAATATAACTCTTTCGTTGAGCTCTTTTCTTTCCCGTTTTATCCGTTTATACCTACTGTCACTGGGCCCATAACCTGTAACAAATTTTGTGAAAAAATTTAATACAACCAAAAATTTGTATAATACATAATATGTACAAGCACATAAATTGTTTATACCTGCTTTGTTTTGCATGAATCCTACTAATATTATAAATGCGAAAGTTTGTGAGTGAAGATGTGACGATGTGAGTGAGTGTGTATGTTTGTTCCTTTTTCACGCTAAAACAACTGGACGGATTTGTATAAAATTTGGAACGAAGATAGCTGGTACCCTAGATTAAAACATAGGCTACTTTTTATCCCGGAAAATTGATTAAGTTCCCGCGGGATAGCGATACACGTATCAATTGCTAATTTTACGCGGACGAAGATGCTAGGTATATTTAACCACGAAGGTAACGAATAATTGATTTTGAACTATAGTAATAGACACAATTTTGACAAATTCGGAGTTTTAACCTTTTTGAAGTCAGTTGACAAATTTTCCCACAGCACAAATCAACCCTGTGAATTACCGAACAAAACAGCAAAAAGTTAAGACAATTTTCAATGTAAACGAACTCTATAAGGATACGATGACTCAGTCAAAAGCATCAGAGCATTCAAAGCGAATGGATCCGAGGAATTTGCTGACAAAATGTAAAAACGGAACATCCTTCCTCATTGGATAATTGAAAATTGCGTATACTTACCTAATAGTTTCACAGAAAATGGCATTATATATTTTGAACTATTATACCATTATACATTTTGAACTTTATATATTCTGATCCGCTTAATGACACCAAGCAGCGTTGACGTTGAGGTGATGTTATAGCGTTCAAATCGTGGTTCGAATGGACATTGGGCACCAGAGATCTGCAACATTTACCTACTCGTACAGTACTTACCAGTTAGAACTGACCCGGAATATTTCTGCAGTCATTTGAGTTAGTTTGATTGACTCCCGTCAAGATTTTACGTCGTAATTTTTGATTTTAAATTAAATCCTGCCGCTAAGCAGCAGTGCTTGCACTGCTGTGTTCCGGTGTGGAGAGTAAGACAGCCGGGGAAATTACGGGCACAAGAGGCATTTCATCTTAGCCCTCTAGGTTGGCAACGCATCTGCAATCCCTCCGGGGTTGCGGGTGTCTATGGGCAGTGGTGATCGCTTACCATCAGGTGACCCACTTGCTCATTTGCCTTCCTATTCGCATATAAAAAAAAAAATTGCCTTTGACGCCGCGGCACACTTTGGTCACCATAGGCCGTTCAGACGTCGTTTCAACTGCATCCCAACCCAACTGCAAAATGGCAGCTGCTCGCTTTCAGTTGAAATGCTGTCCGACTGAACCCGCCAGGAACCGGCCCATAGAGTAACCTAACCTACCTACTCATATTTCTCAATAATAATAAAAAATATTTACAAACAACTGAAAAAGTGTGACACAGTGTTTTTTTATTTAGTGATACGAGTACCTACCCAAGCAAAAATATTGAATCATTTTCCATAGGTAGGTATAGGTATTTTCCTACCAATTTATATGAAAAGTGATCCGTTATTTCTTCGTTACTCGTACCTATACAAAGTACACGCGTCGAGTTAAGAACCTCATTTGTTTCCATCGTTTGAAACTACAGTTCCTAATTGACGTCACGTTCCATTGAATTTCTCATTAGCCAGTGATAATTGAGGCAGTATGACCCTGCGACCATGGCTCCGATGAACCGAGACGTGCACTGAGGTTATAGAAACTTTTCTCAGTTAGACTACGTGTTTTTTTTTTGGCTGTGACTGTAGGATTCAGCCAGTGTCATGTAGGTACGTGAGATTACGTGTTGCCACAGCTTAAAAAACGGTGATGCATAAGTCAGGGGCTACTCCGAAATGCGAATTTCGAAGTTGGGTCATAAGTACTGTCCTTCTCACTCTCCTGTTACCTGATACCTATTAGTGTAAGCGAGACGTCGTACGGCACTAAACGAACTTCGAATTTGTAATTTCTCCGGAGTAGTTCAATTCCTGCCTGAATTCATATTGGATCGATTTGTGTCTCAAAAGTCAACCAAAAGTAGGCGGCGTCTTAACTCTCATGTTGCTAGCATTTTACTTTTGACAAATAAATGATTGATTGATTGATTGATTGTAGGTAGGTACCTATTCTTAAAATTCGCATAAAGCGTTTTTGCTCATCCTTCGTTGTACGAACAACGATTGGAGTCCCTCCCTGCGTTTACAATCTGCGCCCTATTTTATAAAGCTACGAGTACAAGTTACAATTTACAAACGGAAGTCTCTTTCTGACCCTATGTGTTAGATAGAGACTTCCGCTAGTAAATTGTAACTAGTAGCTTTATAAAATAGGGCCCAGGCCTTCCTCAAATTTTAGCTGAATGGGCATTTAATAGACCAGCGTTGTTCAACTCAAGCGACATCTTTCGACATCTTTGGGCATAAAAAACTGGTGTGGGTACCGTTTATCAGAAAAAGGTTATAAAATTTTGCAAACAAGTTGAACCGACCTGTTGGGCATTTCTAATATGTTTTAATCACTCTCTGACCTTGAATCAGTGTAATGAGCCTCCTTAGCGTTCAGGCTAGCTCTCCGGTCTGTTTGTTGCTTCACAGAGCCTAATTAAATATATTTAACCAGCCCGCAGACCGTGAATTTGTAGAAATATAATTTAATTTTTAACTTTGATAAAAATAGCTCAAGTTTTCTGCTCCGTGGTTTGGTTATTTTGATTATTCACAGCCGGTTTCTGTTTAGGGGCGAGGCCTTTACGAATTTCGAAGTTTATTTACTACCTACCATTCCGATCACAGTAACAGTTATTAATATGAGAGTGAGGGATACCTACGAACTTCGAAAATCGAATTTCGGTGTAGCCCTCCTCACCACTCCTGGTCACAATCATGAGGTTTCCTGAATTCTATACATACTTATTAGAAGTTTTGTGTTTATTGAGCTTGATGTTACGGCCACCGTTGCCGCTTCTGTCCGAACTAAAACATACGAGTAATTTAAATATTAGTTTTCAACACTCCTACCAGGGAACATAAATGGGTGCGGGTCAAAATAGGTATATGTATACAGTTTAAAAAGTATAATGGGTTAAATTTCATAATGGTTCAAAATATATAATGGTAGGTATTTTCTGTGTTACTATTAGCTAGATGAACTTTCTTGATAGCGCAATATATAGATTGGTTTAGGTTAGGTTATGTTTAGCTTAAAACAAATCTGTTAAAGTGCAATTTTCTGAGAAAATCGCATTATATATTTTGAACTATTATGTATTTTAACCCATTATACATTTTAAACTATGTACTTTAATACGTACCGCTATCAATTAAGTAATATTTATTTTATGTCTATATTTCTAGAGCAATTTATCGCAGTTCTTCAGTGGGAAGATTAACTCTTAAGAATAATGGATACCTAATAATTATTCGTTGTCCACGCCTCACTAAATACAGCTCGCTTGCTTGATAACAATGCACTTACGTAAACCGTGAAGAGCTAAGCACTTAATCTACTTTTGCAAATAGCTGGCTAATGTTGAAATTGGCAAGGTCAATATTTGCAAATTACTGCTATAGATAAAGACTATACGGCTCAACTCGACTAACAGTAGCTCTGCCTGTTACCTTTTCACGCCTAAATATATACTGCAAAAAGATCATAAGACCTTGCTAACCTAATCAAGATCGGTACTATCAAATGAATCAAGAATTGTGTCGTAAAAACGCATTAAAATTTCGCTTAGTAAAAAAGTCACGTGACAGCTGGTACAGATAGAAAAATTCAAAGGCTTGCTCACCTGCTATGGGTGGCTTTACTTTTCGGATTTTTCTGTTAGTTTTCAGTGTCGTTTAGAAACGTAATCAAGATCAAAACACCAAAACCTTTAGTCTGGGTTTGCGCGGCCGTAATCACAAGTCCAAAGCTCAAAGTTAACGGTTACAATAGCAACACGCTTAGACAAAAAAATCATATTCACCAAAAGAAAGAAGCGATACGAGTGACCACAAAAGCGTGGTTAAGTTCATTGCTCCAGAGCAGCACGTTTTATACCGTAATACGTAACATGGCCACCGTTGGCTTATAATTTCGGACGGCAACGTTAATTTGTTACGAAATTCTTCAATTTATAACCGAATTTAAATAACATTAAAAAAAATAAAAAAAACTTGCTAAACGTGGCCTAGGTCTTGTTACCATAGGTCTGTCTACCCCGTAAGGAATAAAGACGTGATTTGTGTATGCAAATAAAAAGAAAACCCCTTAAGCATTACTCGAGTAATCATTATGTAAATAAAATGTTCAATTTTATGCCAAGAATGCTTTAAGTAGTACATCATTTTGGAAAGGAGATACTCTTCAAACTACTGAACAAATTTTAACCACAGGACCACCACAAGGAAACTGGCTTTCGAATGAAAGAAACTGCATAGAAATCCGTCTATCCGTTTGAACACACACAGACACAGACAGACATCGACGTCAAACTTACCTATAACACCCCTCTTTTTGCGTCCAGCACAAACTCTTGGACCTAGAAAGCTGAAATTTTGCATACTTACGTGTTCAAATTATGATTTTACTAGCTGTTGACAGCGACTTCGTCTGCAAAAAATTCGTTTATCGTTATCCCGCGGGAACTACGCAATTTTCCGGGTTAAAAAGTAGCCTATGTGCTATTCCAGACTTTTCTCTATCTATGTGCTGAATTTCATCCAGATCCGTTGGACCGTTCTGGCGTGATTGAGTAACAAACAAACATCCATCCATCCATCCATCAATCAATCCATCCATACTTTCGCATTTATAATATTAGTTAGATTAGATTAGATAAACAATGAATAAGGAGAAAATATTATTTAACTGCAATTTATAAAACATATCACGGGATAGCAGTGGCGTGGCGTCAAATATATATATCAGAAGGCAAGCCGAAGGGAACTTAACTAGCCTTTTCCTCTAATTCTGCACAATAAATTGCCCAACTGCCTTAAAATAGGCAAGCCGGTGGGAATCGAGTTCTATGGACGCCACGCCACTGCGGGATAGAGGCAGTGGGGGAAGCTGGCGGCCGCAAGCTGGCAAAAACTAATTTAAACTCGGAAATGCGCACATTTTCGCACACTCTAATAGACTGTGAACGTTATAAATTTTTTCAGGGCCTCATCCCACATTCGATACTAAATAGCGTGAAGGCAATGCATCCGATGCGCGTACGCACTAATGGCTGCATTGTCTGGATTTTGCGCGGAGGTCGAATCAACCAATAGTTTCTGTTTCATTGCCGCATTGTCATTGAGGCGTATTGTGGTGTTATCAGTGACAGTAATGCGATGCGAATACGCGTTTTTAGTGGCGGGTGGGGGAGGAGGTTATTCATTACGTGGGTGTTTAGGGGAGGGGGTCGTTAATCTCACCCATCATCATCTTCTCTTGGCCGTGTCCGGCTACAGCGACTGATTCCTACCTAACGCTGAGAGCGTCGTTGATGCGTTCTCAGGTGACTGACGTAGCCGATTTTTGCAGTGAATGCGCGGCCGCACTCACTACAAGTCATCTCTCACCAGTGGCGTGGCGTCCATAGAACTCGATTCCACTGGCTTGCCTATTTTAAGGCAGTGGGGCAATTTATTGTGCAGAATTAGAGGAAAAGGCTAGTTAAGTTCCCTTCGGCTTGCCTTCTGATATACTTGACGCCACGCCACTGTCTCTCACCCAATCTCACCCAACCTCACCTGGGAATAGGGGTCTCTCTCGGCAAATACAGTATCCGGCCGTAAAAATCTCACGTGAGATTGGGGCATCGCATAGAATTTTGTCAGATCTCATCGGAGGTTAAGGAGGACGCCCCCTACCTACTTAAATAGGTACTCCTCAACTTTTATCAATGTGATGTGTCATTACTAATAACGTAGCGTAAAACCTAATGCAATTCTTAGTTTTATTTATCCATTATCTATCACCATGTCATGAATCTACCTACTACTTGTTACGTTATGTCAGAAGTCGATATTATATTGATACCACGCAAACAACGTAACCTCCGCCTTCTACCTACTGCCACCAAAACGGCCAATTTCACGAACTAATCAATCATACGCCTCGATAATGGTTGTTCCTAATGACTCGTCCTAAGGGGGTCAATGACTGTGAAGTAATTACATCGCAGAATTACCCACTTTCAGTAAGCTGGCTGGCACGAATGTCAACTGCAAAAGTAAATGGTAAGCCGAGCGGGGTTAGGTTTTGACTCAGCATGTGACCTTACCATGACGTCCTAATTCCGACTCAATTCACAAGTTTTAGCTGTCACTTTTAGTATGAATCTGACAGCGAGCGCACCTAAACTGAATCGCATTAAGACGTCATGGTAAGGCCCTTGGTCGGAGAGTTCAAATAACAATGAGTGGTTGTTGCAAAAGAAACGCATACTTATGTATTTTTTTCCTAGTAATTGAGACGTTGAGGTGAACGCGTTAAGAGACATTATTAGGCACAAAAAAACGTCTCGAAAGCGTTCACGTAAACCTCTCAATGTCTATGGAAAATTGGCAGTGCCGCTTGCGGATCGTAATGGCAACAAACAGGGGCCTTACCATGACGTCCTAATTCCGACTCAGTTCAAGTTTTAGCTGTCACTTTTAGTATGAATCTGACAGCGAGCAAACCAAAACTGAATCGCATTAAGACGCCTCAGTCTTCATAGTTTTCGACATTTAAACACAAAATACAAAGCATACTGAGCGTCCAGAAGGTTTTTAGGTTTCGCCGGCGGTCTGTGCCTTGGCGTCTCATATTTAATCCTTACATTCATAAAATCACGTCTTTGTCCCTTTCGGGGTAGACAGAGCCTAAGGCAAAGACCTAAAGGCCACGTTTAGCATGATTGCGGATGTATAGATGGAAAGGGGAATGAAAAATAGTGATAATAATGTCATAATAATTTAAGGAATTACTGAATCCTATGAAATAAGATTTCCAGTAAGTTTGTTAACAATAACATGCAACCATTGCTACATGCAGATTATCAAATTAGACGTCGTAAATGATTTGCTAGGTAACGTCGTTATTACTGACGTAAGGCTATCGAATGTAATTATATATGCAATATTTTTGCAACTGACTGTATGCAATGTGCACAAAATGAAAGGTGCTATCAACTGTTGCAAGGTAGGATCAAATTAAGTAAAAGTAGCTTTAAATTTGATCTCAAAAATAAACTTAGATATGGACAATCCGTGGTCAGAAAGGCGTTTAGCAATGTTGTAATATTCAAGTAAATTTTTGAGCCAGTTTTGAACTTAACGTAGGCATGGCCTGCTGCTACGAGGCTTCTTTTTATCTATCACCTGATGAAAAGTAATCACCACCGCCCAGGGACACCTGCAAGACTTGGGGAATCACAGGTGCGTTGCCGGCCCTTTCAAGAACAGGAAGGCTCGCTTTTTAAAGATCCCTAAATTGTACCGCTCAGGGAATGTTGCAGCAGGAAGTTGGTTCCGGATAAATCTAAGCTAAGCTATTTTAAGACTGTCTGACTGAAAATAATTTAGTATATATGAAAGTTTACCTCCATCATGTGAGAACTTTGCGATATTCCGGGATAATAGGTATCCTTTGTGTCAACCTAGCTCCAGCCTTTTTAGCGTGAAAGAATAGCAAACAAACACAAAGACGCGCTCACAAACTTTAAATTTTTAATATACATTTACTCTTTTGACAAGTTAAATGACTTGAAATGAGAAAGCAGTCATAATTTGTAAATAAACTCTAAGAAACATGCATAAGTAGTTACAGGATTATGTGAGAACGTATTAATGGTGAGCCGGTCACGACCACTGTTAACATTCAGGCAAAACCCTCGAGGGACGTTCGTGCGTGACTGCATTCAGAAGTAAATGCATTGAAGTCTCAACAGAGGAATTGTACTTATATCC
Organism: Pandemis heparana; assembly: GCA_963854515.1. Taxonomy (NCBI): domain Eukaryota; kingdom Metazoa; phylum Arthropoda; class Insecta; order Lepidoptera; family Tortricidae; genus Pandemis; species Pandemis heparana. The sequence continues at coordinate 13,930,028 of OY978010.1, read as the reverse complement.
AATAATATTCTATGAAGTACCTTACCTAGTGACTTGTTTTTCGAAGCTGGATGTTACAAAGTCTAAACCCTATACTACCTATATTTTTTTGTGATCGTTGGGGCCGAAAGGTTCTCGAGTGGAGACCACCAACTAGGGTCGCGGGTTTACGGTGGATGCAATGCAAGCTGCAGGCTTATTACGTAACTCGCTCGCAATCGCCATCGTGTTCATTTTGACAGTTCTTGTATGAATGTGACAGCTAGCTGATTCCGATGCCAATTGTCAGCCCATACATGAACTGTCAAAATTAAGACGATGGTGATCGTGAGCGAGTTACGTAATAAGCCTGCTGCTTCTAACCGAGGCAACTGGAGGTCTATGGTGCGAATTGTACGCATGCGTTAACAGGTACAGTATTCAAAGTATAGTATTAGCAGTATAGTATTTAAAGTAAATACCAAATTTACATGATTTAACACTTCGCAAGTCAGTTTCGTTATCAGTTAAGCTGCTACTTAAAATTCTTTAACGTTTTCTGTAATGCAGGCAACGCGAAATTTACATTCGACAATAAAAACGGGACTCGTAAACTTTCATTTAAATTTTTAACGGTCCAGTGATAAAAATGATGTCAGTGTGCCTGGTGAAGTCATCACATCACATCATGTAGATGTCTGAGATACTGCGATCACACTAATGATACCTTAGCTTACGTTTAATGCTTATGAATATGATGTATGCACGATTTTTTATGCGCAGATGAACCGTAGACAACGTAATTTTAATGACTGTTAAGCATCTGTGCCGTGTGGGAAATACTGGCTGAATGTGAAGCGAGGGTCTAATAGATTACAAAAAATAATATCGTATATTTTTTTTATTTAGTTGTGGTAGAGATGACAATAAAATTTTGCCCTTATCGCTTATCGATACGTGATCGATACAAATTGGCAGTCAGTATTACCATATGTACTCCTAGTTATGTTCAGGTCGTCGTAAAAATATCGGTATTGTTTATGGTAAACTAAACTTTTCTTTCTTTCTTTCTAAATTTATACCGTTTAAATAGTTCTTTATTCAACTTTTAACTTGCATAATATCTGTGTAATCCCCCTAACCAGTAACCTCATCGGAAATCAAAACCGGAAACGGGGAATCCCGTAATGTCCTTAACTTCCGGCACAGCCATTGATTCTCTATGATTTGATAATTCGTTTTATTTAAAGTGAATATATTTCACGGCCCATCAGCCGATTACTAAGTGGCTTTCTAAATGAAACATGAATGACATCGAAAGTTCGAATGATAATTTTATTTATTCGTTCGACGTGAGCGGCTACTTTTGATACTTTTCTATTTTGATTCATATAACATTTTGTTTGTCATCCTAAAGTCATTTTTGAGTGTCATTGGCGATAATTGTTCGCGATTCATGGTAAGTTTCAATTGCATTTTTAAAAATCGACTACAACCACAGACTAAACAACTAGAGGGATCGCCTTGTTCTTTTAACCCAGTATCGTCCAAAATACCAACAAAACCCTTATCTATGGATCTGTGGCCCTACCTCCCAAAGTTCACAGCAGTAGCTCGAAAAACTAATCTAAACAGTGAATACCTTAATACCTACGTTATTAGTTCGATGAACATACTTAACTTATATTCCGTCATTTTTGATTAGGATTGCCGTCACTGCGCGAAGACTAAAAACCCTGAAAATTCGTATTCAATAAGGTTTTTCCTTGGGCAGCCGTTAAAATAGAAACAAATATATTTTTAATAGATAGATATAATCCTCGTCCCCCGTGCCCTCCAGCTAAGAACAAACTAGAGTACATACCTAACACTAGGCCTTATTGACTTAGACTCCTTAGACTTATGCACGGAGTCTCGCTATCGCATTCAGCATCTCTTTCTACCCTCATCCTATATCGTTTGACAGGAAAGAATGGTAACTCCAAATGCGTTAGGTATTAGACAATATGGCCAGGTCAAGGCCAGGTCCGACTCAGTTCAGGTTTCAGCTGTCATTTTTAGTATGGATCTGACAGCGAACAAACCTTGAATCGAATTGCATTAAGACGTGGTAACCCTGTTCGAATGGCAGTCCTCATTCCGTCTAACATTGTTATAATACGGCAAATAGTATTACCGCTGTCACCGACCAGTTTAATCTCAACTAAAACCGTTAAATGGACAAACGGGATATTTAGAGAACAATTCTCAAAATTGTTCGTTTCCCAGGGTCCGAATACCGGATAGACCGTTGTCTATACATTCGTTTTACCAACAAACTCGCACGATTTGCAACTGTAACCCGCACAATGGGTGCTTCTAGACATCATTTATTTACGTTGCCTATATTGCCATCGATGTGCTAGCTTGTTAATTATATTGCGATTGGTTTTAGCTAGCTAAAATATTTCTAAACAATACTGATAACTATAGACCGACCGCTTAAATGAGCATGGATCTGACAGCGAGCGAACCTATACTGAATCAGAATTGAATCACATTAAGACGTAATGGTAACTTGGTAACCCCCCTGGCTATATAGCACGGAGAACAGATGATCGTTGGGGCCGAAAGGTTCTCTCGTGGAGACCGCGGATCGGTAAGCGCAGCGTAGGACGTCCACCAACAAGGTGGAGATGGATAAAGTACAACAAATAAAACAAACAAGTGGAACAAAGTACCTACCCCTGTGGGAAAGAGGCGTGACGGTATGTATGTATGTATGTATGTGAATAAAGTCGCAGGTTCGCGATGGATTCAAGCCGCCTCCAACCGAGGCAACTGAAGGTTTATGGAGGAGACCTGTGCCCTCAGTGGACGTCCTATGGCTGATATGATGATTATGCTGATGACATTATAGGGGTTACATTACATTATATTTTAGTAGCTTTTCTTAACATTATAGCATAGCACTATACATATACCCAAGGTCTCATGTACTGCTACATTCCAATGACGTACGTGGCGGGGGCAGCGGGGGCGGACTTTTTAGGGGGCTGCAAAATCTCAATAATTAATAAAAAAATATATTTTTTTTACATTGAAGTACATACACCTAAGAAAGGGGGCGGCATAATAGTCCCATAATACCCCGGGCGCCCGACACCCACGCTACGCCACTACTACATTCTTTCCTGGCATTCCGTCCCTCGATTACTCTAATTCGCGTGCCGCAATAGGGTTCTCTAGGCACGCTGCGCAAGAGTCAACAGCGGAACGGGCGCCATTGTTTCACGTCACTATCTGGGGATCGGCTCAGATTAGTGTCGATGGCGAACCGATGTCGGCTTTCGCTTTTCAACGTGTTTAGCCAATTAGGCTGTTAGGCTTTTGTTGAAAATGAGAGTGGTCCTATTTTATTACCATGTATAGTGACGTGTCGGACATATCTGTGCACCGTACTGTTTGATAACATATATATACAAAGTTGAGGGTCATTATAAACAATACTACTGAGCTGCATCTTCGGCCTCATCGGCACTTACCATCAGGTGAGATAGAGTTCAATCGCGGTCAGTTTATAGTAAAAAAAAAACAATACCACACCGAAACACGTTAAATACTTCTTGTGCGTCTACGTTGATGTTGCTAAACACAGTTGTTGTTTGGGGGTCGAGCTCAGACCAAAAATGTGCAAGTTGCAGAATATCCTCAAAAAAGTAAAAATGTTCTCCGAAGTTTCCAGAAACTTCCACGAGAATTTATAGTAAGATGCCTATATCGAAAGTTTCCAACGGGAACTTTCCAAAACTCCTTAGGTATTCATGTTTTTATATTGCGTTTTCATTAGATAATCGGTTGAAACAAATAATAAAATATGCTGTCTCTTAACGTGATCCCATTGATTAATAAATTTAAATTTCTGAAAACATTCCGTTAGAGAATTTCGCAACTTTGTTAAGGTCTCCTTGGTGCATTGCTAGATCTACAAGTGCTTGCTAGAGCTCCAAAAAAGACTCAAAAATATTTTAGTAGCTAAGAACGACAAGTATGTATAAAGCTATAAGTTGGCTAAGTCATTTTCTAAATAAAGTTAATAAACCCAACATTACGGTAATTCTCACTCGTAAACTGCATTAACGTTCGTTCGACTCATCTCACCGGTTACCATGAAATTCATCAAGAAATCACCACAGATAATTAATAATTTATCGCGTTACGTTTTTGTAGGTCGAGTTATTCGGTCTCGAGACTCCAGACGTCAAAATGGTAACTTGATTTTGAATCATAAACCATAAACCGGGGTGACTTTAAAAAGCAGTTAATGAGAAATCATTAATTGTTATTTGCATTTACTGCTTCCAAGTTCCAATCGACGTCTTCATCGATCGCCTTTACGTCTACATGCCTAACATTCACCGCATATGGACAATAACGATTTTATAGCAATTTTGAAACAATCAAAGTAGCCCCAAAATTATCAAAGTCAACAAGGAACAACGACCTTCCCAAAAGTTTGTTAAACTAATCCAAGCATCTGCCGAAATATTACTAAGTAAATAATTGTGAAACAACTTATATACGAGTAAATATTATTCAAACTTTTCTTCGACAGATTCCCGAGGTAAGAACCTTGACTGTAACAGCGCAGTCCCACGTTTACAACAGTGTCCAGTAACAGTGTCAGCATTCTGTGTCAGACATTCGAGCCGACTTTCCTGCAATTTCACGTTTATAATCTTGACCGCGATCGTTATATTAAAACGGCTTTGAATATCAGGCACAAGTATCCTTAATGTTGGCTTGTTTTGTTTACAACCTAGCTGTTTTTATTTACCACTGTCTGGTGCATTCTTGGTACCTATTTTTAATACATATCTGCCTATTCACAAGTACATGATACCTGCGGGGCTCCCTCCTCCTCTCTCTCTCTTACTCTAAAATTAATGCCTATTAGTGTGAGCGGAATGGCATTACACGAACTTCGAAAATCGAATTTCGGAGTATAAGGCCTGTAATGAATGCGCCGGGGATTCGTTCTCGCCTCATCTCTTCTGTTTGTTTTACATAGCAACGCTTCTCTATGCACGAAAATTCGTTAAAGGAGCGTCGCGTCTGCAAAGCACCCTCGTCCTAATGTCTCTATGTAGCTAGCTCCTTATGCCCTTCGTACCTCTACGCATATCTGCGATACCCGGAAATTTAGGTCTCCAAGCGATCACCGCAATAAAAAATCCTGGAGGTTCGTACACGTCAGCAACGTATGCCCGTGTACGAAACTGAATTTGTACTACGGTAGGTTTGTACTACCAAAATCGTCGGGTGTCGCAGATTTGCGTAGAGGTGTACGAAGTTTCTTAAGTTCCCACAAACCTGCCTATGCTACTTCCGCGCAACGATTTATTTGACGGGTATTAGACAGCACTCATTGTAAACTGTTAATACGCCCAACCCGAGACTTCCTCAGGTGCCTCTGACGCACATGTGCGTTCAAATGCCTGTAAAATTATGACAGCGGCACTGGACGAAAGTCATGAACACGCATACGCGTCCAGTGGCGTGAATGCGTTAATAAAAGTGTCAAGATTCCTAAAGTTCCTTTGTAGGGATCATAACTACTTTAGGTTTTGTGAACAAATTCCGTTTTTCCCGTTCATAAACTAGCACCCTACATTTGCAATTTTACAACGTCATCTACGTCTGACCCACGCCGTCCGTTAGAAGGAATGCACAAACTACCGTTATGTATGAGTAGACCGCCGATACACTTCGCGATATTTCGATAACTCCGACTAAGTTTACATGCTATTCTTTAACTATCTAGCAATGTTACACATTACATACCTACTTCTAGTGAGCTCTTAATGTTTAAAACTGCAACTCAGTGATAAACAATGGAAGGGACAGAGACGTGAGGTTAATGTTAAGTTTGTATTCATCTGCATCCTGAGGGAATCAGTGTAAGCAGGTAAAGTGTAGATAGTTATAGTATAGCTACTAGAAACCCTCGAAAAAAAAACACACGTCATATTGTTTAGATTGAATTTTGTAATAACTACGAATGAAAGTATCAAAAGTTTAAATTGATCCAATCATATCGTCCACAAACGCATCCTTTCATAAAGTTATCTTTTGACAGACCTTTTTTATATGCTATCTAATTCGTAAATAAACCTTCTCGTGTGGCTTAGATAGGTAACATTGGGTTAGGTTAGGTTGGTTTTATAACTTTTCTAAATAAATCTGCATTACTTCGCGTTGTTTCTAAAACTCGGACATTAGATAAGATGGTTCTTTTTATCTCGCTGCATCAGTTAATCTATGGAGCGTGGTTCCGATGCCGCTGATTATTGTTTTATCGATGTTACGATATCAATTGTTATTTTTATGGCCGTATTATGTTGTAGTACTCTAGTTTTGCAACGAAAAGCTTCTGCTGATTTGTATGAAGATATGGACATAAGCGGTCGTACTTGTAGTAAAGCGGCCGTTCATTGCAAAAGGGGTCCTGGCTTGTTGGTAATGCATTACTAAATTTAGTTACGAATGGAAAGCAAAGTTTTAATAGTGCAAAATATTTTTTGACATCCCTTTTCCCGAGCTGCCTTGAATAATATGTGATAAACACGTGTAACTCTACCATTTCAATTCGACTTAATCTTCCCTTCTCCCCAATGCAGAATTTGCATTTCTACATCTTTAAAAGTCCAAGAAATTCGATGACAGTTGAAGTTACATCATCCACAATAACTTAACCTCGCGTAACTAATGTAATAAGAATTATGTGTACATTGTTTGAATATTTATTAGCGATGCGTCGGACGCGGCATTGAGTTAGGTCACGCTTTAAGTAACGATATTGACACTACCGTAAGTATACATGCGGGTGTCAATAACGACCACGTAAGGCGTGATTGAGTAATTACCTGTTATGGGTGGTGTAGGGGTATAGCACGCGTCACGGAATGACGAGGACCCGGGTTCGATTCCCGGCCATAGCTTTACTTTTCGGATTTTTCTATGTGTTCTAATTTTCAGTGTCGTTTAGAAATTGAGTAAATTATGTTTATGTTTAGTATGTAAAATGGTTTACACACCATGGGCAGTGATAAAGAAACCTCAGGTCGCATGTTTATCGCCCTTTGGCTCATGCGACAAGACCCCTGCGACCTCAAACAATCTTTATTTCACCACCCTCGTAATGTAATGTACTATTGTTGTCTCCTTCGTCACTCCATTCTGTACAGGTTCCGCTGCTGGCAACTCCATCACCCATCACCCATCACCCACCCATCATCACCCATCGCTCTGGCGCTGTTCCTTATACAAAGAGATGGCTTTGGGTATCTAATCAATCTTGAGAACTAAAGTTGAACGTTGAAGTTGAACATGAACGTGGAAAACTCAAATGTCAAATAGTATGAAAGTTCAGAAGCTCTGACGTATCAGCTATCCTGTTCGGGAAGGTTAATAAGTAGTGTGGTATGATGTCCTGTGGTTCCTCGGGCACAGGGTTCGAAGTTGAGACTTACACCCATCGCGGTTCTGTGCTCTGGTTTCAAGATTTTGCCAGCTGCAAGCGACTGAGGTCTCTTTCTCGACCGACCGTCTCCATGTGGTTCGAGGTAATTCTGGCTTCCTACTACCCAAAGCTTGCTATTTTCGCATTTGCTTGGAGAGGTGGGTTTCGGGTCTCTGCAACACGTGTCTGAACTATGCGATCACTATATCAGTCTGTTCCCGAACGTCGGAGGATGTTGTTTTTCTAATGTGCGTGCGACAATAACACTGATACCAGACGAAAGCAAAAACAAAACGCAATGTACCGTGAAAACGATCACGCCGGCGTTACTGGAGCAATGTAGTGTTTTTTGTCAGCAGCTTAGTTATGATAAGTGTGTGTTAGATGCGTGCGTTTCGGTACTGCCTCGCAGGAAACTATAATTTTTTATTAACGTTTTGCGGTAATGAGAAAATTAATTGGATATGCCATCTGTTGCGTGAATCTTTTATTGAGAAAATTTATTTGTGTTTTTGACTAATTCGAAACAAGCAACGTTTACGAGGACTCCACCGATTTGATGATGGATTTCATATTACATCCGTATATCATTCATTATTATTATAGGTGATGCGATTGATGCGCCTAGCAACCTATCACTATTTTGATTCCTCTTTCCACTTACGAGTATACCCCCACAGTCAAAAGGTGACCTCGAATCTTCTGCATTTTGTGCATTTGATTTTGTGGTTTTGTTCTGGTTTTGTGATTTTGTTTTTGGAATTCGCCTTTGTGCATTTGTGTTTTCCTGTATTCATCTTTTTCATGTGTTTTATGTACAATAAAGAGTTTTACATACATACATTTCTTGTAGTTTTTCATGTTGAATGAAGTTCTGCAAAAGAAAGGCCAGGAAAGGTCTACCGTTTCTGTAGCACGTCCCTTATTTGGAGTACAATGAATTATGATCCGTGATAAAGTTTAGGTTATTTTTGTATAGTGACGTATTCATATCACTAGTTACCAAGAAGGAAGTAAACGCAGAATAGGAAATGTCAAGGATATTGTTCGCATGATCGCTTACGAATGAGTTATGAACGATTACATGATTTGGATAAAAAATATTAAGCACGCTTTATTACATTTTGCATACAACTTCTGAGTATTCTTTCACGGAATAGCGTGACCACACGAAATTTCAATCATATATTTAAAAGAGAACTACAGAAAATCATACGAGAAACATTAACTTGTGTGTTATTGATTGATTATCCTGTTATTTTTCTAAATGTGACTGTAACCATGTCGAAGTTAGTGCCATCATTACTGTGCTTGCCAGGGAAGTCATTGACGTTTATTGTTCTACTGTGAGTCACAATTTTGTACAAAGTATTTTATAGCTTCACGTTAACTTCGTACTCAGAGTCATTCAGTAAAAGTCGGATACTATCGTCCATACGTAGCAACACATGATCCCGTGCATTTTTCAGAAATTTTAGACTTACTGTTTCAGAAATAAATCTCTTTATGAGTAACGAAAATTATGACAAACTCTATATTCGGAACTTCAATTTTGTGACAAAATATAGACCCGTTGATTTGTCGTAGAAACCGTCACGAAAAAAGCAAGCAAGAATGAGACCAGATCCCAAGATAGGTACATACAACTACAGCAAGACTCACCAAATGCGCATATTAGTCGTTCTGACATTTCAGTTTAAGTTAACCACATTTAGCAGTCTACGATACGAACAACTGTAAATACAAAAACGTTTGCCCTTAATACCGTCCGCCATGTTTGTCAAAAGTAGTCAAAACAAATGACCAACGCATTTACAACTTTTCACTTTTGTTTTTGAATTTCGAACGGCTCTGATACAGATAGGAACGAGGTTGTTTTCTCCTATGTTATCTATTCGTTAAATTAGCGCTTTCTTCTGTAACAAGGTTACGTGGCTCTCACCCGTGCCACAGATTAAATATGGTGCCTACATAGCTTCCTAACACACCGTGGTGTTATCACGCCATTGTACCTCGATGATTTACTTGTCAGCATTTCTCTGGCAGCGGTGGTAGATTTTATAACTTTGTTATGTGTCACAGTTCCTCGTAAAATCAGGATCAAATACAGCAATAGCGGACTAAATAATGGTAGGTACTCAAGATACATAAGACTCACCTGGTTCTCTACTTGAGTACAACTTATACATGCCTCAACGTTATATTCCAACACTATCATAGACGAAAACAGCAATCTAAATCGCTCTCCCGTTACCAATGATCGGAACAGTTATGGGTAACCGTTCTGTCGCACTCCACATGGCAAGGATTGCATGTAGTGCCAACCTGCAGATTATAGGCTCAGGTTACCGCGAATTGATAGTCTGTGGTCGCTTCGTAGAACGTTGGATTGTGGGAAATTAAGTACGCGTTACACGGTAAGTAGTTTGCGACATTGGTTGGTATAGTACAGCGGGAGCAACCAAGCAGTTAGCAAGCATAGAGCGTGAGGTTTACCAAATGCTTGTTACGAATAATTATCAGGCTCTGTGAACTGAATGATTGTGGTTATAATCTTTCGTTTATTTATACTAATATATTATATGTATAGATTACAAAGAGAAAAACATAATCAAATAATAGGTTTAAGATGAATAGGGTCGGCGTCAGTGCCGGTGGCGTCATGTTGGTTTAAATAAATGTGTGAACAGACTATTAGTAGGTAAAGAGTCCTTAATAGGTGCTAATAAGTTTTTAGTCGTAGCAAACGACGAGGGACGCGATCGTGTTAAAGTGTCAATACATATTTGCCCACAGTTAGTATTAGGCCTATGCCAAGGCACGCCGAATTATGCGATATTTGATAAACACGAAAGTGACGACACCATGTACTGAAACTGTAGCGAATTCGAACTATAAGGGTTTTTTTTTATTAAAATAAATGTTTGTGAATGACTAAGTTCTGCGGTAGCAATCATTAAATAAAAAAGAATTAAAAACCTCTTCCTTTTTCAAAGTGGTTAAAATGTACAATAGAATGTAGAAGTTCCGTTTTATGATTATTCAAAAGATTCTTTTGCGTGATGCATACTAAATCACTTTATATAGGTATCATCTTGTTATCATTATCACCAAACACAGAAGGCATATTTTCTAGATGACGTGACATCCGTAAATATTTGACAATTTGTAAGTCTATTGTCCAAGATTCAAAATGAGGTCGTAAAGATTAGCGTGATTTAGTAAGTAATCCCTAGTATTCGTAATTTCGTAAACCTTAGGCAAACTTTACTTGAGTCATTAGGTACTCACCAAGGCCTATTATCTCCGAGCCTATTATACATATTAATCTCTGTCATATTTTTAAATGCAGAATTCTCTTTTTTTCTAATAGTACTTGCTATGGTAATAATAGTCTGCAGTAGTCGCGGTTTGCAGCGCTAGTGACTGGCTGAATACAAAAACAGCATCAAATTCAATAAGAAAAAAGTTCGCTTATTTTTTCACACGCACGTTTCAAATGGCGCCAGTCTGCGAGATAAAAAGCCAAACTATGGCATAGTTTGCATACATAATAGTCTACTATTATAAGTTAAAACTGAGAATACCTACTTAAATGCTGCAACAGTTACCGTAACATAACGGGTGGTTAACCTTTCCACATTTTGAATGCATGACTAATCTCGGTTTGCGATGGTGAATGTCGGAATGACACTTGATTTGACCTAACTGGCCAGCTGACATGCAATAAAAAAAATAACGAAACGTTGACCAAGATGTTAAAAAAAAAAACAGAGCGTTTTTTCTCATACTCGGCATCGACAGACGCGGAGCGGAACATAGTTGCGGGCAACCACTAATGAGAATATCGGACGACACAGTATATAACGATAACGACAAACTCTTCAAACCTGTTCTTAGTTCTGAGAACAGTAAATTTGTGGCCGATATTACAGTCAGAATCTTTTTACAATCATCGCCGGAGTACTCTGACACTGACAGAGAAATTAACAAGACGATACTTATAGCGATAAGATTGTTTATACAGTAGCCCAGGGTTCATTTGCTTGACCATACATACCGCTAGATTAGAGCAGTTTCCAATTTTCCCATACCTACCTACGTAAGTAATTGTGATGGCAATATGAACACTTCTATTTATTATTTACTAGCTGTTGCCAGCGACTTCGTCTGCAAAGGATTTGTTTATCGCTATCCCGCGGGAACTACGCAATTTTCCGGGATAAAAAGTAGCCTATATGCTATTCCAGACTTTTCTCTTTCTATGTGCCGAATCTCATCCAAATCCGTTGGGCCGTTCTGGCGTGATTGAGTAACAAACAAACATCCATCCATCCATCCATACTTTCGCATTTATAATATTAGTTAGTGTAAAATCTTATCCTTAACCTCTTTTCAAGATAACACGTAAATAGTTACAGGACGCGAATAATATTGTGCTGTTCGCAAACCTTCCGCATATACTGTAAAAGTAAGATTGTAAATACAAAGTAAAGTAATAAGATAGCGTGTAGTTATATCCCATTCATAACCATCTCATTCATTAGTTCATTACCATCTAGTCTTGACGCAACGCTCCCACGCGAACGGTGTCATTTCTTGTCGCGCCTTCGCCTCAGTTTTTCCAATGGCAACCGGATGTGCAAGCAATAACCGAGGATGTTGATGTTGGAATTTGACGGTATTGATTTGATGTTTGGAAATGGTCGTTAGAATGGCGAAGGATTATGATTTATGATTTGTAAACTGCATTTACAGAAATGGCGGGACGTTGGATAGCAAAAATATGCGTATGTGGTCAAGTGCGAAAATAAAATACTTAATTATCGATATCTAACTAATATCATAAACGCAAAAGTTTGGATGGATGTTTGTTTATTTTTATTACTCAATCACGCCAGAACGGCCCAACGAATCTGTATGAAATTCGGCACATACAGGGTGTATCAGACACCCCCTAACAATAATCCACTGGGTATTATAACCATAGCTATAGAAGTTAAAAAAAAAATATTTAAAAAAATGGTGCAATTTTTTTCAAAATATTTTTTTTAACTTCTATAGCTATGGTTATATAACCCAGTGGATTATTGTTAGGGGGTGTCTGATACACCCTGTAGATAGAGAAAAGTCTGGAATAGCACAGGCTACTTTTTATCCCGGAAAAATCATGCGGGATAGCGATAAACGAATTCTTTGCAGACGAAGTCGCAGGCAACAGCTAGTATGAAATAAGTCCCACGAATTGAGTATTTTTGTAACTTTTACTATGTAGATACATCTTATTACACTTGACTGTACCGCAGGCAGGTTGGGAGAGGCCTATGTCCAACAGTGGACGTCCTATGCCTGATATGATGATGATGATGTACCATAGGTTGTGAAAAATGAGGCAACATTTTGATATGACATTATTAGCTGTTAATTATAACGATAACACAGTTATTCATAAATAAAGTGCAGAGCACACACGAGACGTGTGAACGAGATGGCTATCATTTGTATGAGTCGGGCATCTGGGGTCACACGAGGTCACGGTAAGCGTGTCATCGAGGCATCCGATGTCGCGGCGTAGATGGCTGGTGCCGAAAATGTGAGCCGGTTTCAAAATCGCCAAAAATGTGGAAAAAAAACGAATAAATCATTCCATTTATTGTTTAATCCTATGGCGCCTAGAATGTTGATTCGGGCGCGGGGTTTGGTTTTGTTTCATAGAAGTTTTAATATCATTTAAGTAGTAGCTGTTGTTATATTGATTAAGTAAACTTTGAATTAAAATTGTCGGGGATTTTCAACATTTTTAAATGGTTCATGATAAATATAAAGTTCCGTTGATGAGTCCCCTGAAGTTGAAGGAAAAACTCTCATAAAGAAAATGGCTGACAGGAAGTACAACTTTTCATACAAGAATGTTGCCATGTTCAAACGCTTTACGTCAAAATGTGCTGTAACTAATATTATAAAGAAGTAAAGTTTGTGAGTTAGTGAGTTTGTGAGGTTGTAGGGGGTAATATCTGGATCTACTTAACTGATTTTGAAAATTCTTTTACCAATAGAAAGCCATTATTTGTGAGCATCATATAGGCTGTATTTGTTTCTGTGCTAATAAAGTCGTGGGCAAACGCTAGCATAGGTATTAAAATTTTCTTAGCTTTCTCAGTGTGTGAAACTATGAACGCGAGTCGAATGTAATAAAATACTATGACCTCTTTACTACAGTTTCCAGAGTAAACACCAGCTAATCAAATAGCTGCAGGTAGGTCAGTGAAATTTGCTTTAGCGTACTACTTCCACGTAAAACAACTAATTTGAATTTCGTTAGGCTACATCATATTATGAAGTTCTATTTAACAACGGTAGGCTTATTGCCTAACTCGCTCGCAATCGCCATCGTCTTTATTCTAACTGTTCATTTATGGGCGGCAATTGTCATCGGAATCAGCTAGCTGTCACATTCATACAAGAACTGTCAAAATGAACACGATGGCGATCGCGAGCGAGTTAGTCAATAAGCTTAAAACTTTTTTCGGACCAGTGAAGTCTCTTGGTTATGGGAGGATTAAAAAATTGACACTATGCGTTCTTATATCCGTTCAGATTATTAAATTCCTATAAATAAATAAAATTGCAGGAACATCAGGTTCTAGGTATTATTTACTTACTTAAATCATACATTTTTCAAAACCTAGATGCCTTCTCCACTAATAAATAAATAAATAAATATCTTGGGACAATTGACACCAATTGACCTAGCCCCAAACTAAGCAAAGCTTGTAATATGGGCACTAGACAACGGATAAACATACTTATATAGATAAATACATACTTAGATACATATTAAACATCCAAGACTCGAGATCAAACATTCGTATTTCCATACAAATATCTGCCCCGACCGGGGATCGAACCCAGGACCTCAAGCTTCATAGTCAGGTTCTCTAACCACTAGGCCATTCGGTAATATACTTCATGTCCACTAATATTCATTCGTTTTTACTAACGGAGTAGCAAATTTTTATTTATTAAGAAAAAGTTTTTCTTAAGTATATAAGTAAGTATGTAATCTTTCGTGACTCAATTAATTTTATAAACTCTCATTATTTGACTAGCTATGCACTCTGTATGTATGTCTATTGTTTCATATAAATTCTGATTATTTATTGTCTTCATTTATTATCATACAGAGGGTTTACTATACTATCACTTTCGCATAATCGCATACCGAACAAAAAAATAAAAGACAAAGCAATGCAAATGGTTGCTCAAATCGGGTAATCTTGACCCACATTCGCAGGTGGAAAATGAGAGCCAATTTTAATTGTTCATGTTTTTATTACAATTCGGATTGATTGAACATGTGTTTCTGTTCGCCACAGAAGGTTAAACTTTATTTATTTTAAACTAGTCTTTGCCTGCGACTACGATTGCACCGATGAAAAGTACCTATCTTATTACTTAATAGACAAAGTTCTTGTAAAATTTTGTCATGATCATTTTTGACCATGTATATGATAGCAAAGACGTTCGTCAAATTCTTGTTTCGTCATATTCTTGTTTCGTCATATTCTTGTTTCGTCATATTCTTGTTTCGTCATATTCTTGTTTCGTCATATTCTTGTTTCGTCATATTCTTGTCTCGTCATATTCTTGTTTTGTCATATTCTTGTTTCGTCAAATTCTTGTTTTGTCCAATTCTTATTTCGTCAAATTCTTGTTTTGTCCAATTCTTTTTTCGTCAAATTCTTGGTTTGTCAAATTATTTTTTCGTCAAATTCCTTTTTTGTCAAATCGGTATTCGTCTGTTTCGTCTGTCTTAGGACAGTTAATGACAAAAATGAAAAAAGGGCGTTGTTATTTTTATTATTATTACTTAACTATTAATTACCAAGTATTACATAAAAATTAGAAATATGGAAACAAAATTAAAGTGTACCGTAAACTTCTGACGGTAGGATTCTTTTCACAGTTTTACTACGAAAAATCCTAAAGTCTATTTATTCATACTATGTACTAAATTGACAATTGCAAATGTCAAATTGTCAAATAATGATACCAGCTGTTATTGTTTAGTGGTGTAGGTACTCGAAACCATCGACAATGTTTGTGTTTTGGTCATGTTATATTTTAAGAAAAAAATACGATTATCATAATCAAGCAAATTTAATTATTTATTAGTTTATTAGGTACACAAGCTACTCGTCACCTTTAATATTGCAATTTTTTGTAATTTTAGATTAAATAGTTTAAATAAATATTTTAAATTAACAAAATATTTTTGCTTATAATTTATAGATTTTGTGGGAAAACTTACAAAAATCTATACGAAATTAAATTTATCATTAACTTTTGATAGTGGTGGCACATCACTATTTTTGAATTGCAAAAAACAGGCAACACCGGTAATGTCATTTTAGTTTCTAGTATGAATAAATAGACTATAAATACCTACTATTACAACTTAAATATATATTTATTCATTCTATTAGGTGTATACTTTTTTTTGGCAAGAAATATAATATAGAGAAATATAGTGACTTTGAGATGAGTTTTCATGCGTGATAAACTGTCAACTGCATACATTTTTTTGACATATCTCGCATGAAAAATCATCTGGAGGTCACGGGGGATTGGGTTCCTGGTGGTCCGTTAAACATATGCCTTTTTTTTTTACTTTATCCAAGATAATTTTATCATACATTTTTCTACTGTTATTTTTCCCGTCTCTAAATCATTTATATGTTTTTCATTAATAGCGTCTTTAATCATTTCTTTTGTTCTCCTTTTCTTAGGATGACTGGTACCAACTTCTTCCTTTCTGTATTTTCTTTCAAAATGTATTGCTTCGTTTTTTAATGTACTTACTGATATTGAAAAATAAATGATATAAAATATGCTGTATTTTTTTAAACGTAAGATAGCGGTTTATTTTAACGTTCAAAAAAAAGAGGAAATATCATGTTTTTTAGTTTTTTTCAAAATACTTAAGTACAAAATGCAACATAAATTTTTTTGTTTAAAGTATCAGTTTAAATCTCATTT
The DNA here is from genome assembly GCA_963854515.1 of Pandemis heparana. Taxonomy (NCBI): domain Eukaryota; kingdom Metazoa; phylum Arthropoda; class Insecta; order Lepidoptera; family Tortricidae; genus Pandemis; species Pandemis heparana. The sequence goes on along the minus strand of OY978010.1, from coordinate 13,913,530 downwards.
TTTCTTCTGATTTATAAAAACGATTAAACACTGGTTATTTATCAATATTAAAAAAACAATTATCGGGCCAATTAAAAAAATGCGAGGCAAAAAACGATATTATTAGAATATTTTTTGGCTTGCAGATTATTTTAAAAATTGTTTAAAAACATAACCGTTTTCTTAGCTCTTCAAAAATGCATAACAACTGGGAACTTACTTTAAAGAAACTAAAAAAAAGATCACAAAGGAAGCGGGTGGACACAAAAAATACTTATTTTACATTTGTACTTTTTGTGTTACAATTTAGTTCAAATAAAAAATTCCTTAGAACTCCTTAGAACGAACTTAGTTTAGTTCGAATAAGAATAAATATCCCGACAAATTGAGAACTTCCTCCTTTTTTTGAACGTTAAAAAAAACCGCTATCTTACGTTTAAAAAAATACAGCATATTTTATATCATTTATTTTTCTATATCAGTACATTAAAAAACGAAGCAATACATTTTGAAAGAAAATACAGAAAGGAAGAAGTTGGTACCAGTCATCCTAAGAAAAGGAGAACAAAAGAAACGATTAAAGACGCTATTAATGAAAAACATATAAATGATTTAGAGACGGGAAAAATAACAGTAGAAAAATGTATGATAAAATTATCTTGGATAAAGTAAAAAAAAAAGGCATATGTTTAACGGACCACCAGGAACCCAATCCCCCGTGACCTCCAGATGATTTTTCATGCGAGATAATATGTCAAAAAAATGTATGTAGTTGACAGTTTATCACGCATGAAAACTCATCTCAAAGTCACTATATTTCTCTATATTATATTTCTTGCCAAAAAAAAGTATACACCTAATAAAATGAATAAATATATATTTAAGTTGTGAAACGTAGGGTCACGGTTGATGGGCAAGATATACAATATGTCGACGAGTACATTTATTTGGGCCAGATAGCATCCTTCGAAAACAGGCAGTCTAGAGAAATCGATAGACGCATCGAAAATGCCTGGAAGAGCTTCTGGTCCATGAAGACGCTAATGAAGGGCAACCTTCCTCTGTCACTGAAGCGTAAGCTCGTCGACATGTGTATTCTTCCCATCCTAACCTACGGCGCTCAAACTTGGTCATTAACTGAAGCTCAAAAGTCCAGACTCAAGGTTTGCCAGCGGGTAATGGAGCGCAGTATTTTGAGTGTTCGCAGAAGGGATCGAGTCCGAAACACGGAACTGCGCTCCAAAACTCACGTTCTAGATGTGGGTGCCAAGACCGCCAAGCTTAAATGGGACTGGGCTGGTCACGTTTGCCGGATGCATCCACAGCGATGGGCCCAAATTACCAACCATTGGATCCCGCGAGATGGCTATCGAAGCAGAGGCAGACCAAGGAGGAGATGGCGGGACGATTTGGATGCGTATCGAAAAGGGTGGCAGGAGCATGCATTTGACAGGGACGAGGGGCAAAAAGAAGGGGAGGCCTTTGCCCAGCAGTGGGACACTATAATAGGCTATTAAAAAAAAAAAAGTTGTAATAGTAGGTATTTATAGTCTATTTATTCATACTAGAAACTAAAATGACATTACCGGTGTTGCCTGTTTTTTGCAATTCAAAAATAGTGATGTGCCACCACTATCAAAAGTTAATGATAAATTTAATTTCGTATAGATTTTTGTAAGTTTTCCTACAAAATCTATATATTATAAGCATAAATAATTTGTTAATTTAAAATATTTATTTAAACTATTTAATCTAAAATTACAAAAAATGTGACGAGTAGCTTGTGTACCTAATAAACTAATAAATAATTAAATTTGTTTGATTATGATAATCGTATTTTTTTCTTAAAATATAACATGACCAAAACACAAATATTGTCGATGGTTTCGAGTACCTACACCACTAAACAATAACAGCTGGTATCATTATTTGACAATTTGACATTTGCAATTGTCAATTTAGTACATAGTATGAATAAATAGACTTTAGGATTTTTCGTAGTAAAACTGTGAAAAGAATCCTACCGTCAGAAGTTTACGGTACACTTTAATTTTGTTTCCATATTTCTAATTTTTATGTAATACTTGGTAATTAATAGTTAAGTAATAATAATAAAAATAACAACGCCCTTTTTTCATTTTTGTCTTTAATTGTCCTAAGACAGACGAAACAGACGAATACCGATTTGACAAAAAAGGAATTTGACGAAAAAAGAATTTGACAAACCAAGAATTTGACGAAAAACGAATTGGACAAAACAAGAATTTGACGAAATAGGAATTGGACAAAACAAGAATTTGACGAAACAAGAATATGACAAAACAAGAATATGACGAGACAAGAATATGACGAAACAAGAATATGACGAAACAAGAATATGACGAAACAAGAATATGACCAAACAAGAATATGACGAAACAAGAATTTGACGAACGTCTTTGCTATCTGTATAACGATACGTATCGAAGCAATATCGAAGGCGTTCGCGTCAAAGTGTGAATTAGGTACTATGGGTAAATTGTCAGCGCCATTTGCGGATCGAAACGGCAACAAACAACTCTTATAGTAGTAGACATTTGATATTTCAACTCAAATGCGTTTGAGACGTAAGTATGTTATGTAGTACCTATTTTGTGAGCGAAAAATTACACAATTAGTGGACAGCATTGTCGATTATTTTTTATAGTTTATTCATTACTGTAAATTAAAGTATATTCAGTTTGTGGTTATGCGTAACCGTATTAGTGGGTAGCATTGCATACTTACTAACATCGCACTGTGCAATGAATACATTACGATATCTTTACGGTAATTTTATTCCGATAAGTATGCTTTAGAAGGAAGTAAACGTAACTTTTCAATTGAAACGAAGCAATTACGATAAGATAGGAGATTTATTGGCGAAAATACGAGTTCCTAGTAGTATTGCATACAATATCGCGTGGGCTTCATTTTTAAGAGAATGGCGTTTTTTTTATTATGTACCTACTTCATTGGTTTAAACTTAACGATAATTGTCGGAAGTAATATTTTGTGTTTTCACTTGCTACTCAAAATTTCTGACTCAGCTTGCTATAAAAGTAGTTTACTTATATTTTTAGACATCTTATATCTTCTTTTTTCTAGTAATTTGCTGTCGACATTTATTCTATTTCTTCCTATCCTATCCCTTCTGACCCCACTACGGGGTGAGCGGGGATTTGCCTATATTTTAGTGTTTATTATTTAAACTAAGAATCTACACGACAGGTAATCATTATTAAACTAAAAAACATACCGCCGTGACATTTTTTATTTATAAAAATCAACTTGTTACAAATCGAAAATATTATTATTGAGGTTTGAACTTCAGTATTACCCCTACTCACCCCGTTTTACGGTACATAAGATTATAATCTATTTCACAATGCACATTGCAGGGTGCTTCTGGAATCTAACTCCATAAGTCATTACCATCACCGTATTGACAACTGGTAGCTTTGCGAAACAAGTCCGTCTGGAATGTAGCAACAAACACTGTATCGTGGGATCAGTTAGCCAATGTGATTAACTGTTCCACTGCGCACTGGTTCGACTATTTGTCATTTTTGCAATGATACCAATTGGTAGCTAGTCATGGGATTCCAATTGCGACATCATGTGCGCTGTTCATTATTATCATGTTAAGTTGCACTTCTATAGTAGATGGAGACGCGAGGAATAACCAAGAATTAATCATATTTACGTTGTAGTAGCTGTTGCCGCGATTTCGTTAACGCAGACCGAATTATGACATTATGCTGGGTTCTAGGGGTCCATTTTACACCAAATCGGTACTATTCCTTAGTATATTGTATTTCTCCTTGTTTTATATATACGTGTATCGAATGTGTGTAAATAAATGTTTCTCTTTCTTTCTTTTTAATTATACATAGTCTATGTTCATCAGTGATAATGATAATGAAGGATTCTAACGGTGAAAGAATTTTACAGATCGGTCCAGTAGTTTCGGAGCTTATCCAATGCAAAAAAATAACAATCAAATCTTTTTTCTTTATAATTATTATTAGTGTAGATAAAACAGTCTCTCCACGCCGTTTGTAGATCATTAAACTACGCGAATTTAATGCGGTTGTCTAAAGATAGTCATTCAAAAGGAAGGTTTATAAGTACAATTTTATAACCTGCGGGAAGCCGGGGCTGGTCGCTAGTATTAATAAAAAATAGACTTTGAGAAACCCATACCTACACTACTATGTTTTTATAACTACTATTAAATACTAGTCCCATCTTCCCTAAACCAGCCGTCGAGTTGACTATTTGTTGTTTTACGACGGTTTTTTCATAATTATTCTTTCGTCCAATATTGACTATTATTAAAAAAGATGTTGCTCAGTATGGTTAGCACACAAAAGAGCACGCAAGAGCTATTTCGCGTAGACTACCGTGTTTTTATAGAAAGAACAGTAAGAAAAAGACCGGTACTCTTGCTAACCGTGCAGAGCCAACTTTTTATGGACAGCACGAAAGACAGTAGGTACCAACGCTGAGTCTAGTTTTATCAAAGTTGTTACGATTTGGTCTTTCCTTGCGGTCAATCTCAATGGTCGTGGGAGAACACCTGAATGGTCAAAACACTCGAATAACCAGCTCAAACAAAACTGTATCATATTCCAAATCGACACCAGCATCATAACAAAACGAAACAAAGTTGTGACTAACACGGTCACCTCAGCTCCGACTGGCCCGTTACATCTCGCCGCTACCTGCGATTCGCCGTGCTTTGAACTAACTTAATCTTATAATTTTCTAGTTACCGATAACTTTTTGATAGACGTGACCGACGATTGCCTAATCTGGGCACGATCGTGAAGCTATTCGGAGCTTTAATAAGTAGTTGGAATAATGAGGCGGAAAAGTCACGAAGATAATGTTTGCACAGCGGTGGCTAAATAGAGCCGGTCATTTGAATTCCATAAACAAAAGTAAAACGAGACGCTAAAACAATATACAGCAAGTAGTAAATAATCTAAGCGAAGGCCAGTATCCAGCAGTAGGACGTATATAGGCTGGAGATGATGAAAATAATACACATTCTCAGGTACCCAGAAAGTTTTCATTCAAGTACCTAGACGTCATACCTACTTGAGAAAAAATTGCTCCTTGTAATAGAATATTTAGCTATGCCAATTTAGGTTTGTTTGTGTAGCACTTGGCTGCATGGGCTATGCTCCTTTGCCTGCTCGCTTTTTTTTAATACACTTTTTTTCTTTAACGTCCGCATCTGGCGACACTGTACATAACTCCTTTTAAATCGGTACGATGCACGTCTCCATCCTCGCCTATTAACCCATCAGATGTCACGTAATGCTTTCATCATTGCGACAGTATCATTCAGCCCAACGTAACCGCTTTCTTCTTACATGTACTCCGACTTTCCTCATTCAATTTGTAACCTTACTTCGTTCTGATGGAGCCTCCATTCCGTGAATTGTCGAGAGCAATTTGTGGCAGCATGCGTGGAATTGGCTCGTACGTAGATAATCGGGGAGACGTAGGTTCAAGAGCGTTGCGAATGTTAAGTGTTATTAGCTTTCACAAAAAACAAAAGTATTGCGCTTGTAGTTCACACTTTCTTTGCGAATTACTAGGAACAACTGCAGGATCAAGGCAAAAAAATCTTTATATCATTCCTGATAGGCTGATACTAAGGTTCGCAGAAAAACAAAAGTATTGCGCTTGTAGTTCACACTTTCTTTGCGAATTACTAGGAACAACTGCAGGATCAAGGCAAAAAAATCTTTATATCAAACCTGATAGGCTGATACTAAGGTTCGCAGAAAAACAAAAGTATTGCGCTTGTAGTTCACACTTTCTTTGCGAATTACTAGGAACAACTGCAGGATCAAGGCAAAAAAATCTTTATATCGAACCTGATAGGCTGATACTAAGGTTCGCAGAAAAACAGACTGGCCTCATGTCATGCCCGCGTACGATTTTCATGCCAAAAACAAAAAATATTATGACGAAAAAGGATTTTCCTTTGAGAAACAATCCCAAATCATACCATAAAATGGAATCGTTTCCAACAAGCTTTTAGGGGAAATCTATGTTAAGCCGACGTTTCAAGATTAAAGAAGTCGTCGTTCCGTTATACCAACCCAAGAAGCGAAGTGGGAATAGGCTTGTGGCTGAATTTAGGCCGTAAGGCCAGTAACATAGTACAAATTATACTACCTACATAAATTTAGATTAACAGACTAGTTAAATTAAATAAAGTCCAAAATATTACTGGATACAAATAAAGATCCAAATTTTGTAAGAGTATATACAAACCAGTATTAGTAGTATTGCAATAGTAGTAACAAGATATCGTGCATAATTTATGGAACTTCGTACTTAAGTAGGTACACGTATTTAGGGAAAACATGTTTTCTTTTGTAGTATTTATCCTCCTTGCTAACAAGTTTTATTGATATTAATTTTATTGTTACAGAAAACTCACGCACGAGCAGCACGACTCCGCTCAGGTAAACTTATGATCTGATCATACCGCTCACCTAGATTGAGCTATGGCGCATAATAAAGAGTTTTTATTCTTATTATAGTATTTATGTGATTATAGTTAAGCTAGTGCTTCTGCCCGCGACTTCGTCTGCGTATTATACATGTAAACCGTCCTCTCGAATCACTATTTATTTAAAAGAACCGCATCAAAATCCGTTGCGTAGTTTTAAAGATATAAGCATACATAAGGACGGACAGACAGTGCAAAGCGACATTGTTTTATAAGTACTATGTAGTGAAGACTACTTTATTCAATGCTAATTACATAGTGTCAGTCTTTTAGCATTATCATAATCATGATAGGTGCTACTAAACAACTATGTTTCTTGTTCCTTTCAATTATGAATCTTTGCTTTTCTTTGCATTTATACGGTGCAAATTGTCATCTCAATGCCACAAAGAACCTACAGGGTGTATCAGATACCCCCTAACAATAATCAACTGGGGTATATATAACCATAGCTACAGAAGCTAAAAAAATATTTAAAAAAAATTGGAGTAATTTTTTTTTTATATTATAATATTTTCTATAAGAATGGTAGTATTAACTGTAATAATTCCTATAGAAAAAAAATTGTACTCCAAATTTTTTTTTAATATTTTTTTTAGCTTCTATAGCTATGGTTATATACCCCAGTTGATTATTGTTAGGGGCTATCTTATACACTCTGTATATAATGTACCTCATTGATAGAAACTGCAGTGACTCGAGAGCTATAAATTTGCAATTTTGCAGTCTGAACTCTCTCTGGTGTCTATTGATTACAGTTTATTTATAGAAATAGGTAATTATAGGCGAGAAAGCTTAGTTCTCAGGCAATCAATAGAGCAGTATCGTAAATATAAACCATTTATAAATCAATTATCGTTTCTACAAGAAATAACGAAAGATATTTCAGAGATTTCAAATCGGTAATCCTCAGTCTAAACCCCTCTACTAAGTTTTATGCTTCTAAAATGATAAAACGCATAGATTTAAAAGATTCAAAGTTAAAAACATAAGACGTATTCGTCTAGACCGCAATTAACCTTAAAGAGTTCTGTGTTAAATAATTCAATTAAAAATAATAGTTGACAATAGCATTGACCTCTTAAAATAATGAAATTTGAATGAAATCAATCCAAGTATTGAGCTAGTTTTAACACAAGCAAATAGTAATAACGACTTGGCATTATAATTAAAAAAAAAATTGCTTGTATTTTAATATGATATTGAGGTCGATTCTAGAATTATTAAACTTTTTAGTGTTCATATACGTTAACAAGAAAATTAGCCAGCAATTAATTGTAACAATGATACTGTGATTATCATTGCTAAATTCATTAATTGAATCGTTAATGTTCGTGCCAACGTAAACTGACGGACCGCGCACGCGCAGGCAATCGTTGTAATAAGTACTTGTAATTAACTGTTAACAGTCGTTATAGGAAGGAATACGAATTATCGACAATCGTTAACGAACGCTATTATATAAAGTTAAAAGTTATTACGATTTTTCTTTCTTTGAAGAATTGTAATTGGACGTAATACCTACTTATAAGAAAGCGCTGATTTGAAAATCTACAAACTGGCTTGTTCTCTATTTGCGAAACGAAAGGGGCTTTCTTGTTTGCTGCAGTTGACAACTTTAATTAATCGTGATACAAGTGCCGGCACGTAAGTCTAACGTGGTGTACGTCCGCCCGCGTCCATGCACTCTCCCGCGATACCTTATTTTCGACTACACTGCGCATCAACGGTCAACGCTAGACTTGCGTGCCGGCACTTGTAATATGTATTATTCAAGTTGCAAAAGTTATCCGTCGTGACACTTTTGGGCGCCTTGGGAACATAAAACATTTTAGGAATCTAAAATGTTAATTTTTTAAAACTGACCTGTTATTATCGTTTAAAAAAAATGTATTCCAAGTTAGTAAAAGACACCAACACGACTTAAAATCTCTTCAGTTTCACAAAACCACAATCGCTGATAATATAAAATAATCAACTTATAAAGAAACCAACGCTCGTAAACATTTTGTTTTCTCCAAAAAACTAGCTTATCAATAAGCGAAAGTCGACGCATTGGTGAATAAAATCACCACTCGTTATGGACAGTTTTGATAAAAACCTGTTGACCCACTTTGGAGGCGGTTTTATATTCAAAGAGGAAGGTTGGGCCACTTGCAAGGATATATAAACTTTTTTTCAATGCCTGTAGGTACGTTTAATGTGCACGCATAAAGATGGAGCTTAGAACTTAAGCGAAAGTATTTTTCAAGATTTTTGTATTATGCTCCATTCTGTTTTTATCTCACTATTTGAAAACACCTTTAGTAAAATAGTAAATGCTAGTAAATAAATAAATAGTAAATAGTAAATGGTGCCATGAGAATTATTTTTAAAATGAATAACGTGAATCGGATCGCGTCTGGCAATATTAGAGACTGTTATTCGCGGTAGATATTGTTATTCCTTTTTTATTGCTAATTGAAGGTAGATTGTTGCGAAGGCTGCTTGACGGCTGTCCCATTTCATCGTGTGGCGTATGAAGTGTTTAAAGACAATAATGGGTGACATGACGATCTCGAAATTCTCAACAAACCAAATCGATTTCGATACCTCCGGACGAGGTTCCCCTGCCGCATCAGGTTGTGTGTACACCAAGGAAGGTTGGTATCGACTAGACTATAGTCCAGACAAGCGCTAAGTGAGTCGCCCTGCACCTTCCATCTTTTACTAGCATTATAATTTTGAATTTGTTCAATCAATAAGATTCTTCGCCAATTCCTTCACCAAGGAAAATTTCGGCTTCGTTCTCGTTTCGAAAAATACGGTTTCTCGGCTCGCAGGGGATTGTACAATGTTATATCGAAATATTCACCAGGTGCTTTGAAATGGTGAAGTTTGCATGCCAATGAAAAGAAAGCGCCCATCATTCTTGTTTTACTTCGCGTGATGCTAAACCGATGACATGGAATCATTGCGAATGGCCATTGGTTTGGTTAACTTTCCATCAAAAGCAATTACTAGATCGCCTGCAATTACTATTCGCAGATGGCGCACTGGCAGTTAAATCGTATAAGAACAAGTCAACAAAAGCTAAATCAAAAGTGGTTTCACAGGTTTGTTATGTGAATAATCTGTTTATAATTAGGATAGTTCAATTCTTTAATAGAAAATCTTAACTTATCCGAATAAAAAACATGAAGAAGGGTGCGAGCAAACCGCCGCGTATACGCAGTGACGTGTCGTATGCGTCACGTTTTCTCACCGTTTCTTCATACAATACATTTTGTTGCGATTGCGTAACGTCACCGTTTTTTAAGCGGCGGTGTGGTCGCACCCTAAATGATTCTTTTGGTTTCTAACTATTCTATTCAAACCGCAATGAGTTTCAAATATTTTAATTATAGTACTTGATATGCATTTGTTTCGACGAAAGTTGCGATAACAAACGATCCATTGGTTATTTATTTTAGGTGTCCGATAGTTGATAGTCTAGTCTCCGTTGTTCTAGCTCGGGAAAATGATTTCATGCGTCTATCTGTCCGATTGAATGTTCTCTTTTATAGGTCGCTTATTCTCAACTGATTCTCGAGTAATTTCATGAACTGGTCCGATATTTATGTTTTTTTTGTTGACTCATTTTCTGGATTTATTTCGAAATGGCGTGCCATGGGGGTTGATAACGTAATAAATATTATGTGCCCAATCAAGTGTTTTAAATACATGTATTATATTCGTATTGTTAAGTATGTAGCTATTATTATTTGATAATTCTTCCGCTTCTCTTGTCTGTTTGTTTCTGCCGCCGATTTTAACCGGTTCAAATAAGTGTTTTCAATGATTCACGGTTAAATTCATTCGAAATGTTATAAACGGGATGTGAACCGCGGTTACCTTTATTGAGCACCCGATATTTCGTCGCAGTTGCATGCAACATGATCACGGTTCAAATACTTTAAAAATGGAAACAAATGGAAAAAATAGACTATTTTAATTCATCATGTTCCTTTGAATGCTTTAACAAGGAATGCTTTTATGGAGAAAAAAATCATTAAAAAATAAATAAATGGAACTTAGCTGAAGCCACGGTGAAAAGCTAGTCTATACATATAATATTAAAAATAAAAACGGCATGTGTCAATCACAAAAAATAAGGTATGATAATTTTTAAGTCAGATATTAGCCAACGGTTAATTAATTAATATATAACTAAATTAGTTAACCATTGTTGTCCAGGGTGCACCGGACCAAACGATACTCTTCCCCTCTTAAAGGCCTCTGCTAGAGGGGAACCGTAACGCTCGAACACACGAGGAGGTTATCTGACTCGCACCCCAATAATCTTATTTTATTATAAAAATATTCTAATACAAAAATAACAGTTTATAAAAATGTACTAAATGCTAACTTACAAAACTACCTTAAGCTAAACAAATTAAATACAACAAAAATCTTATAAATATAAAATATTCTAACTTAAATGTAAAAAAGATTTAAATTTCTAAAGCGGCCTTCGTCCTCAGATTCAGAGTCCGTTTCTCGCGAGAGATAGGCGTCCCTGTAATCGTTGTCGCGAGCCACTGCCTCGTCCTCTGGTTCGAACTCTTCCTCTGACGAAGAGTCGATGACTATTACGGAGTCCTCGTCGTCTTCGCTCATGGACTCCGTGTCATCTTCGTCCTAAAAAGAGAAAAAATAATAAGTTTTACTCCAATAAGGGATAATGGAAATAGTATTTGCTGCATCATATTAATAAAATGTAATAAAAGATATGTATATCCTAGTTTAACAAAAAAATATGAAATACCTATTAAATTATAGAATGTCACTTACAGGTTCAGAAAGCGTTCGAACATCCTCCGCCGTTTCTTGGGAGAATTCAAATGTGTCTTGTGGCCGGACCACCGCATTCTGTTGAAAAATGAACAGCAAATTGTTATACCTAAATATACGTAAATAGAGAGAGAGAGAGAGAGAGAAACATTTATTTACACACATTCGATACACTGAGATATAAAACAAGGAGAAATACAATATACTAAGGAAGTACCGATATGGTGTAAAATGGATCCCACTCAGCATAATGTTGCGGCAAGCCGCAACGCTGTTTTTCAGTGGGACCCAGATAAAACTATAAAACTAAACACAAAAAACACATACACTGTGGCGACACGAACGCCAGTGGAAAACACTTCACAAACAAGCTGACAAATACACGGAAGTATGTATGGCAACACTCGATCAGTTCAATCGCATTAAACCAATTAAACCGAAACAAGTCAAGCCAAACGTTAATTTGGCTATTGCAGTGAGTTAATAGCTGTCAAAATTATCCTCGAACATGACCCCTGGCACTTACATAAAATTGCATTAAGTTTAAATGCTCCTCCCCGACGGGCTCGTGTAGAGGGGCTGCCAGGGCGCCGGAGGAGAGCAGCGCACGCAGTCTCATTAAGAGCCGCTTCTGCTCTCTTAATTTTCGCGCAGGTGATACGCCGGCATCTGTAAAGCATATTATTGCATAAAATATAAAGCTTTTGTTTTAAAATTTGATTTGAAAAAGCCACGGATCATTGAAAAACAGTATTCCCAAACTATGTCATCAGATAGGTGACGCAGTTATATTTACAATACACATACCTAAGGCCATGATGGAGCGGCAGATATCGCGACTCTGCTGCTCTATCATCCGCGCCTGCTGCGTAGCCGCCTCTACTCGCGCTAGCTGTAGGAACAAAATGTACTTCGTTAGTCTTTATGAATAATATCTAGAATTCCCGAGAAATCTTTAACAGGTACACTAGGAGTAGATGTGTAAAAATAACCGAAGTATTTTCAATTTAAAAATCATTCTAAAACTCACTTCGTCTTCCAGGTCTTCAAAATCCATCATTTCACTATGACTCAAATCGAATTCAGACATTTTTCGAATAAAAATTTTGCCAACAGGTTCACAGGAAGAAGGTTCAACCAAGACTGACGAATGACAAAATTTCCTGATACCCCTACCCCCTACCCCTACCCCTCGACTCCACCCCTCTCATACGTCATAGAACCAGGAAAACAATTTATTGGCTCCTAAGTACAAGCACTTAAGGATTATTTGCGCAGCATGAGCGCATTTCGGCAAACAGGTTCTAAGATAATGGATTTTTAATGATAAACATCATTAACGGATACGGACAACAACAAGTTGAATTTATTTTTATTACAATTGCTTAAAGATTTAGATTTTTACAACTGATGCGAACAACAACAACAACTGTTAAAAACATATCCTTTATTTTGAGTATGATGTCTTGCTGACTCCTCAGAAGCAAATCCTTAGGGGCAAGTGGAGTACCTGTGGACGAGTGTACCTAAGGACACTAGCAGTAACAAAAAAACTACAAACCATAGATCTTGAACACACCCGAACCAAAAGTAATATTTTTTTTCGTATTTTGAGTGTGTTTTCTAAAGTTTTAGGCATAATGCTTCGAGTATCTTCGTAGTTAATGAGTGATTTCATGATCTGTTTGTTATTTTATGTAGTTATTGCTGTTCTCGGGCGACCTCTAACGGACTGACATCAGTTTAAATTGTAAAGTGTCGAATTTGTACCTGTGGACAAGTATTTTTTTGTACCTGTGGACTGTCAACAGATACAACATCAAAGGCTTGTATCTGAGGACAGTTAAATTTGAATTTATTTTTCTCTTTAATTTCGGTGCCTTGTAGTAAAACTGGCCAAACGCAAAAAAAATGTGTCCTGAAAGTCTAAAAGGCCGTTAAAGAAAAAACGTAAAAGCTGCTGAAAAATTCAATGTGTCTAAGTCGACTTACAAATTTACTTACATGCAGCATTTGTACTGCAAGATATCATACGACGTGTGTTTTAAAAGCTCACAACGTTACTGTTGATTCTAACGATGAATCTAGCTTTATATGTCAAAAAATGTTATGTACTAAATGATGACTGAAGAGTTATATCGAGAATACTGTAATTCTAAAAAATAAAAATATATTTAGGAGATTCTGAATGTGTTGCCAAATACTTTGCTATTTGTTTTGTTTTATTTTATTAAGATTTTGATGCTTAATTATTTCTTGTTATTTTTTTGTCCATAGGTACGGTGCCGTCCACAGGTACAATTATGTCGTCCATAGGTACAAACTGTAATTGTACCTATAGACAAAATGAGCATTTTTTTAAATATGCTTAGATCTCTATAGTTTGAGTAGATAATTAAAAACAAAGCGGTGATTATGCAAGGCTATTAAATTAAGATACTAAAATAATAAATAGTTTTACAGAATTATTGACAGTTTTTTTTTTAAATATTCAAAATAGTCTAAAAACTGGAAAGTGTCCACAGGTTGAGCACTTGCCCCTAAATTAAAAACATTTGTTTTCATGGGACTGAGAAAAAGGTTACTTGTTTTGTCTGATCGGTATCCTAATTCTTGAGTTTGAACGGATATAATACTGCCGAGGTAATCTTAAAATTAGTATGGATGGACTAATCTATCAAGTTAACCATTATAACCCTCGAGCCCGTTGCCAGAGAGGAGTCGTACCGTACCGCTCGAGTTCTCGACTCTTCGATTCTCTTATTTCTATAAATAAAATTTAATTGTTTTACAAAGTTAAAATTTCAAACAATAATAATTTTTATATAACAACTTTGAAAATTTAACGACGGAATAAAAAAAAACCTTTAACTGTTTTCGTCTTCTACGCGAGCTTCTGCTTCGTTATCAGTATTTTTAGGTACCTGGGGATTATTTTCGTACCCCGAGCGCATTACGGCGAGCAGGTTTAAAAACAATGGATGTTATTGATTTACTACTGACCGTGATAAAAATAAACAAGAATCGTGATGTTCTCGTCATTGACATTTCTACGACTAAAGTCAACAATGTACGTACTTTAATAAGCTTGGTTTTATATTGTGTAAAATGAATGTTGTGGCTATCGTTTCATTTCTTTAGAAGCTAATATCTAGTACCCGAAAAACGTATATTTTACAATGAACCTTAAAAAGGGGTAGTTTTTATTTTCGTTTTAGCTGTTTATTCTAAGCCGATCATGCACTTACTCATTAGTCGTTTGCTCGTGTTTGGGTCATTAGATTCGTATAGAAATGGATTCTAAAGTTGTCTTATTATGTAGATGCCATTCAGATCAGATTCTAGGTCTTCATATCTCAATACCCTAAGCTTTTGAGGAATGGGATAACATTGCTTTTTTTGTTTTGGTGGTTAAGAAGTCATTCTTTTTTTTCCCCAATCGTATTGATTGAGCAATTGAGGACTTACTAAGTAGAAAGCGATCTTATTTCTTCTTATTTTTTCTATTTTTAACTACTTTTTACAACAAAGAGGGTAGCGATTTTATTGCATTTAAATAAAATACAAATAAAAAAAATCTTTGTAACTTTATTTGTTAAGAATAAACATTTGACAAAGTAATAAAAACCTTGAAATGCAAACAAAGGAAATTAAACTATTTAAATGTTTTAAAAGACATTACTATTGTAAAATTAATGCTTACTCCATCAACCATTTACAAATTTTATGAATCACTTAAAAAAAGGACATTCAGACACACAAGACATTTCAATTCAAACTATGTATCTGCAATCCTTGCACTTACGATAAACCTATTTAAAGTCAGATATAAGCCAACGGGCAACTGATTTCAAAATTGATAAGTAAATAAATAAATTAGTCAACCGTTGTTGTCCAGGGCGCACCGGCTCAAATGCTGCTCTTCCCTCCTTAATGCTCTCTGCCAGAAAGGGAAGCGTAACGTTCGAGCACACGAGGAGGTTATCCGACTCGCACCTCAATCGAATTATAAATAGTTTTTTTTACAATTATCTATCATTTACATTCCTTACGTAACTACTTTATACTAATAGAACACTATTATATACAACAACTCTACATATAAAATTAAATCTATCTTAATCTACCTTAAATATAAAACACATTTAAATTACGAAACCGATCTTCGTCTTCAGATTCCGAGTCAGTTTCTCGCGACAAAAACGCATCCCTATAGTCGTTGTCGCGAGCCACTGCCTCGTCCTCTGGTTCGAACTCTTCATCTGACGAAGAGTCGATGACTATTACGGAGTCTTCGTCGTCTTCGCTCATGGACTCCATGTCATCTTCGTCCTAAAAAGACAGATATTAAAATTATTATATGTAGTAGTACCATTTATAATCAAAGTTTTTATAAATACTATTTTGGCAGTGGTAGAATTCTGCGTTCTAAGACTTAAAATTCAGTACCCAAACTGAAATATTAAAGTATAGAATAAAACTTACAGATTCAGAGTCCCGTTGAATTCCCTCTGCCGTAACATCAAAATCTTGTGGCCGGACCACCTCATTCTGTAAAAAAAAAAACAAATCATTTTACGTGAATGATGATAAATAATTAATAAAATAAAGCTAGAAAATGATTCGTGGAGCTTACATAAAATTGTATCAATTTGATATGCTCCTCTCCGGTAGGCTCGCGGAGAGGGGCTGCCAGGGCGCCGGAGGAGAGCAGCGCATGCAGTTTTGTTAAGAGCTGCTTCTGCACTCTTAACGTTTGCGCAGATGGTACGCCAGCATCTGTGGAGCATATTATTTTATAAGCATAATGTACTTAATAAAACATTAGATAATATTATTTTGACTGCGCAAAGCTTTCGATTTGAAAATAAGATTTTGAAGGAACCGGACTATTGAAAAAACCATATTTCATAATTAATGTCATCCATCACATATACGACGCAGTAGTGTATGCACATACCTAAAGCCATGATGGAGCGGAAGATATCTTGCCCTTGCTGCTCTATAACCCGCCCCTGTAGAGCTACGGCTTCGGATCGAACTAGCTGTAGGAACAAATTATACTTTGTTAGTCATAATTTATGGCATAGGTATGCAAAACAAAAACTAGGAAAAAAAATTGTAGCATAAAATAACGATAATTTTGAAACTCACTTCGTCTTCTAGCTCCTCCATATCCATCATATCACTATCACTTGTATAGAAATCCGACTGAGACATTATTCTGAACTTTAACAGCGCAACACAGCAAGTTAACAAGTTATCAGAAAGAATATTCAACAAGGAATGACGAGTTCCAAAATTTCCAGATACCGCTCACCCCATCGCGTCATATACGTCATAGAACCAGGAAACGATTCTATTGGCTACTCAGTACTTAAGGTACTTAAGGATTATTTGCGCAGCTCGAGCGGATTTTGGCAAACAGGTTCTGAAATAATGGGTTTTTAATGATAACCCTAATTAACTGACACGGACAACAACAAGTTGAAGTTATTTTTATTACAATTGGTTAAAAATTTAGATTTTTACAACTGCTGCGAACAAAACAACTGTTTAAAACATATTCTTTATTTTGAGTATGATGTCTTGCTGACTCTTCAAATGCAAATCCTTTAATTTAAATTTGAATCATTTTTTTTCATTGAACTAAAAAAAGAAAGTTTCTTGTTTTGTCTGGTCTGTATCCTAATTCTTGAGTTTGAACGGGTATAATACTGTCGAGGTGATCTCAAAATTACTATAGACTAATCTATCAAGTTAACAAGTGTAGCCCTCCGCTGCCAGAATTATAGCCTTCGAGCCCGTTGCCAGAGAGGAGTTGTACCGCTCGAGCTCTCGAGATGGTTATCCGACTCGCACGCCCCCAACGACTTATTACTACTTGTTTATATAAATTAAATTTAATTGCTTTACGAAAATAATTTTTCAAACAATTATAATTTTAAATCCATAACTTTGAAAATTAAACACTTCAAATAGGTACAACAGAATTTTAAAAATAATAATACAAATTTAAATTCTTAAATCTGTCTACGTCTTCTGCGCCAGCTTCTGCTTCGTTCTCAGTATATTTTTGGTATTCTACTTCTTTTGTCGTAGATTATCGCGCTTGTTCTGCTCTATCACCCGTACCTGCAGAGTTACCGCCTCTGCACGCGCTAGCTACAGGTATCTGGGGACTATTTTCGTACCCCGAACGCATTACGGCGAGCAGGTATAAAAACAATGGATAATATTGATTTACTACTGACGGTGATAAAAAAAAGCATCGTTGTGGTTGTCATCATTTAGATTTTTACGACTGAAGTCAACAATATACTTAAAAAGCTTTGGTTTATTTTGTGTAACATGGATTTCGCGGCTTCCGTTTGATGTGTTCAGAAGCTAATCTCTAGTTTTCCAAAAATTGTATTATCTTTTACGTTGAACCTCCAAAAGGGTAAGTTTAAAAATTCTCTTTCATTCGTAAGAGTATTACTCGTTGATAGGTACTCCCGAGGTGGTTCCTTAATAATAGAAATTAGATGTGTGGACTATAAAAATAATGATAGATAATAATTATTCTTTTTTGTAATTAAATAGGTACGCATGAAGGCAAATCTTGGTTATTAATTATTATTGGGAGTCAGATTCTAGGTTGTAATATCGCAATACCTAAGAGTTAGAGAAAAAGGTTAACATTGTACTTTTTGGTTTGATGTCTTTTTTGTGAATTCTGTTCTATTGTTTAATGTCTGAATGAAAGGAATTCATTAGTAAAAAAGGCTAATTTATTTTTTATTCCTTACGTTATTGAAGCCGCAGTATGCACTTATAGGTATCTATCGTCGTATAAATCTATTTTCTAGTTTACAATTTAACTCGGAACGATTAATTTATTAAATAAAATGACAATTAAAATTTCTTAGTGTTATTTCTATTCTAACCGTTTTACAAGGTCAGAAAAATTCTAAATGCACACATTAAAACTAATCTTTTATAGAAAAACTAATCATTGTAGAAAAATGCTTCTTCAAATCAAAGATACTCAACCGTTAACAATTTGAGGGATTATCTGAGTTAAAGAATAATGAAATTATGAAACATTCAAATTGAAACAAACAATCTATCTTCAGTCATTGTCCGATAAATCTAGTCAGATATTAGCCATCGGTTAACTAATTTAAAAAAAAATTGGTTGAAAAGTCTATAAATACATTAGTTAACCGTTGTTGCCCAGGGTGCACCGGCCCAAACGCCACTCTTCCCCCGTAAAAGCTCTTTGGCAGAAGGGAATCGTAATGCTCGAGCACACGAGGAGGTTATCTGACTCGCACCCCAATAATCTTATTTTATTTTAAATATAGGTACTAATACAAAAATAACAGTTTATAAAAATGTACACTAAATGCTAACTTACAAAACTACCTTAAGCTAAACAAATTGAATACAACAAAAATCTTATAAATATAAAATACTCTAACTTAAATGTAAAAAAGATTTAAATTTCTAAAGCGGCCTTCGTCCTCAGATTCAGAGTCCGTTTCTCGCGAGAGATAGGCGTCCCTGTAATCGTTGTCGCGAGCCACTGCCTCGTCCTCTGGTTCGAACTCTTCCTCTGACGAAGAGTCGATGACTATAACGGAGTCCTCGTCGTCTTCGCTCATGGACTCCGTGTCACCTTCGTCCTGAAAAGAGGAAAAATGATAAGGTTTACTCCAATGATTGATAATCGAAATAGTATTTGCTGCATCATATTAATAAAATGTAATAAAAGATATGTATATCCTAGTTTAACAAAAAAATATGAAATACCTATTAAATTATAGAATGTAACTTACAGATTCAGAAAGCGTTCGAACATCCTCCGCCGTTTCTTGGGAGGATTCAAATGTGTCTTGTGGCCGGACCACCGCATTCTGTTGAAAAATGAACGGCAAAATTTTATACCTTACTATACGTAAATAGCTGTCAAAATTATCCTCGAACATGACCCCTGGCACTTACATAAAATTGCATCAAGTTTAAATGCTCCTCCCCGACGGGCTCGTGTAGAGGGGCTGCTAGGGCGCCGGAGGAGAGCAGCGCACGCAGTCTCATTAAGAGTCGTTTCTGCTCTCTTAATTTTTGCGCAGGTGATACGCCGGCACCGGCATCTGTAAAGCATATTATTGCATAAAATATAAAACTTTTGATTTGAAAAAGACATGGATCATTGAAAAATAGTATTCCCAAATTATGTCATCAGATAGGTGACGCAGTTGTATATACACATACCTAAGGCCATGATGGAGCGGCAGATATCGCGGCCCTGCTGCTCTATCATCCGCGCCTGCTGCGTAGCCGCCTCTACTCGCGCCAGCTGTAGGAACAAAATGTACTTCGTTAGTCTTTATGAATAATATCTATAATTCCCGAGAAATCCTTAACAGGTACACTAGGAGTAGATGTGTAAAAATAACCGAAGTATTTGCAATTTAAAAATCATTCTAAAACTCACTTCGTCTTCCAGGTCTTCAAAATCCATCATTTCACTATGACTCATGTTCAAATCAAATTCAGACATTTTTCGAATAAAAATTTTGCCAACAGGTTCACAGGAAGAAGGTTCAACCAAGACTGACGAATGACAAAATTTCCTGATACCCCTACCCCCTACCCCTACCCCTCGACTCCACCCCTCTCATATGTCATAGAACCAGGAAAACAATTTATTGGCTCCTAAGTACAGGCACTTAAGGATTATTTGCGCAGCACGAGCGCATTTCGGCAAACAGGTTCTAAAATAATGGCTTTTTAATGAGAAACATCATTAACGGACACGGACAAGAACAAGTTGAATTTATTTTTATTACAATTGCTTAAAGATTTAGATTTTTAAAACTGATGCGAACAACAACAACTGTTAAAAACATATCCTTTATTTTGAGTATGATGTCTTGCTGACTCCTCAGATGGGACTGAAAAAAAGGTAACTTGTTTTGTCTGATCTGTATCCTAATTCTTGAGTTTGAACGGTTATATAATACTACCGAGGTAATCTCAAAATTAGTATGGACTAATCTATCAAGTCAACCATTATAACCCTCGAGCCCGTTGCCAGAGAGGAGTCGTACCGAACCGTTCGAGTTCTCGAGAAGGTTAAGGTTATCAGACTCGAACGTCCCCAACGTTTCACTTATTTCTATAAATATAATTTAATTGTTTTACAAAGTTAAAATTTCAAACAATAATAATTTTTATATTTCAAGTTTGAAAATTGAACGACGGAATAAAAAAAAACCTTTGACTGTTTTCGTCTTCTACGCGAGCTTCTGCTTCGTTATCAGTAATTTTAGGTACCTGGGGATTATTTTCGTACCCCGAACGCATTACGGGAGCAGGTTTAAAAACAATGGATGTTATTGATTTACTGCTGAGCTGACCGTGATAAAAATAAACAAGCATCGTGATGGTCGTCATTATTTACATTTCTAAGACTGAAGTCAACAATTTATGTACTCACTTTAATGAGCTTGGTTTTCTATTGTGTAAGATGAATGTTGCGGCTATCGTTTGATTTCTTCGGAAGCTAATATCTAGTACCCAAAAAATGTTTACCTATGTTTTTCAATGAACCTCACAAAGGGGTAATTTTTATTTTCGTCTAAGCTGTTTATTCTAAGACGATCATGCGCTTGCTCATTAGTCGTTTGCTCGTGTTTGGATTGGATCTTTTGGTTCGTACAGAAATTGATTCTAAAGTGGTCTTATTATGAAGATGCCATTCAGATTAGATTTCATGTTTCGATACCCTAAGCTTTTGAGAAATGGGATAACATACCTTTTTTTTGTTTTGGCTGTTAAGAGGTCACCCATTTTTTCCAAATCGTATTGTTTGAACAATTGAGGACTTAATAAGTAGAAAGCGATCTTATGTCTTCTACTTTTTAATATATTTTTTCCAACCAAGAGAGTATCGATTTAATTGCATTTAAATAAAATACAAATAAAAACAATCTATGTAATTTTATTTGTTAAGAATAAACATTTGACAAAGTAATAAAAATCTTGAAATCCAAACATTAATGAATCACTTAATAACAGGATATTCATATACACGAGACATTTAAATTCGAAGTACGTATTAACCTATCTGCAATAATTGCACTTGCGATAAACCTACAGTCAGATATTAGCCAACGGGCAACATATTTCAAAATTAATAAGTAAATAAATAAATTAGTCAACCGTTGTTGTCCAGGGTGCACCGGCCCAAACGCTACTTTCCCCCCTAAAGGCTCTTTGGCAGAAGGAAATTGTAACGCTCGAGCACACGAGGAGGTTATCTGACTCGCACCCCAATAATCTTATTCTTTTTGAAATTTTTAAATATACTAATACAAAAAAAACCAGTTTATTTACTTAATGCTAACTTATAAAACTATCTTACACTAAACAAATTCTATAGTACAGTAATCTTAAATTAAAAAATATTCTAACTTAAATATAAAAAAGATTTAAATTTCTGAAGCGGTCATCGTCCTCAGATTCTGAGTCCGTTTCCCGCGACAGATAGGCGTCCCGAAATTCATTGTCACGAGCCACAGCCTCATTCTCAATTTCGTCCTCTTCATCTGACGAAGATTCTATGACTATCACAGAGTCCTCGTCGTCTTGACTCATAGACTCCGTGTCATCTTCGTCCTAAAAAGAGAAATGGTTAAATTATTATTATGTTGTATCACCATCAAAGTTATTTTGGCAAAAGTAGACTTTATTTTTTTACACTTAAAATACTGCGTTCTATAACTTAGAATACATGCAGATGAAATATTAAATTATAGAATAATACTTACAGATTCAGATTCAGAGTCCATTCGAACATCCTGCGCCGTTTCTTGGGAGGACCCAAAAGTGTCTTGTGGCCGGACGACCGCATTCTGTTCGAACAAAAAAAAAAATTATACATGAATGATTAATCTAAAAAATTGCTAAAATAATTAAAGCACTTGATTCACGGCACTTACATAAAATTGCATTAATTTCAAATGCTCCTCCCCGACGGGCTCGTGTAGGGGGGCTGCCAGGGCGCCGGAGGAGAGCAGCGCACGCAGTTTCATCAAGAGCCGCTTTTGCTCTCTTAAAGTTTGCGCAGGTGATACGCCGCATCTGTAGAGCATATTATTGCATAAATTATAAAGCTTTTGATTGAAAAGTCTGATTTGAAATAGACACGGATTATTGAAAAACAGTATTCCCAAATTATGTTATCAGATAGGTGACGCAGTTGTATATACACATACCTAAGGCCATGATGGAGCGGCAGATATCGCGGCCTTGCTGCTCTATTATCCGCGCCTGCTGAGTAGCTGTCTCTACTCGCGCTAGCTGTAGGAACAAAATATACTTCATTAGACATAAATCAAAATACGGCATACGAAAAAAAACGGAAAAGTATACGAACAAAATATAAAATAACAATAATTTTAAAAACTCACTTCGTCTTCTAACTCCTCGAAGTCCATTATATCATTATCGCTGACATCCAAATCGAAAAGAGACATTTTTCTTGATTTTACCACACAGCAGTTTTCTCGACGCGTTAACTGGAAGAAGGTTCGACCAAGACTGACGAATCCCCAAATTTCCTGATACCCCTACCCCCTACCCCTCACCCCTCTCATGCATCACAGAACCAGGAAAAAAATTATTTTGGCTTTTCAGTACAGGTACTTAAGGGCTATTTGCGCAGCACGAGCACGAGCGCATTTCGGCAGACTCGGACATCACGGCAACAACAGTTGAAGATTTTCATTTTATTTTTATTAGAATTGCTTGAAGATTTCGATTTCTACGGCTAACGTCAACAACGTGTTTTGAAAGTTTTGCTTCATTTTGAGTATTTTCTTTGGAACCCTTTAATATATATTTCATAGAAAACCAAATATGGAAGTTTCTACTTTTGTCTGGTCTTTATGTATTATGTATTCTTGAGTTTGGACAACCGTTGTGGTTTTAAAGCTCACTGCCGGATCATAACACTTGAGCTTTATCTACCTAGTTATACGTAAATAGTTTTACAAAATTAAAACTTTTAACTATTTTTATTTATCTGAATTCTTTAAAGTAAACTTTATAAATAAATACAACATAATAAACATTAAAAAAAAATAATAATAAAAAAAAACTATCTTCGTGTTCGCGTCTGAATTTGTTTCTTCAGAGATATTACGCTTCCCAAAATTTTTGGCGCGAGCTACTGCCTTGTTCTCAATAAATATCAGTATATATTTTTTTCTACTTCTTCTGATGAAGATTTCATCATTATAAAAGATCCCCCTGTCGTCTTCAGTTACGGAGTCTGTGTCGTCTTCGTCCAAACAGTAGAGATGATTGAAGTATTATTAAAATGCAGAAAAATCGGAGTTAATCGGGGCTACAGCAGAAAAATATAGCGTTCTAAGAGGTATCACGCACGCTCCTGGGGCTGCCAGGGCGCCGGAGGAGAGCAGCGCACGCAGTTTCATCAAGAGCCGCTTTTGCTCTCTTAAAGTTTGCGCAGGTGATACGTCGGCATCTGTAGAGCAGCTCTATCACCCGCGCCTGCAGAGCTGCCGCCTCTGCACGCGCTAGCTACAGGTACCTGGGGATTATTATGCGCACCCCAAGCGTATTACGGCGAGAAGTTACAAAAACAATGGATGTTTATGTTTTGCTACTGACCGTGATAACAGTAAACGGACATTAAGGTGGTCGTCATAATTAAGATTTTACAAAAAATACTAGAAAGCTGTTTTGTTGTGTATAAGACGGATGTTGCGGCTTTCGTTTGATTTCTTCAGAAGCTAATCTCTAGTGTCTAAAATGAATTTATTATCTTTTACAATAGACTTCAAAAAGGGGAGGTTTAATTTTTTTTTTGTCTTGGTTGTAGGTATACTGTTTACGTTCACCTATAAATTCAGAAATACGTGATCTTATGTCGAAAATTTAATTTTGGTTCAAAAGGATTTACTGCAAAGGCGGTGTTGACGCCACAACATACGTCACGGCTGCTGCCCAGCACACAACGTGGTGACGTCACGAGTACGTCACGATTCATCCCCGGAGCGCGGCGATTTAGACTGCATCGTACAGCCAAGGCGGCAACACGTGTGACATACCCCTATATCTGTCAAATCACTGTACCTATCTAGTTATAATTAAAGTTATTGTGCATCATCCTGAGTTCTTCTTCTACGAACCTGACTCCTGGCCTGGAGAGAACTACACCTAAGAGGAGTGCCCTAACAGGCGGTACAGTTTTAATAATTATCAGTTTATCAAATCAAAATATAGTTGGTTTGTCAATTTATTTCCTTCCAAACCATCTAATACTACATAGTATTATAAGCTGCTTGGACAGTAAGTAGTTCTAAGTCTTATTTGTTAAAGCGTTACCGCGTTGACATTTGTATTTGATTCTTTTTCTGTTAAAAAAAAAAAAGGCCTTTTTAGATTTTTTTTTTCGTAATCTGAATAATGATTCTAATTTTCACATCAATATAAAACATGGGTTTTTTTTTGTAGTTCTGGTGAGAGTGCTATACCTATGCTGGCCTCAAAGCCGATCTTGCACCTGCTCATAGTCGTTTGCTCGTGTTTGGGTCATTTGATTCGTATAGAAATAGATGCTAAAGTTGTCTTTTTGTGTAGCTGTAGATGCCATTTTAGAATCAGATTCTAGGCCTACATATCACAATACCCTAAGCGTTCGAGGTATGGGGTGGCATCGCTATCTTTAGTTTGGGTGTTAAGATTTAGATAATATATTCATCCAATAAAAATAACATCATGAATGGTATATATGAGGGCATCAATTTTTTCTGAATCATATTGCTTGAGCAATTGATGACTTTATGTGTAGAAAACGATCTTATTTCTTCGTATTATTTTAATATTTTTTAACCTTAGTTTTTTATGACTTAGAAGGACATCGATTTAATTGCAATAAAAAAATACCAATTTTTCAATTTATAAAAAACTAGCTGTTGCCAGCGACTTCGTCTGCAAAGAATTCCTTTATCGCTATCCCGCGGGAACTAAGCAATTGTCCGGGATAAAAAGTAGCCTATGTGCTATTCCAGACTTTTCTCTATCTATGTGCCGAATTTCATCCAGATCCGATGGGCCGTTCTGGCGTGATTGAGTAACAAACAAACATCCATCCATCCATCCATCCATACTTTCGCATTTATAATCTTAGTTAGATAACCTTTGACAAAGTAGGCAAGTAGTAATAAAAATCTTGAAACGCAAACATAAAGGAAATTAAACTAAATGATTTTAAATGACTTATTACTTACAAATTTTATGAATCACTTAAATAAAAGAAAAATCAAATACACGAGACATTTAAATTCAAACTTTTATTAACCTATCTGCAATCATTGCACTAACGATATACCTATATAAAGTCAGATATTAGCCAACGGACAACTAATTTCAAAATTAATAAGTAAATAAATAAATTAGTCAACCGTTGTTATCCAGGGTGCACCGGCTCAAATGTAACTCTTTCCTCCTTGAAGGGAAGCGTAACTTTCGAGCATACGAGGAGGTTATCCGACTCGCACCCCAATCGTCTTATAAATACACTAGTTTTTTTACAATAATTTAGCATTTACATTTACAAAATAATTCCTTACTACTAACTAACTACCTTAGACTAATACAATATTATGATATACAACAATACTAAATATTTAATTATCCTATCTTAATCTACCTTAAATATAAAAAACATTTAAATTACGAAACCGATCTTCGTCTTCAGATTCCGAGTCAGTTTCTCGCGACAAAAAGGCATCCCTATAATCGTTGTCGCGAGCCACTGCCTCGTCCTCTGGTTCGAACTCTTCATCTGACGAAGAGTCGATGACTATTACGGAGTCTTCGTCGTCTTCGCTCATTGACTCCGTCGTGTCATCTTCGTCCTAAAAAGAGAGATATAAAAAATATTATAACACCATTTGTAAACTGAGTTATTTTGGCAGTGGTAGATTTTTTTTTTCATTTAGAATACTGCGCTCTTAAAATACAGTTAGATGAAATATTAAAGTATTGAATAAAACTTACAGATTGAGAGTTCCCTTGAATTTCCTCCGGCGTCACATCAGATGATTCAAATGAATCTTGTGGCCGGACCACCGCATTCTGTAAAAAAATATATATTATTATCCATGAATGTTGATAAATAAGTAATATACTCGTAGCGAACCTAGCACATGATCCGTGACACTTACATAAAATTGTATCAACTTCAGATGCTCCTCCCCGACAGGTTCGCGGAGAGGGTCTGACAGGGCGCCGGAGGAGAGCAGCGCGTGCAGTTTGGTCAACAGCTGCTTCTGCTTTCTTAACCTTTGCGCAGGTGATAAGCCATCATCTGCAGAGCATATTATTTTATAAATATGTGCATTATTATAAATCTGAAGGGATAATTTAAACTTTGAAATTTAAAGTGAGATGAGAAAAAAATAATTTTATTTAAATCCAATTTTCGAGTGGTGAGACGTATGTAATGTAAAAGAGCATTCAGACAGAGATTGAATAAAATCACATACCTAAGGCCATGATAGAGCGAAAGATATCGCGGCCCTGCTCCTGTATCACCCGCGCCTGCAAAGCTGCCGTCTCTGTTCGCGCTAGCTGTTAGATCAAATTATACTTCGTTAGTTGTAGCATACCTAACGCCTTAACAAGGAGAAATGTCAATTTGTGCAAAAAAACTACACAGAACAATAAATAGTATAAAATATAGATTTTTTTAACTCACTTCATTTTCTAGCTCCTCAAAGTCCATCATCTCACTTTCAGTTAAATTGAATTGAGACATTTTTTAGTTTTCACCACACAACAGTTTTGTCAACACGTGAACTGGAAGAAGGTTCAGCGAAGAATGACGAACTTTTCTGATACCCCTGCCCCCTTCCCTCACCCCACGCACACGTCATAGAACCAGGAAACGATCCTATTGGCTACTCATACAGGTAAAAACTATTTGCGCAGCATGAGCGCATTTCGGCAAACAAGTACTAAAATAATGGATTTTTAATAAATAATAACAAATAAATGATAAATAATAATAATTTTTGATAAATGTCTTCTTTCTTTCTTTTTATAAGCGTTGACCGTAATTAGCGGACAGCCGGACACGGACATCATAGAAACAACAAGCTGGAGTTATTTTTATTAGAATTGCTTTTTAAACATTTAGATTGCTACGGCTCACATCAATAACGTGTTTGAAAAGTTTTCTTTTATTTTGAGTATTATTTCTTGCTTTATTTCGTTTCAGCTTTTCAGAAGCAAATCTTACAATTTTTTTTTCATGTGATTAATGGTCTGTATAGTGTATTTGTGAGTTTTAATGGGTAAATGGGTATGTGACTTGCAATAAATGATTCTATTCTATTCTATTCTAAAATACTGCCAAAGTAATCTCAAAATTAATATTATATAGACTAATTTATTAAGTAAACTGTTGTTGTCATCAAGCCCGCTGCCAAAGGGGAATTGCACCGCTTGAGCTCCCGAGGAGGTTATCCGACTCGTACCCCAACGTTTTCATCTTCTGCGCGAGGTTCTGCCTCGTTCTCAGTATTTTTCTTTTCTTGTTCTTCTTCTGACGAAGATTCTATCACTACAAAAGAGCCCTTTTCAGTTTCAGTAATGGTATCCGCATCGTTTTCGTCCTCAAAAGAGACATGATTTATATGTAAATATAACGTAGGTGAATCGAAGCTGTATTTGGCTGTTGCCCAAAATTTGGAATATAATAAAAAATACATCATTATTAGTTAAATGTTTATAGACAGACGAATAATGACGTAGAGTCTCTTCGAATTGTATCTGACAGTTCTTGTGAGGATTAAATTGACAACATTAAAAAAAAAGCATTATAGTTTTTTCGTCTTTATAATAGCTGGTTATAAAATAGACTACCCGTGTTTCTCGGTTTTCCTTTATTTCACTTAAATTCGTCGTTAATAATTTATTAAAGAAATGGTCATTAAAAAGACCGTATATACAAAGATAGGAATACTGATGTCATGATCTTAGCATGATATAAAATTAATAAAAGTAACTTTCAAACAGAACTGTCATGTCATGTCATTTACTTTGCTTGTCAAGCATTCATTGTCGTTCGTTCACGTATTTGTTATTTTGCGTTTGCTGCTTTGCAATACTTAGCATGCTTTGAGTTTATTTCTATATAATGACGACCGGAAGAAAGTATCACCAAGATCCTTTAAAAATTTGTTCTTCCCAAGTTGCAAAAACACGGTGTTAATGGAAAAAGATAAGCACTTCAAGCACACGAACTGTAACAACATAAATTTGTCGACTTTGGACAGATTGTGGCTATCCGCTTTTACAAATCCGTCAATCACTTTCATGTTATTAAAGCGTCTATTAAAACAATAAACATATTACGAGATTTACGAGAATTGAAAGCGAGTCGTTAGAATCAAGTATTCCAGATAAACAATAATTAAACAATGGACTGGACATGACATTGACACCATGACAGTTCTAGATTTGTTTTTCAATTCCTACGGTAATAAATGAACTAAGGGCACTATAAAGTGTATTCCTAACATTCACAATCCAACTTTTTTTTACTGTTTTTCCTGAATATAAAAAAACTACTGCATAAAAAAAACCAAAAATATTTTTACTGTAATTAGCAGTGTAAAATCTACAAACGGTATTTTTATTTTACTACCTTAGCACATTTGAATTGTTGTCAATTGAATGTTAGCTGGTGGTATTTTGTGTTAGACCACCTTTATCACACATCATAATCTCTGTCTTTATCTTTTATTACACATCATAATTTGGTAAGTGGTCATAAGAAAAAACATTCCTAAATTATTTTATCACGTAGATGACGCAATTGTTTATACGTTAAATGCTTGCACATATCTAAAGCCAAAGTGAAGCGGCAGGTATCACGCACGCCCCTGCTGCTCTATCACCCGCGCCTGCAGAGCTGCCGCCTCTGCAGGCGCTAGCTACAGGTACCTGGGGATTATTATGCGCACCCCGAGCATATTACGGCGAGCAGGTACAAAAACAATTGATATTTGGGATTAACTACTGACCGTTATTAGCGGCACCCGAATCGTTGCGACAACAAGTTGTTGTTATTTCTTTTAACAATGACTGAAGGATTAATTTTTTTACAACTGACACCAACAAGCTTTGTTTTATTGTGCATTTGATTTATTGCTCTGAGTTGCGCTAGAGTTCTTTAGAAGTAATTTACTATATTTTTATGGGACTTTAGAAAAGGCAGTTGTCTGTCTTGGTGTTGCCTTTATTCTTGAATTTGAAAGTGTTTTATACTACTGAGGTGGTCCCATAATTTATATAAATTTTACCTATACCTAGGTTTTGGTAAATATTGGCACATCATTAATTTTATTTTTTATTTTTAGTCTGTCAATGTTTGAGATGCAATAAAAAGGTTATTAACACGCATTTTGAAACAATTTGAAAAAAGTATTAATTTACGGTCTGCTTTTTTCTTTTATGATAAGACTTATGAATGGAATATACGCCGTTTAGGAATAGAAAGCTTACTTACCCTTTATTGAGTTGATAACTACAGTCGTATTTTAATTGAAAATTGGTAGCCATGTCCACTTTTGTTTAGAGAGCTGTGCCGACAACGATCTCCTTTTTCTTGCACTTATCGTTTTGGGTGGGTACGTATTAAAATCCATAAAGTTTAAAATGTACAATGGGTTAAAATACACAATGGTTCAAAATATATAATGCGATTATTTCAGAAAATTGCAAATTAACAGAATTGTTATAAACTAAACCTAACCTAACCTAACCTAAACCAATCTGTAGATCACGCTATAAAAAAAAACATAAACTTACCTCATAGTTTTACAAAAAAAGTCATTATATATTTTGAACTATTATGCATTTTAACCCATTATACATTTTAAACTTTATATATTCTGATCCGCACCCGTTTTGGGCATTAAATGTAAGCTCATAAAATCCTTATTTTTAAGTTGGCTTTAGTTTATTTATGTTACTAATTACTTTTTTTATCAAACACAGACCATTAAATTTTTATTAGAAATTGAGCATTTTAAATGCTGTTTTCATGTAGATAATGCCACTTTGACTAAACCAAATTAGAACATTTTAGAATTTTGTAACACTCAAGAATCATAAGAAATGTTTAAATATGAAACTTTAATAATTAAGGTTTAAATTGCTACAATAAACCTAAAGTCAGATTATTAGCCAACGGTTGACTAATTTATAGTAAGTCATTAGTCAACCGTTGTTTCCCAGAGTGCACCGGCCCAAACGCTACAGTTCCCTCTTAAAAGCTCTGCCAGAAGGGAATCGTAACGCTTGAGCACACGAGGAGGTTATCCGACTCGCACCCCAACAATCTTAATCTACTACAAGGTACAAAAGGCTATAAAAATATACAATTTTACACAAATAAGACTTAACTAACTGAAACTAAATAAATACTAAAAATACATCACAATCTAAATATTAAATCTTTCCTATTCTACCTTAAATATAATGCACATTTAAATTCTTAAATCTATCTTCATCTTCGGACTCTGAATCGGTTTCCCGAGAAAAATACGCCTCCCTGAGTTCGTTGGCACGAGCAGTGGCCTCGTCCTCAGGTTCGTATTCTTCGTCTGACGAAATGACTATCACAGAGTTCCTGTCGTCTTCACTCATGGACTGCGTGTCGATTTCGTCCTAAAAAAAGATAATATTTTAGTTAATATTTTAATATAAAATACGCCATTCCTAGTTAGGCTTAAAGACAGATAGATAATTATAAAATATTAAACTGTAGAAAGGAACTTACAGATTCAGAGTCCGTTCGAGCCTCCTCCGGCGCATGAATGAAGTCAATTGACTCTTGCGGCCGGACCACCGTATTCTGATTAAAAAAAAACAACAAATTATTATACACGAATATTGATAAATAACTGCTGAAATAAATCTGGCACATGATCCGTGGCACTTACATAAAATTGCATCAATTTGAGATGCTCCTCCCCGACGGGCTCGCGGAGAGGAGCTGACAGGGCGCCGGAGGAGAGTAGCGTACGCAGTTTGGTTAAGCGCTGCTTCTGCACTCTTAACGTTCGCGCAGGTGATATGCCGGCATCTGTAGAGAATATTATTTCATAAATACATGTATAGTTCATAAAGCTGAAGAGTTAATTTAAACGCGCTAAGCTTTGGGATTGAATGTCGGATTTGAAGAACATCATTTCACTTTTGACGCAATTTTCGAATGGTGGGGCATATATTAATGAAAAAAAGCATTTAGATAGAGAACCAAATCACATACCTAAGGCCATGATGGAGCGAAAGATACCGCGGCCCTGCTGCTCTATCATCCGAGCCTGCTGAGTAGCCGCCTCTAATCGCGCCAGCTGTAGAAAACAAAATATACTTCGTTAGTCTTTATGACTAATGTCTAGAATTCCTGAGAAATCCTTAACAGGTACACTAGGAGTAGATGTGTAAAAATAACGTAAGTATTTGTTATTTAAAAATTGTTCTAAAACTCACTTCGTCTTCCAGGTCTTCATAGTCCATCATTTCACTATCACTCATGTTCAAATCGAAACCAGACATTTTTCGAGTAAAAATTTTGCCAACAGGTTCACAGGAAGAAGGTTCAACCGAGAATGACGAATGCCAAAGTTCCTGATACCCCTACCTCCTACCCCTACCCCTCGACTCCACCCCTCTCATACGTCATAGAACCAGGAAAACAATTTATTCGCTCTTAAGTACAGGTACTTAAGGATTATTTGCGCAGCACGAGCGCATTTCGGCAAACAGGTTCTAAAATAATGGATTTTTAATGATAAACATCATTAACGGTCACTGACAACAACAAGTTGAATTTATTTTTACTACAATTGCTTAAAGATTTCGATTTTACAACTGATGCGAACAAAAACAACTGTTAAAAACATATCCTTTATTTTGAGTATGATGTCTTGCTGACTCCCCAGAAGCAAATCCTTAAATTAAAAACATTTTTTTTCATGGGACTGAAAAAGAGGAGGTTTCTTGTTTTGTCTGGTCTGTATCCTAATTCTTGAGTTTGAACGGTTCTAAAACTGTCCAGGTGACCTCAAAATTACTATAGACTAATCTATCAAGTTAACAAGTGTAGCCCTCCACTGCCAGCATAATAGCCTTCGAGCCCGTTGCCAGAGAGGAGTCGTACCGCTCTAGCTCTCGAGATGGTTATCTGACTCGCGAAAATAACGATAATTTTTAAACTCACTTCATCTTCTAGCTCCTCGAAGTCCATCATCTCACTATCGCTCATGTAAAATTCCGACTGAGACATCTTCTAAACTTTCACAGCACAAAACGACAAGTTATTAGAAAGTATATTCAACCAGGAACGACGAGTTCCGAAATTTCCAGATACCGCTCACCCCATCGCGTCACATACGTCATAGAACCAGGAAACGATTCTATTGGCTATTCGGTACAGGTAATTAAGGATTATTTGCGCAGCACGAGCGCATTTCGGAAAACTGGTTCTAAAATAATGGATTTTTAATGATAGGCACTGACTGTTTACTTGTAGATAATGTTACTTTGACTATGCTAAAGGTGGTATAGCAATCGTCCTCACTGGCCGTATTCATGATTTTAAATCTTAAGTCATGACAGGGAATCTGTTAAATCGTCACTTCTTTAACAACTCACGTAGAAACAGCATCATAAAATGCAGTATTGAGAATTATAATTAATATATCAAATTGTGCCTTCTGAACAATAAATACTACAACCAAAGCCTCCTGTATCATTTACAGACTAAACCAAGACTGAACATTTTCAAGTTTTGTAACAGTCAAGATCAAGAATCAAAGAAATGTTTAAATATAAAACTTTAATAATTAAGGTTTAAACCGGCGATGGCGGGACGAGTTAGACGTCTTGTTGAACGACTGGATACTTACCACAGCAGACCGGGAGCAGTGGAAGAGTTGGGGAGAGGCATTTGCTCATAATAATAATAATAATAATAATTAAGGTTTAAAATTCTACGATAAACCTAAAGTCAGATTATTAGCCAGCGGTTGACTAATTTATAGTAAGTTATTAGTCAACCGTTGTTTCCCAGGGTGCACCGGCCTAAACGCTACAGTTCCTTAAAGCTCTCTGCCACAAAGGAATCGTAACGCTCAAGCACACGAGGAGGTTATCCGACTCACACCCCAACAATCTTAATCTAAATCTACAATGTACAAGGGTATAAAAATAAAAATATACAATTTTACACAAATTAGACTTTTAACTAACTTAAACTAAATACTATAAATACAACACAATCTTAATATTAAATTTATCCTATTCTACCTTAAATATAATGTACATTTAAATTCCTAAATCTATCCTCATCTTCGGACTCTGAATCGGTTTCCCGAGAAAAATACGCCTCCCTGAGTTCGTTGGCACGAGCAGTAGCCTCGTCCTCGGGTTCATATTCGTCGTCTGACGAAATGACGACCACAGAGTCCCTCTCGTCTTCGTCCTAAAAAAGATGACGTGTTAGTTAATATTTTATAAAAAAATACGAGTAGAATTATGATTACGAGATATTAAATTGTAGAATGGAACTTACAGATTCAGAGTCCGTTCGAGCCTCTTCCGGCGCCTCTATTGTAGATTCAATTGAATCTTGGGGCCGGACCACCGTATTCTGTTGGATAAAATAAACAAATTATTATATATGAATGGTTAATATTAGTGATTGCTTAAATAGTTCTAGCACTTGATTCGCAGCACTTACATAAAATTCCATTAATTTTAAATGCTCCTCTCCGACGGGCTCGTGCAGAGGGGCTGCCAGGGCGCCGGAGGAGAGCAGCGCATGCAGTCTCATTAAGAGCCGCTTCTGCTCTCCTAATGTTCGCGCAGGTGATGCATCTGTAAAGCATATTATTTCATAAATATATGTATACTTTATAAAGCTGAAGAGTTAATTTATTGAATGTCTGATTTGAAAAACATCTTTTTATTTTTGACACAATTCTCGAGTGGTGGGGCATATCTAATGCAAAAAAGCATTCAGACAGAGTTTGAACCAAATCACATACCTAAGGTCATGACGGAGCGAAGGATATCGCGGCCCTGCTCCTCTATCACCCGCGCCTGCAGAGCTGCCGCCTCAGCTCGCGCTAGCTGTAAGAACAAATTATACTTCGTCAGTCATAAATTACAGCATACCTAACGCCTCAACAAGGAGAAATGTCAATTCGTGCAAAAAAATACTACGCAGTACAAGAAATAGGTAGAATATAATAAAAAAAAAAAATTTAAACTTACTTCATTTTCTAGCTCCTCAAAGTCCATCATCTCACTTTCAGTGAAATTGAATTGAGACATTTTTTTAGTTTTCTCCACACAACAATTTTGTCAACACGTGAATTCGGGGAAGGTTCAGCGAAGAATGACGAATTTTTCTCATACCCCTGCCCCCTACCCCTCACCCCACGCATACGTCATAGAACCAGGAAACGATCCTATTGGCTATTCATTACAGGTAAAATCTATTTGCGCAGCATGAGCGCATTTCGGCAAACAAGTACTAAAATAATGGATTTTTAATTATTAATAATAAATAAATAATAAATAATAATCATTTTTGATAAATGTTTTCTTTCTTTCTTTTTATAAGCGTTGACCGTAATTAGCGGACACGGACATCACAGAAACAACAAGCTGGAGTTATTTTTATTAGAATTGCTTAAAGATTTAGATTTCTACGGCTAACATCAACAACGTGTTCTTAGTTTTTTTTTTTATTTTGAGTATGATTTCTTGCTCAATTTTGTTTAAGCTTTTCAGAAGCAAATATTATAGTTTTTTTTTTTTTTCATGTTATTAAAGAAATAAATTTCTAGTTTTTTCTGGTCTGTATTGTGTATTTTTCAGTTTAAAGGAGTAAAATACTGCCAAAGTGATCTTAAATTTATTATTATATAGACTAATTTATTAAGTAACAAACTGATGTTGCCATCAAGCCCGCTGCCAAAGGGGAATTGCTCCGCCTGAGCTTCCGAGGAGGTTATCCGACTTTCACCCCAAAGACCTTACTTAGTCTACTGATAAATGGAGCGCATACAAAATAAATTCACAAGGTACTTATATTTAAAATTGTATGGCGTATACCCGTTCTACCCTTGGATGTACCCTACTTTATTTGTGCTTGGTATGGTTGGTTGGAGGTATTGGAGGTTAGGAGGGACTTTGCACTGGCTAAAGTCCTGTTTGAATTGATTAGAGGAAAGGCTCATAATCCAGGTATTCTCGAAATGATGAGTTTATTTGTACCTGATAACTATATAATGCGGCGGCGGCGGCCTAAGTTGTTCAAGGTACACCATGGTCGGACCAATCTCCTAAATAAGGCTCCTCTCACGCGAGCCTTACATATCTTGAATGAGGTGGCCGAAAAGACTGACCTATTCTTATGTTCGCTGTGTGAATTCACTAAAGTGACTTTTTATGTTTTATGTTATAGTAATGTATAAATTCTTTTTGTTCTTTTTTAAGTAAGTTAAGCAAATGTAATGTAATTAAGTTGGCACACTATTGCATTGGGTCTCCTGTAATGATAGTGTTATGTTTTTTAATAAATAAATAAATAAATAAATAAAATATCTGTTTTCGTCTTCTGCGCAAGCTTTTGCCTCGTTCTCAGTATTTTTTCTTGTCTTGTTCTTCTTCTGATAAAGATTCTATCACTACAACAGAGCCCTTGTCATTTTTCAGTAATGGAATCCGCATCGTCGTCGTCTTAAAAAGAGAGATGATTAATTTGTAGGTAGGTACAAAGTAGGAGAATCGAAGCTGTTTTTGGCAGAAAATTTGGAATATAATAAAAAATACATCATTAATACATTGTAAAATTTTGAGTGACTAATGATAACGCAGTCTCTTCGAAATTTATCTGACGTTCTTGTGAAGATTGAATTGAATGTTTAGCCGTTGGTACTTTGTGTTACACCACATTTATAATTTAATTACCAATTATAATTTAGTACGTTAAAAAAGTGAAACGAAAACATTCCTAAATTATTTCATTACATAGATGACGTAATTTTTTTTTATACGTATAATGCTCATATCTAAAGCCATGGTCAAGCGGCAGGTATCACGCAGGCCCCTGCTGCTCTATCACCCGCGCCTGCAGAGCTGCCGCCTCTGCACGCGCTAGCTACAGGTACCTGGGGATTATATGCGTACTCCGAGCACATTACGGCGAGCAGGTACAAAAACAATTGATGTTTGGGATTAACTGCTGACCGTTATTAGCGGCAACCGAATAATTGCGACAACACGTTTGTGTTATTTCTTTAAACAATGACTGAAGGATTAAATTTTTTACAACTGACACCAACAGTGTTTTAAGCTTTTTTTTTATTGTGCATTTGATTTATTGCTCTCAGTTGCGCTAGAGTTCTTTAGAAGTAATTTACTATATTTTAATGGGACTTTAGAAAAGGGAGGACTAAGAGGACATAGATTTAATTGCAATAAATTAAAATAATTTTTCAATTGATCAAACCTTTCACGAAACAGTAATAAAGATTTTGAAATGCAAACTTAAAGGAAATTAAATAAAATGATTTAAAATGCCTTATTATTACCACAAAAATAATGCTTACTTAATCAACCATTCACAAATTTTATGAATCACTTATTTAAGTGAAAGGAAATTCAAATACATACACGAGACATTTAAATTCAAACTATTACTAACCTATCTGCAATCATTGCACTTACGATAATCCTACAGTCAGATATTAGCCAACGGGCAACTAATTTCAAAATTAATAAGTAAATAAATAAATTAGTCAACCGTTGTTGTCCAGGGCGCACCGGCTCAAATGCTACTCTGCCCTCCTTATTAAAGCTCTCTGCCAGAAGGGAAGCGTAACGTTCGAGCACACGAGGAGGTTATCCGACTCGCACCCCAATCGATTTTTTTTACAATTATTTAGCATTTATATTTACAAAATAATTCCTTACGTAACTACCTTATACTAATACAGCACTATCACATACAACTATTCAAAATATTTAATTAAATCTACCTTAAATATAAAACACATTCAAATTACGAAACCGATCTTCGTCTTCAGATTCCGAGTCAGTTTCTCGCGACAAAAAGGCATCCCTATAGTCGTTGTCGCGAGCCACTGCCTCGTCCTCTGGTTCGAACTCTTCATCTGACGAAGATTCGATGACTATTACGGAGTCCTCGTCGTCTTCGCTCATGGACTCCGTCTCCGTGTCATCTTCGTCCTAAAAAGAGAAATAGTAAAATTATTATAATATCATTTATAATCAAAGTTATTTTGGAAGTGGTAGATTTATGTTAAATTTAGAATTGTGCGTTCTAAGACTTAAAATACAGTTAGCTGAAATATTAAAGTATAGAATAAGACTTACAGATTCAGAGTCCCTTTGAATGTCCTCTGTCGTTACATCAAAATCTTGTGGCCGGACCACCTCATTCTGTAAAAAAACAGATCATTTTACGTGAATGTTGATAAATAATTAATAAACTAGAGCTAGCAAATGATTCGTGGCACTTACATAAAATTGGATCAATTTAAGATGCTCCTCCCCGACAGGCTCGCGGAGAGGGGCTGCCAGGGCGCCGGAGGAGAGCAGCGCATGCAGTTTTGTTAAGAGTTGCTTCTGCACTCTTAACGTTTGCGCAGATGGTACGCCAGCATCTGTGGAGCATATTATTTTATAAGTATATTGTACTTAATAAAACATTAGATAATATTATTTTGAATGCGCAAAGCTTTGGATTTGAAAATTCGATTTTAACGGAACCGGACCATTGAAAAAAACATATTTCATAATTATGGTCATCCATCACATATACGACGCAGTAGTGTATGCAGATGCACATACCTAGCGCCATGATGGAGCGGAAGATATCTTGCCCTTGCTGC
Organism: Pandemis heparana; assembly: GCA_963854515.1. Lineage (NCBI taxonomy): Eukaryota > Metazoa > Arthropoda > Insecta > Lepidoptera > Tortricidae > Pandemis > Pandemis heparana. The sequence goes on along the minus strand of OY978010.1, from coordinate 13,875,157 downwards.
TCTATAACCCGCCCCTGTAGAGCTACCGCTTCGGATCGAACTAGCTGTAGGAACAAATTATACTTTGTTAGTCACAATTTATGGCATGCAAAACAAAAGGTGGGAAAAAATATTGTAGCATAAAATAACGATAATTTTGAAACTCACTTCGTCTTCTAGCTCATCGAAATCCATCATATTATCACTATCACTTGTATAGAAATCTGACTGAGGCATCTTCTGAACTTTAACAGCGCAACACAGCAAGTTAACAAGTTATCAGAAAGAATATTCAACAAGGAATGACGAGTTCCAAAATTTCCAGATACCGCTCACCCCATCGCGTCATATACGTCATAGAACCAGGAAACGATTCTATTGGCTACTCAGTACAGGTACGTAAGGATTATTTACGCAGCACGAGCGCATTTCGGCAAACAGGTTCTAAAATAATGGATTTTTAATGATAACCGTAATTAACTGACACGGACAACAACAAGTTGAATTTATTTTTATTACAATTTCTTAAAGATTTTGATTTTTACAACTGATGCGAACAACAAATACTGTTTAAACATATCCTTTATTTTGAGTATGACGTCTTGCTGACTCTTCAGAAGCAAATCCTTAAATTAAAGACATTTTTTTTTCATGGGACTGAAAAAAAGAAGGTTTCTTGTTTTGTCTGATCTGTCCTAATTCTTGAGTTTGCACGGATATAATACTGCTGAGGTAATCTCAAATTTAGTATGGACTAATCTATCAAGTTAACCATTATAACCCTCGAGCCCGTTGCCAGAGAGGAGTCGTACCGCTCGAGTTCTCGAGAAAGTTAAGGTTATCAGACTCGCACGTCCCCAACGACTTAATTCACTTATTTCTATAAATAAAATTTAATTGTTTAAAAAGAGATAAAACTTTAATCAATAAAAGTTTTTAAATTACAACTTTGAAAATTAAACGACGGAATTAAAAAAAAAAACCTTAAGCTTTCATCTCCTACGCGAGCTTCTGCTTCGTTATCAGTATTTTTTGGTCTTCTACTCGCACTAAGTACATGTTGTTGTTGTTGTTGTTATTGTACAACAACAACATGTACTTACCGAAATTGTAGCGAATTCGGAATAAAAAGGCTTATAAATAAATAAATACTCGCACTAGCTACAGGTACTGGGGATTATTTTCGTACCCCGAGTGCATTACGGCGAGCAGGTATAAAAACAATGGATGTTATTGATATACTACTGACCGTGATAAAAATATACAAGCATCGTGGTGGTCGTCATCATTTACATTTCTACGACTGAAGTCAACAATGTACCTACCTACTTCAATATGCTTGGTTTTCTATTGTGTAAGATGAATGTTGCGCCTATCCTCTGATTTCCTTAGAAGCTAAATTCTAGTACCCAAAAAATGAATACTTATGTTTTACAGTTAACCTCAAAAAGGGGCAGTTTTTTTATATGTATTTTCGTCTTAGCTGTTTATTCTAAGCCGATCATGCACTCGCTCATTAGTCGTTTGCTCGTGTTTGGGTCATTTGATTCGTATAGAAATTGATTCTTAAGTTGTTTTATTATGTAGATGCCATTCAGATCAGATTCTAGGCCTTCATAATTCGATACCCTAAGCTTTTGAGGAATGGGATAACATAGCTTTTTTTTTGGTGGTTAAGGGTTCGTCCATTTTTTTTAAATCGTATTGTTTAAGCATTTGAGGACTTAATTAGTAGAAAGCGATCTTATTTCTTCTTATTTTTTCTTCTTTTTATAATTTTTTTGACCCTTAGTTTACAACCAAGAGGGTATCGATTTAATTGCATTTAAATAAAATACAAATGAAAAACTTTAAATTTTTATTAGTATAGAACATTTGACAAAGTAATAAAAATTTTGAAATGCAAACAAAGGAAATTCAACTATGTACAAATTATTTAAAATGACATTATAATTGTAAAATTAATGCTTACTCCATCAACCATTCACAAATTTCATGAATCACTTACATTAAAGGAAATTCAAATACACGATACATTCAAATTCAAACTATTATAAATCTTTCTGCCATCATTGCACTTACGATACGATAAACCTATAAAGTCAGATATTAGCCAACGGGCAACTAATTTCAAAATTAATAAGTAAATAAATAAATTAGTCAACCGTTGTTGTCCAGGGCGCACCGGCTCAAATGCTACTCTGCCCTCCTTAAAGCTCCTGCCAGAAGGGAAGCGTAACGTTCGAGCACACGAGGAGGTTATCCGACTCGCACCCCAATCGTTTTTTTTTTACAATTATTTAGCATTAATATTTACAAACTAATTCCTTACGTAACTACCTTATACTAATACAACACTATCATATACAACAATTCTAAATATTTAATTAAATCTACCTTAAATATAAAACACATTCAAATTACGAAACCGATCTTCGTCTTCAGATTCCGAGTCAGTTTCTCGCGACAAAAAGACATCCCTATAGTCGTTGTCGCGAGCCACTGCCTCGTCCTCTGGTTCGAACTCTTCATCTGACGAAGAGTCAATGACTATTACAGAGTCCTCGTCGTCTTCGCTCGTGGATTCCGTGTCGTCTTCGTCCTGAAAAGAGTTATTAAAAATATTATAATACCAATTGTAATTGAAGTTATTTTGACAGTGTTAGATTTTTTTCTTTTAGAATACTGCGCTCTTAAAATACAGTTAGATGAAATATTAAAGTATAGAATAAAACTTACAGATTCAGAGTTCCCTTGAATTTCCTCCGGCGTCACATCAGAAGATTCAAATGAATCTTGTGGCCGGACCACTGCATTCTGTAAAAAAAAGACATGATTATCCATGAATGTTGATAAATAAGTAATATGTATAGTGAACCTAGCGAATGATCCGTGGCACTTACATAAAATTGCATCAACTTCAGATGCTCTTCCCCGACAGGCTCGTGGATAGGAGCCGCCAGGGCGCCGGAGGACAGCAGCGCGTGCAGTTTGGTCAACAGCTGCTTCTGCTTTCTTAGCCTTTGCGCAGGTGATAAGCCAGCATCTGCAGAGCATATTATTTTATAAATATGTGCATAATAAATTATAAACCTGAAGGGATAATTTAAACTTTGAAATTTAAAGTGAGATTAGAAAAACTTAATTTTATTTTAATCCAATTTTCGAGTGGTGGGGCATATCTAATGCAAAAGAGCATTCAGACAGAGATTGAACCAAATCACATACCTAAGGTCATGACGGAGCGAAGGATACCGCGGGCCTGCTCCTGTATCACCCGCGCCTGCAGAGCTGCCGCCTCTGCTCGCGCTAGCTGTAAGAACAAATTATACTTCGTTAGTCATAAATTACAGCATACCTAACGCCTTAATAAGGAGAAATGTCAATTCGTGCAAAAAAAACTATGCAGAATAATAAATTGTGTAAAATAAAATATTTTTTAAGACTCACTTCATTTTCCAGCTCCTCAAAGTCCATCATCTCACTTTCAGTTAAATTGAATTGAGACATTTTTTAGTTTTCACCACACAACAGTACACACGTGAACTGGAAGAAGGTTCAGCGAAGAATGACGAATTTTTCTGATACCCCTGCCCCCTACCCCTCACCCCGCGCATACGTCATAGAACCAGGAAACGATTCTATTGACTACTCAGTACAGGTGAAGGACTATTTGCGCAGCACTAGCGCATTTCGGCAAACAAGTACTAAAATAATGGATTTTTAATAAATAAATAATAATATTTTTTGATAAAGGTCCTCTTTCTTTCTTTCTTTTTATAAGCGTTGACCGTAATTAGTGGACACGGACATCACAGAAACAAAAAGCTGGAGTTATTTTTATTAGAGTTGCGGAAAGATTTAGATTTCTACGGCTTACATCAACAACGTGTTTTAAAAGTTTTCTTTTGTTTTAAGTACATACTAGCTTTTGCTCGCGACTTCGTCCGCGTAGACTTCATTTATTGACAAAAGTCACATATTGCTATGCATATTTGAACAGGCACTTAAAACCCTTATTCTGACATTTAATTGTTTTTTTTTAAATAATAAGTGATATTAAATCCCGTAAATTTTGATAATCCCTCCTTAGTGTACCTCTATGATACTGAAGCAATATTTATATATGTTGCGCTTCTAGGCAGCTGCGATTTTCGACACGTTCATCGCTATCGCGCGGGAACTAAGCAATTTTCCGGGATAAAAAGTAAAGTAAAGTTTCCAACAATATCCGTTCAGCCGTCTTCACGTGATGCGCGCTCAAATATACAGACAAACAGACGAACAGACAAAAATTCTAAAAACTGTTGGAACGTGTTCTGTTATCGATTCTAAGTATCTTTAGACCCTCTTTAGCTTTATTATATGTATAGATTATTTATTGCTTAATTTCGTTTAGGTTTTTCAAAAGCAAATCTTATTCATACATCATTTTGTTTTTTTATTTCATGTGATTAAAGAAAGAAAATGTCTAGTTTTTTCTGGTCTGTGTTGTGTATTTTTGAGTTTAAACTGCCAAAGTAATCTCAAAATTAATATTATATAGACTATTTTATTAAGTAAACTGTTGTTGCCATCAAGCCCGCTAACAAAGGGGAATTGCACCGCTTGAGCTGAGCTCCCAGGAGGTTATCCGACTCGCACCCCAACGACCTTATTCTACTGATTTAAAAAAAAACTGTTTTCGTCTTCTGCGCAAGCTTCTGCCTCGTTCTCAGTTTTTTTTTCTTGTCTTGTTCTTCTAACGAAGATTTAATCACTACAAAAGAGCCCTTGTCATTTTTGGTAATGGAATCCGCATCGTCTTCGTCTTAAAAAGAGAGATGATTAATTTGTAGGTACAAAGTAGGAGAACCGAAGCTGTATTTGGCAGAAAATTTGGAATTTAATAAAAAATACACCATTATTAGTTAAACGTCGAAAGACTAATGATGACGCAGTCTCTTCGAACTTTATCTGACAGTTCTTGTGAGGATTGAATTGAATGTTTAGCCGGTAGTATTTTGTGTTAGACCACATTTATAATTACGCATTATAATTTAGTACGTGGTCATTGGAAAAGAAAACATTCCAATATAAATTATTTCATTACATAGATGACGCAATTGTTTATACGTACAATGCTCACACTTAAAGCCGAGCAAGCGGCAGGTATCACGCCCCTGCTGCTCTATCACCCGCGCCTGCAGAGCTGCCGCCTCTGCACGCGCTAGCTACAGGTACCCTGGGGATTATATGCGCACCCCGAGCGCATTACGGCGAGCAGGTACAAAAACAATTGACGTTAGGGATTAACTGCTGCTGACCGTTATTAGCTGCAACCGAATCGTTGCAACAACAAGTTGGTGTTAATTCTTTTAACAATAAAATTACTCAAGGATTAAGATTTTTACAACTGCAACCGTGTTTAAAGCTTTTTTTATTTTGCATTTGATTTATTGCTCTGAGTTGCGGTAGAGTTTTTCAGAAGTAATTTATTATATTTTTATGGGACTTTAAAAAAGGGAAGTGTCTATTTTAGTATTGTCTTTATTCTTGAATTAAAAAGGGTATCTTAATACTATTGAGGTGGTCCCAAAATTTATATGGGTAGGTACCTAGATTTTGGTAAAATGTGAACATCATTACATTCTTTGATATAAATATTTGTAACCTGTTAATGCGTGAGATGCAAGAAAAAAGGTTACTATAGTCTGGCAGATAAACCATTGCAACTAGATGACACTTTCAGTGTTGTCAGTTTTTGGCAAATATCAAATAGTGATGTGATTTAGTGAGTGAATGTAAGAATGAACGATGTAATGAAATTAATTTGCGTCATAAATGAGAATTTTCAAAGCTTATTTTAATAAAATGGTTTGTTCAATAAGGTTTTTTTGGATGTTTTCTAGTTAGTAGTGTAAGAGCGCGATTTGGAAATGTGCGGAAGCATCTCAAATCAGTTACCAGTTTTCAACTCATTACCCATTTTGCCATAAATAAAACACAATTATCACATTAATATTTTTTTCTACCTCTGTACTTTTACTCAAAAACTTAAATTATTCCGAATCAGTTTCACTGCTGCTGTCACTATTTAGTAAATATTTACTTGTATTACAAAGTCATCGCACATTTTATCTTCTATGTTAAATCTTCTTGAACCCCTCAAAAGTATCGCGCTTATTTTGAAATATACTAAACTACGAATGTGACATTCATAAAATATTAAATATTTCGTTCGTTCAATAATCAAATCATTCATTACGTGACCTTAGTCGAGAACTAGTGAAATAAATGTGGTATCATTATTTCGTAAAATGACATTTGGAAGTGTCATCTGGCTGCAGTCCTGCAGTAGTTTAGCTGCCAGACTAGGTATAACCCGAATTTTAAATTTCACAATTTCTAAAAATAATGAATTAACGATCTGTTCTTTTCTCTTATGATAGGACTTATAACAACGTCCTCCTTTTTCTTGAACTTATCGTTTTGGATATTAAATGTTAGCTTATAAAATCCTTATTTGTAAGTTGGCTTTAGTTTATTTTTGTTAAATAAGTACTTTTATTTAGCAAACACAGTCATTTACCAAAATCTAAAAATTATAGTTACCAATTCGTTTTTTATTAGATATTAAGCGTTTTTCTTGTAGATAATGCCACTTTGACTAAACCAAAACTGAACATTTAAAAATTTTGTAACACTCAAAAATCATAAGAAATGTTTTATAATTAAGGTTTAAAATGCTACAATAAACCTAAAGTCAGATTATTAGCCAACGGTTGACTAATTTATAGTAAGTCATTAGTCAACCGTTGTTTCCAGAGTGCACCGGCCCAAACGTTACAGTTCCCTCCTTAAAGCTCTCTGCCATAAGGGAATCGTAACGCTCAGGCACACGAGGAGGTTATCCGACTCGCACCCCAACAATCTTAATCTACTACAAGGTACAAGGGTATAAAAAAATATATACAATTTTACACAAATAAGACTTAACTAACTTAATAAATACTGTAAATACAACACAATCTTAATATTACATTTATCCTATTCTACCTTAAATATAATCCTATTCTACCTTAAATATAATGCACATTTAAATTCTTAAACCTATCTTCATCTTCGGACTCTGAATCGGTTTCCCGAGAAAAATACGCCTCCCTGAGTTCGTTGGCACGAGCAGTGGCCTCGTCCTCAGGTTCGTATTCTTCGTCTGACGAAATGACGATCACAGAGTCCCTGTCGTCTTCACTCATTGACTCCGTGTCGTCTTCGTCCTAAAAAGATAATATTTTAGTTAATATTTTAATAAAAAAATTACCGCATTCCTAGTTAGGCCTAAAGACAGATAGATGATTATAAAATATTAAATTGTAGAAAGGAACTTACAGAGTCAGAGTCCGTTCGAGCCTCCTCCGGCGCCTGAATGAATTCAATTGACTCTTGCGGCCGGACCACCGTATTCTGTTTAAAAAAAACAACAAATTATTATACACGAATATTGATAAATAACTGCTGAAATAAACCTGGCACATGATCCGTGGCACTTACATAAAATTGCATCAATTTGAGATGCTCCTCCCCGACAGGCTCGCGGAGAGGAGCTGACAGGGCGCCGGAGGAGAGCAGCGTACGCAGTTTGGTCAAGCGCTGCTTCTGCACTCTTAACCTTCGCGCAGGTGATATGCCGGCATCTGTAGAGCATAATTATTTAATTAATATATGTATATACTTTATAAAGCTGAAGAGTTAATTTAAACGCGCGAAGCTTTGGGATTGAATGTCGGATTTGAAAAACATCATTTTAATTTTGACGCAATTTTTGAATGGTGGGGCATATATTAATGCAAAAGAGCATTTAGATAGAGAACCAAATCTCATACCTAAGGCCATGATGGAGCGAAGGATATCGCGGCCCTGCTCCTCTATCACCCGCGCCTGCAGAGTTGCCGCCTCTACTCGCGCCAGCTGTAAAAACAAATTATACTTCGTTAGTCTTTATGACTAATGTCTAGAATTCCTGAGAAATCCTTAACAGGTACACTAGGAGTAGATGTGTGAAAATAACCTAAGTATTATTAATTTACAAATGATTCTAATACTCACTTCGTCTTCCAGGTCTTCGAAGTCCATCATTTCACTATTACTCATGTTCAAATCGAATTCAGACATTTTGCGAATGAAAAATTTGCCAACAGGTTCACAGGAAGAAGGTTCAACCAAGACTGACGAATGACAAAATTTCCTGATACCCCTACCCCCTACCCCTACCCCTCGACTCCACCCCTCTCATACGTCATAGAACCAGGAAAACTATTTATTGGTTCCTAAGTACAGGTACTTAAGGATTATTTGCGCAGCACGAGCGCATTTCGGCAAACAGGTTCTAAAATAATGGATTTTTAATGATAAGCGTTGACCGTAATTAACGGACATCATAGCAACAACAAGTTGAATTTATTTTTATTACAATTGCTTAAAGATTTCGATTTTTACTACTGACTTCATCAACGTATTTGGAAATTTTGCTTTTATTGTCCGTCCGTCCGTCTGTCAAGACCCTTTTTCTCAGGAACATATGAGAAAAAATAACATGAAAAATCTTTTAGTTAGTGGTACTTTGAGCTATTTTACGAAGGTTTTAATTTATTAACAATCCAAACGGCCCGATGACACGGTAAGATTAAACTAGTTTAAGTAATCTGGTTATAAATTTTCCCGCTGAACTTGAAACTTTGATTAAAAATACATAAAACATAGTGAAAGTATCCGCCCGTAACTAATTACATATTGACCGACTTGCAATATGTAAATAAACGTTTTAACGGACTGTAAAATTGAATATTTCGCGTTTAAAATGTATCTGTTTAACAGAAATCTGTGGCATGAAATGCTTGCGACAGATGGTTAGTACACCAATGGTATGGGCAAATCTGGACCTAGTTTAGGTAGGCATTGCGAATAAATTAAAACAATTAGTCCGTAATAATAACGCACGCAATTGTTTGCGAAAGACAATGTATTTTTGTGTATTATGTAAGTTTCTTTCAAAAATAACAGCCTTAAACATAGAATAACATCCAGACATGCCAAAACTTTTTTTTCCCTGTAACCCTCTGAGCCTGGTTGCGGTATCGGAAATCATCGATAATTATACACGCCATAATGTCTGTTTAAACGACTGTCTCTCTCGCTCTTTCTTTCACTCCATCTTTTTGCCTCTTTCTCACTAATGTATCTTTTTCTTTCATTAAAAGCACCGTAAATTACAAATTTAACAACATTATATGGTTCGAGTCATATCCGGTTGTGGTTTCAAATTGCATTCCAATATCGTGAACAGTATTTACTTTTGCGCAACTTATGTTTCTGGTCCTATGCCTCATTCAATGACTAACAAGAAACTATAGTCTTAAACAAATACACTATACCTGATACAATGACGCTTCCTTACTGCGTCATTGTTGTACTAGGTTCATGTAGCAACAGATTTCAATATCACAGCAGAAGGGACTTAAAGAAATTTCAAAAGACTAACTTTGAATTAATTACCACTCATGTATACCGAAAAGCTGGAAGTGGCGAGCTTAGTATAAAGTACTCTTCTAAGGGCCACTTGCACGGAACAGGGTTAACGACTTAACCCCGTTTTAGATGCTAACCCGGGGCTAAGTTAGTGTCAATATGTCTGAAACTGACAATCCTAACCCCGAGTTAGCGATTAAATTTTTAAACTCTGGACTGTGCAAGTGGGCCTAAGAGTTTTTATACCGGATCTTATTTGCTTTGTCATTAACCACAATTATAGCTCAATTATAGCATACTACTTACCGTCACCTCATTTTCGATTCACACACACCACAATAGACAAAATAAGATATCATTGCAGCATAATCATACCTTTGACCATCTTTACATTTCCTTGTATTGACGTTGATGGGAGGTCGAAAACGCCCCGCGCACCTAACGACCTTAGGCAATCGGAATGTTGGAAAGCAGTGTTCAAATGCATAGTTTAGAAATCACTTCAAGACCACACACAAGAACAACCACGGTAGCTACATGAATGATAGCCTCAAAATTTTGAAGGCTGACGAGAAATTACATTTAAAATTAAAACAGGCATATGGTCAAAAATAATGGAGGTGGGTCTAGATTCTAGATACGAAATGCGAATAGTAACTAGACGTCTATATAAGAAAACGAGCTGTTGCCAGCGACATCAAAGAATTAGTTTATCGCTATCCCGCGGGAACTAAGCAATTTTCCGGGATAAAAAGTAGCTTATGTGCTATTCCAGACTTTTCTCTATCTATGTGCCAAAATTCCTCCAGATCCGTTGGGCCGTTCTGGCGTGATTGAGTAACAAACAAACATCCATCCATCCATACTTTCGCATTTATAATATTAGTTAGATTTCGTAAGCATAACGCATATTTGCATATCCCGTACGACGTTAGAAGTCTATCTACTCGTATTTAATCCTACGCATTATGTTTGTGTTGTGATGGATGATAATCTACAAAGTGGATTAAAATAACAAATCCCTTCATCTGTGCAAGCTCTGTGATGGGATTTGCTTAGTCCTTATCATGAAGACTACCGATCTGGCGCGACAGATGCATTGGTTATTGTATTCTTATCTAAATTGAAAAGGAAACTGAATGAGCGACCGGCTAATCTTTTTCAAGCGATAACATTCAAAGCCGCCAAAAAAACCATTGATTGACACCTGCTATAAATCAGTTTTAACTCAGATAATTCAGCAACACAGTTTTTGTAAACCTCATCAGCTACAATCAATAGATCTGTCTAGTGCTAACAAAGACTTAAGACAAATCTGCCGAAGCTAAATAGCCATTGGGGTTATTAGGTCTCCGAAATGACCGACAATTGAGACAAAAGACTTTCGCTTGGATATTCTCAGTATGAAGCAACTGTTAGCCACCTAATGATAAGACAAAAACACGTGAATCACTTCAACGATTCGTTGTATTCATAGATGTTATTATTGCAAAAATAATGAACTAACCAAGAACTAACTCATCAAATCGGACCGCTTCGAATTGACACTTACAGTTAGATGATCGCGATTGATTATTTCTGAGTCACAGTGGCATTATGAATGCAATTATAGCTTGCGAGAATGACCAAGGTATTAAGAACTAAATGGTTTAATCTGAGAAACAATTTGACAGGAAAAAGTCTTGGCAATTGGAATTCTCGTAATGCAATTAACCGAGTAGGTAACTACTGAATACAATTATTTTTATTTAGTTGTATTGTAATAAGATAAATGCTCTAGGGAACTTATTATAAAATTCCTGGGACACTCGGAGCTGTAAGCTTCACAATCTCGTAATAAAAATCTTTCATATTGTATTTGCAGCGAAGGAACCTACTTCTATAAAGGTCAATGACTATCAGTGGCGTGCTTGCTTCCATAGTATTTGATTCCCATAGGTTGCCTGGATCAGGCCAATATTAGTTTCTCTTCTTAAATTTATAGGCAAAAAGTAGCCTCGTTAGCTCTTCGGCTTGCCTAAAGTTATGTCTGACGACACACCACTGATGACTACATACTTCTAGTCTGAAACGGTGAAAAAATCAAAATGGAACATGATTTTGGCGTTCAATTAAAATTTTACATTTTTAATTCCGAAGTCGTTTCTGCCGCTGCTCGCTCTAACTGCTTTGATTAATAACTGGATTAACGAAGCAAATTGTACAATACTGTTATGTTATAATTGTTATCGCAACGCCACGCAAGAAATCGGAAACATTTTGTGTTTACGTTTAATAGCGTAACGGTGAGCGTAAATTTTTGCCCACGCATGCTTACGCGATAAAAAAAATCTCGCTTGCAGTTTACGTCCTCTTTGTTCCACACGTCTGAGGTCATTGATGTCGGTTAGTGATTTTTGCTAGTTTGAAATAAAAATTACTGACAAAAATGTAAAAAGTAGAAATTTTTAGAAACAAGTGTTCATTAGCAGAATTTACACACAAAATAAAGTGACATCTAGTAGCACCTATAAAAATCCTCATCTTGCAAGATTCTGGTTGCGGTTGCGGGCCGTACCTATATGGGGCTATTAGGCCTGTTTAGTTAATCTTCTTTCATCCAGCCTCCACTTGACCAAACCAACTAAGCATAGGTATTTACTTCTAGCTATCGAATAACTTTAACTTGATATGATCGATAAGTGAAGTAAAGGAACGCGACAGTGACATAATCTTCCGACAATAAACCGGATTCCAGTTAAAAGTGCAATCGCAGAATTTATTTACACGTGTGACAATCAATGAAATTTATGGCTGCATTACATTATATCACTCCTTTTATGTGTTGCACATAAAAATAAACTACCTCGTGTCCTTTGAGTGAATTAAATGTGTTGAGTTTTTTTAATTTGTCTCAAGTTGGCAAAGAATGCTCGTATACATGGCACTGGCATTTCTTAGTCACTGACGTGGGTAAGAAATGTCTGTCAGATAGTCATAGGGACTTTTTGCACATGCGACACATTAGACCAATACCGACTACTGCATTCACACTGCAATCTAACTGCAACTGCCCGCTGCCTTAACATTTCAATCGCAGTTAGCGTGCGTTGTACCAACTGCGACGAAACTGCAATAGAAAAGGTATTGGCTAATTGGGCAGTCAGCGGAAGCGCAGTTCGTCGATAAAGAGTAAAGTGTAAGACATGCTTCTGGGAGTTGACATTTAAGATAAATACCTAAATATAATTCGAAATATTATAAACAAGATGTGAACCGCGATTACCTACCTTTATTGAGTTTTGTTGAGTTTGTTGAGTTTGTTGAGTTCAATAAAGGTAATCGCGGTTCACATCCCGTTTATAATATTTCGAATGAACTTAACCGTGAATCATTAAAACACCTAAATATAATGTTTATTTCTCATTTACATATGCGGAAACGTAGATTCTAATTTAATTCATGTACCTACTTTCATCGTGTAAAAAGAACTTGATACATTTTATAGCCGCTGTCTCGTCTTCTCTTCTCCCCAAGCTCGCAATTAAAGTTTAATTTAAATATTTTGTAATTAATTTAAATATTACTAATAAAGTTGTGTTTATTTCCAAGTGTAAAGGGGACAAGCCTATGCAAGTTATGTCATGCTCATGCGTTTAACAATGCCAATTATTGCCAAGGCTGTACCTATTGATTGATTCATCAAAATGCTAATCGTATTCGCAAAGACAAAGGAACTTGTTTTTGTTGCTTTTAAAGCTTATTCACGTGTACTTTATCATTAAATTTCATAAATATTGGCTTTGATATGTCACGCAAATAACAGCGAGAACTTGTAGCAATTATTTCCGGGAATTATTTACTCATACAGTCTTATATATTTGTTTATCAGGCTTTATTACATAATGACAGTTTATTTTGTTTGTCTGTTTAATTTGTTGTTTGTTTGTTTGTGTTTTGTTTGTTGGTTGTTGTTGTGAATCAATATAATTTGTAACTTAATGAAATGAAACTTAGTGAAATGATATGTAGGTATACTTATTTACCAACTGTAGTTTTATAGCTAAGATGAACGGGAATAACCAGTTCATAAACTTGATGCCATCTCACAGATTACCACATACACGATACTCGTTCATTACAATGCAAATCACTTAACAAGTAGCTGCTATGCGAGTTGCCATTCCAGAGGCCAGTTGCAGACCCTCACCCCATTCAAGTATTGGCACCAATACTGGCACTAAATACTTGACACCCGCACTACCGGTTCTCTCGAGCATACTCGCGTCTCGCGTTGAGTCGCGTGTTGAAATCGTGTTCATTTCCTAAAGGGACAATAACTTGGTGCTCAAGTCAAGACTCAACACTCGTAACTACTATCTGACTCAGGATTCAATCACATAAAAATGACTACTAAATTACTTGACGTTTTGGCCGCTTTGCAGCGGCCGCGGTCATGAGTGGACTGCAGACCACAACTGTTAGCCGAGCTACTTTTAGAACTACCCGCGCTTTTACAATATTTTGTTCCGGTACCCTATTAAACCGAGTCAACACTAACGATGTCCGACGATCTTTTCTAACGTTTGTTAGCAATTTATTACGCGATTAAGTCCTGAGTATGATAATATTTATGAGCGAAACCGTAGAAGTTTAAAACATTATAGAAAAAAAGAAATAAAGAAAACATTTATTCGTGACATTACATAGCTTGGGCTAAGCCACCCAATGAGAAGGGTGAGGAAGGAGGAAGGGTTACTGGCCTCTAAGAGAACAGTAGGCTTATTGCCTAACTCGCTCGCAATCGCCATCGTGTTCATTTTGACAGTTCATGTATGGGCTGACTATTAGCATCGGAATCAGCTAGCTATCACATTCATACAAGAACTGTCAAAATGAACACGATGGCGATCGCGAGCGAGTTAGTCAATAAGCCTACAGTTTAGGAAATCCTTTTTTTAAGGTCTCCGCGATGTTACAACCAGGGCCCTATTTTATAAAGCTAAACGTTACAATTTACAAGCGTAAGTCTCTTTCTGACCCTATGTGTTAGATAGAGACTTCCGCTTGTAACTCGTAGCTTTATGAAATAAGGTTCAGTTGGGAACACCGCTAACCGGAGCCGACTCCACAATCATCGTTCACTTTACATTCAACCACTGTTAAAGCCTTGACATTTCCTTTTTCCTTTGTTTCCTTACCGCCCAAATTGATATTGTATCCTCTAAGAAGTCTACCGGGTGCACTTGAATTGACTCATTGAGTCATGCCATGTACCATTGTGAGATTCATGGTTGATTACATAAGCCCCGTGGGCGCCTTTGTATGTAAATAACTAATTACGTATTACCCACACGTGGTTCAGATGTCGCCGGCTTTCGTTGTGGCACAAGGGACCACCTTAAGTGAAATTCTGTGGTATATATTGATAGGTAGTTAGATTGCATACTAATATGCAGCTAGTCAAATATAAGAGATATCGTTAAACGTTATTCATACTTTTCAAGAATTATAAATATGAATCTTTCAAATGAGAACTGTCAACCGAAACCTCTTAATATTTGATGGATTCTAGAAATGTGAGCGTTATAAATAACTTCAAGGTACATTATTATTAGTATCTAGTGGTTATACTTGTTGAGGATATTGTGCAAAGTCCGTCCGGATCGCTACCACCATCTTACTCGCTAATCCCTTCTAATATTATAAATTCGAAAGTAACTGTCTGTATGTCTATCTGTTACCTTTCGCGCTTACCGCTGTACCGATTCAGTTGAAATTTGGTACAGATATACTTTCAATCCCGGGGAAGGAAACAGGATAGTTTTTATTCTGGAAAATCGCATAGTTCCCGCGGGATAGCGATCAGCGAATACTGCGCAGAAGAAGTCGCGGGTAACAGCTAGACCTCAATATAAGGAAGTGCATCTCTAGGTGAAGCAAATTGGGGTCCTGAAGCTAGGGGCCCGAGGCAACTTGCCAGTTCTTCCACTCGGTTTATATTTAGATCATTGAGAGTTTTCAATGATTCACGGTTATAAGTTCATTCGAAATATTATAGATCCTATAGACCCGTCTACCCGTGATCATGATACATGCAACTGCGTCGAAATATCGGGAGCTCAATAAAGGTAATCGCGGTTCATATTCCGTCTATAATATTTCGAATGATATTTAGATCATGTCAAGATAAATAACTGTTCTTTTATAGAAACGCTGAACAAACCTAAAATGCCACCTGAAACACTGTTACTTTTTCAAGCTCCTATCATGCATTCATTCATCTAAAATTAATGATAAACTTAGCTACATATAGACTTGACATTTTATCACTCTGGCAACTGTTCATGTAGGGACATAAAAATAAATATGTACATACATATTTAGCAATTGACTGCGAGCGGCGCGGGCGCACCTTGTCTTGGGCAACTCACGTCCTCCAAATTCCTTTGATTTTGAACCTACGTGCGTGCGCACTGAATTACCTGCCTACTTGGGAACCTTGTCTCACTTAGAGCTGATATATGCTACGCTACTTGATTTAACTTTACCATGATTTTTCAAAGAAACTAATGTCACATAGGCACGGTCAGCATCAAAAGTAGCTGGGCACTTTTGTACTTTGTCACATTAACACATCACAAATTGAAAAATTCATCACATATTGACAAATTTTAATGTGTTAATGTGACAAAGTACAAAAGTGCCCACCTAGGTACTTTTGATGTTGAATACTTCAATCTGATTTCCTGAAATTAAACTACGAAGAAACTTTCAGTTCCTTTTAATTTTACTTACTGTTTTATCATAGTTATAGATTCCATGAAAATTTGTTAATAACATCAATCTTCATTAAAGTTTCTATAAACTTGTTTCATAGGTACATATACATATTAATCACGTCTTTATCCCTTACGGGGTATCCAGACAAGAGCGGTGGAAAGGGGATTCAAAATAGTGATATTGCTAGCCGCATCGCCTATTACATGATCCCTTCAAAGATCCCTTCGATTATTTGATTAAGCACGACGTTATACTGCAGTATTCGTTACGAAGTACCGAGGAATTTAAAAGAATCAATTCCGATTGAATCATTTCTTCACCCGGGCTCCAAATGTAGGTATTCAATCCCGTCTTACATGATTGCACAACTGTACTTATATTGACTTCGTTGTTAGCTGAGAAATTTCCCCGCATCAAACCGACTCAGGCGCAGGCTCCGCGGGCTATTTTTACCAGGCATGCAGCCGGCGCCCTACGGCCGTTGACCCCGTCCAGTGAGGGTCCAGGATAATGCACTTTAAATTGCTTTCTGAGTGAAACTAATGCGATAGATTTTGCTTGAGAGAGAAAGGAGAAGAGCGGTATAATGCGGGTTTTCTTAGGGCTTAGTTTAAATGTTAATCTTATGGTAAGAACTATGAACAGTAGAATTTTTTGCCCCGGAGGCAGTCCTGGATTTACACATTTGCCGCCCCAAAGCTATTCAATTTTTGCCGCCTCACTCGTATCCGCGGCCTTACTTTTTTTTCTGTAATTTTTTTATTTGCGCCAATTTTGCCGCCCTAGGCTTCAGCTTTTTTAGCCTCTATGGTAAATCCGGCCCTGCCCAGAGGTAAAAAGAGTGGTGTAAATTTGACGTTGATGTCTTGTGTGTGTGTGTGTGTGTGTGTGTGTGTGTGTGTGTGTGTGTGTCTGTGGTATCATAGCTCTCAAGCCGATGGACCGATTTCGATGCGTTTTTTTCATTCGAATGCCAGTTTCTTTGCGGTGGTTCTTAGCCATGTTTGGTAAAAATCGGTCTAGCAGTTTGTAGAATATAATAAGCTCTTTGCCAAAGTGATGTAAGGCATTTTTGGCAAATAATTGAATTATTTTCTTTATAGACGGTTTGGTTACTCGATTTCAATTTAATGTTATGTTAATTTTTGCTCAAACGAATGGTTACATGAGAACGCGATTGGTTCGAACGCAGTTCGAATCTAAAAATGTGTCGGGAATTCTTCGATGGACATACTTTTACCATATTACCATTATTAATGGACAACCCATCTTTTTAGATTGAGTCGTCTATTAGCGACAGCTACTAATGACTACTTATTTACAGGCTAACAAAATTTATCACAATTGTACACTACACTGTTCTCGCAGCCATAACCATTAGTATCACGCAATAGGTGATAGACATGCGACTTTCCTGCCTCTACTCTGTCATATTGCCAACTCTTATAAGTTTAGTAACAAAGTTGTTTCTTGCAAAGCAAGTTGCATTGTACGATGAGAAATTAAACAATGTGTCCCACGGAAGTAGGTGTTTAGCAGAGGTCTAGTTCAAGAACTTCATGACGAGCAAGATGAAGCCGTTTCTAGGCTATTGTAATTTTATGATTCTCGCATGTCTGTAATTACATTATCTGAATAGGGATCCAGGGGAAGGCCCCTCACCTTTTGGTCTGGTAAAGACCATGACGTCTTAAGAGGCTGACAACACCTAATTTTGTTGAAATTGATGTTATTTAAACACTTTTTTAAGAAAAACTGCACACAAAAAAATACAACAAAAATATAATGTTAATTTTCATCATATTTCAAACACGCTAGACGGGCTCGATACATAATTGAACAAAATCGGCTCGATAGAAAATAATTGCAAAGATTGGTCTTAAAATCATCATTAAACGGTTCTATGTCTTTATTTTTTCGACGTATGGGTCTGCAATTAAAAACATGAAGTCAACATATTCATACCTAAACGGCTAACGAGTCATATTTCACAAATAATCCATACTTTTGTTTATTTCTTATGATTTGTGTCTTATTTGCAAGATTTTAGACGCGCGCCAAGCTGCCGGAATAGTTTCTTCTCTTTCACTAACAGACATGTGAACCGTATGTGTGAAGAGTGGCGCTGCTCCAGGTCATTTGCTGTTGACAGCGCCTTAATGCAATTCAATTCAGATTCAATTTTACGTTTTAGCTGTCATTTTTGACACTTCTAGTATGGATCTGAAAGCGACTGATCTAACTTTGGTTCGGAATGGAATAGCATTAAGAATTAAGACGTCATGGTAATAAGTTCTTGAGGTTAGGGCCGTTAGGTTAAATGAACACAATTACCTAAATGTGAACATCAGAGGCCTTTAATATTATATCTATTCGTTGTTTTATAGCAATGCGCCGCTCAGCGAAATTTTTCGGTGTTTTAATCGAGAATCTTCATTTCATTTCAATCTCGGTGGCCTAATTGGGAAGACGCTTGGCATGTATAGCTAATTAAATATTTTTCGTTTATTTATAAAACAGAGCCTTATGAACTAACTAGCTTCTGCCTGCGACTTCGTCTGCAAATAATTCGGTTATCGCTATCCCGCAGGAATTTTCCGGGATAAAAAGTAGCCTATGTGCTATTTCAGAGTTTTGTCTATCTATGTGCCGAATTTCATCTAGATTCGTTGGGCCGTTCTGGCGTGATTGAGTAACAAACTAACATCCATCCATCCATCCATACTTTCGCATTTATATTATTAGTTAGATAGTTAGATGCTTGCGGCTCGCATTCATCACCTTATTCCCTTAATCTGTATCGTTTGACAGAACGGAATAATTAATACATAAGGTTCCGTTTCTGAGCGTGTTTAAAGATACAGGGGGCTACTCCGAAATTCGATTTTCGAAGTTCGTGTCACGTCGTCCCTCTCACTCTCAAATTAATAACTATTAGTAAGAACGGAACGGCACGAAACGAACTTCGAAAATCGAATTTCGGAGTACAAGACCAGACCTCGATTACCTTTAACGAGTTCCCGATATTTCAATGCAGTTGCTTGCATCATGATATATCGGGAACACGTAAAGATAATCGAGGTCTACATCCCGTTGATATCTTATGAATGTTTTTACCGTCTTCATGTGTGTATGATATCTATATGACTAGCTAAGTAGTTTTAATTTATGTATTCTTTATTGTTTTACGTATTTAGTATACCTATTTTTATAAGCTAGTAAATCTGTTGTCTAGTAGTGATTGGAGAAGTTTACCATAACTTTTTTAATATAGAATAGTGTGGTATACAAGCACGTGGGTCACCTGAAAGTGATCACCACCACCCATGGACAACCGCGACACCAAAGGATTGCAGATGCGTTGCTAGCCCAGGGTTAACATAGAATCTCATGTTATGTGCCTTTGTACTTACTCTCCTCACCGAGCACAGCAGTGCAAGTACCTACTGCTGCTTGGCGGCTGGACTAGGTAGTGAGTAAGATGGTGGCCGTAAGACGGACCGTGCACAAAGGTCCTACCACCCGCTAAAAAGTTGATCAATATACCTATGAAGTGGAGTGCTATCTTATCTTACTAACTAGGGGTCCTTACGGATACACTTCGACCCATTTGTGGATCTTTTGTGTATGAAGTGGAGTGCACTCTGTGGACTGCTTTTTTGTAGGAGAGTTTTTATTTTAACTTGACCCATTTTTTTTTGTAGCCTATTTGGTGTCCCCCTTCTGGGCAGAGGCCTCCCCTTTCTCTATCCACCCATCTCTGTCTGTTGCAGGGCTTCCCCAGTCCGGTTCTAAAGACTCCAAATCGTCCCGCCATCTTTTTCTCCCATAATAAATTTATGCCACGCCACGTTATTTAATTCCGTGACAAAAGTTAGCGTGTCCACTCTGCGCGGTGTCTTTCACGTTCTATTAGAACTAGCAGTAGTAAAATTTAAGAGACCGTGGCATCATAGTGCTACTGACACACATGCGTTTTGCGTAACGTCAACAAAGAGATTTACCGATTGGCGTGACGAGCGTCGCGGTGGCGTCCGGTGACGCAACGTGTGTTACGGCCTTTACAATTTGACATCCGATCCGCCAGACTTTTTTTTAATAGGATATGACCAATGCCGCTGGATGTCTATGGTATCTAATTAAATTAATAAGCCGTGGGCTGTGGAAGGTCGTTGGTTCAATGACTTTTATTTTATGAGCCGCAGAAACTGCAGGGTGTTTATAAAATAAATGATGATATTAAAGCTCAGACCTATTATAACTATTATTGCGTCCTGAAAATGATTATAACCATAGATAAAGAAAGCACTGACCCAAAAAACTTTGACTCCCCAAACCCTGGATTTATTAACTCGCGTAAAATTAGTTTCGTAAGAAAAGTGTACAAGCAACCACAAAATTAAATGATTATCTTACATTTCAAAATATTATAGATCGATGCTAATAAAACGTTTCTATTGTTACAGATGATTTCACGCCATGTGTAAACTGAAAAAGTCTGCTTGCTGCGAAACTTGTCGGGGATGACACAGGTAAGAAATTTCTTAGAACTGAAATCCGGTTGAAAGGACCATACTTAAATAAAATATCAAATCCAGTACGTAGGTATACAATTCGTTTCCAAAAAGGTTTTTTTTTACTGCGTGGAAGTAGTATAGTATTATAATGCTACTGCAGCAATCCTAGCGCCACCTATAGTCATCGACTATATAAACTGCTACAACGCACGAGTAGTTAGCGCCAGTGACGTCACCCGAGTTCTGCATTTTGCTGTCGTACTTTCTTAACGCGGTTCCTTAAATACAGGCATAACAGGCATAACAACAGGCGTAACATAATAACAGGCGAGAAAGTGCCCTCGGCCGAATGTTCAGTTCATGCCCAAGTAGCAAAATTTACTCTTGTAGGTATTCTAAGATTATGTCTTATAAAACTCCTATATACCAATGTAAAACCACATTTGGGCGCACTTTATAGGAGGATTTAGTCTACGTATTATTATCCTATGAAGTGCACTTTACTCTTACAATGGGATTTCTACTCGTGCTTGTAGGATTAAATGATCCTATATAGCTCCTACTAATGCATTATGTAAGCTCATTTAGTCCTACAGCGATCTATTGTATGGTGCTGTAGGAGTATTTAGTCCTACAGCGATCTGTTGTATCGTGCTGTAGGAGTATTTAGTCCTACAGCGATCTGTTGTTATGGTGCTGTATTAAATCTTACAGCGATGAATTTAATGCCCTACTAAGAGTCGAGTGCCCTTTTTCCTGTTAGTGTTTCGTGTTATTAATGGTATGCTAGTTTATAGAGTGAACCAATTAAAATACTATTAGCAAAATGTAAGTAACTTTTGACTCATTAAATTTACAATAGTGTGTTTTTATGTGCATGTATTAGTCGTAGTTGTACGTATACAAGAAATCAACTTGGTAAATTAATTTTATCGATAATGTTCTTGATTTTATACAATATATTTTCATGCCCCCTATTTTAATTGTAATATTTATAGTAATTTATTATTTAAATAAATGATTTTTACAAAACATACTTAATCAGAACTATTATCAGTATTAAGCTCCTGGATAGTGCTTTTATAGGAATACACAAAATGGCTGTGATGACTGCGCAACGGAGATTCTTATAACAGAATGCATAAGACAATTCAAAGTAAAAACATACTTATAAAGTTCTTACAGCTTGCTGATATAGTGCAAGTAATCTTACAGAAACAAAGATTGAGTCAATCGATCCTACAACGAGTCATCCTATATCTACTGTTTCTATGATATTTGTAAGACTAAAACACCTATTGGAGCATTAAGCATGATACTAATAGGGGTAAACGTCTTAAAAAATGCGCTTATAGGATCAAAATCACATACTCTAATAAAAGCATTATAAAATGCATTTAAAAGACTATGTGTCTAACAAGAGTCGTATAAAGTTATCCTATAAACGTTCTGTAGTCTATGTAATAGGAGTAAAGTATCTTATAGCTAAAATCGTCTTATAAGGTGCAGATATAAAATTATTACTCTTAATCAGGAGCTTTATAATACAACTATAAGAATTTTCCTACAGCAGATTTGAAAACACTTTTATAAAACTGATATAAGAGGTATTTATTAGTCTTACTATAGGAGTACTTTGCTACTTGGGTGGTACCTATACTTTGTCATTACTTCGGCTTACTTTGGCTTAGCAATCAGCCCAGCAAAATGACCGAGCGGAGCGAGTCATTCGGACCTTAATTTGCTCTCGCCACTGTACAGTACCCGGCCGTAAAGATCGGTGATTTCGCCCAATTTCGGCTTCGTTCTAATTTACGTGCCACGCCAATTGTGTCTTTCCAAAGACCGAAGTGTAATCTTTATGACCTGGTGCCTTAGAGTGCGACCAAACCGCCGCCTATACGCAGTGACGTGTCGTATGCGTCACGTTTTCTCACCGTTTCTTCATACATTTTGTTGCGATTCCGTAACGTCACCGTTTTTTAAGCGGCGGTGTGGTCGCACCCTTACCATGACGTCTTAATGCGTTTCACTTTAGGTTCGCTCGCTGTCAGATTCATACTAAAAGTGACAGCTAATACTTGAACTTAGTCGGAATTAGGACGTCATGGTAAGGCCCCTGGTACTTGTATGTATTTGTTTACGTGTGCTCAAAAACACAGGGCATAGCTCGTAGCAATAACGATAGTCTTTTGTTTTTGATACCATATTTGTTTGCTTCCAGGAGTTAGTCGCACGAGCCTCATGATGTCGCAGTCACTAGGGTTGGGCGGCGAGCGGCGGTACTCCGTGCCCTCCAACCCGCTCCTCCACGATCCGCGCCATATGCACTCCGAGGACTTGCACGCCTGGTCCATCTACAGGTAGCTAGCGAGCAGCTTGCGGCGAGAGTGATGAGAGAGAGAGGGAAATACTTACACACATTCGATACACATAGAGAAAAAAAACAGTTAGGAACATTTGGAAAAAAGAAAACGATAAACTAACATATTAGTGACAAACTTAAGTAAATGACCTGTTGTATGAGTGAGTAATGTGTGCGAATAGACAAATTGACGTTCCAAATTAGAAAAATAACTTAAGTCCCATATCAGTTCTGGGGCCTTACCATGACGTCTTAATTGACAACATTTCATATTTCTGAGCCTATAATTTTAATGGTTCTCTGTATTTTGTTTGAAAAGATGAACATGGTGACAGGTTAATTTTTTCGCTAGGGCTTGTATTTAATTTATTATTAATTTATTCATTTGTGCTTATTCTAAAAGGGCGTAACTCCGATACTATCACAGAATACACACTTATCCCTTTTTCTTTTCTCTATAGAAAATAAACTGACGTTAATTTCAAATTGTCAATGTCAGGCCCTATTCTCCAATATTCGATTTTCGAGGTTCGCTTCGTGCTGTTCCGCTCATACTAATAGTCATTATTTAGAGAGTGAGAGAGAAGGTATGCAACGAACTTCGAAAATAGAATTTCAGAGTTGCCCCCCTTGTACTTTGAAGTTGTCAAAAATACAAAATTATGATCGCTTATTTTTTCTCGTGAAAAAAGCAAAGGCGTTTCACCTATCCTGTGGTAGTTTTGGTAAAATTAGGACATATTTTTAATTAATTTTTATTTTTTATAATAAGCGATATTAAAATTATATAAACATATTGAAGTGATCAGGAGGCAAAATGCTTTCGAACCATATATACATTTTCAGGTGTTATAAAAATGAAATGTTGTCAAATTCCGACTCAGTTCAAGTTTGTGAGCTGTCACTTTTAGTATGAATCTGACAGCGAGCGAACCTAAACTGAATCGCATTAAGACGTCACGGTAAGGCCCCTGTACATACAACAGGTCATTTAATTGAGTTTTTCACCTAGAACCTATATCTTAAAATTTTACCGACATGGTGCAAAATGGGCCTCAACATAATGTGGTGTAGCATCGAACATAGCTAGTGTAGTGTAGTAATAGTGTCAGTGGCCATCACTTTTTTTACCAGTCTTTATTTAGTTTTACCTATGTATCCCGTTGCCTGTACGTGATTAAATTAAGCAAGAGAAGTTTGACCCACTTCTAGCGGTTGAATCGACGTGAAATTTGGCATACTATTAGACCACTTATGTTAAGTCCGGTGACATGATATTGAAGTGAAATTCTGGCGATCCAGCCAGGAGACCACTCTTCAACGATTGGTCCGATCGACTTGGAATATAAAAGATAGATGACAAACAGGTAAACTCAACCAGAAGCTTAATTAGCGAAAAAAATGTTCTTTTAGATTAGACTTAGCTATTCATGTTTATGATTTCTTGATTTGAGTGTATTAACTTATCTTTTCTGCAGGCAAAATCTGAATTCTGACTTCACGGACAGCGCTCTCGGCAGTACGGACAAAAGCCCTTTACCCTACGGCAACTTCCAGCTTCGAGATACTACCGTGCAGTCCATATTGTCCCACCCGAGATATGGTCCCAAGTACGTATATGTTCTAAAAACTGTCAATGAACTAGAAATCTTTAATCGGCAAGATAAGTAAGTTTCGCATAAAGATGAAATTGACACGGCGCAGCCGCGAAAAGCCGTCGACTCACCAGTGCTGGTATTCTGGCGGAACCATCCAGTGTACTGAGTTGACGCACTCAATCACGTACCTAAACTCACTTCCACAACATTATTTAAGTTAACTTAAGAGGGTGCATCGCTACTGATTGCGATTATTTCACAGAATTTGAATGTGCGCGTTTCAAATGTGCGTCTGTAGTGCACTTCGTTTTTAGTGTAGGTATTAATGTGTCCAATGCAATAAATAATCGTGATGGACTTTTATTTTAGTATTAAAGGGATGAGATACTATATCTCGTTTAATAATGCAGGGGGGGGGGTTACCATGATGTCTTAATACAATTAAATTCCGATTAAGTTTAGGTTCGCTCGCTGTCAGATCCATACTAAAAATGACAGCTAAAACCTGAACTGAGTCTGAATTGAATCGCATTAAGACGTCATGGTAAGGCCCCAGATTGCTCTCGCCATCTCTCTCGCTGATCCTATGACTAAGTGCTCGCAATATGTTTCTGCATCGTGAGTAGGACGAGTTTGCCGGATTTATGATATCCTTTGTCTCATGTTATCCTTGCTTCATGAAATACCAGTCACCATTGTAATGTAAATGTACAAAGTTGTTTACAACAAGCAATAAGTGGTCTGTCATTTCATCCAACTTCCTATCATTTTGTTATGGCCGCTTAGATCGATGCGATGATGTCGCCAATGTCAAAGTACCTAAAATTCGAAAATATTGTGACAAAATGTCGGCAACGTTGTACGGTAGAACACCAAAAGACCCCATCCCCCCTGCCGGGCTCTTAGCTAACGCATAATGATATCCCTCAGAATCTGCCAAGAAATCATTAACTTAACTTAACCGATGCCCAGGGTGCACCGGACCGAGCACTGCTCTTCCCCCCGGACGGATCCAAAATGTACCACAGCTCTTGATCATATACGGACTCCGCCTAAAGCCGCGGTAAATTAATGCCGCTAAAGTAGAACTTTCAAGTTGATAGCCACGTCTGGCGCATAAAAGATTTTCAACTACATATTTAATTGGTGGTACCAAACGAGAGAACATGACACTACACGGCGTGCCCACAAATAACAAGACAAAGTTGTTAAGTAACGCATTGTCATAACTTACAAGTTTAAAACAGTTTCACCGCTCTATTGTCCCAATGGATGGAGAAAGTATCTTAGCGGTACTGATACCTGATATACCATGTATGGATCGATACATTATCTTAAATACACGATTGACGAGAAAGCTTTTTATTTAGTTGCAGTTTTATAATTGTTTAAGATTGCTCTCTCTCGATGTGTAACTTGTTCTCTTTTTCGCACTAAATATGGAATGGACGAACACAGTCACTTTTACAATCACGGATCTATGTCATTAGGTAGGACCTATTATAATTCCGTTTGTCTATCTGTCTGTCACCAGGCTGTATCTCAGGAACCGTGATAGCTAGACAGTTGAAATTTTCATAGATGGTGTATTTCTGTTGCCACTATAACAAAAAAACTAAAAATCTAACTTTTTTATGTCCGTCTATGTAAGTAACCAATAGAATGACCTCACACTGCCTACATTTTGCTGCAGGTGCAGGGCTCTGCTAACACTAGATACTTTTTATTTGCTGAATTTCTACGGAACACTCGGACTTGGTTGGTATTTTAATAAAACTTAATGTTTGCTATCACAGATCAGCGCTAGGCTCGAACATGTATACGTACCTCAAGTTCGGGCTCCCGCGCGTGTTCCCACCGAACCACAACGGCTCGCAGCGTTCGGGAACGCCCAAACCGAAGACATCTATCGGCAGCGGCATGAAACCGGCACCCAGGTAAACGCGACAGTTGCTAAATCTTCTGCTCTTACATCATTGTTGTGTTTTTATAAGAAGAACATTTTCCCAACTTTCAAAAACGCAATATTATGAATATGCTTGCGGGGATTGGCAAATAGCGACATTGGCGACCGATTTATGAAAGCATATTCAACTACGCACGAAAGTCCAGTCAAGTATTAGTTCTCTATCTACCATGGAATCTTTTATATAGCTTACTACGACGCCTACGTCGTAACGATTTTCCATGTGTAATGCGATGTCACTGTGTGAAGAGGTTCCTTGATGGGTCAGGCAGGAATTAAATTTCTTGACTGTACACTCCAGTAGGTATTTTAAACTCAACTCGCTTTTTCACCACTTTAGAGTAGTATTATATTATCATAAATATTATGTTCATTCAAAAACAGGTCCCCTGTATTTTCTTACACCAATCAGAGTGTGTTTTGCAAAATATAATACAAGAAAAAGATGTGCAACCAAAAAGTTTTACAAGCACGAACATAAAAAGACGAGTTAAACACGTGTCTAATATTGCTCATTCATCCAGGATACACAGACAAAGCCGGGGCGTACGCGAGACGTCTTCGGGATACGATAGCTCCGACAACGAGACCTCCACGAACTACAAATACAGTAGGAAGTACAGATCAGACCCTGACTTCAGGATGCAGAACATACATCCATCACTGCAAGTAAGCGAAGAAAAGCAGGACAAGAATTGAACAAATAAAATAAATAAATGTTGATACATACATAAGTAGTGTATAATTGGGGGACCTGGATCAAACGAGATCCAGGATCCCCCAATCATACGTTATATTGATTACTGATCATGAATCAATACATTAATATATGTCAATCGAATTATCTGTTGAGCATATAATTACAGTACAATCCGATAATCAAGTGCTAGTTCAATCAAAAAAACTACTTCAATTAAATTCTAGTTCTAATACACTCTGAGCCAGAACCGCCACAAACACCCTCGATCACAAATACTAGTCTTGCTTTATTTACGAACTTTGAATAGTGAAATAAAATGCACTGATATTATATTAATAACAAATACTCCGCATATCCTTTGAAATCTGGATAGTCAATATTTCCTTCACTCCATGTTATGCCACAGTTTTTCCTCATGCACCGCACCTGTTTTCGTTCTTCATCTGTTAACTTAGAATACGGGTACGGTGATTATATTAAACTATTTTGCGCATAATTTTCTGCAGCGAAGGCAAATTCCTTTATTATAAAATTATTCTCCTTCACCTTGAAGCCTTGCACGTCGACTATGTAAGTATTTGAATTCATGATACTTTCTTCGCAAACAAGAAGCAGTTCTACACAATAACGGTGGGGGATACTACTGATTGAAGCCTAGCGTATTGTTTGTATAAATAAATAAAGCACTAGCTAAACAACCAAGCTTTAGCTTACATTGTAAAACAACGCTCCCCGTTTTCAATCACACAATGTTAATTACGTAAGTATTTGAATTCATATTAGTTTCTTCGAAAACAAGAAGCAGTTCTAGACTATGACGGTTGTGATACGACTGTCGAAGTCTAGCGTATTGTTCGTATAATAAACGATAATTATTATGCTCGAATTTCGCAGACGGTAATAAAATCAAATTATATCTTTAGGTTTATTCCTAACATTAGGAAGAAAGTAAACAAGGATTAAGTATTACATAATTTATTTATACAACATACATTTTTAAAGACACAAACATTATAATCAAATTGTTTATTATTATCCGCAGCGAATAAATAGAACACCATCATATCCTTCACAACACTACTATTTCTATACATAACATGCTCAGGTTTCTGTAACCACTCAGCGTAATGATTTAGAAACTTCCAATTAGATTGGTAGCAAGTCTATATAACATTTATCTATTTTAATTACTCGAGCTGCTACTCGTAATCCTGCGTAAAAGATTCGTGAACGTTTAGTTTTATAATAACTCTGAGTTATTAGCACACCAGAATAGTGCTCAGCGTTTAATATTTTGACATCATGACGACCATGAAGCTAACATTTATCAATGATAGCCTCGACGATATCTCCTATGCTGATATTCATTTTGATTATATACTTATTATAAAGCTGTTACGTTGACAAATATTGGTATTACACAAATATATAATATGATTGTTAATTTATTTACATAAAAATATTATTATCTACACACCACTTATTTAAACAAGATACATTTTTAAAAGCACATGTTTTGGATACGGTTAATACAATTATAAATGTCGGAAGAAATCAAATATTTCTCACTAAGTGTTTTTAAATTAGGACAATTAAAGTCTTCTAAATTGTATACATTGTCACTTTCTATTATCTTCTACCACTTTTTCAGTACCTTTTGTATAAATACGCTTATTTTTACAAAAGTTAAATATCAAACTCTTATAATTGAAGTATGACACATAGCCCTCATACCGTAATATTCCTCTGTTTCTCTCTATCCATGAGGCTTGCAACCGTTCTTTCTTAGTTAAATTATAAAATGGATAAGGCGGTTTAATCAACAACACAATGACACCTTTTTTGCAAATAATTGCTATTTCTTTAGGTATAAATGTATGAATCTGAATCTGAATCTGAATCTGATGGCATCAATCTATAGTAACAATTAAAACCCTGATCGATGATTAATACAGAAGCTTACCAGCATTTGGCAAACTTCGTCGTTGCTGCATGTAAAGAGTACAGAACCTGTACTCCCTCACGTTCGTAAGCAAGTACTGCTGATCTACAGGCTATTACGAAATTATTTTATTCATAATGTTAATCGTTCGAATTCATGTAACCAGCAGCTTAAGTCTTTTAACACAAAATATAGTATTGTATTTAAAAGCATACGAGATCCAGGACCCCCTCCAATTATACATTATAATGATCACTGATCGTGAATCAATATATTTATACATGCCAATCGAATTATCTGTTGAGCATATAATTACAGTACAATCCGATAATCAAAAGCTAGTTCAATCAAAAACTACTTAACTTCAATTAAATTCTAGTTCTAATACACTCTGAGCCAGAACCGCCACAAACACCATCGATCACAAATACTAGTCTTGTTTTATTTATGAACTTTCAATATTGAAATAAAATGCTGCAATAATAATTAAAACCATTTATTTAACTATTAATAAGATTGTTATATTCTATGTATAACTGTCTAATACGCTTAAATTTTTTAAAGCATACCTTTTTTTTGTTTAATACATTTAATATACGGATTGCCGACATTATTAAACATTTTATGCAATTCTTCAAAATTAAATATAAGATCACAATCAGAAGAAATTAAGATGCGCCAATCATCATTCAAATTAGTATTCGTCATTCAATTTCTTTATTCGAGAGATCGTTCATACTAACAATCATCTATTCAAAACATGTATTCAACATTCAACTTCGTCGTTCGAAAGATCGCAGTACAGTATTTATAGAATACTTCGCCATTACAATAACGTATAACTATTATAGGAGTCCGCTGATAGAGACTCCTCAATTCTATTGATAATATTTCGCACAGTCTGGTAAGTATCATCCGTCAAGACGTTTTACCGAGTATTGAGCACACAATCCGACTTCGCACTTACAGATTTGATCACTGTGATCAAATTTATCAGCATCAAATATTTCTATTCTGATTATTTTAGTAGCGAGACCCCGGTTTGGTTTTTTGATGTATGAGTAAAGCATAGAATTTCTGGTTTTCTTTTACGAGCTAATCCCATCATTCGTGGTTCGCCCGAATGTTCTCGCGGCTGACTCGATGGAATAAAATTGAAGAGATGATCTTCCGTATCGTGAAAACCCGAATAAGCAATAATATTAATGTGAGTTTTATGTATAAGAGAGTTTATGGTTCGATTAAGACGTAGAATACTTTTTATCTGGAAATTACATAGTTGGAGCCTTTAGTAATAATTATGACTAATATTTAATTGAGAAATGGAAATAATAATTATAGCTTATTCACTAGAAAAAGTTAAATTGTTTCACTTTACTTACCAACATTTTCAGTGATAGAGAACCGCTCGCTTAGAAAATAAGTTATGAATTATTTCAGTGAATTTTTTTATAATTTATATTAATCGGAATGCTGGTCGTCAGAGTTCAAAATCGCTAATTTATTTCAAAGAGAGCTAACATTCCTTATAAGAAAAAATAATTATGCTGCGTCGGCAGTAAGATAACGCCGACTGTGTTTACAACTATGCTGCAAAGATAATACTCGTCTGTCTGTACGACACATTAATGTTATTTTTTCCATACTTCTTGTGAGCCAGCAAACTCGCGAGTGAAGACTAGTTTTATGTAGTTTATTCTAATACGAAAAGATGGTAGCGGATATTGACCAATATGTATATGAAGCTAGAAGTTATTTTCCAGCATGCTATTAACGTTTATGTATACGATGCACAAATGAAAATTAGATAGTATTTTGTATACACACATGATTTGAACATTATTTAAAGCATAACTCAGAGTTCCTGTGACCCACGGTTTGGTTCCTGTTTCTGACTACCTCCTCCCCTCCGATACTCTTACCGAGTTCAGTACAGTTCTTGAGTATGAAATCATATAAGTATTCTTTAAAACTTTTTATTTTATACATAAGTTTCATGTAGAACCATACTCGGAACAATATTCGAATCCATGAATCAGTCAATCAATCCAACAATCAATCAATTAATCCGGGTCTGAGCCCGAATCGGCGATACCTCTTGAGACGCGCGAAAATAAAAAAAGCAAGCACGCAAGAAGCATCAAAACGTAAATGTTTAATTTAAATGATGTATAGTGTAACTTTAGAACTTAGCTCGATAGATTCCGAATAATATTCTATAAGTACTCACTTGTTATTGATCACATTGTTTTAAATGAAAAGTTTTCTAATAAATACTGAATGATTTCTATGCTGAAGGCGTATAATACAAACATGAAATCGGGTTGTATAAAAACCTACATCAATCCTATTTACCTACTTCAAAACCTATATCATCGGGTTCGAGTTCGAATTCACGACAGACCCATCCCTCAAAACCGGATCACATTACATAGACCTAAAAAATATATAAGAGCAGTGAGATTGAGAAGGTGTTACCGGTTAACAGATGGCGTCAATCTATAGTAACAATTAAAACCCCGATCGATGATTAATAGAGACGTTTGCCAGCATTTGGCAAGCTTCGTCATTGCTGCATGTAAAGAGTACAGAATCTGTATGTGTATTATGAATATTATTAACTATGTACTTCCTACTTACTATTATAAAGGCGAAAGTTTGTAAGTATGGATGTATGGATGTATGGATGTTTGTTACTCTTTCACGCCAGTACGGCTTAACGGATCTGGATGAAATTTGGAACAGAGATAAATTATGGTCGGGAATAACACATAGGCTACTTTTTATCCTGGAAAATTGCGTAGTTCCCGCGGGATAGTGATAAACGAATTCTTTGCAGACGAAGTCGCGGGCATCAGCTAGTATTAAATAAAGCTATGCGTAAAGGTTATTACCCGCATTCGTTAGCAACTATCAACTATGTATGATTAGATCTTTAAAACTATGAAACGGATTTTGATGCTATTTCTTAATAGATAAGAGTCCTATTTTCAACAGATCTAACGCTTGCACAGTAGGCTGTTATGTTAAATGAGAAGATTACTACGCTTATAAAGCAGGAGTTACATAATTCTAGACATCATATATAATTTTCGATGACGATGGATCGAGGAACGTGTAAAACTTAAATGGGGATGTGTTATATTACAGACAAGAGCAATTGGAAACGAAAATAAGGTTTATGTGTGCATTATGCTCTCTATGATAAACCTGTCCATATTTATCATTCAGCACCATCCAGCGCTGATCACGGGAGTGTATAACAAAGACAGACTATTAAACAGTGTAACGATGTCGTTTATATTTCCCATTAAGTGTTATATTAACAAGCGGTTAGATAGCTTGAAATTTAAAGACTTAAGAAAGTGTGAGGCTAACACTTATGGCAGACCGTGCCTCAATTACACCCAACTACGGAATAGGTATTGCGAGGAGCATCATCACCTGCTGAAATTAACCTGCGAGGCCTATCATTACATAGGCCGAGGGTATGAGGATATCTCGCAAAGTACTGTGGCATGGGTGGAGTTGAGTATGCGAAATGCATACGTTACTCGGTTCAACATCACCGCTGACTACGGACACAATCGATGGAAGGAGCATCTGACAGAGCTTGCTAGTCAGCAGCCGGAATATTCCGTATCGCATGAGGTTCTGGAAATGAGGAACTATTTCCTAGATGAAGTGTTTAAAGGCGATCCTGACCCGCAAGCTCGTGTATTTAGTGAATTAAACATTGACATTTGTGCTAGGATTAGGAACTATAGTATATCAGACTGGAGTGTAGACTATAATAACGAGCAACAAGCAGTTAATAGATATAATATTAATTTACACTATTTTAATACATGTATATTTAATCCGTTTAGTTCTATTACAAGATTTACACGACCAAAATCTTCTATCATATGATATGAAATGAAATGAAATATTTATTCGTAGTAAATGTTGTACAAAAAAAATTTAAAATAAAAAATAGAACCGCCTTCAATTCGCTACTTTAAAAATGTCAAATTAAAATTATTTTTCGGTAAGTGCTACCTAATTATTTATATGTTGAAGTCGGTGCCTCAGTCCGCCCCACTGTTATATTTATGTGTGATAAGCTTGGCAGAAGTGGACCTAGTCTATCTGCCTATTATAGTACCTATAAGTATATTTTTTTAAGTTCTCAATCATAGTCATATAATTATAATTCATTCAAATTTGTGCTTTTAAATACGATACTATATTTTGTGTTAAAAGACTAAAGCTAGTGGTTACATGAATTCGGTAATGTAAAATGAACAAACAGCTCGCTGTTCATTTTAACGCAATCATGTTTCAATAATGCGGATTTAATAAGGTATAAAATATCACTTCGAATCCCTCATAGGAAAGTCTAGAGTGTAAGGCATTTGATTTCCTAGGAAGGTTTAAGCGATATGTAGCAATTCTGTTTCTAACTGTTGTGCCAATTATTTCAATATGTTTACAAACGGTTTCCGATGAACAATTTGATTTGTGCAGTTCTTAAATGAAATCTGTATTTATTTATAGCCATCTCAATCTGACAATGATCACATCGCATAAAAACATTGCTGAATGAGTCGAGGTAAGTAGGCGGAGCTGTAAACAAAATATGATTTTATTGACAGTATTTAGTCATAGATTTATCTAATACATAGTACAGCGTGGTAATGCTGCGAGGGTGAGGGGGCACCTTTGTGCTGGGTATGTCGCGGGATGGATTATTCGACAAATTGTTTTCTTTTTGTGTATTTTTTTTTTACATTGTTTTTGATACAATAAAATATTTTTTATTTTTGTCTTCTTTATTTTGCACAATAAAGAGTTTACATACATACATACATATTTTATACATAGTTAATAATAAAGGTATAAATTAATATTAACACTATGTTGGTAAACCCGCTCTATAATGCACTAATCATGAATAACATACCAATTTCGTGATCATTAAATACAATAAGAATAAAAAGAAAACATAAAAATAAAACATTAATAGTAGTTGCTAATAAATATCGGAGTACAAGTTCTATATTCCCTACGAGTCAATGTAATAAAGTCTGATAAGTGCTGCCAAGCTGTAGTATTATCATCCGTCTGAGTTTTTATATTAACTATGGCTTGTCGCCATCTATTAACAGGTAACATGTTTTGAATCTCGGAGCACTTGTAAACTTTTAGTTCAATAAAGTGCGAACCTGTTTTTGAATGATTCTCCTGTCGTGAAAACCCCTTGGCTAGTCTTCGCGTGATATAAGACCGTAATTTACTAGACGTGGGGATGATACTCGAGGATCGCTTCTCATCCTCGCTATCGCTTCCAAAAAGCTCCGTAGCAGTTGTGCGGTGTGGTTTCACAGCTACGGGATTAATTTTGACCTTCTTTTTTGAAGCACTTGAAGATGATTGTAGTGACTTTGCTTGGTTTTTCTTTTTTTCACTCGATTCAGTCGGTCTCGCAGCTTCATCTTCAGAGCTTGATGAAGAAACTACAGCTTTAGATGAATGTTTCAATCTGAAAAAATAAAAGTGATTGTTAAATTAAATCGAGCTAATAATATTTTTGCAGAGACTTAACTACACTAGCGGATATTCATTTAAAGGAATTAAAATATTGATTGGAACTGATTACATTTAAACGACATCATTCAATAATACAGAATAATCTTTAGTATCGACTCGAATCAAAAGATAAATTGAATACTTACGTTTTGCTATGCTTCCTCTTTCTTATCTCACGCGATTCGGTCTGCATTGTTGACTCGTCTTCCGATGGAAATAGTGTTTCGGCGTTGTTAGAGCGATACTTCGACCTGAAATAAATATTAAAACATTTTAACTATGGTATTTAAGTGGTCTATAATATTTGACCCTACTTATCGTTTTATAGTAAGTATTTAAATAAGGTAGAGGTATATTTAAAAAGCATCGTCATTCGTCTTGTTACATACAATTTACTAGCGCAAGCCTCCACGAAATTATAAAATTTTGCACTACTATAAGAATGACGCATAATAACACAACATCATTAAACTATTATTCTTTACCGCTATTCGAATGATCCATAATTTTATTGTTGATATTAATTTAAATTACTCTATTTAATAAACAGTATCATTTATATATTGAAACCTAGAATCGGTTAGCATAACTCTATCAAATTACAATATTTACACTACTATTCGAATGACGAATAATTTTATTGATAATATTAATTACTCCAATGTATAAAAAACAGCAACATTTAAATTATTAGACAACATAATTGAAGCTTCAAAGTAATTAACTCTTCTAGATTATCTATTCGAATAAATCAATAATAAATAAACATTCATCAGCTCAGAACCCACAACCTAGCTTCATAGGGTGGGTACTAACGAATCGACTATTCGATCGTAATGATGCTTACACAATTTAATAAGTACATTTGGTTAATAAGATAGACACTTACATTTTTTGATGATGATCCTTCAGCTTAGGAGATGAGGAGATGGTTGTAGACGAGATAAATGATGCACTAGATTCGCTAATCAACCGCTTAAGTACGCTCTAATCCTCATGAATATCTTCCCTATACGGAAAGTATTTACATGATTTTAAAATAGGTCTTACCATGTATCAGCAGTAACCCTTTTAAGCGGTGTAATCTTAAACTTCTGCGTTAACGCTTAGTCTTAAAGGGGAACGATGATTTTGCATAGTTTAATACTATTGTTTTGCTTGGCCAATACAGATTTACTAACTAATATTACTTCACGATTGGTTTTAGTTTGTAACCTATTGTACGAAATAAAATAAAAACGTTTATTAGTTTTCATATACGGGACCAACAAACAGACATACTTACTTACCTCCAAATTCAGTGTATGTGCATACAAATGCAAACATTGCAAAACATTGAGACTCATTTAGCATAGACATCTTTCATATATGGTTAGGACTCATATTAACGATCAAACGTTTTTACTAACCGATATTAAACCTTGTGGTTTCTTTTTCATACTTAAAAAATAATATAAATAACAAAAAATCGGGAACATTTAACGATTAGTATTCATGCAATACACTGGTAAGCAGTTCAGTAATGTCGGTGAGTGTTTATTTTATTATACTCGTTATTATTTAATAATAATCGATATCCATGCCGATGAGCGGACAGCTGAGTGGTTAGAGAATCAGGCTACAAAGATTGAGGTTCCAGGATTCGATCCCGTTGAGACAGATATTATGTATGAAAAATATGAAAGTTTGTTCTTGAGCTTTGGGTGTTTAATAAATATGTAAAGTGTTTAGTATTTAAGTAGGTATATATTGCAAGGCTCCGACGTCGTAGCCAGGTCTACTTCAACTTATTTTAAACTTCTAGGTTAATGCGTGAGTAAGCATGGGTTCTTGCGCTCTGATCCAACTTTATCTTTCTTATTACCAATAAAATATAATTTTAAGCTTTTATCCGTACATTCAAACTCATGAACTATCATCTAGCTACATCACTCAAGCCTTCGGAGACAGCTGTTCAGGTAATGTCCTAGAAACACTTTGTTTCTTTCAATTTTAAATCAAGTTCTAAATCCAAATTAAGTACAAATATTAGCATTACCTACCAGCGAATAGATTTGTATATACAAACTTTTGTATATAAAAACTCAAGTTATCACAATATCTATCTATATAAGTATGTTTATCCGTCAGCTAGTAGCTGTAACGTAAGCTTAGCTTACTTTAGGCCTAGGTTAATCGGCATCAATTGTCTCTGATATTTATTTATATAGTAATAATCCAATGCAAGCTTTATTGTAATACTCGATTTTTAATGTTAATATCGTTTAGTCATGAATTATTTTGTTATCGATAAATTACGATTAATTGTTATCAGACATCGATTTTACTGACAATTATTTGGTTCAAAAATTTTGAATGTCTTTTCTTTACAGGATACAGAAGATTTCTTTAATTTTGTACCAGCGGATCAGCGTGCTACGCATGGAGCGGAACAAAGATCTACCACTCACGATGCCGCTTCTCGCGAGAGAACCAGAAGCGAACTACCATATTCTTCATACATAAAAAGAACTGTAAAACATGCGACAAAAATAATTAAAATTGAAATTTATGACGCCAAGAACCCACCGAAATCTGAACATTCAATATGTACTTGTGAAGCAGAAATCTGCGCCCAATATGTTGTGAAGGGTATATTATTTGATGACGTATATAGCGCAACTAAAGATATCATAAGTAAAATTCAGGATGATATGGATTTGAGAATAACTAAAATGTGCTAGTTAAGTATAATAATGTACTACTATATTGTCTACTTATTAAAAATAAAGCAGTTAATGTAATATGATATGTTTTATTTATAATAATTCAGATGGTTAACTATAACGTTAATAATCTTATATAATTACGAGTCTGAACGCTGAATAAATAAATTTAGACTTCAATTTAGAATTACGTAATTAAATTACTATTCAAGAATCAAATGAAATAAATAAGTTTCTGCGTAAGACACGTAATATAACATAGTCAGCATAGTAACTGGTAAGCAAGGTAGGTCTGTTGCATAGTGGTGTGCAGCAGATTCTGCTCTAGGGTAGGCTGGATACTTTTCTGATGGAGCTTTCAGTCCAAATTGAATACCTAGTAGAATGGACAACGGTTATTTAGTCTCATGAAATATGTCTCACTGATGTTACACAATAATTATAACATATTACCTATTTAATATCTTACCCGTTTCGTGCTTCAAAAGCAGCTTATTGAATTATATTAAGCAATTTATCGTGAAACATATCGAAACCTTCCATTAAGTATTCTCTTCTTACAATAAATATATAAACAAAAAATTATTGATTAAATAAAAAAAATAACAAAATTGAATCCCTGTTTCATATTATAGCATCGCTAGTGAAAGATGACGGCTTAAAAACTCGGTCTCATCTGAGCCGTTGTTTATACTACGTCTCAATGATTCGTCAAACAACTCGCCATTATCACGAATGCACTAGCTTGCATTTTCTCTATTGCTAATAAAGAATTAATATCGTAAGTATTTGAATGATAAATATGATTGTATAAAAAAATGTTGACTTAATATATATGTTTGCTCCATAACCAAAGACATCAGAGTGTACCTATTAGAACTAAAATTTAATTGAAGTAGTTTTTGATTGAAGTAGTATTTGATTATCGGATTGTACTATAATTATATGCTCAACAGATAATTCGATTGACATGTATAAATATATTGATTCATGATCAGTAATCATTATAACATATAATTGGGGGATCGATTTTAATTATAAATATCAGTGCATTTTATTTCACTATTCAAAGTTCGTAAATAAAGCAAGACTAGTATTTGTGATCGAGGGTGTTTGTGGCGGTTCTGGCTCAGAGTGTATTAGAACTAGAATTTAATTGAAGTAGTTTTTGATTGAACTAGCACTTGATTATCGGATTGTACTGTAATTATATGCTCAACAGATAATTCGATTGACATATATTAATGTATTGATTCATGATCAGTAATCAATATAACGTATGATTGGGGGATCCTGGATCTCGTTTGATCCAGGTCCCCCAATTATACACTACTTACATACAGTCACGCCTCTTTCCCATATGGGTAGGCAGAGACTACTTTGTTCCACTTGCTACGATTTTGACATACCTCTTTAGCTTCATCCACATTCTCTTTATATAAGCTAGTCGGTTCCGGGTACTCCTGACCTGACTTGCCCTTTTTTCAAAACGTCTCCTATTTGGTCCAGGAAATAATTTTATCACATTGAAGTCAGCTAAGAAAAAATAACAATTTTAATTTATTTACGTACCCAGCCTCACGGCCCCGCCGTCCCACTAGTGGCCATGCAGCAGGCAGGGCTCCGGAACGAGCAGCGCTGGACTAGCTCACGACACAAGTCAGTCAGCGAGGCCAACTTGCTGGGCATTGACGCACGGCCACAGCGCTCTGTGTACAGTCAGCGGCGGAACAGCGTCGCTGACTACATTCCCGACAACGATCATCAAAGGTCAGTATCGTCATTCGTATATATTCGTCATCACCTACATGGGCTGTGTGGGGATTCTACAGTAGCTGACGGTTTACATCCGGTTCGAAGGACCATATGTTTTGTGGATCTCAATGAAAGGCAAATTTGCATTTTATGACTATTACAAATCAGTAAGGATCGCATTCTCGGCTGCATATAGTCCAAACGCTGGCTCAAGTACGTTTTGCAAACTTCTCTTATACAAGGACATGTGTTTGTATTTACTGGAATTTTTGACAATGACGCGCGAACACAAAGCAGGACAAAATTGATAAACTCTACATTGTATCAGATTGCAATTGTCAACACATTACCTAATTGCATAATCCGCAATAGAGTTATCGGCGAGCTCATCACATCATGAATGTTCATTGTCGTGCCATTGTTTCTATACTTGAAAATGAGAGGCACTAGGTGAGGTTTTTTCACGTTTATGTTAATGTCCACTAAAATTTAATTTGCGTACTGATTCCAATATCATCATTTGTAAGGATGAAGGTCGTTCTGTAACGCATTTATTTCGAATTGTGACCTGAATTGACGCCGGTTGGCTTCTATTTAGAATAGTCACATGTTGCCGATTGTCAAGTTGGTGAAATAAGGCTTGGTGCGTCAACATACTGCATGTATTAGCGGAACATACGCATCCGCTGTTAATTGTTAATTAGATGAGTAGAGTAAGCGACTGTTTTTTGCTCCATAAGCTATTTCTTCCGATTCAATATATTCTTAAAATAAGTAACCCAAACTCCTTGTTTCAGCTACCTGATGCCCTCATCTCACCTCGGAGGCCGCATGTCCAAGGCCGGCAGTCACATGTCCATAGCTCAGTCCCGGAAGCATTCGACCCTTCGGCCGGGAGACCATTTGGACGGTTACGCGCACTCCGCTTATATTTACCCCAATTATTATGTAAGATTCATTACATTTACACCTCCAGTCGATATAGGACTCTACACTTCATGACTCTATAAACTCTTTCCGCCTTATTCATTACCAATTTAAACTTATTTGGTATCTATATAACTATCCTGTTAGTACCGGGGTTATAACACTGGTGGTGTTGATTTTTATTTTTTTTCTCGGGAGTCTGACTGTCTGTGCGTCGATAATAAGTTTTGTTGGATAAATTGCTCATTAAGCATGATCAGAGGAATCAAGATACTAACACAAAACAATTTCAGGTTAATAGTTTGGAAATCACGTCACCTGAGAACAAATCTGCCCTACTGGTGTC
The DNA here is from genome assembly GCA_963854515.1 of Pandemis heparana. Taxonomy (NCBI): domain Eukaryota; kingdom Metazoa; phylum Arthropoda; class Insecta; order Lepidoptera; family Tortricidae; genus Pandemis; species Pandemis heparana. The sequence continues at coordinate 13,834,517 of OY978010.1, read as the reverse complement.
AGGTCTCAGCTTCGAGGTGAAGTCTGGAGAGATACTCGCGGTGCTGGCCACCGCGCAGCAAGAAGCTACAGGACTGTTGGACGTTCTGGCTGGCGTTAGAAAGGTAACTTTTATCTGATCACAGTTTCTTGTCCTTAATAAAAAAATATGCATTGGACAAATTTTGCCAGTGTTAAAATAAACAGCTTTCAAACAAGTCAAAAAGTCAAAAGACCTCACTGATGACAGAATATGCCAGGAAATCATTAAGCGATGCTCAGGGTGCACCGGACCAAGCACTGATATTCCTTTCGGATGAATCGAAGACCATATTTTTGAAGATCCTAGATCCATAGCTTAACAACAAAATCTCAAAACCTTTATTTTCTGTGAGTACCAAAAACTGTAAATAGATTCGTGTTTAGAGACCACGCTTTGACGTAGCCTCACCAACAAGGCTCGGAATTGAGTCCATGTGATGACGTAGTGACGATTTGTTCTAGAAACTATCGGGCGACATAGTGCTCAACGGTCAGCCGGTGGCTTCATCAACCCTTCGCAAGGTGGCAGCATATGTTCGTAAGGACACATCTCTCTGTCCGTCCATGACGGTAGAACACACGCTGCGATTCCACGCGGCACTGCGGAGGCCGCGTCAGAACCAACACCAGGTTAAGATGGATGACAGGGATCGGGTGAGTAGCCAGAGGTCATACTTTACTTAAAGCGAGTAAAAAAACTGCGTTAATGGCGGTAGTCCGGTCTTAAGCGAGTGATTTTGGCTAGAATTCTGAAAGCCCCCCTTTCATAATACAAAACATGACGAGCTATTTATTGCCAAAATAAACGCTGCTGCTATTAGATTTAGATTTATTTATATTCTCAACAAAAATTACACTGCCGTCGAAATTAAATACTGTCGTCAGTTATAAACATTGACAACCCCAGTCTTAGTCAGATACACGCTTGCTCGATGTCCTATACACTACAGTTTAATGGAAGCTTAAGTAAGATCTCCCTAGAAATTCGATCGGTTACCTGAAAAGCCTTTCTACTACTCTAGCAAAAACTGTACAAGTTTAAAAACTATGTTCTATTCCAGATAAACCTTCTAATAGAAGAGCTAGGCCTGGAGCAAGTTCGAGATACTAATGTGGCTCGACTAACGCGCTCCGAGATCCGAAGACTCAATGTGGCCTGCCAGCTTCTACTGGACACGGCCATACTGATCCTGGACCAGCCTACTAAGGAGATGGACATATTCGACACGTTTTTCTTGGTCGAGTATCTGAGGAATTGGGCCAGTACCGGACGAGTAGTTATTATGTCGCTCCATCCGCCGACTTATGAGATCTTCGCGATGCTAACCAAGGTTAGTGTTGCAATTAAATAGATTATAATTTACTAGGAACAGCTCAGACAGCTAAAAGAAAACTTGCAGAGTCAAAACATACCGTATAGCAAAAATCTATCAAAACACAATCAAGAAATCTTCAAAGGTTCTTCAAACCGGTTTACTTTTTTGCAGGTGGTGTTAATATCTGCTGGCAGAACAATGTTCAGCGGTTACAGAAGAGACATGTTGCCATATTTCGCCTCTATCGACTACCCTTGTCCTGCTTTCAAGAATCCTTCCGATTATTACTGTAAGTAAACAGAAACTGACAATTCTGAAGGCTAGCTAAATAGACACGTCTACAACAATGCGAGCTTTTAGATCGCGTCCACTTAGGCAGAACCTTATAACTTGTAAAAATTTGAAGCCACATACTAGAAGCCAAAGTATATTTAAAATATATTCTATTCGTCTTCACTGTTTTCCTGTAAGCATAGATTGAAGAAAACCATAGCAATGTTGAACAAAAAAAAGCACCAATGTTGGAAAGAGTTGCAATTGCAATGGTACTTACTTATGATTATTTGTGAAAAAATTCCACCATGCATTCCAAATTGTGATTGTTTATAACACTGATCTTCATTTCCAGTGGATCTGGTGACCCTGGACGACTTATCAGCAGCCGCCATGCTGGAATCCTCGGGCCGCATCGAAGCCCTAGCAAGCGTGTTCGCGGGCGCGCAATCTCCACCGGAGCCCCCTCCACCAGTGCCTCTCCCAGCGCCCATCGCACGTCCCAATGTTTTTGTGCAGACCTTTGCTTTAGTCGAGTAAGTATTAGAAAAGTCTTCAGTGCTTTTCAACTTTTTGTTTTTGATATAGGCAGTTTAGACTCTAGCTCCTGTTTATTTTCAACCCTGCTATCAGCTAGTGCGTCATGATATTATGCCGCTCTACATTATTACTTTTAGGGTAATAGGTGGGAACTGCGACTGCCAAGATTGATGGACTCGATAAACAATTTTTTACCCACTGCTTGTTACAGAAAAAGTCTGGTGTTCACTCAAATGACCATGCTGTCCAACGTTGTGACGCGAGTGCTCATCGCAGGCATCATGTCTCTCATCACCGGAACTATATTCTGGGATCTACCCACCACTGACGCCAAGGTAATACTGACACTAAACTTTTCACTGTTTCAAACTATAAAAGACTTCACTTTTTCTAAGTTGCTTTACTATTGACAGATAGGTTGTGATAGTCGCTGAGAATCTCCATCTATGCGATGACTTTCTTGAGAAAATACTGTTATGGTTGATAATCCCTTGTCTTGCACTGCACATCAGTGCTGAAGACCAGAGTTCAGTTCATAGGTGGTAGTCTCCCAGTCGCTTTTTATGACACATAGGAAGAGATGGACCCATTCTATTCTAAAACAGGGCACGTAAATGGCAATGGGTCACTCACTCATAGGTTACTAAGTATTTCATTCTTTTGTGTCGCGTACCAAAACCTACAAAGCCTTTCCTATATGACCTAAAGATAAAGCCAACTGAGCAAAAGTTAATTGGGGTTTACGTAGACGACTTTATTTGTCCCCAGCTAACGCAAAACGACCGCATCGGCTTCCATTACTCCGTGATGTGCCTAGCAATGAGTCCACTGCTGCTGTGGCTGAGCGTGCGAGAAGCGAGCTCCATGAGACGGCACGTCGAACGGGACGTCGCCGTTCCATTATACTCGAGGGCTGTCTTCATGCTTTACGACGTAAGTGCATACAATATTTCTATCTGAACCCTTACGACGGCTCTTTTGAGAAAATTGTGTGGTGGTAGGTATCTTCTTGCCTTCTTTTTGCAATGGCTGGCGCTGTTGCCCACTCACACAGCTCACTGTCGCCTTTTGCGACACCCATAGGTCTGTTGTGTCCTATTCTAAGACTGTAACACATATGTACCTTATCTGGGTTCTTCTCATTTTGATCATGACCTTTACAGCAATTCCTGGAGCTATGGTCGGCAGTGCTGACTTGGCTGGCGTATTTGGTCCCGAGTTATGCTATGAGCGGACTGTACGCGCAGACGCCAGGCTCCTTTGATGGATTCTACATCTATTTAGGTAAGAAATATAATGCCATTGGGATTCCGATTATGAGACAACCTTGTACCGAACAATACCTTAGATCTTTGCGTAAAGCTAAGCTAAGAAACACACACTTGAGATGGCATAGCTTCCTTTTTGCCATCTACCTAATTAGATGGAGGAGGACATAGATCTTTTAGAGTACGCCGACTTTTACTAGTAACTGTATAAACACAAGTCAGTTTTATCTTCGTACGCTCCTCCTTCCCATTCATCTCTGGAAAGTAAGCCTTAGCGTCTTCGACAAATACAGTCTTCTTTTTTAACTTTCAGGCTACACAGTGCTCTATCTAATAGCGATCCAAATGCTCTTCCGAGCGGTCGTGTTCCTGGTGCCAATGGAGAAAACAGCTGCTATCATCGGCGGCTTCTGCCTCCTACTAAGTACCCTGGTCAACGGGGCGATGCTGCATCAGCAGGACTTGCCACAGTACTGGAGGTGGTTGGAATACGTCTCACCTTCGCGCTGGACGCTTCCTGAGATACTCCAGAGGGAAATGAGCGAGACTGCCTTGAAAACAAGCATTAGTAAGGAGATGAGGTGTACCAATAAGCAGGTATGTTCAAGATTGTGCTATGGGTATTTTAGTGTTCGTTTTATAAATGTGAAATCTTCTGTTTATGAAAAGAGAAGCCCGACTGGCTCGTTCATCTGTTCAAACCCTTGAAATTATACCACTCATATTTTGTATAGAATTTGTGTGCGACCAAACCACCGCGTATACGCAGTGACGTGCCGTATGCGTCACGGTTTCTCACCGTTTCTTCATAAATTTGGGTGCGACCAAACCGCCGCGTATACGCAGTGACAGTTTCTTCATACATTTTGTTGCGATTCCGTAACGTCACCGTTTTTTAAGCGGCGGTGTGGTCGCTCCCTTTTGGTGCGATTCCGTAACGTCACAGTTTTTTAAGCGGCGGTGTTGACCCCTTTCTCTTTCCCTTTATGATGAAGTCGAGAAATAAGTAAGGATTCTGCTGTAAATATATATTCACAAGAGTTTCCCATGTTGCATTAACCTGTCGATTACATTGAGCATTGATTCCGGGAAGATTTTACGTACGTAGAAGTATTCGTACGTCTTTGTGGTTGTAGGTTCACTTGCTTTGTCTATCTGTAAAAGTTTTATGCTTCAACGACTCAATAGTACTGAACAATCCAACGTCTTTATTCCAGAGATATCAAGACATCATAGTGCAGTCGCCGTGTCCGCCACCCAACGGCACTCAAGTCCTATCCAACTTTGAGTACCTTCGAGGCGATAGGACCTGGGAATGGACTCAAGAAAGCTTCCTGGTGGCACTAGCCATCTTCTACGCAGTATTCGCTCTTATAGCAATCCTAGCTTTTGTCTGTGACTGTACTAAGTATGTTAGGAGAAAGGAGAGGCATAGTATGAAGGGACATAAAGTCACCGTTAATACGCCTTGAGAATTGCGTGCTGCAGCGAGATCTGAGCTTGTAATTATCGAAATTATAATGTACGCGAAGACTCATGGTTTGCTACCAATCAGTGCGAAATGAAGATTTGCAAGTAAAGGCAAAGTTCTTTGGTGTCAATTTCGATCAAGTTTGGCATTTTAATAAGTACCAACCTAAAGCCAAATTAGATTTATATTGTTCTGATATTTGTGCGATGAATGCATTGCAATTAAAATTTCGTAATATTCCAGCCAATATTTGGCCAAATATTCGGGCTAGCCAATGTGTTGGCTCCAATATTTGTACTAAGTACGTAAATATTCGTACGTAGTTATCCGTCAATGCAATTATGTAATTGCGCACGAAATCAACAGTTAGTTATATCTTTAAGTTAGAATGAAAGGAGAACGTGTCACATTGTATTGGAAGATGATTATTTTCCATATAATTTGATGCAAAATTATATCGACTAATTAATTTTTTGGATGAAATGTGATCAAAACAAGGACCGACTAATAAATCCGTCCAACGTTTGTATCATTTGAATGGAGTTAGAACATGTATGAAAGTTTAGACTTGTTCAATTTTGTATCGCTAGAATTTTAGATAAATAATGAATGTACAAAGTAATTATTAACATTAATAATAAATTTGATATTTAGCAACTAATGCAAAAGGCTGACTATGTAATGTCTTCCGTCCTTTAAAAGCATGAATAATTGTATATTAAATGCCGAATGCATGTCTTAGGTAAGCTAGATGATTATCACAAGTGTACTTAGTATTTTTCGTTCTTCACATTTTTTAAACCAAAACGTGACGTATTCCATAAACAGTCATTAAACTTTTTCTTCTCTACCTCTTTGTCTGTAGAAAAGTTCTGTAAGCACTTGGCCACGAGTAATGCTTTTATACGCTTGCCAAGGCTTGGCAAGCGTTCACACTACCAATTTGTGAAAACGTTGCAACCGCTTGTCGCATTAGTTCTTTATACCACGCGAGTCAAACAAAGCGTTCACACGCTTGAGCCTGTGAACGCTGGCCAAGCTTGGCAAGCGTTTAGATTCTAAATTCTAAGACCATGTAGATTTCATTATAAAATGAAGATACAATCGTATCAAGCGTTGAGCACTTGTAATTTTTTTTCTGATTAAATGTCATAGTACGATTTAAACAAATAGTTAAGTACTTAGCAGAAATTGTTATATTATGAGTATTATGACATAGTGAAGGTATACATTGATATGTGTAGTCGGCCAAGTAGACATTAAAAGCTAAAGTAAAACAGTATTACCATCTCAATTGCTTATTTTATTAATAAGAGGGCTTTAAAATATGACTACTGCCTATAGGAAAATGCTCAGAATTTTTTTATTGTCTTTGTCTAGTACACTCATCAAAAATGTCTAGTAACTAGAACTTATTAATAATTAAGTAGATAGTTTAAAGGAATTAAAGTGGAGCCATATCATTTAGATAATTATTTAGAAATCGTTAAGTTACCTTAGTGTCGGCATATTATCGCATAATAAAAATAATTTTATTATTCTCTGTTTAATTTCATACCATGATTACATACAATACAACGCCAACGACGCATGAAAAATGGCAACAATAGTTTCAATAAATAAATAATAAATTCATACATTTTACATAGATACATTACTAAAATATTGCAACAGCAGGTACTTACGTGTAACTTTTAACTTTACAAAGACGCGAATAAAGTTCAAATTAGGTCAACAAGTCTTTGTACCGTCTACATGGAAAAGCTCGTGGTACCGTTTACAAATCTCACAGACGCACGGTTTGATATTAATTTTATCGTATGTCTTTATTTTCGCGTGTTTCTCTTCTTTGTGATTTTTCTCATAGCAATCTTCATCTATGAATCGGCTTTCTAGTATCAGTTTTTGCATTCTATCCTCTTTGACAATTGTGTTTTCTTGATATTCGGTTGTTCTGAAACGATACAAAATATTTTTAATATGTTTAGGGTTTACGTTCTCCTCAGTCTCAGCGAATATTGTTCAAAGGAAAGTCAAGGTCAAAGTGATTTATTTGCAAACATAATGATGAATGATGCTAAGATGTCATTTTTTATGTAAACAAAAGACGGTAGTAGGTACAGATGCTGAGTCTAGTTTGAATAACCGATGTTCGATATTTTAAAATCAGAATAGTTGCAATATGCACCCACTAGCTGTTGCCCGCGACTTCGTCTGCAAAGAATTCGTTTATCGCTATCCCGCGGGAACTACGAAATTTTCCGGGATAAAAAGTAGCCCGTGTGTTATTCCAGACCATAATCTATCTTCGTTCCAAATTTCATCTAGATCCGTTAAGTCGTTCTGGCGTGAAAGAGTAACAAACATCCATACATCCTCACAAATTTTCTCGCATTTATAATATTAGTAGAATATTATTAATAGGATTATTTCGCACTGCTTTGACTGAAATGCCAAAGCCCAAATACACTTATCTCATTTATTGGGAATTGAATTATCGTAATTGATATGTTATTGATTCTGTATGTATTTTCCGAACACTAAACTGGCATGGGGGGACTAATGTTTACAAACGCGTATAAAATTAATTGAAATATACTTCAGGTACATGTATATTGTACCTACAGTAAGGGAAATGCATTCACGTAAACGTAGAACCCTATCACAATATGGTGACATTATACTCGAGTTTGAGCGCCAGCGGCCTGCCAAGTGCGACAGAGTTCTACGGTGGTACGCGAACACGTTTCCCTCACTGTACCTACCTATCGTTGTTCAAGAAATTCGCTTCAGGTGTAGTCAACCTTTTCTCTTCAACATTAAATATTATACAACCGATAGACACATAACAGCCTTATTCATAAAAAGTTACAGGCTCGCTATAAGCTCGCTATAGGACCGATGCAAAAAAACATGATTCATAAACGTCAATTAGCGCTAATCAGTCCATCAAGGGTCTGTTAAGTCTTCCGAAAGTTAGCGGACCGTAGACCCTACTTTAACTCTCTGCTAACTCACAAAATGGCCGCCACAAATGTGAACAGCTAATATTGGCAAGAGCAAAACCTTTTTTTTTTATACGCAAGACGGTTTTTTTGTTTTAAGTTTATCTAGGGATAACGCGTCTAATCCATCCATCAGCAGCTCATTAGCTAACAGACTGCTAGCAAGCGTTTATGAATCACACTTTTTACCAACTGTCAAATAAGCTTAATCAGTCTGTTAACTAATAAAGTGATCAAACCTCAATTAAGGATTTTTTATGAATAAGGCTGTAAATCTTTTTGTTTGAGTACCCTTTCAGCTCATCGTCATATTCCTGCGGGTCGGTGGCCCCGCGCCAGGTGTGGTCAACCTTTGGCATCTCCATGTTATACACGCAGTAGTCGCGGCGGCAGGGGCGACGCGACTTGCGCGGCGACATCTGGCGCATGCGTATCCCTGACTTGGTAATAGGACTGGATGGAAAGGAAGGGGGTTGTTTATGGTCAATAGGAAAATTAAGAAAAATCTCAAGCGCTTGGACAAATTGTAGCGCCAAATAGCGCTGATAGTGAAATACGGTCATGAACGAGTTCTGGGTACTAGCGCTATGCTGCGTTTAGGTTCACTTCGTCCACATTCCCACTTCGTCAACGTTCTCATTTCGTCCATATTCCCAGTTCGTCCTTTTCCCACGTGTCTTGGGAATATGGACGGGGAATATAGACGAATTGGGAATGTGGACGACACGGGAATGCGGACGAGTTGGGAATGTAGACGAGGTAGGAATCTGGTCGAAATAGGGAGGATGTTTTGGGAATTTAATATGGACGAAATGGGATCTTTGACGAGCTAAGAAGTTGACATAATGGCAATATGGTCGAAGTTAAACTAGTGCCTCACAAACTTACTTGGGACAGGAGCACTGCGCCCTTGGCTCGTCTCTCGGCTCTACAAAGCTGCCGCATGACCGCGAGCCGGCAGAGCGTGACCTCGACCGTGACCTGGACTTAGTGATCGAAGGCGGCCTCTTCGGGCTAACGCCGCATTTTCTCCTAAAACAATAAGCTAAGGTTTCCATAAATAGACAAAAACATCGGCTAAAAATAACAAACTAGCCCACTTCGCAAAAGCCCACTTCGCTCACGTGAACGAGTATTTCATCCCGTGGGAACATCGGGACAAAACCACCCGCAAAAACAACCAGGGCCCTATTTTATAAAGCTACAAAATACAATTTACGAGCGGAAGTCTCTATCTAACACATAGGGTTAAAAAGAGACTTCCGCTTGTAAATTATAACTTGTAGCTTTATAAAATAGGGCCTAGCTATCTACATACCAAGTTTCATCCAGATCCGTCAAACCGTTTTAGCGTGAAGGAGTAAGAAACACACAAACTTTCATATTTCTATACTCAGCAGTATGGATGAATAAGCAAAAGATCACTATGGGGCTCCATACATATAATTGCATATACTCCATGATTATGGTTTTCTTGGCAAGCTGAACGAAAGTTTATTTTTGAGGCCAAGCTCCCATATAAATCATATAATTCAACCATCGATTTTGTATCACCTAGGGAACATTGATTATTTGGGTGGATCAACAATTTCTTGTTGTTATCCTCTCGCATCAGCCAGGGGACAAAAGTAGTACAGTTTGTTAGAAGAAATGTTGTGTCTCTTTACACCAACATAACTTAGTAGATGACCAATTATAAAAGAGGCCTAGAACTACCGCATTTAAATCCATAAACTTATGGTTCAAAGAGTGATCCAAGAGAATGTAACCATAGCAACGAGTGACAAGAATAAGTTGATCCATCCAATTAGACAACCTCACCTATTATTTTACAACCTTACCTGTGATATTGTGCTGAGTGACAGACGGGCTTCTGTCGCGACCCTTCCACACTCGTGCAATAACAGGGCCGCAGCTTCATGGCACTGACACACATGCTCGTCGGTTCGTTCCACACCTCGTCTATGCGGACTTTCGTTGTAATTTCGATCTTTGGCGCCAATATACCCTAAAGACAAGAGCAGGTTATGTTTTGTTAATACAAAAGATCCCTGTGGGTAAAGTGTATCTGCAAGGATCCCTAGCTTTAACAACAGACATGGCTGTATGGATTCAGTTTCCTTTGCATATCCCTGGAAGGACGAAGAATATTAAAAATATTAAAAAAATTGATAACACACATTCAAACTTTTTTTATCCTGATAAACTTTGCAATGCCTACAACTCACAGACCTACCAGTGTAAAAAAAAAATATATATATAATACTAGGTAATACTCACAGGAAACTCTTTAGCCCTCCTCATGAGTAAGTCCACTCCATCATTTGAGCACATGTTAGGAGGAAACAGCACTTCGTTCAGGGAGCCGAGGTACTGAGCCAAGATGATGCATTCACTCGTAGCACAATCCTGACACCATTGGACCAGCTCACAGTATATTGTTTCGTCTTCTGGAAGATATCATTTAAGAACTAGTTTTAAAACACTGTGCGCGGTGTGGGATCAAAACATTAACTTTTTTATAATAACACTGTAAATCATTAAACCTGGATTTCTTTTCTAAAAAGAAGAATGAGTAATACCAAATTAAAAAGGAGCTTTATGAATGAGTTATTTAATTTCAAGTCAAGTATTTCCATTCCATAACTGATTGTGATTGTGTAGGAAAATTATTTGTTATTTAAAGATGTAAGTAGGTATTGAATTTAAGATAAGTAATATTAATTTCATTTTATAAAAATAATACAGAAATATTAAACAGTTCTGTTATGATTATCTTATCTATTACCATACTATTAGTTTTAATTAAATTTAAACAACTACACCAGTACATTTTATGCCGTCCAAACTTTGACTTAGAAAATGCCATGGCATGTTTGCCTTTACCCTCTTCAGTTACAGTTTCACTAAAAAAAACTCACTCAACAAGCAGCAGATATTATTCAATGCGCAGCTCTCCTGGAACCTCTTCCGAAAGTAGAATATGTCCCTAAACATTAATGGGAACATTGGGGGCAGCATGCATGTCTGGTAACTAGTGCCGAGGGCAAACACTGTGAGTGAAACGCGCCCATCTTGGCAGAGCCACACTCCTGGGCAGGATACCTGGAAAAACAATTGGGTTATACGGAAATACTTCATGTTCGCATAGTAAAAAGGTTCTAAGGTTTGAGTGTTTGAAGAGTTACTGAGCTTTGATGAGACGGTAATTTAATGTGATTTAATTAATTAATTTGAGATCTCTACAGACTGTGTAGCTGATGCTTCGTTACTTGCTGTATCGAGGTAGTATAGTGTTTTTTCAGACTAACAAGTGCAAAGTGAAATAACTATGGGCTTAAAAACATACCCTCTGCACTTCTATTTCTACGGTTAGTTCAATTATTTTCGGCATTTTTACTGGATCACATTAGAGAGCAGAAATTATTTGTTAGTCATCCATTTCAAATACAATTTATTGTAACTGTGAATATTTGTTAAATCTTAATTTTCGTTCGATGAAATCAAACCAAAACCTCTCCCCGCCCCAATCTATGCCAATTTTGACGTTGACAGCTGCATGCATGTTCTCCTTTACATTTTTGCAGCGTTTTTGTCGATATTTTGTTCATGTATTTCAACGTATTATGGGCATATTACTGCTACAAACATAATTATGAGAAGAGTGTAGTTGTCTTCATTAGAAACTACCTTCTGCCAATACACAATTAAATGCAAACATCAGTTATGTACCAAATTTTGGCTAATGCTAGACATATTTGTAATTGAGAACAAGGGTTACTTTCGTTACCACCGGTTACCACAGAAACCTTATGTAAACATCAGTTTAGGAATGGAATTGAAAGTTAAAGTAATTGACAATAACAGAAGAAGATGAATTTTATTTATTGGCTAACTTTCCCTCCTACCCCCAATTAACTAACTAACTTCGCCTTTGTACTATTTTCTGTGTACTTCTGTATTTTGAAATTTTTATGTGCAATATAGAGTTTACATACACACGTACTTATTCCTGAACGCAGTTGAAATGTCAAAGTCAAAGTTGTCTGTTCTTTTTACTGTTTCTTCAGTTGTGATGTTGTTTGTTGTGTGTGTTCAAAAATATCGTTTAACTTATTTTTAAAAAGACTGGATCACCCATAGTTGCGCTAGAAAGTTTAGAAACCAGATTTATATCATACAATACATGTGCTTAGAAATATTAACTCAATGCTATTGTTTACTTAGTTGTCCACATGTACCTTGCCCTTGGCCTATAAAACCAGTGGCCTGCGTTTTTTTATCTACACTATAAACTACCAAGGGATATTGGAATTGTATGCTAAAAGCTCTTCATAAAATGGCAGGAGCAACGCCGTCCGTTATTCATTGGTTTCGCCTAGATTTACGCATTCACGATAATCTAGCTCTACGTAATGCTATCAATGAGGTAGGTAAACCGAATGTGTTGCCATTGTGTGCATACATTCATGGAGTTACATCCTCATGCTCACAGGAACTAGCTAAGATGCTTTTAACCCTTTTTCTTATCATTCCAGGCCGAAAACAGAAAGTATCTCCTCCGGCCAATCTATGTAATTGATCCTGACATCAAAGACAAAATTGGTGTTAATCGACTTAGATTCCTAATTCAAAGCTTACAGGATCTGGACATCAACTTAAGGAAACTCGATACTCGCCTGTACATTATAAAAGGTAAAGCAGATGAAAAAATACCTCAATTATTTGACAAATGGCAAGTCAAATATTTAACACAACAACTGGATATAGACCCAGAATATGTGAGACAAGACGATGTTATAGAAAAAATAGCTGAGAAGAAAGACATTTTTATTGTAAAAAGAGTGCAACACACAGTTTATGATTGCAATAGTGTGTTAAAGAAAAATAATGGTAGTGTTCCATTGACGTACCAAAAATTTCTCTCATTAGCCTCTGAGCTTCCTGTTAAAGAATGTATAGAAATAAATAAACAAGTACCTACTAGCAGTAATCCTTCAGACCTCGAATCTCATGATTATGATGTTCCTAGCTTAAGTGATCTGGGTATTGATGAATCTACACTGGCTACATGTAAATATGAAGGAGGTGAGACAGAAGGATTAAAAAGACTTGAAATGTACATGGCCAGAAAGGATTGGGTGTGTAAATTCGAAAAACCTAATTCTTACCCCAACAGTCTTGAACCAAGCACAACAGTGCTGAGTCCTTACATCAGCCATGGATGTGTGTCATCTAAATTGTTCTATCACAAGTTGAAGGAAGTTGAAAATGGTAGGAAGCACACACAACCACCAGTGTCTTTAATGGGTCAGCTGATGTGGAGGGAGTTCTACTACACAGCAGGAACAGGCACAGAAAACTTTGATAAGATGGAAGGGAATTCAGTGTGCACCCAGATACCATGGGGCAAAAATGATGACCATCTTAAAGCTTGGGCTGAAGGCAGGACTGGGTACCCTTTTGTTGATGCCATAATGCGCCAGTTGAAACAGGAAGGTTGGATCCACCATTTAGCCAGGCATATGGTAGCATGCTTCTTGACCAGAGGAGACTTGTGGATCTCTTGGGAGGAGGGTGCCAAAGTTTTTGAAGACTATCTGCTTGATTATGACTGGTCTTTAAATGCTGGTAACTGGATGTGGTTGTCTGCTTCTGCATTCTTTTATAAATACTTCAGAGTGTATAGCCCTGTAGCATTCGGCAAGAAAACTGATAAAGATGGCTTGTATATCAAGAAATATGTACCTGAATTAAGTAAATACCCTGTTGCATTTATTTATGAGCCCTGGAAGGCACCAAAAGAAGTACAAAGAAGAGCTGGTTGTATAGTAGGTGAAGGATATCCTAAAAGGATAGTCGACCATGACAAAATACACAAAGAAAATATGCAGAAGATGTCTGCAGCTTATAAAGCTAACAAGGAGAAGAAAGCTCAGCGACCTCTGAAGAGGAAAAGATCAGATTAATGTTACAGTGTAGTGTGCAAAGTATTAATTTTATATTTTTTAACAAGAGTTGTGTTTTTTGAGTATAAATTAACAATTAATAAAATATCTTAAGTAGTTCTGGCATTTTCTTTATGCGTATTTATGATTAATATGATTATGAATGTGTAGCTGAAATATGACTGGTAATGTGGTAATAATAACAAATGGAATACAGCACAGCACAGCACACAGTACTTGAATGAAAAATAAAGTTCTTATTTTAGCATGTTACTGTAGCTATTCCGCTGTCTACGTCTTGATCTAATCTAAATAGAACTTACTATGCTTACTAATCTAAATAGAAGATACAATTAGACACAACAGACAGCACGAAGCGATGCAACTTTAATTTTCATTAAATTGCTTTCCAAAACTTGCAAGACTTTTTCCATAGTCCATAATTTCTAATAAATAAACGAAAAGTTTGGTTTATTTCATTAGCTCAAAATGGATGCATCCAAGGCTGTGGGGCAGAATGACGAAAAAAATTGTTCTGTCAATAACAGCTGTGTATTGTCAAAAATGGCGTAATATAGTTTCGTGACCTAAGTAGTTTTTTGGTCACAAAGCAATGTAACTTTGCTATAATCTTCCTGAATTACCGTAAAAATGTGATCCCCATTTAGTAAAAGTGTAAAATTAATCATTATTTAATCAACATGGTTTGAATCCAAGGTGTTAATCCCGGTTTTCCCGATGCCATAAAACAATCGAGTTCAGGTGGGTGTAATGTACTGGAATCTTATTAAATAACATTTTGATTGTTACGCTATTTTTACATTTGTTTACTGTAGGTACTTATCAATAGAAACTTACATGATTCTGTTGTTACGTTTAAACAAAGTTTGCTAAACCAAGTGTTTTCCAACTTTCAGTGGTGGAATTGCTTTAGTAACTCTATGTCTAGCTCCCATCAAACATACAAAGTAATTAATTACTTAAAAAAGAAAAGTAATTGTTACTAGTCAATGATTATTACGTATGAACTGGTATTATCATTGGTGAAATATCATTGTTACTAGTCTTTCTATTTGTTACTTCTTTGTCTTAAAGTAATCTTGATGAAATCTGGCAAGAATTAAATTCGTGTTGAGGAATAAAGTATTCTGCTTTTTATCTGGAAATGGATAACCAAAGATAATATAGCTATTCAGCAGTCAAACAAATTGCACACAGAGAGTCAGGTAAAACTACTAGGTAGCTACTTGTTATAAATTACCTTGTTACTTTTAAGTACCAGTTAAGCCATTGACAGTGAAGTTAAGACCACATTTCTAATAAGTCAAGTTTGTCTAGTTTCACTGGACTTTGTAACTATGGTTAACGACCACAGATTCACTTTCTAGTGCGTAATTATTACGCCTGGCAAGGGTTCAGTCACCTGTGGATAGTGTGGATAGCGTTGCCAGTTGTTTGTATATCTGTATTTTATGAATAGCCTGATTTCTTTTATTTTACTCCTGTTGCCTCTTTGAATTGTTCTAAAGATTTTTTCTTTTAAAAAGTTACAAGCTTTTATTTATTTTGCTATGTACTTGATTGTCTTTCTTGTTTTATCTTTCACACACACACACACGGACACACACATTGTGTGCTATCTCTTACACTCATTCATATCCCCGTTGCCGGTGCAGTTTCAGCGGCTTTTTTGCTAGATCTAGTGACTTTTAGGACTGTGTTAGCGACTTTTTTTTCAAACATTTCATACATTTTAGTGACTTTTTCCAGCTGATGTTCCATATATTTAGCGATTTTTGGAAGATATTTTCTACAACCTAGAGACTAATTTTAAATTTGCTAGCATTTAGTTGGCAACACTGTTCATAAGTAAATTTAGGCATTTAGGATTATTTTAGAATCAGTTCTTTTACCTTTTCTGTGTGTGAGTAGACACGCTTGCTTAATACCTGTGTCCTGTCAATCGTTCTAAGGTCAACTGGAAGAAATCCCTTGTAGGGATAAGTTCGCCTTTGTACATTTGTGTTGTCCTGTATTTACCTTTTTCATGTGTTTTATGTACAACAAAGAGTTATTCATACATACATACATCAGTTCATATGTCACAATATGCTCCAAATAGGTACATACAGCACCTATGACTGATACACACATTATAAATTGACTCCCTCATGCCTGCCTCTACCAAGATTTCTAATTCAAAACCACTTAGGCTTAATATGACAACGGCACAGCCCATATTATTCATAGTAGGTGTCATAATAATATGGTGGTAAAGGTTAATCCTTACTTCACTACATAGTATAAAACAAAGTCGCTTTCTCTGTCCCTATGTCCCTATATCCCTATGTATGCTTAAATCTTTAAAACTAGGCAATGGGTTTTGATGCGGTTTTTTTTTATAGATAGAGTGAATCAAGAGGAAGGTTTATATGTATAATACATGCATAATATACCGTGCGAAGCGGCGGGTCGCTAGTAATATTATAAATACGAAAGTAACTCTGTCTGTCTGTTACCTTTTCACGTCTAAACCGCTGGACCGATTTAGTTGAAATTTGGCATGACTATATTTCTATCCCGGAAAATTGCACAGTTCCCGCGGAATAGCGATAAGCGACTTCTGCGCAGGCAGAGTAGTGGGGAACAGCCAGTTTGTTAATATGTATTTATATTATTGTTATTATTATTTAAAATAATATCTACACTAGCAGCTCTTTGAGCTGATGCGTGTATATCACTACCAACACTACACTACTATATCCAAACATTTTCATTTCAATCCGGCCTAACTACGAAGTTTAGCAATGATAATTGTACTTACTGACAGATAGGTGGATGAAAGAACAAAATATGTTAAAAAGCAATTTGTAACAAATCATACACTCAGTTTCTTTGTGTTAACTAAAGTTGTTTAACTCAAATTTACAAGCGGAAGTCTCTTTCTGACCCTATGTGTTAGATAGAGACTTCCGCTTTTAAATTGTAAATTGTAGCTTTATAAAATAGGGCCCTGGTCGGCAGATGTTTGCGCATAACCAACTGCAACCAGTAGGCTTATTGTCTAACTCGCTCGCAATCGCCATCGTGTTCATTTTGACAGTTCATGTATGGGCTGACAATTGGCATCGGTATCAGCTAGCTGTCACATTCATACAAGTTAGACAATAAGCCAGTTAGCCAATAAGCGAGTTAGACAATAAGCCTAGGAGGTAATGAATGTATCTGAACTATCTGACCGCTTCAGGGTACAGAGATCCGTTGTCTGCAGGCATGGCAAACATGGGCTGCTATTGGCCATTTACCGACCGAGGAAATGTGTTTTGTTTCAATAATCACCTACTTAGTAAGCGTTTAACATGTTTTAATTAAGGCGACTAGCGCCTTCAAAATGTTGTCTTTGTCTTATCTTTACGTGTGAGCAGTAAAGAAAATCACACACTTTTGCAAACTTTCGGTGTTGGTGTTGTTATTCGTGATGAGAAAGTCTATTGATTTACAAATGCTACGTTGTGTTTAAAGTACATCGGATTCTTTATTTTTTAACGTTTAAATATTGCCATTTAAGTCGTTACCGTTAAGGAGGAGTAGGGAATGCAAGCCAAAAAACACCATTCGGTTGAACTTTATTTATATACCGAACTTTTGCTGATACCCAAACGACCTACGTTGCTAATGTTGTATAAGAGTTGATAATTCATATAATTTTTTTTAAATTTTTTGGCTTAGCAGTTTAAGAGGAGTAGGCTTTAGAAAGTACCTAATTTACAGCATTTGAAGACACTAGTCGCCTTAACCGTTAGATCACGCTGACGAAAAGTGGATCGCAATAAACTGAATATCAAGTATGGCGGCTGACCCGTTCATTGTTGCTTTCTGCGTTTCAGAATTGTCAAACACTACCATGTATTTTATTAGCATTGTTAATTTGTAGCTTCTCTATTTGTAAATTAGTTCGCGTTTCCTCATCTTCTAAAAAAAGTAGTGAGTGTTCAGGAATGAAAAGTAGACCTATGCAATAGACTAATTCTTAAAATTGTTTTAGCAGTTCCAAAGATCCCCTGCTTGCAAACACGCAAACAAAAAAAGTTAATTTCTTTATAATACTAGCGATAAAAAGCCATGGTAGCCTATGGTTTGACCTGTGGCCTCTCAAGCAGAGGGTCGTGGGTTCGAATCCCGGGCTCGCACCTCTTGAGTTTTTCGGAATTTATGTGCGGAATTACATTACATTTGAAATTTGCCATGAGCTTTTCGGTAAAGGAAGAACATCGTGAGACAATTCATCAATTGCATCAATTGCACACATCTGCGAAGCAATTCAATGGTGTGTGTAAAGTTCCCAATCTGCACTGGGCCCGCGTGGGAACTATAGCCCAAACCCTTCAATATATGGGAGGCCTATGCCATGAGGCACGCCGAATTACGCGAAAATTTATTAAAAAAAAACTACATTGAGGTACTGAAATTGTAGCGAATTTGGAATAAAATGGATATATTATTATTATTAATACTAGCGACTCCCCGGCTTCGTGTCTACTCTTACTTAATACCTATGCCCTGTCAATCTTTCAAAGATTAACTGGAAGATATCCCTGTTAGGAATAAGTTCGCCTCTGTACATTTGTGTTGTTGAGTTATACATACATGATTCCTAAGAATTTCGCTCATTCCCTCGATGGGCTTTTGCCAACTGCGCGGGACGAGAAGCAACTGTTACATACAAACCAGCAGTGCTAAAATTTTCGGAATAATTCTCAGGGATCTTGTACAGTCAGCCTCATATAGTTTGAAGCATCCAAGTCGGCCAAATAGTTCGGTACTTACACCATAAAAATAGTATTGTGTCGAACTTTTTGCTCACCTTAGATGTTTCTATGACGCTGACTAATATTATAGTAATGATAATAATGCTTGCCTTTTATGTTCGACATTAATTAAGTGCTATAGTTATTTATATAATGTGTCTGAGTCGGTGTGCCTTTGGGCATAGGCCTCCTCCAATCTATCTTCTCCACTCAAATCTGTCTTGTCCACTTTGGTCCCGAGGTCAAGCGAATACCTACCTACCTAAATTAAGTAGTGATAAACAATAGGTACTATATTTTGTGGAAAAGTCGGCAACCTTTCCCTTCGGTGCGCTACATGTGGCGGTCGCGTGCGCAGCTATAGGTGTCGAATAATAAACAGTGTCCAATAGCCCCACAATTGCACAATTGCCCCGAACTCTCTAATCTATGGGCTAATGGAATAACAGGCTGATCTTGGCAGATTACTTCCCGTTTGCCACTGGTCAGTAATGCTTGATATTGAATTATTTGTTGGTTAAGATCGTTATGCTTGGTACTGGCGACCTCAATATGTAGACGAGCCCTTTCATAGTTGAATGTACAGTCGAGACTTGATGCCTGACTCACCGTAGAACGTTCTCGCAGTAAACGTCACATGATATTCTTTATCTACGCACATTATTAGTGCTCTGAAATGCGTTCAGAAACCGTAGGAAGTGGCCAGCATTATTACACCCTTAAAAATCTATACTGTAAACTGTAATAACATACTTTACTCGTAGGTCTGCGGGCCCCTGGAGCAGTGACAAAATCAACCCTCTAAGTATGTATGTATAACTCTTTATTGTACATAAAAAACATGAAAAAGATGAATACAGGACAACACAAATGCATAAAGGCGAACTTATCAAGCTAAGGAGGCTAAGTCAACTCAATCAAAAGATACAGTCATTAGAGAAATACAAATTCGCCCGCGTGGCACAGGGGCGCGGGGTAGGACGACAAAGGACCGAGAGAGGTGCGGGCGGGTAGGGCGTGGACTCCTTTAAGCGGTCGGTCTATAATACCTACTTACTGGTTTCAACCGACTGATTCAATTTCATCAATTACATACTAACTGTAAAGTACCTTTTATTTAAATTAGTGGTAAAGTGAATCAATGTGCGGTTAACCGCTTCACGTATTTGGTGTAGGTGTACCTAGATCCCCTACAATGAAATCGTACCTACTCATTGCATTGTCCGTTCATAATTTATTTTATTGTTATTTGCTTTATTTTTATGACTTTTGTATGGAGTCCCCGTTAAATATAAATTTTATTATGTTTTCAGTATTTGTTGTTGTAGCAGCAACAGAAATAAATCTGTGAAAATTTCAACTGTCTAGCTATCACGGCTCATGAGATACAGCCTGGTGACAGACGGACGGACGAACAGCGAAGCGAAACTAATAGGGTTTCAGTTTTTACCCTTTGAGTACGGAACCCTAAAAAAGATCAAAAACAGCAGTCACGAGATCGTTTTTTGATTTCAGATTAGCCATGATAGGCGAACGCAGATCCTTTTTAAGAAGACCATCAGGCAATGAAGGCTGACTGTTGACTATGGTAAGTACTTGTTCATAGATACGTTTGGCCCTTCGAACCGGATATCTAAGATTAACGCATTAAAGCACTTTGACACATTCCGAATTCTAGTGTCTCTAATAGTCGGAAGACGTTTATGATTTTGTCAAAATTGCCTACCTAGGCAAGATTAATATGAATTTCGAGAGCCAGTTTTTCCTCCTATTGGTATTTGTTACGCTATCTGAACTACTTGACCTAATCAAGAAAACATTGCGGAGTCATACAATAACATTTGCGAATAATGTGTTCTTGATAGTGATAGATATATACTTGTCCAAATCTGTAGGGGCATGCTACGTTTAGTTGATATCATTATCTCTTGACCCGGCAGTGTAAAACAAATTTTCGCACGACACCAAGATAAAGATTCTATTTGATAATTTATCTGTATGTCCTTGGCATCTATTCATGGGGCAATGCTCGCTACGGTATTGCATGGATTGCCTATTTCTAAACTGAAGTGCCATGATTACAACATTGCACTCATGATCTGATACCTTCTGATACCAATTCTAAAATCCAAAAATATCTGTTAAACCTGCGTTCTCTTTATCCCTTGCTGTATTATTATTTGTCATCACGAAAGCTTTACTTCTCTTCTCCTCTTGTCTTAGTCAGAACTCAGAACCCATACGTTCCCGGTCTGTCTGCTTCAGTCCTGCTTTGACTGGGCGCGGCAGGAGTTTTGACGGGAGCTTAGTGGCTCGGGCTTACGATATTAAAACGTAGCAAAACTTACAATCGTGTACATAAAATAGTGTCCGACCGAAGTTTCGGTTTCGGCAGGTTTCGGCCTAAAAATCAATTTTCGGCTAAAAAACGGCCGAACCTTTCGGCTGCGCTGAAATTATCAATTACAATATCGCAGTTTCATGTTAAATTTTTCCTTTTTAGGGTAGTTTAATTTGGACCCGTATCGCTATGATAATGTTTGTGTACACAATGCAGCTGTCAGATTGAACTGTTTTATATTGGGCATGGGATTCAACGAAATGTCATTTCGCACTACACCTATACCTCGGTCGGAACCTGTCAAATTGAATGCAACGTTTCCGAAATAATGCGTGAGCTGAAATATCAGAATATGAACATACTAGCTGTTGCCAGCGGCTTCGTCTGCAAAGAATTCGTTTATCGCTATCCCGCGGGAACTACTACTTTCAGACTTTTCTCTATCTATGTGCCGAATTTCGTCCAGATCCGATGGGCCGTTATGGCGTTATTGAGTAACAAACAAACATCCGTCCATCCATCCATCCATACTTTCGCATTTATAATATTAGTTAGATTAGTGCACGTAAAAGCGATCCTTTCAGCATTTTTAATCAGATTAACTTATAATAGCATAATTAATTGGTTGCAGTTTCGATAAAGTCTTATAATATTATTTCGTCACGTGCTTTCTGACTTTCCGTCTTTGAAGGTTGCTCAAGATAAAACATGTTTTCTTGAACACAATTCGTTCAGCGAACTTGTAAATGCTTTGAATTAAGATAATGTATGCGTAGATTTGAACTATTTGGAATTAAATCAGGACCTTAATGCCAATCCTACTAATATTATAAATGCGAAAGTTTGTGACGATGTGATGATGTGACGATGTGACGATGTGAGTGAGTGAGTGTGTATGTTTGTTCCTTCTTCACGCTAAAACGACCGGACGGATTTGGATAAAATTTGGAACGAAGATAGTTGGTACCCTAGATTAAAACATAGGCTACTTTTTATCCCGGAAAATTGCATAGTTCCCGCGGGATAACGATAACAATGTTAAAGGTCTTAGCTGCCTAGAGTTGCAACGTAAATACTTATTGCAGCATATTACTATCAACATCAGTTCTTAAGTCTAATTCTACGCGGACGAAGTCGCGGGCAGAAGCTAGTAATAAAATAATTATTAGATTGGGGAGTCTGATGCCTACTTATAAACCACCGAAGTTTCGTTTCACATAGATACTATAGTTACTACAGAAAAGGTAAAAAAGCATCCATCGGACTGTAGAAGTCCGACAGACCTTATTGTCTAATGCACTAACACAAAGTAAAATAAATAAACTATCGATATTGCCTGTGGACCTGACTAGTTAACATTAACATTGTATAAAATGGAGAGTCAGCAAACAATACCTACCACGACAAAATACCAAATAACCTTGTACCACGTATATAATATCTGTCATTCCTTGTATATCAAATTCAAGTTCACAGTTTTTACAAGCACCGCTTTTTAATATACACATTATATACATATATACATACATTCTCCGTGTTCCATCTTCATTGCTCAGTTGGATGCGTTTGCGTTGCAAAACTTGCAAACAAGATTCTCGCAAATATACGTGACTTTAATATTTATTTGCTTTTCGTCTCCTCGCAAACTGGTACAGCTGCCATTATTTGTTTAATAAAACAACAAGTCAGGTAGTATGCTGGGAAAGGTTTTATTTCACTTCCATTTTACAAGTTTCAAATGTATTTGGTTCAAATTCAAAAGCATTCCAACGTCTAAAATAGTATAGGACAATCTCAAGTAAGGGATACTTGTATTGTATGTACGGGTATTTTTAACCACCGACGCAAAAAGAGGGGTGTTATAAGTTTGAGTTTGTCGTCGTTTTCTTTTTCTGTGTGTCTGTCAGTGTCATCGTAGCTCTCCAGCAGATGGACCGATTTCGATGGGGCTTTTTTCATTCGAAAACCAGTTTCCTTGCGGTGATTCTTGCCATGTTTGGTAGAAATTGGTCCAGTAGTTTAAAGAGTGTCAGCTCTTTTCCGAAATGATGTTAGGCATTATCATAGCGATACGGGTCCAAATTAAACTACCCTAAAAAGGGAAAATTTAACATGAAACTGCGATATTGTAAATTTAAGCGCGGCCGAAAGGTGTTGCTGTTTTTTGGCCGAAAATTGATTTTTAGGCCGAAACCGAAACTTCGGTCGGACACTATTTAAATATATTAATCATAGCTAATTGCATGCATACAGTGAGTGTGTGGGAATTTAGATGAAATTGGTTTGTTTACGGAGGTCTTAAAATGTATTGGAATGGGGAACAGGTACTGTTTGAGTCGAGTCTAATTTAGGAGAAAGCATCAGTAATCTGTCCAGTATATAGTTATTGTCTATGACATAGTGTTATGTTATGGTCTATGGTCTTATACATTAATAGAAAAGATACAGAAAACAATGGAGTTGTCGTAAGGGCTAAAAAGGGCTCAGGTGTTTAGTTAAATGATATTGATAATAATGGAATGTGTATACTCATTACTCAAGTCAGTTTTCATTAATTCATAAGTCATGGAATTCTGGTTTTGATAATAATCCTGCTACATTTTATAAATAAAGTGTGTGATGGAACGAATGATGCATGGCTAACAGCGCACGCGCCGGTGACGTCACGTCACAGAACAATCCAATGGATTCAATGTCGATCCGCGTTCGTAGCATTTCACTTGAACATTGCGTGGGAGTTTTAGATGGGTTGATTTTTCATTTTTGAAAGGGAAAGAATGTTTGTTACAATATATTTTGGTATAGTCTGGCGTTAACTGTGGTGGTCCATGTTAAAATAAATGGATACCTAATAACTTTACTTTTAGCGTCGTGGTCGGGGTTTAAAAAAATTGTTTCATCTATACTGACGAGCAAGAATCGCGGCTCGCTTTTCATACAACTTTGTACGGGAAGTGACTCGTTATTTTTGCTCGTCAGTGTAGATTTCTGCGTAGCCGAACACTCCAACTTCGTTTTTTTTATTTTCAAATACATAATTATTATAAGAGTTTTTAATGATTCACGGTTAAGTTCATTCGAAATATTATAAACATCCACCCGCAATTTCTTCAGTCTACCCGTGATATACATGCAACTGTATCGAAATATCGGGAGCTCAATAAAGGTAATCGCGGTTCACATCCCGTTTATAATATTCATAATTATTATATTTATTAAGTATGAAAGCCAGCTATGTAAGGAGAAAACGGAGGAACAATTACTTTGATATTGATTTGAAAAATAGATGTTTAAAGCAGAACAGCATAAAAGGTTTTTGACCAAATAAACCAAATGACTCATTTTGACCAAAATGGCGCTTTAGCAGTTTCTCCTTTCCACTGACGATATAATTATCATGTTCCTGCAACGTAAGAAATTGTTGCTCGTAAATAGTCGTTAAATTAGCTAGTAAGTGCAAGTGCCATAATAATATTACTGTTACTGTTATTATAAAAATAAAAATAAGTTTTAGTTTTAAGATAATTTTATAATAAATTGCGGTGCCCTTACAGGGTTAATGTTTGGAACTTAATACATTTTAACATCTTTTTCACAAAATTTTTATGCAATAAAGAGTTTGAGTTTGAGGTTTAAATTACAAATGATTCAAATTAAAATACGTGGTTAAATAGAATAAGCAATAATTTTTATCTTCTTGACTTCCGTAGTAAGACAAAATTATGCATGTACATACTTAAGTTATATTGGTATAGGTAGGTGAAAATTCACACGAGTGTTTTCTCAAGGTCGCTGCCCTGGTTTTCCCCCGAGCCAATAACAGATCCGATGTAATAACAGGCTCCCTGCAAGCTCAATTTCACCGTACATTCCATCGACGAAGCTTTAGACCGTTACAATAATTAGTCTTGGGGCTACCACAATCGCTTAATGCGTGCCAAGTTCTATTCAGCGTAAGGGACACAGTTTTGCAGCCATAATAGCTCTGTCCCTTACGGTGAACTTGGCCCGCATTATGCGATTGTGGTATTCCCCCTGGCGTGTTTTATACCTGGGACTCTTAAAATATGCGTTTGGGTAAGTCCTCCCTCAGTGTCCAAAGGCTGGAGTAAAAATAGACTGCAATTGTCGTTTTGTCGATTTGAAACTCAAAATTACAATTAGTTAAACTCCAGCAAAACAAATTAAAGAATTACTTTCGGGACTTAACTGCGTAAAAAAATGTTTTTAATCACCTCGACGTTTCGGCCACGATGCAGCAGACTCGAACGTCGAGCACGTTGGAACGTCGAGGTAGTTAAAAAAAAATATCGGTTAAATTCCGCAAGTAATAGGTACTTTAAATAAACATGAGGGAAAATCGTGGAAGTTTAAAACATTATAAACTAAAGAAGTGTAAATTGAAAAATTGAAGTCTCTTTCTGATCCTATGTGTTAGATAGAGACTGCCGCTTGTAAATTGTAACTTGTAGCTTCATAAAATAGGGCCCTGGAGTGACACAGTGAAGACAAGCGCACGCTACATCATCTGACGTGCGTGCGTGTGTGTTTCTGTGCGTTTGTTAGTGTGCGTGAAAATTGACTATTGTGTTTTGTCTTTTATTTTATGGAATATTTTGGCAAGGCCTACCACTTACTGAAGCCAATTTATTTCCTTCCTATTTCACAACTTATGAAATCTTTAAAAAGTGCTATATCATCTTGTAATGGTTTCCATTCTCGAAGAAGTATTTCATTACTTTTATTAACTATGCCGTCATTATTCAGGCCACAAAGTGCAATGTCATTTAGATATGTCGTCATCGTTTATGGCAGGATGTTGATTTTTTATTGTTCCCACACAGGGGTTGAGTTTTCCCTATTTTGATTAAACGTCATGCTATGGGAATGAGCACGAGTGGTTTCCTTTCTTGCAATCCTTTATGGTTCAAGACATCCTCGGGAAAACCACAATACTAATACTATACTTATCCATTCATAATTTCTGGTATTAAATAATTCTCATCTTCGCTTGTGTACGTCTCACTGACGCACGGCTTGCTCGGGATGAAAAGAGCTTACGCGACAGAGATCACAATGGTATAACTGTTCATAAAGCAGTCAGCAATTTTGAATAGCTCCGTGTTGAAGACCTCGAAGCCAAACGTCTTCAGAAAAAGATCCGCCCTAAGCCTTCCTACACGTACACCTACAACTCCGTGGGTCAGTTGTACTGTGCGCCGTGCAACCGCACCTTTAGAACCAAATTTGGTTTCGCCAGCTTCTCGCTCTCACCTCCGGAGCTAGCAGGGTTCGCCGTTGACGGATACGTCAAGGAGGACATGATGATGACTGATGCAAACTGAGAGTTATTGGGCTGAAGATCCTAAACGGGCCACATTGATTTGCTTTGCAGACGTGTGCAAGTTTCTCAATGTAATTTCTCACATGAATTCTGTTAACGCATAGGTGGGAGCCCAGGCTCGAACCTGCGATTTTCTGCTTGAGAGGCCATACCATTACCATAGGTCAACCACTAGGCTAATTAAATTAAATTTTAAGTTTGAAGCTCACTTTTTAGTTTAAAATAGTGAAAATTCAAAGATAATCGATACAAATTCGGTCACTTCAGTGGAAAAAGAACTCGATAGTCTCTCAACAAGATACATCTACAAATACCCAGTGAAATAGCTCAGAAATTGTTATAAAGAAATTGCAGGATGAAGATGTTTAGTTAGAGCCCTGCTATAGGTACTTCTTCGCCATGCTGGACCGTCGTACCACGATATTACGATAACGATAAGCTATTAATATAGTACTCATTCCACACGAAGAAAAATGTTGTCCGTAAAAATGTACAATTAGGAAAGATATTAGTAATCCTTTCGGTGCAAATATGTACTCGCTCACTGCAACTCTCAATCTATACTATCAATCTGTACCGTTAAATTCAAGCTTGATGATGATGAATGGCTAGAGAAAGATAAAAACGCATTCAGCCATACACAAGGTGACGTAGCATGTTACTCACTATTTATCTATCAGACCGCTTGACACGGTACCTGCAATGCAACCAAATAGATACACGCCGTGTTACTGGCTGTTATCATTCGACGGAGCGACGTCGCCGTGAACGCACGCAGTTTTAAAAAGCAAAAAGTTCCGTTTTCAAATCGCCGGTCATTTTTTTCAAATATTCATTTGTTTGACCGGGTTTGGATTGTGAAGTGTGTTGGATTTTGTTGTTAATTAAGACATAACGTGAGTATTATTTTTTGTACCTTTAGGATATTTTTTTTATAATGACTCCTTATTATGAATCTCGATTTAACATTTAACTAAAGAGGTCCTCAGTGAAAAAAGGCCAATCATCATTTTATTTCTGAACATCTTTGATTGTTACTTTTTTATAAGCTGCTCGATATCTGCTTAATGCTTATCTCCGGAGTTGTTGTATTCTTGCAATTCTGTAACTTCAGGCTTTGAGATTAATATAATAAATAACATTAGTTATTTTATTAACTGTTCACTAAAATGCCACGCGTAGTTAAAGTGACTTTTGCAACTTGTAAAATAGTTAAGATAATACGCTATCAATTGCAGTAAACAGTAGCAATCAATGCACCTGTATATGACACTGGTTTTGAAATCAATAATAAGCTATTTCGGCATCAGGTGTCGTTATTAATACGACCCGCTTGAATTCACACGTAATTTTATACTTAGTCTAGATATCTAGTGTTTCTATAGCAGCTGTAATATCAAGTCTAGACTTTCTATTAAAGATTTCCATCGGATATCATTATGGAGAATGACTGGATATGTACATATGATGTTAATGTTTCTTTATAGAAAAGTGGTAGGTCATTGGCTAATGGCTTAAAGTTGGTTATTTGTACATCATTATTAAATTACTCATGTACATTAATTAACAATATTGGAGACTACGTAATTTTTTTTGTAGCAGGTACTTACACAAGGTAAAAAGTTATCGTCCAATAGCTGCTTAATTTAGGCTAGTAATTATAAAATGCTTTCTATTGTACAAATATTTAAAAAGTTAAGCTGTTTTCTATTTTATCCATTAAGCAAACACAACAAATAAAATCAGCCAAATATGAAGACTCCATGCGGCATTTGATTTTTATTTGTTTGGATGACTAGCTTTTTCCCCGCATCGTTCGTGTGAACCATTAATTACACTTAAAAGTTAAAATAACACTTGATAGTTTAACTTTTGGATTTTTGCCGAGTTCCCATAGGAATCGACAAAAGTTTTACGGAATATATCGTAAATTGCATCCCGGATTTCGAGGAAAATACTCGTGCTAAATTTCTAGGTAATTTTTCGCATTTATTTATTATATTAGGAAAATAAGATTGAAAATAGTTATGTCCTTACAATACAAGACGATCTGCGCGGATTAGGCGATGGGCTTTAACCATGTGCGCGGGAAGAGAAGCGACTGGTACATTCTATGTTTTTTATTTTGCTCAGACCAGCATGGACATAGATATTGTATACATTATGTAGTAATAGCTGTACGTAGTGTTTCAGTTCAGAAAGGTCTGGTCATTAGATGATTCATTCGGATGTGGATTATACAACATTGACATTGATTTGAGTACTTACTATGTTTACTAGCTTATTGTTATGGCTATTCAATTTGGCTAGAGGTGCTGTGATATAATCACTGTCACAGGCTTGTTCATCCCATCGTTCCGTAGCTCTAGAAATTAGAAATGCATATAAGGTCTTGACTGTATCATAATATTGAAGTTCCAAATGAGTTTGACATAATTTTTATTAGTTAATAGTAACTATATTTTTAGATGTGTTACTAAACTAACAAATCTACTGAATTATGTTGACATTCGAATTCCCAAAAATCTTGAAAAATTCACTTTTTTTTTTATAAAAAATGAAAATATGACAAACATCAGTTATGACTAAGTATATGAAACTTTTAATGACAATATAGGTACGGTATTTATTTCCCGACATACCTGCCATTTTAATTAAATAAAGCCTACATATTGCCCCGGACTAAGCCTTTTTTTCTGTCAACGTTACTAATATTTTCCCAGTAGTTTTTATCAAATACTTAGGTGTTATTAATGTAAAAAAACGGATTTAAACATAACCAGATTAACTTTTCAGCTAGAATTAACAAAACCAGTTATTTTTCGCAACTGTATAAGTTTTGTTAGCTGTATCGTAATTAGGAATCTATATCTGACTGACGTAATAGGTAGACATTAATTTTCGTTGACGGCGAATAACTTTGCTTGAGAATGGGGAGTTGTTTAGATACTCTTCATCATCGTCATCAGCAGCCTGAAGACGTCCACTGTTGAACAAAGGCATCCCCCTTAGCACACCAGCACTTAGCAGATTCTTAGAGCATATTAATTCCAAATTTGTAATGATATTTATTAAGTCGAATACCTAGTAATACCGAAATCGGAACATGGAAAATTAATGTTTGATAGTAGTAATAGTAGAGACATATAATATAACAATAACGCTATCTAAAGAATTTAATGCAGTAGCTCGTTTTATATCAATTAAAATTAAATACTAGTGTCCGACCGAAACATGATTTTTAGCCGAAACCGAAACCGAAACCGAATATTCGTTTTTTTTCTGATTTCGGCCGAAACCGAAACCGAAACCGAACACAACAAAATATTCAAAATTACTGTACAAATCGTAAGGAAAAGGTTATTGCAAGGATTTCTTATATGAGAACAGTTACTTTTTATGTTAAACATAATAAAAAAACTGCATGCATACTACTGTCGCTGGTCTCAGCTGGACCGGCCGCCTGTACATTACCTATACCTACCCGGCCGAGCGTGCCCGAATTAAGCCGAGTGTTCCCGATAGGAGAGCCGCGAGAGGCCGCGAAGTAATTTCGGCCCGGCCGAAGGTTTCGGCCGGATTCTGGCCGAAATCGAAACTTTGGCCGAAATTGGCCGAAACCGAAACCGAAACTTCGGTCGGACACTATTAAATACCTCAAGAATCTTAACAGCTAAATCCCTGTCAGCTCATAATCTGATGTGCCTTTTTCCTCAAGGAAACTTGCATATAAAATATGTTAACTTATGTCTTATGACACGAACAGCAGTAAATCGTAAGTTTTTCTATAGCGGTATAAATTTGCAGTATCTGTTATAGTATTTTATTTCTGGTATTTCTAATGTTTGTCTAGTAATTACTTACTTAATGTTTGTCTAGTAGGTAGGTAATTAAGTATTTTACATTTATCAGCGTTGTATTAATTTTAATTGATAATATAACTTATTCGCAAATATTTTCCATTTTACAGCATTTTACGGATATTTTGTCATTTAATGTCATTTAAAACTGCGTAAAAAACTGTTGTTGCCATTATTTACTATTGATCAACCTTCCCTTGATACATCTAACTAATATTATAAATGCGAAAGTATGCATGGATGGATGGATGTTTGTTTGTTACTCAATCACACCAGAACGGCCCAACGGATCTGGATGAAATTTGGCACATAGATAGAGAAAAGTCTGGAATAGCACATAGGCTACTTTTTATCCCGGAAAATTGCGTAGTTCCCGCGGGATAGCGATAAACAAATTCTTTGCAGACGAAGTCGCTGGCAACAGCTAGTACATACATAAATCACCTTTTTATCCCTTGCGGGGTAGATAGAGCCTAAGGTAACAAGGGCCACGTTTATCATGATTATGGGCGAATAGGTGGAAAGGGGAATCAAAATAGTGACTGTTTGCTAGCCGTATCGCCTATAATATAATTCCTAAGATTTTCGCCGATTACCTCGATGGGCTGTTACTATCTGCGCGGGAAGAGAAGCAAAGATCTGTAGGCTTATTTTCTAACTCGCTCGCAATCGCACACCGTGGTCATTTTGACAGTTCATGTATGGGCTGACAATTGGCATCGGAATCAGCTAGCTGTCACATTCATACATGAACTGTCAAAATGAACACGATGGCGATTGCAAGCGAGTTAGACAATAAGCCTACTGGTATATTCTATGTTTTTTCTTTACTCCCAGACCAATATGGAAGTGCCCTTGATTATTTTGTTATTATTGATATTCTTATTGACAAACTATAACCTTCAAGATCTTATCTAGCAAATTAACGACTAACAGTAAACCTTAGTCTAATATTTCATAGTATAACTTATAAATAGGCACACCCACGGACCTACATTATTGAAGAGGATGAGATATTTAGTACCGTGAAACCGAGCTTGTAAATTTTTGAATACGTCCTCTTCACATTTTAATCCAACATATTTGCAATCTGTTGGACTGAATTTGAATTATTGAGTCCCAAAATTAATCGTTTTCGCTTCTGGCAAACTGCGTGCTCACGTTTAAGACTGGCTGGTTTTGGCAAACTCAACTTTGTCAAAAAAAACCAAAGTTAGTACGTGTTTGTGAAGCACAAATTAGGTCAACTGGCTGTATCCACCATGTTATTAAAATCCTTGTATACTTTCTTTCTTTACACCTTGAAACTCGTAAACAAGACATCAAAAAAAGCGACGGGTAGCACTCCGGGAGTGCCGGCAGAAGTGAAAACAACGGATTAGATTAGATCTAGACGCGTACCGTACTGGCCGCTTACAAAAAAACCTACGTATCATCTATATTGACAGACGTCTAACAATGTGCTGATGCCCTAGTACTTTTGCTCCACGACTCAAAAAAAAAAAACGCTTCAAAAATCGAACGCGATTCATTCGTATTTCAAAAGAAGCTCTTAGAGGACGTGTCACGTGATATCCTGGTACTTAAACTCTCCCTCCGTCTTACGCCTGACGCGAGTTTAACATTTTTTACCCATCCCAAAAAGTGCTCAACGCCGCTTAAGTAGTTTTCACTTCAATAACTTTCTTTAATTTTGGTGTCCTGCAGGCTAGTGGGTCAGGGCGATTATTTGATACGCAAGACAGAGTGTTGAACCACTTACAGAGTAAGCGATTGTTATAACATAAATACTTGGGCTTTCTCGTTTTTGTCTTAAACTTGATTTTAATCCACAAACTTTGAAAAAAAACCATGGTCTTTTGATTGGCACATATCGGTTGCTTCAAGCAACGATCGAAATTTCATCCTGTATGATTTGCTCAAAAACAATCTACCCAAACGCTACACCACAAAGTGTGTAAAATGAACATAAATGTCACTAAAATATTAACCGCGTTTTATTGCAACATTCACAGTAAACCAGTCAAAATGCGTTCATAACAGCTGCCAATAAGAGTTGCGAATGCGTAAGTTATTTATATATAGTGATTTTATTATACACAGCCTTGTTAGTGTAAGAAAATGTATAGGATATTCTAAAGTGAGATTGTACTTGAGGAAGAGTTACTTATATAGATGCAATGCGTTCACACCATGCAGCCGTACGAAGTCGAAGATGAATAGAATTGAAAACTTAATTACCATTTACTTTTTAATGATAATGATGAAAGTGTAACTCGATCAGTCCTAATGCGCTTTCGTAATCGGTTTCTATATGTCATCAACATGTTACTGGACAATAATATTTGTGAAATCGACTAAGTTTACTGCGTTGCATCAATCAAAACAATGTTAATGTTAAACTAGGAAACGGTACGTCATGTTTTGAAGGAATAACAATAATACATACATATCGTCACGCCTCTTTCCCACAGGGGTAGGCAGATACTACTTTGTTCCACTTGCTACGATCTTGACATACCTCTTTCCCTTCATCCACATTCATCAATCTCGTCATACATGCTCGTCGGTTTCGGGTAGTCTTGACCGAATCAACCGAAAATAATAAGCCATAAAAATACAAAATAGTTATAAGTAAACTACAAGTTTTGAGCATTTCTTGTAAAGGTGAATGAGACAAGAGCGTTCGTAAGTCAAAACAAATACCAGTTTTATTTATCAATTTTTTTGGGTTAGGGAGAGCGTTTTTGAAAGCGTAACATGAATTATGTCATTCAAAAATAATGGAAATCTGTACAGGCATATTGCTACAAAATTTTGGTTCAGTTTAAATATATGTTTTAATAAAAATAAAAAAATTGAGTACCTACAAGGCGTATCAGATACCCCCTAACAATAATCAACTGGGATTTATAACCATAGCTATAGAAGCTAAAAAAATATTTTGAAAAAAATTGGAGTATTTTTTTTTAATATTTTCTGTAGGAATGGTAGTAAGTATTAACTATAATCATTCCTATAGAAAAAAAAATACCCCAATTTTTTTCAAAATATTTTTTTAGCTTCTATAGCTATGGTTATATATCCCAGTGGATTATTGTTAGGGGGTGTCTGATACACCCTGTATATTAGTCCAGAAAAGTATCTTCTGTACTATATTCTTATTTTAAGCACATTAAATACCGAAAAGAATATTGTGTCTGAGTCACTGTAATATGTAGTACAAATTTTCAAACTTTTTGAATGTTATGTTCACAGGGGTCATTTCAAAACTCGTTCACCAGATTTGGCTGTACAAATTTTCATCAGCATAGGTACACGAGGTATAAATACACTTAACAGATTCTTGTGATTATTACTTACGTGACGTCAAAGAAAGAAATACCAGACATTTGTCAGCAAAAATAGTATGTTTATATTAGCTAATGAATCTTACCATGAAGGCCAACCAGTTTATTTAAATCCAGTTTGGGTAGTCAACGATCCCAAATGGCGGTCCAGCATAAGAAAATAAAGTTGATACCATGTGCCAATAGCTGGGTATTTTCCTCCTTGATTTTATAACCTAAGGTCATACGACTCGACTTATAAATAAAAAAGAAATACTTACGAGTAAATATCAAATGTCACCTAATTGATATCAGGTACCTACCTATTAACCTTAATGAATATAATATGTTCATAAATGCCGACTAAACTTTGTTTACAAAATATATTGCATTTGAAACCGAATTCCAACAAGGACGTTCTTTCAATCATTTTTCACAGTTCAGGTACCTACTTATAAGTTTAGTGATGACTATTTTTTAATTCGACAGGATGTCTCAAATTTGATCCTATATTTTTATTAATGCTTAGGTATTTAACGTTTTTAAATATGATCGGTATTTGCAGATGTCATTAACAACTGATGGGTTTGGTAGTTACAATGTACCTAAGCGACAATAGATTTTAGAAAGTATTATTTATTTTGCAAATTAACGTGCTGTCGCAAATTGATAAACTGTTGCCGCTCGAAGAGTTTCGTTTGCCTGTCAATAAACTGCTGCAAAACGAGGACGTATATGAATATGTAATGGCATATACTAGTTAGTGACGATCATACTATCGACGATCTTTCATACAAAAATGTCAAAAGCCCGCCCCGTGACGTGAGACTATTTTCGAAGTCATATGTGTGATAATACATATAACATTAAATAAAAAAAATTAAAAACCCTCCACGCATTAATTGAGTAATCAAATCGTAAATTAAAGAATAATTAAATTTTTTGCCAAAAATTCCTTACATCACTTTGGAAAAGAGCTGATATTATTTAAACTGCTGGACCGATTTTTACTAGACATGGCTAAGAACCTTTTGCTTCTGAATGAAAAAAACCGCATCGAAATCGGTCCATTTGTATGTATATCTTTGGCTGAATTACTTGTATCTACTCGTTGCTTTGTCTTGCTTTGTTACTTTCTGTCACTTAAACTGTATGGACTCAATATGGAATGCTCTTTTAAACAAAAGGAATTTTAAACGGATTATATCATTGCCATATCAAATTTAACGCATGCCTCACTTTAAGGAAATTCCCGTTTACCTTGCCACAAATTATGACCACGAACACCGCGGTAGATATTACTCATTCTTGAGCAGTTTGAACGTCTAAGGAGTCGGCTTAAGACTCATATTAGTTGCATCAGCTGCTAGAACGCGTATTTCTAGTGGTACTTGCCTTGTCAACTATTATGTTTTCAAAACGGCCACGTCCTTTGCGCTTGCGCCGGTATTTGGAAACACCGATTTGCTTCTAACATTTCTAAACATACGGAAATCAAAACATACCTAAGCCACGAGTTGTTGTTTGTTTTTGGTGTCTTATTTCAAAGCATTCGGTTTTTTGCGACCTCATCTTTTTTACCTTTTCTTCGTCTTGCTGATTCCAATATTTACCATGCTAATATAATAAAGTATTCTTTGTTTTTATAAAGGGTAATCCCTGGGATAACTAAACTAATAGACAGCTACACTATCCCTGATTAACATAGGCTCTTTTTATTCCGGAAATTTGCGTTCAACAACTATATAAATAGTATAAAAATACCAGTCCTGATTAACTGACTCGTTAACACCCAGCCCGAACTCTTGGACCTAGAAAGCTGAAATTTTGCATGGAGGTACCATTTATGATGTAGACAAAGAATAAAAACGGATTTTGTCGGAAGAAAAGATTAGGGGTAAAATTGCAGGCATTGCTAGTCTTCGTACATAATTATAGCTATTGAAATCGTGATCCACCATAGAACGCTTCATCGGTAAATGTAATGATGTTCCTTGTCAGCCATTAGATGTCATCGTGACATTTTTTATACAAAGACTATAGCGATCACGTTATTTACAACTGTACTATTTTTTATTTTGGTTTGCTTGTTTTACCTGTTATGATAATGAGAAACATGTATATTATCTTGTTGAGCATTAATAATTTGTTTGTAAACTACTTCAAAGTTGACCGGTTCAACAGGACCTTAAACTAACTGTCGAAATGCGTAGGTACAGTCCTATTTGAACTAAAAGCTGCAGTGGAACCTTTTCGCAATTGATTTCCTAACGCGAAGAAGAGTTTATTATGCGGAAGGATTTTAGATTTTGCCTTGTAATTATAGGATGTAACATTATCATGGTCGTAAATTGTTAACTACCGTACTAAATACCTTTAATTTTAGTTTACCTCTAACCTTACAGATAACTTTGTTTTTCAGAGAAGTAAGACGGTATTGACACAAGAACAGGTCGATTTTTATCTATTCACGACAGCAATTTATGTATATCAGCAGTATTTGACACTACTTTATTTAAAGTAGGTAAATACTGGTTTCATTCCCAGTTCTTCCACTTCACCAATAACCATCAATCAGCATCTCCGTGTTTCGGGCGTCATAGAGTTACTTTGATACAGAATACACACCAATTTAGGACTCGAAATGCTGTCTGGAATTGGCGACCAGCATGCTTATCACGTAACTCGCTCGCGATCACCATCGTCTTCATTTTGACAGTTCATGTATGGGCTGACAATTGGCATCGGAATCAGCTAGCTGTCACATTCATACAAGAACTGTCAAAATGAACACGATGGCGATTGCGAGCAAGTTACGTAATAAGCATGCTGATAATTTTGTGTCCTCCATTTGATTCGTGCACGGCACACGAATATCAGGTCGTCCATTGCTTACTGTGTATCCCGACTCTACATTGGTCTCACCCTTCTGCATCAAGCGTAACATTCGAAGGCCAGAACGAAAGGTTACGAATCTTTACCATTATACAAACCCATAACTAACGTCACACTATTATAAAAACTCAAAGAACGCAGCGCAAATGGCGCTGACGATATACTTGTAGTTAAATATTTACATTTATTATCATATATTTAGATACTTTTCTTTATACCACGGAAGAGGTGATAACCTGTTGGTTGCATTTTAAAACGTTAGAAAAGTAGAAATGAGATTTAGTTCAACGCATTTATCAGTTAGTAAAAGGTTAGTAGGAGATCGAAAATTTTACACGTTCCAATTTCCGCACTCTAATTGATTGACTGTTTATTTAAATCTAATAATCAAAATAGCTCTGCCAGCAGTTGTTTCGTAATAATCTGTGGATTCATATCGCATCTATTCTACATAATGTAATATGACATGTCGGTTGCTTGCTGTAATATTTTTTGTTACACAAATATCGGACTGTTTCAAAACGGGAACACAGTAGAGATGCTGTTAAAAATCCATTGAAATATTTACCCAATTATGCTTTAATTTCATCATGTCAGTGTGACTTCATTATTCGCTATCTTAAAAACTTTGTCACATTTAAAATAAGACATGTCATGAAATTGTGCATATCATACCATGCCATGATAACCCAAATTAAAATACTTCTATCGGACTTCATGTCATGACATCTAAACATTAACCTTTCAAGTGACATTAACTGTATAGCTGTACTCTTCTAATATAAACGGCATCGCTGTATTGTCATGACAGTAGCATTTTAAGTAGGCATATTGCCTTCTCGCTCAGTTCTGACTGCGATATCGTTAACGAGATATTTTTACAAGCTTTAACGTTTCTGTGATAATGTTAACTAAATAAATTTTAAGATATCGAAGATACGAAGAAGTAAGTTAGGTAATTTGCGTTTCTGGAACTATGCGTCTGACTGAAGGAAAAGATCTTTACAAATAGCTAAGGTTTTTACAAATATTAGCTACTCCAAATTTAGAACTGTATGAACAAAATCGCTTGCCAAATTCAATCAAGATTTAGATCCAAATTCTTAGTCATTCTTTAAGAAATGTCTTGAAAAATATAAGGAAATCATTATTGTAAATTGTATAGAAGTGGCTGAAGGGAGGTCTCATTCAATTCGGGAGAATTCTTAATTTTTACGCTTGATTCGATGTTTCTGACAATGACGTCACTGAGAGTAACCATTACTAATTTCATTATCATTATTGTCGTATGTGCGGATTGCTGAATTATTTCAGTCTTGCTTATGGTGTTCTTCCATGGTGGTGAAGATTATCACATAAGGGAAGGGTACCGGGGTGAGACGTCCATTTAGGACAATTTCGCCAATGTCGAGTAAATTACAGTTTTAAAACATGCTGTGCCATTGTACAGTACAAATCTAAGCTAATCACCCCTCCAGTCGATATTTAGCTGACGGCTAACTAATATTTAAGATGTATTAATTAGCCGTTGTTGCCCAGGGTGCACCGTGCCAAAATATAGTCCTTCTCCCTTAGGGGGAACTGTAGCGCACACATGAAGTGGCATTTAAAATAAGCATTTTTACTGGAAATTTCCAGAACTTTGGTTTATTAGAAAGTGGTTTCTAGAAGCATCTAAATTCAACGACAGTTCACACTGCACTCGCGTCAATGCTTACGAAATATCTATTAAGTAATTTGTTACAGAGGATTGAATGGACATCACATGTTAAACTTTATTCCTTTATTTATAGTTCTTTGTCTACATGCAACACTTGCGTCCAACATTGGGCGAACGAGAAAAATTATCCCTACTTTACGCTTAGGGGAGGCAGGCCAATTTCTTTCTATTCTCTATTACTTTATCGGCATGATTACTATATTACTAAGAGTCTCGTTGCCACGGACAGACATTATAGTCGGACATGGCGTCACTATAAACGTGCAGTTTTTGTAATTTTGTCCACAAAACCCTTGAAAATCACAGCTCCTTTATCCAATAGCTATCAAACTGTAGTCTAAATGAAAGGTACACGAGCCGTCGACCGCAAAGGACAGTATAGTACAATATAATATAGCATATAGATGTCGCGAAAGCGTCCAGACGGCTTTCATTCAAGTTGACCGTGTCACCCCGCCGTAGGACGTTCATGTTTTCTATTCCACGTATCTGTAGACAGAAGAGATTCAGGGCATGATCTATTTTACCCATTTAGCAAAGCCTTTTTCTTATACACAACGGTAACTGCTGTGTCAACACCAATAATCACTACATAGTATAAAACAAACTCGCTTTCTCTGTTCCTATGTCCCTATGTATGCTAAAATCTTTAAAACTACGCAACGGATTTTGATGCGGTTTTTTTTAATAGATAGAGTGAATCAAGAGGATGATTTATATGTATAATACATGCATAATATACCGTGCGAAGCAGGGGCGGGTCGCTAGTTATCAATTAAAATAATTGTCTAGCATCTCTACATTTGGGGTAAGCTGTTAAAAGTTGTTATAAGTAAGTAAGTAAGTCATTTGTTTGTGATATCCGTTACCATCTTACACTTTGTTGCCATCTTTCTTACTTTTTTTATGATAAAGAATTTCTTTTTTGTACATAATATCTTTCTTACTATTAATCAAGTGATGTTTATTTTGTTTACCTCTAGAGAACTATTCAGTAGTTTTTTTAATTATTACTTATGCAGTTTTTACACTTTTCTTATTGCCCTGTGTTTTATGATAAAGTATCTGACGTAATCGGTAATACTGAGGCAATTTCCTGTGCATTTAAGTTTACTAATTGATCTAATTTGTGGTATACATTTGTTACATGTGTTTTACGAGTGTTTTCGAAATATCACTGCCATTTATTCAAATTTATTGCATGTAAAAATTGTTAACGTAGTGGAAAATAATACGGCAGCTAAGATTAGTTTTGTTTATTTTAATAAATTTGATTTGTTATGGTAATTCTCCCGGTGCTTTGTGATAGCGTTATGGTTAGTTTATCGTCCTTGTTGTCTTGTTGAATAAATTAATTCACTTAGTTCAATTGTCCTTATATGACGCAAATTACAGGTTCTCAAAAGAAGCACGTGCTATAAGTAAATATAAACACGTTTAGTATGAGGTACACCAATTTATTTTAACAATAACGTTAACCATAACCGACTGTCACACGATTATTAGTCAAAAATTGTGATTCGTTTGTACTCTTTGTTGCCATCTTACTATTAATGCAGTGATGTAATTTTTGTAGAGAGTTGTTCAGTCATTTGTAAAAGTTTATTACACGCAACATATAGTCCCGACTAAAATTGAGGCTAACTATCATGAACTGGAGAATATTTTGTTTAAATATGGCGTGTGTATACACATAGTCACGTGATTATCCTTTATGATTCTGAAATGTTTTTATAAACTCCTGTAAACTGCACCCCCAAGTAATGAATCACTGTGACATGCGTAGTGACATGCGTACATGGGGATTGTTAATGCCGAGCTTAAACTAAACACCGTAACGTAACGCGCACCCAATGTGTACAGTTGTGAAGTAGTCGCACGCGCACGGTTTGCTGATAAGGTTTGCATTTGAAACTGTGTTTTGAATGAGGAAAAAGCGTGTCGTAAATCTGGTTTTTTGAGATCGAGGCGGAATCGCCGGATTTAATATTTTTTGGATTGGTTTTTGTGCAAAAAAACATCACGTGATTTATGAATGCGCCGTAGTCTATTTGGTCGCGTGCAAATAAATAATAGATAAACAATCCGTGTTTAGCATTATAATTATGTTTTTTCAAACAATAATCTGAAATGAACATGCAAGCGAACAAAAACCGGACTTCTTTATAATAAACTTATTTTTTTTAATACGTATATATTTTCTACCTGTTTTATTCTTCATAGCGCAGCGTTGCTATTCATTCAAGTATTAATAATTATAATTAACAATCATAAACTACGTACTTATTAAAGTGTAGGATTAAGATAGTTAGATAGCTGTCAATATTGATACATGAATTTGAGGATTTGTGATAGTCTCGGGATTATATCTTGAAGGCTTTTGTAGATAACAACCACTTAGATTTCCTTAAATAAATGTATATAAATTTTTCAACTAAATCATTTTCGTTTCTTTCAATTTTTTTTATTATTTGCCTGGTTGCCGTTAGTTACTGTTTGGGGCTGTTTCAACTTCTAGAAGTCGGATCGATTTGAGATTAGAAGAAGGTTGGATAAATTTACACAAAAAAATTGTTGTGATTCTGTCCGATCAGCGAAGGGAAAAGTTTGTTAAAATAAGGGTGCGACCAAACCGCCGCGTTTACGCAGTGACGTGT
Source organism: Pandemis heparana (assembly GCA_963854515.1). NCBI lineage: Eukaryota > Metazoa > Arthropoda > Insecta > Lepidoptera > Tortricidae > Pandemis > Pandemis heparana. The sequence goes on along the minus strand of OY978010.1, from coordinate 13,793,722 downwards.
CGTATCCGTCACGTTTTCTCACCGTTTCTTCATACATTTTGTTGCGATTTCGTAACGTCACCGTTTTTTAAGCGGCGGTGTGGTCGCACCTTAAATGTTGTGTCTCATTAAAAGAAGCTCAAGACTACCACAAAACATATGTTTGGCAAATTTTAAACCGGTTTAAAGAGTGACCGAGGGGAACGTAACCATAGCAACGAGTGACAAGAAAAAGTTGCTCCACCCAAATATTACTTAATTTCAGTAATAAGTCAGTAATAGCAGCTTTCGTTAACTTCAAATAATCCAACAGGTGAATGACCAGAAACGTGCGCAATTTAGTACTTTACTGCTCATTTTTATAACAGTTGTTAACCATCACCAATTTCTGCGTTCCTGGTAGCAAGGGACACGTTTTGACAAACCTGACTCGTCCAAACCAGGTTTTTGAACCTTTTTTGATGAAACCTTAAATACGTAACAGTAGATACAACCAGTCGAAGGTTCGTTATCCTCAGTTTTTTCCCGCACGGTCTCTTTAGAATCGTCTTTGTGGAATTTGGCTGTAGCGTCGCGTGAGCTGAGTTTTATTTTATTTAGTTACTAGCTTCTGCCCGCGACTTCGTCCGCGTAGAATTAGCAATTGATATGTTTATCGTTATCCCGCGGGAACTATACAATTTTCCGGGATAAAAAGTAGCCTATGTTTTAATCTAGGGTACCAGCTAGCTTCGTACCAAATTTTATCCAAATCCGTCCAGTCGTTTTAGCGTGAAGAAGGAACAAACATACACACTCACTCACTCACATCGTCACATCATCACATCGTCACATCGTCACATCGTCACAAACTTTCGCATTTATAATATTAGTAGGATGCGTCGATTCCAATCCAATCCATTTTAATGCTTTTAAAAACAGAAAAGTCCCCCTAAATTCGTATAAAAATTAAATATACTTACTTAATAATGATTGGATGTTGGTTACAAAATTTCGTGAAATAAGTACCTATGGTTCTTCAAAATTCCGGTGGATGTGACGCTATAATTGCACATAATGAATCATTGTGTGGAAAACTAGATGTAATTTGTGTTTATCATTAAATTGGTCGTCTAGTAAAGTCAAAATTTCATCCATGTAATCGTCTCTTGCTACCTAAAACAGTATAGAAAGACAACGCATCGATTATCGCGATCGCCACTACATTTATAAAAGCTCGTATATCCATTTTTATTTTTTTAAATATAAATGAACTTTCCTAAGAGTGCTCTACGGTTTAGTTTTGTTTACATATTGGTTTGAGATATACTATGTTAAACGAAGTGACTGCTTAGCGCGTTCAACTAGCTGTCCAGTTTTTGTAGCCCTGAGCTACTGGCATAAGTGTAACGTGTAAATGAGGTGAATCTACTGGTTCCATAGATTACCATTTCTGAACAAACTCAACAGTGTTTTTCTGAATTCAAGGCTATGATCACTGATGGATGAAGAGCCGAGATAGTTTATCGGACAAAACTAATCTTTAGGCTTATTGTCTAACTCGCTCGCAATCGCCATCGTGTTCATTTTGAAAGTTCTTGTATGAATGTGACAGCTAGCTGATTCCGATGCCAATTGTCAGCCCATACATGAACTTTCAAAATAAACACGATGGCGATTGCGAGCGAGTTAGACAATAAGCCTACTGTTGTTAGAGAAATTAATACAGTATCAGTTTCTGTAAGTGATTCGGAATATTGTGAAGCCATTATCCCGATTACAGTGAATGGAAAACGAGACATTTGTCAATGTTTGTGGTTAGAGGTAGGTACAATGGACTCGTGCGTTTAAATTGAGTGTTTTCTTAGACTTCCTGACAATTTCTTTGTTTAAACTAGACTTGATTTGCTGTAGTCAGTGGATGCGATCGTGTTAATGATATTCACCGCCTAAATTACTATTGAAGTACACTCCCATTCCTTCCATTCGATGGAGATCCGTAATAAGCTCCCTTTGACTGTATTTGGTGTAAGTGATTTTGAAATAGACCTGAAATTAATAGAATCCACTCTTAAGACACTGGTGATTGCCTGATTGTGGAATTGAAGCCCAGTATGTTTAGTGTAAGTTTTCGGTCACAAAATACGTCTCGAACGCGTTTGCGTTAAAATTTCAAACGCTATGAGAACAGTTTGCTGCCGTTTCGATCCGCAAGTGGCGCTGCCAATTTTTCCATACCTAGTAATTGAGATTTGAGACGTTTTTATATGCGAAAACTTACACTAGAGGCTCTGATAAAGTTAACGGTTAAGTTCATGCTTCGAATGTAAAGTAAGTCGATATATTAGCAATACAACTAACGCACAGCTATATTCTAATGAGCAATTCACCATTACCGACGGTTTATAAACACCGCGTAGAATCAATATTAATGCCATTTGCACGCCAAGGTTGGTTAGTCTTGCTTCGGCGTGCATGCTCGCTTCATGCTATGCAACGAATTTCGTACAACTAGCTTTACATTGCGGCACGTGACCGGTCGCTTATAACATGTTAGCTCGTCAGCCGCGTAATGCAATGCTTCTTCATGTTCTTAATATACTTCTCCGATTAGCTTAGGTTGGTAGTCAGTTCGGAATATTTCTATTTATAAATATATGTGCAGTAGTCCCGTAGATTCCTCAACCAAGACTTCTTTTGACAGCCTTCTTTTTTGCTAGCAACTTTGCCCAACATAATGAGATGCAGAAGCAGCAGAAGATTGTATATGTCGCAACAGACACAGTACATATAAGCACAAGCAGTAGGGAATCTACGAACAAATCGGTCGAAACGAACGCACACATAGACACGCGCTTTTACACGGCCCCTAAGCAGATCTCGCGGTGCCGTCAGTCGCGCGTGGCGCATTGAGACGAGCGGCCGTTTTCGTTTTAAACATGCCAAGAGCGTATTACGCAGTGTACGGCTGCTTGAACTCGGCTTCTTCAAAACCGGAGCTTTCTTTTTTTAAACTCCCTGCTGATGTTGAAAGGTCTGGTAAGAATGATACTATATTATTATGAAATAAAATGTATATTTATAACGAGAAAAATGTCAGATGTCACTTCTCCGACAAATGCTTTTTCTGTTAAATAAAACGTTGGCTGTTTAGATGATAAGTTAGTTGCCGTATATTATAGACCGTGTTTTTGGTGAAAAAAAATTCTACGGACTTTCATTGTTATCATTTTGCATCTATAGTATATGTACTAATATATTATAGAAAACTACACTTGAAGGATAACTTGTCAAATACCTATAGGTAGGGCAAACCTTGGTTAAAAAAAACTATTCAATTTAACAAAAATTAAATCGACAACCCTAACGCTTTATTGGAGCGTAGGTACTTATTTCAAAAAGTAGGCCTATCTTCCCTACTGCTTTAGCTTATATATATACTGTGCAACAGATGTCCAGATTAACTACTTTTCTTTGACGGATTATATTCTAAATACATTTTCTGCTGACACGTAGAAATTCTTCTTTAAGTCAGTGCCTACATAACTTTTTAATTGAGTTCTTTAATTCACAATAAGTTATCTAAACATGAATAATAGTATATAGTTATTTGCACGAAGTTAGTTGGATGTAAACTGAGCTTAATGGAACCAGAAACAATTCAAGCTTCACACAAAACAATATCACTTTGCATTATAAAAGTGAAAAAATATCAGTGTTACAGTACCGTGCACAGAAATACGCTTCTGTCATGTTAATTTTTGTATCTGTATTGGTAATTTGTACGTCTTCAATTTAATATTTTGGCTAATGCATAGTCACGAATGTGGACGTATACGATGTCGAATAATTCCCTCGGTACAAGTTTCCATTTGATTTAGGTAAGTACTTCCTGTATACGTTTATTAATGTTTTAAACGTTAAAATCTTTAGAAGGGGTCAAACAATTTTAGTAAAGAATGGTATAAAAATTAAATCTGCGCTTGATTCTATAAGGAAAACTAATTTTTTTTTAAACGGTTTATTTTTTGCGAGGGCTGTTACCTAAGGAAAATCTGATTAATCCTCAAATGCGTAATCACAGGTGAATCCAACACCACAGATGTCCACATTGCGTTGATTCTTGGCCTTTTTAAAGGACCCGGATCACTAATGTATTGTTTTAATATGCTTTTTTATAGTACCTAAGGTACCTACACCGTAAGACCCGGCTTACTGTTATGCGGTTAAGGTTAAGTGAGTGGTATTTCATTAAATATATACTTACTTGCCTTAGAAGCAATGCCACTTGTATTGAAAGCTTCGCACGTTATTGATTTCTATCTAATGTCGTCGTCTATCTCAGTCGGTACCACGTTATACCTACCTACTTATAATAATATATTTGCATCTACGACTAGTTATCTTTCTCTTTCTTTCCGATTTTTGGAAAAATAAACAACAAACGAACCGAATGAAGCGAATATTGTAGTCTTTGTATGATTAAAAGTATCGAGAACTTTAGTTCTTAACGTATTCTTTAACCAGTTGAATTGGTGTTGTACTTAAGTCCTGTTCTGTCTACTTAGTCGAAAGTTGTTCAATAAAATACAACTACATTTTATTCGTACGGTGCTTTTACTTGTTGAATTGATGTCCGACATTATTTCTTTAATTACGCCCATTGTTTGAAGGACAATGAACATTTTTAGAGCGATATTAAGTAGCCAAAACACCGCAATGTTATCTGAACATGTATTAAACGATACACAAATACAGTATTAGCGGGTTCGCTGTTCGAACGGCATCGGCATTGACAATGAAACGAGAAAGGTCATCGGAACAGAGCAGAACATTGCACTGTTCTATATAATAAAAACGAGTCGACGCTAGCAATTTGTCAGCAGAGATTTATCACAAGTTCACCTTAAATTTAAATAATGAATATTAGTAAATATCTTACGACAATTTATACCATAGTCCGTACCGTAATTAAGCAAAGCTTTTGCTTTGGAAAACAACGAATATAAATATGTGATTCAGGTAAAAGCATTCGTATTCATGAAACAATTCAAAAACAATTTAGCTCGGTTCGAACTTGGGACCTTTAGATCAGGTCAGGGTCACTAATTAATTACTCAGCTATTTGATCATCAAAAGTTTGTTGACACCTGTGCTGTGTGTTTAAACAATGTACACGTTCTGTGGGTCGTCTTCAACGTTTTATCAAAATGTTGATGATAAAAAGTTTTCAAATTTTAGTGAAAGATGGATTTGAAAATTTTATAGAAACAAGGTTAGAACTTAGAAGAAGTTGCGGCGTATAGAGAGAGAGATTCAAATATTAATAGATATTCCTTCCATCTACTTGACTAGACTATTCCTGATTATTCGCGAGTCTTTTTTGAATAAGGTATTGCTAAAATACAGTGGGTACTGTACTACCTATCCACAAAGTGTTTTGAAACGCCCATGTTATACCGAATGAAATTGGAATGATCCAGAAAATAAATGTTCTCTTTATAAAATCTTAGAACATCAGAAATGTCAAGCGAATTTTTCAATGAAAATTTTTCTATTACATTTTATAGCCGTTTCTCGGTGATGAAAAATGCCGTAAATCGCACGCTTTGCACGAATTAAATTGTTTTTGCCTAAGCGGTGTTCGTTACTTTTATCGCATCGGTACTATGTAACAGTTGTTTTGTTAGTGAAACATGTAAGTTCGTTGTTTATCTGATTTTCTTCGGTGGAAGCCAATTTTAGGGTTTGGAATCTTAATAGTTTCGCCATGTCTTTGCGTCAGAGACTTAGGTTTAGAAAGCAGTAATTTATTACGGGTGTACATAATAATTATGCAGACAAAGTAGTAGGACAAAATTTTGGGGAAATAATGGTTTTTGAGGTACCTCTCCTATATGTAATGCCTATTGTCTTTAACGTTATGGTATGAAATCAGAGAAGTTAAAACCAGAAGTGTCTGCCTATGACTACGAGTTACTGCTCAACGATAATGGATGAAAATAACTGTGTAATTGAATGTATATTTGTCCTTGTCACTTTAACATGATCTTCGCTTCATTTCAATAAGATTGCAAGAGTGTTTTAATGCCTAATTATCTTCAGTCGCATACATAACTTTATCTAAATTCATATCATAAGTTTTCTAAATAAGCTTTCACATCAAATACCTACGTATAGCTATAGTTAACATTATTTTCCGTTCTTCGAAAGTTCGAAACAGATGAAACCACTGACATTTATATATTTTTTAAATTCATAGACAATAGACACAGAGATTTTGTTATTTTAGATGTTCGAAGTTTGAATGTAAGAATTTAATTAGACTATCGATATTGATACTCTAATGTAAACATTATAATAATACAACCACAGATACAGGTTTGTTAATGTAGGCCATTTGCTAATCGATCCTGAACATATTGTAGGGAAGTTATGATATGGATGTAGATAAATGTTCTTGTGACTCTGACTGCCCAATGATCATGAATTGAAATAATCCTACTTAATGATGTGTTTCCCATTGTTACAGATAAAATCTAATAGAAACTAGCAAAGATGGCGCGCGGAACCGAATTTATGTGTGGATCTAGTCATAGGATAATGTTTGTTAAGTTTGTTGTTGCCGTATTTTTCTTGGGTAAGTGAGAGCAATAAACTTAGTGTGTTTTTCACTTATTTTATGTTGTATGTTGCTATTTAATAGTTTGATGCGAATGGGCAGGTACAGTCACAAGACTCCAACCAAAAATATCTATATAATTGCAACCGTTCACAAATATACAAACACCCTCCTTTTTTTTTATGTGAATAGGAAGGCAACCTATACGCCCGCAACCATGCTGTTTACCCCGTAAGGGATAGGTATGCATGTATGTATGTATTAATTATTGCAAAAAAAATATTTGACTTTCCATTTTCATGGGTTTTGAGTGTCTTGAATTTTAAGTCTCACGTGCCGATATAAGTGCACAAATGTTTTTACTGTATATTTGAACAATTGGTTGTTCTTTCTAGCATATTTAAGAGCCATTGACTACACTTAACTGTCGGTTATGTAGATATACCGATTGACAGAGCCCGCCGCTTCGTGACAGTATAATTAGAATCCATTTTGTTTCGCTTAGTATTCTAAAATGTGCCAAAAACCACTGCACGAGGCGGATCTCTTGCTTATTAGCATCATATCAGTATCATTATAGGTGAAAAACTTAAGTAAATGACCTGTGGTATGTGTAATGTGTGCGAATAGACAAATTGACGTTCCAAATTATAAAAATTACCTAAGTCCCATATCAGTTCAGGGGCTATGACATGACGTCATAATGCGATTTAGTTTAGGTTCGCTCGCTGTCAGATTCATACTAAAAGTCACAGCTAAAACTTGAACTGAGTCGGAATTAGGACGTCATGGTAAGGCCCCTGTACAACTATATACTTACTACATACAAGCATACAACAGGTAATTTACTTAAGATTTTCACGTATAATGTACTCGCAAATCCTTTGCTTATTAACACTAATATAAATATTTTAAAGAGTAGGTATTCAAGATACTGATTTATTCATGTCAAATATTGTTTGGTTTTTTTCAGCATTACCGTGTGCACAATCACAGATAAACAAAATGTATGTCGATGTAACTGATGTTAACTTATTGGTGGACGAGACTCGCCTCTTCAAGTTGGTCCAAATGTAAGTCAAACATTTGAGCAAATATTTGTTAAATATTGACCATTCAGCGAGAAATTTGAACACTGAAAGGATATAGTTACGTGCAACCGGTACAACGCAATGTTTACATGATTACCCACTTATTTTTATAGGTCGGTTGTCAAAGAATGCCGCAAAGTATCTAGATGCCATATAATATGTATTTAGACGTACCATAGTACGGTCAAAAAGTGTATCTAGTATCTTTCTGTGGTAAATGAAATATCAACGTTTGTCGGGGAAGTATTTGTATAGCGTATTGTGAAAATCAATTTGCGTGATACGCTATGCGCATCGAACAAAAATAACTTAGAAGAAACAACTTAATTTTGAGAACGGCAAAGTGGGGCCGCTAAAACTACCTACCCTTCGCCGTGTACATATACATAATACACAAATCTCACTAGCGTATGAATGAGGTTAATTTCTTCTGTGAGGTTAGTGCCTAGGGTGCCTTCACATTAGGTAACAGTGCAGTCTGGCAGCAGCGAGACAGCAGACTTGTTTCGATTAGGATGGCGCCCTTCATTCCAATAATGGATTCCAAGTATTCCAACGAGGAAACATCCATTATTGCCCCTGCTGCTTGAGTCATCCGCTGTTGCTGGCTACCACTGACATTGTGAAGGTGCTCTAAGAAATTGCCTATCAAGTATCAACATCACCTATTCATTCCGATACTTCATTGTCAGTATTATTATGCAGTACACGTGAATACTATTGGTATTAATTTATTGCTAACTTAATCGAAGTGTTTGACGTCACAGTAAACCATTGTTACCGTTATACGTGTAATGAAAAAGGAAGATATACAAGAAAATATATGCATTACATTTATTGGAAAATACGTTTATAAAATCATAAGAGACAAAGAAACAAAATTAAAAATTAAGTAAGTACTGACAATTGTCGTGATTTTGAATACAAGAATAACAATGAAAAAAGTCTGATTAAAAAAATAATTATGAAAAAGTCGTGAATAATGGGTTTATAACTCAAACTTCAGCTTCCGTAAATATGTAGTAGATGCAATAAAAACCACAGAGACGACAGTTCAAACGTTTCTTTATCCGAAGAAGTTAGTTTATCCATCTCTTATAGCTGCAGGCGATCCCATATTGACCAATATACATAGATTATAGATGGTCACCACGTATACATACACGAGTCTACAGAGTGTTAAATCAATTTCTTCCAGTGGTGAATACAACGAGACCTTAGACGTGGCTATAAAAGCGCAGCATCCAGATATAGTCCAATTTGTGCCGCCAACCGTGGTTATCCCGGGCACAGAGAATCCCAACACTACCGTCGAGATATCTTACGATATCTGCGCGTATGGGAAAAGTCCAGGGCATTCGGAGGTGTCTTTCAATGTCACGCCGAACGGATACGTCGAGTGAGTAAATTTCCTTGTCATGTTTCATGTTACCCTGGTGTTGACATTTTCCAAGAGAACTATTACTGCAACAGCCTTAATTCTTAGGGCCCAAGCCGCCGCCAAAGGTGTAGGGCTCGGGAAATACTTAGGTAATGAACAGGAACAGAATCTGGGTTCGCAAGACATCTGAAATCCCTCTTGTGTACATACACACAGAGACAGCCGTGTTGCTCACAAAAGCATTCCATCCCATCTTAAAAATCAAAACAAAAAAGGAACAAGCATGGCGAGCCATTTTGTAGTGCATTGCGTGTGTTGCCAGTCATCCGTTTTGGTGGTGACCTATCGACTGCTCAATGAGCAAGGAAATCGCTCGCCACAACGCCGGGCGGGTACAGAGTGGTGACTTTACTGAGCCGACTTGTGATCCTCATACTAAGTTTAGTCAGTAGAGTCGCATCCACCAGATCCCTATGATCTTTCCTTCATGGTAACTTCTATGTATTTACATTACTATTCTTTTCTTTCCTACGTGTGATTAATTATAATGTCTCTATTTTCCAGCATGGACACAGTGTTCGTGTTAGTAACAGTGATGCACTCGCACGCCATCTACATAATCTCCTACATCATGGGCTGGATATACTTTGTGTCCTGGTCCGTGTCGTTCTACCCACAAATATACTACAACTTCAAGAGGAAGAGCGTCGTCGGCCTCAATTTTGACTTCTTGGCGCTCAATCTCATGGGCTTCACAATGTATTCGTTGTTTAACTGCGGGCTTTATTTCTCTAAAGAGATTCAGGTACGTTTTATGGCTTATTTTTTCGTCGTTTTAGGGATGCACTGGCTGAGGTGCTTGCTTTATTGACATTATTGACCTTATAATTATAACGTTATCTCTTAAAACTCGGCAGACAAGTGCAAATTTCCATTCAGATTATCGCCTCTTTATCGTACTCGTAACGAATGCACCTTTACTATTTTAGACGTTATGTTTTCATTGCGTAATTTAATAACCTTCGATAAAGAATTGATTGATCACTAGTCTGATTTTCCATTATTATCAAACAAAGAGTGATGTTTTGTTATTTTACCTACATTTGATTTCTTGTTGGTTTTAATGATTTTTTTCTTTTATTTCAGGCTGAATACTTCGTCAGGCATCCTAGAAGTTTAAACCCGGTCCAGCTGAACGATGTGTTTTTCTCCCTCCATGCTGTGTTTGCCACCATTGTTACAATCATCCAGTGCTTCGTTTATGAGGTATGATTATTAAAAAATAGACTAAGAATCACCAATGAATACCAATAAAAAAATTACCATAACTAAGAATTGAGAATAAGAAATACCAAAATTAATAAGAATTACCATGACTAAGAATCTCGAACGATTCGAAACTGTCGGACCTTTTCCGACGAAATAAAACGTGAGTTATCCGTTTATTTACATTAATATATTAAAAAATAGGTTTTCCATTTTATTTTTTTCTATTAAATCTCCGTTGACATCTTTGCATGTGAATCAATATCGACGATGTTTTTCTGTTCCATAAATGTCTCACTGGTGTCCCAAATTTTGATATAAGTCGATTAATAGAAAGATTTTTTTAAGATCTTCGCCCATTTCCTTGATGGGTTTTTACTATTTGCAGGGGAAGAGAAGCAACTGGTACATTCTATGATTTTTCTTTACTCCCAGACCAGCATGGAAGAATATTCGCACTATAATAGAATAGGCTAAACTACTTCGGTGAAGGAAAACATCGTGAGGAAACCGGACCAATCCCAATAAGGCTTAACCCTTCTGGGTTGGAAGGTCAGATGGCAGTCGCTTCTGTAAAAACTAGTGCCTACGTCAAATCTTGGGATTAGGTTGTCAAAGCGGACACCAGGCTCACTCAGCCGTGGCAAAAGCCGGGAAAAACGCTAGGAAGATGAAGATGATAGGCTAAACTACATTGAACTTTATCTATTTATTCCAGCGCGAAGACCAACGAGTGTCTATAACGGGTCGCGGTATACTCAGCGTGTTTGGACTTGTAGTGGTCGTATCGGCCAGTCTGGTGGCCGCTGACACGCTCGCGTGGCTCGACTTCCTCTACTACTGCAGCTACATCAAACTTGCTATCACCTTCATCAAATATGTGCCCCAGGTATGTAACGAATGACCACAGGCAGTGAGCTTATAAATCTTGAGAGTCTGTTAGCACAGCTTTTTAGCATGTCTTAGGATGGTTGATTTTTTGTTGCTTTCAACATTGATATCTGTGGCTCGGTAATTAAAAAAAAGTAAACGGTTGATTCTAAATTTAAAGTGACATTAGCGGTTGCCCGAATATAGTCTGTGGTTAATCGGTTTATTGCTATCTAGTATTCTAGATTACAATCTATCTCTATGCCAAGTTTGAACTAGGTCTCTTGAGCTGCTTTAGCATGAATGAGTACCTACCTAACAAACATCCATACTCGCATTTATAAAAGTAGTAGAATTTCAAATCATAGGAATCATGTTATAGGTGATGCGGCTAGCAACCCATCAATATTTTGAATAAGAATAAGAATCATTTATTTGCTAGAATACATTATCAGTAGCGTGTTACAATCTTCTTGTCCCTTGTATCTAGCCTGCATGCAGGCGTGCAAATTATTAACATATTTATACTAATGATAACATTATTTTGAGATTACTATTACATTATTATAAAATATTATTATTAATTTATTACCGATTTGATGTCCCATATACTAAGTTCAAGTCAGTTGAAATACAATGTCATAAATCATAATAATAACTACTAATATCATCATTAAATTTTCATATATACATTCCACTTTACATATATACATTCCATTTTGATTCCACTTTCCACTTATACTTGTTACCTTAGGGCCCCTTGCACGGACCAGGGTTAACGACTTAACCCCGTGTTAGATGCTAACCCGGAGCTAAGTAGTGTCAAAATGTATAGAACTGTCAAACCTAACCCCGAGTTAGCGATTTAATCTTTTAACTCTGGACTGTGCAAGTGGGCCTTAGGCTCTGTCTGCCCCGTAAGGGATAAATATTGGTGTATGTATGTATGTTTGTGTTTTAAAGAAAATTATCACTTTGGAAAACACTGTTCTCACGTGCTCTCTTCAATTGCAAAATCCCATTAACAGCTATACTTGTTTCATCTTTCAGGCGTACATGAACTACAAACGCAAGTCGACAGTCGGCTGGAGTATCGGCAACATCTTCCTGGACTTCATCGGTGGTCTGCTCTCCATCCTCCAGATGACCCTCAACGCTTACAACTACAACGACTGGGTGTCCTTCTTCGGCGACGCTACCAAGTTCGGCTTGGGGCTGTTCTCTCTCGTCTTTGATATCTTCTTCATCATCCAGCACTACGTGTTCTACAGGTTTGTGTTGTTCTGTTTTTTGGGAGTCGCCAGGTTGAAAGGGGATTTGAAAAACGTTTGTTCTTTGATTTCACAGTTTTCTGTAAAATCAGGCATATACAGGGTGTATCAGACACCCCCTAACAATAATCCACTGGGGTATATAACCATAGCTATAGAAGCTAAAAAAATATGTAAAAAAAAAAATTTTTTTATATTTTCTATAGGAATGATTACAGTTAATACTACCATTCCTATAAAAAATATAAAAAATGTGGACTATTGTTAGAGGGTGTCTGATACACTGTATATTAAATTATACTTACTCATTCTGCTTAACCTGCCACCCGCCAACGTTACGCTTTATTCACTGACTAGCTTCTGCCCGTGACTTTGTCTGCGTAGAATTGTACATATAAACTTTTTTTGAATCACTCTATTTGTAAAAAAAAAACAAAATCAAATTCTTGTAATTTATTTGCTAACACAGGTAAACCGCATCAAAATCCGTTGCGTAGTTTTAAAGATTTAAGCATACGTAGAGCCAGACAGACAGACAGACGGTGGAAAGCGACTTTGTTTTATACTATGTAGTAAAACTCGAAATCCTAATGTGATGCGATGTGTATTGAAGAATGAATACGCTGTAAATGAACAATGAAGTATAATGTTTTTCGATCCATTGCATACGCGTTTGTTAACAAATCAATTTCATCTAAACTCCTACACAATCACTTATCGTATGCAATTAGTATCGCATCCACCGAAATGTTGAAGGGTCATAATAAGTACTGGATGATCTCACGGCATTTTATAATAATAATTTTATATGAAACTAGGGGGACTTTATTGTTTACAAAGGCGTATAAAATAGATCAAAGCACAAAATACTTGGTTTTGTGTTGCTAGTTCCTTTATCACGTATTAATTATGGAATATGTATGGTATTTTTATTCTTACCTGTCCTATTTGGTAAAAGTTCTAACCTCAAAACGTCTCATTTTTGTTATTTTTTAACTATTTCATCGTAAATAAAGGAACTGGAGATAAAATATCAGCAACATTATGTACAAAATATTACCTCAGGTTTATTTGATAACATAATACACCTTATTCTTTACAAAAATTTGCACATTAAGGTTAGAATTTTGTTTCCCAAATTGGACAGGTAGGAATGAAAATACCTTAGTTAACACTATGATACAGCCCTAAACAATACGATACTTGAAATTCTGACAACATTACAGTTATTGTTTCGAGTAATATCCTCACCATTGAATCCAACATTACGCTATAAACACAACAGTCTTGTAACACAACCTGGCGACTCCTTTTAGTATTTAAGCATTAGCTTTTTAAACTTAAAATTGGATGAATTATCTGAAGTTTTTTTTTACGGTTCAGATAATTTATCACTTTTTGCTTTGGTTGGTGACGGACTAACATAGCCATAAGTCGCTTCATTAACACACTGTTCTTTAACTAACACCATTCTACTCCTTCATTAACAAAGGATTTAGAAAAAGGATTTATTTTCAGTATTACTAAACTATAAAAAAAAATACCACAAAAGTCAAAAAATATATTAAAAATTGTAGTAAATACCTGGGTGCGTAACGATGGGTATAACAACATTTGCTATAATATTAGTCGCTATAACGCTCATTTGATATAATTATTAAATCATATAACAACATTTAATATATTTAAATATAATATAACTATGATTTTCTATAACGATCATTTAATCTAAAAATATTTCATATAACATACATTTAGTATAATGCATATTTTCTATAATAAACTTATAATATAAAGTTGATTTCATATAAAATACAGTTAGAATAACAATTTTTGATATAATGTATTAGAGATGTAATCCCAAATTTAATACCCCGCAAAACTTACTTAGGCAGATGGGTAAAGGGGGGACGGGGGGGGCGAAGCCCCCCGCAAGGGGGGCTCGGGGGGCGGAGCCCCCGGCATTGAAAAAACTGCTTACACCAACTCGTACAACCACTTGGGTAGGTTAGTTAGTTATCTTGTGACCCTCAGAGCAGAAATAGAAGCCCCGCGTGAGCGGGGCTTCGTCGACTCGCACTTGAACCTCTTGCACGTGCATAAAACTAAGTGCTACCAGATATGTAGGTTAGGTTAGGTTAGGTTAGAATATTACGTGCTACTTTTAAAAAATATACCACATGATAGTTATACAATATGAGTTTTATATGAAATCACGATTATACCAAAAGTTTATTATATGAAATCAATGTTATACCAAATGATCGTTAAATGAAATAAAAATAGATATTTTGATATTATACCAAACGTTTATTATATGAAATTAGTGATTATATCATTTGAAATTATATCAAATGTTTTTATATTGAATGAAAATATATCAATTGTTGTTATACCGATCATTACACACCCAAATACCTACCTCATTTTTAAATGTTCGTAATGTATATGAAAATAAATCCTTCCACAAAGTCACTGCTCAACAAAATATTTATTATTGACGGAGCAAATTCACCGACATGAAAGGAGAATTGGACACACAAAATGGGATCACAATCCAACAGCACTAGAACACAAATAGAAGTGAAACAGACGAATAAAACTGTAAACCACACAACTCGGAAAATATCAAGACGGGCGGACAACAAACCAGGATCGAATCTGACCACAAACCAGCGAATGATGAGTTGGACCATCGCAAGGATCACTACACAAATCATTCACAAGAAAAATATTGTTTATAATTTGAAATAAGTAAATCATAAACATTATTTTTTCGGGGAACACGATCATCAAGCACCAAGCTTCGCTTTTAACGAAAAAAAATGGGTATAATTTTTTTAAACGGATAGTTTAACGAAGAAATCTAAAGGAAACATGTTTGTGGTTGAAATTTTCAGAAGGGACCAGGAATTTATGGTAGTTAACAGTGACAGTAACAGTAGTGACGAGTCGAGTCAAGGCGAGGAAACACTAGGTGACGGCGGGAGGGAATACTTTTTGTTGGTCGACAGTTGGTATGTATAAGGCTTGTTTATTTGTCGGTATCCCGGATTTAATGTTGTCTCTCGTTTCTGTACTAACTTAGAGTTAAGCTCTTGTTCGTTTTATATTTTTACATAAAACTTGACTAGATATCTGAGCACACGAAAATTACTAAATTTAAAATTTTGTAGTCTAAAGGTGGATACTGGATAGGATAGAAATCATTGTAAACCAACCCCTTAGCCGATATTTTTTTATGAATTTTTATTCGGCACAAATAACTAAAAAGCCACACATATAACGAAACATCTGAACATTTACTCAAATGTTCAAAATTTTTTAGCGCTTTAAGTTTATAATTATGACATTCCATAAACAATTGTTGTGCCGATGAAACTAATTTTTTTATGAAATCTTTAAACCGTTTAATTTATTTATTTTCGGAGAACCAACAGCTATAAATTACAGAGTAGATTCCTTCTGTAGTAACAATGAAGCCAATTATAGGATCTCACAACTAGAAATTGTATACAATTAAGAAAAAAAAGCACGCGCATAGTCGCAAAGATGCACCACGCAAACACACATTAAAACACCACAGCAAAGCTCACTCAGTACTAAATAGTAAAAAACTAATTACTGAACTAAAAATTATTTCCTTTGTATAAAATTTATCATAATTTATTTATAACTTACATTTAGTTTGCATTGGTGACGTGATTTTAAGAAAGTTCTTATCCGTCTGATCCAAATTTAACCAACTTTATTTTTTAAAATTAGAAACTCCAAATCCAATCGTGGAAATGCTCAAATGTCTGGTCTCCATTTAGATTTTAGTTTTATTTTTAATTGTATGTGTTTGTATTTTAGGAATGCCGACGAGAAGAAATACGATCTCAATGGTAAAGCGTGATACTGAACGGAGGAGCGCTACTCAATGCAACACTAACAAGTGCAATAAGGGGCTATATAAACGATAATCATGCCTTACTAAATTTCAAATTAATTGTACATATATTCGAAAGGTCAAAAAATCACGTTTCTGTTAAGATTTTGTTTGGAACAGAGACGTAGTGATTATAACGAGAAACCGAAAGAAATTAGATGGCTAGGTACAACTGTGGCAGTAATTTGTCGCAAGAAACGCTAAGTTGGTCCATTTTTTCATCCAAAATCAACATGATATTAAATTGGAATATTTTTTAGTGGATCTCGCTAGTAGATCAGAAGATAAATTTTATTGGTTAGTTTGAAGATTCCTATCAAACACAAAATTACTTAATACGGTTTACAGGGTAAAAATCGTTAGAAAAATAAATGAATCTATATTATTTTCTGTGGATAATAAAAATGGCGCTTAGCAGTTATTGTCGTTCATAAGTCCCTTTTGGTACTTTAGTAATAATTTAATTAGATTAATTTGTTGTGGTAAAAAGCTTTATTGCAATGCCATATCTCAAGATTCTTCCCGATTATCTTACTAAGAAATCGTTTATGGACCATGATATTTCCACTCATATTTTATTTTCCCGATATTAAATATTGCAGATGTATTAAGACTCGCATTTATAGAGGGGCCAATTGTAAATCGTAAAATGAATTGTCATATTTTATGACTTCTAGACTGATTTAGTCCTATAGCTTTTATTATGGGACCAGGAAAATTTAAAGCGGAGATTCAAATCGATATTTTGAACGTGTAGCTAATATTCTCTTCGATCGTTCCGTTCGATTGGATCTGTGATTTTGTATTGTCGCATTTTATATTAAAATGTGTACGTTTCTAATTGCATTTTTGATTATACGACTCGTAAGCTATTTTCAATACACCCATCCTTTTCCCAATTGGAAGTCCTCATTTGTTTTTTATTTGTTTAGCTTAAGTTCTTTGAAGAATAAAGTGTTAGTTGCAGCGAGCGTTGCATAATTGCATTTCAGACGCGCTTGGCACTCAAGAGTTAAGGTAGATTTAATTTACAATGTAAGTTTGCTTTTAATTAATAAACGAATTCTGGCTTTGCTGTGTTTTCATTCAAATCCTCAAACATTGTAAGTAGGTACACTTATTTCTAAATACTAATTCAAATTTAATTGGAGACATGGGGTCTAAAGGCTCTTAAGAGGTAGGTTTTTTAATTAGCTACAGTAAATAGACAAGTGTGCTTGTATAGTAAAGTGGCCATTGCTATACAAGGTATCACATAATGAATACGAAATATTTCAGCAGATGATTGAGCCCTCAGTGTCTTAGAATACCCCTGTAGAGGTTTGACCCTGGAAGCTTTTATTCAAGAGAAGTTATGCTTTTTATAGATGTGCAAAATCCTTTCCCATCGTATTATGGTATTTGTTATGCTACGTCAGTCAGACTCAGACACGTCGGCATCATTCGGAAGTAATCATGTGTTCACGATGAGAAAGGATTTCGCACATCTGTACACACTAAACATTGTCCAATCATCCAATTTATGGAAACGTCACAGCCTCAATAAAATTCAGAAAAAGTTATACATACCTACGCGGGTGTTTAATAAAACTGGCACAATTATCTGCTGAGATATTTCCGATTAATTTTAAAAATCGGTATCGAAACATACGATTAGGTATGTCAATTTAATACCTACCTACCTAGAAACCTAACTAGAAACTGACGATTAAGGCACTTGTCCCACCGCCAGCGAATAGCGAGAAGCGAGTGTTTTTTAGTATGTAACTTTTGTCGCCCGGCGACAAAAGCGACAAAATTTCCATACTAAAAAACGCTCGCTTCTCGCTACTCGCCGACGGTGGGACAAGTGCCTAAGACTACATCGACGGCGGTGACTTATGGACGGGCGCAGGCAAACAACTATGTCAAGCAACATTTTGGTATATGACAATAACCTATGTCAAATTGAATGTCATTTTTACTAATTGTGGACTAAGATTATGGATTTCACGCAGTGTGCAGCATTGGGGTACGTGGGTACCTATTTGTAATTTGGAGCAGTCTTTGGCTAGTCTTCGGTATTTTTAAACAGAACGCACATTCATATTTTCGTATAAATCTACAGTAATACATTACATACATACAAAACTGAAACTTGGTACCATCAGCCAAATATGTGGTCAACCCCCCTAAGGTTAAAATTCCTTTGTACGTCACAATATATAACGTCGATAAGACAGGCTGTCAACTTGAAAGTTCGACTTTAGCGATATTTTCATTTGATAGGAAGTTGGATGAAAAGTGGTAGACCACTTATTTGGGCGACCATACACCGATGTGTTCGAGACGTTTTTTTATGTCACAGAGAGATAAAGTTGTAAGTCAACCAAATACTCACACGCCGATCGCTGAATCAAATTAAACGCTAGAGGTAGGACGAAAATCAACAATGCAGAACATTTCAGCGTATGAAAGATGCACGTAAAATAAGGGAAATGTATTCAAGTAGGTACCACCGTAGAACCCTATCGCAATAAGGTGACGTATCACTCGAGTCTGGCCTTATACTCTGAAATTCGATTTTCGAAGTTCGTTTCGTGCCGTTCCGTTCTCACTAATAGTTATTAATTGGAGAGTGAGAGGGACGGCGTGATACGAACTTCGAAAATCGAGTTTCGGAGTAGCCCCCCTGAGTGACGACGGCCTGTCAATTTCGGTTCTACGGTAGTACATGAATACATTTCCGTCACTGTATCTAGGTGGGTATTAAAATGTGAACTGCTAATGCTTAGAGAACAGTTTTTGATGACACTCGCCGCTAGAAGAGCCAATTTGCCCATATTATTACTAAACCGCGATGAGAAAGAAATTGAGAAATCTGTCATTCCATACTCTTATATATTTTGACGTAAGTATGTATATGGAATTACAGATTTTTCAATCCCTTTCTCATCCCGGTTTAGTAATAATTGTGACAACGGACAAAATCTTACACTGCAGTGGTTCAGGTACAGTCGCCATCAGATATATCGTAGCGGACGAGGTCCTCAAATAATTCGGAGCAGCCTTAAATTTCAATAAATTCGTTACACTAGATGGTTAATAAACATCAGAACACGCAATTAGACATAAATAAAGTAGCAACGACTTTTCAATAAAATCGGGACGTCACAGATCGTCAAAGGTATCGATGCAGACAGGCTGACCATAAAGATCGGAACATTTTTAGAAACTATACCTTAACTTTGTGACAGACAGTTTAAATTACAGTGTGCTTATAATAAAATTAGTTTTATAAAATAAAACTACATGCTTTGACTTATAACAGCAGAAGAAGAGAAATTTTATTCGTAAAAAAAGTATTTGGCAATTTAGTGGCCAGTAAAAATTTACACTTTATACAACAAAAAAGGTTTTATGTTACTAACACAGTGAATTATGCATGCAGACGCGTACACTATATAGGTGACATATCTTTCATTTTGGCATGACGTTTGAACCTTATTTGTATTTTGTTTGGAATTCGAATTTATTATTATATACGTAAGGTTTATTTTCCACATATGTTCCGATATTTGTGATCAGCCTGACTGTGTCGATACCTTTGACGATATGTGCTTCCTGATATTTTTAGCTCATTGAACGTCCCGAATTTACTGAAAAGTCGCTGTTTTTATATTTATGACGGATTGCGTGTTCCGATGTTATTAACCATATCTAGTGTAACGAATTTATTGAAATTTAATGCTGCTCCGAAATATATGAGGATCTCGCCCGCTACGATATATCTGATGGCGACTGTACCACCGTCAACAACTTGAATTATTCAGCATACATGGAACGTTGTCATAGTGTGTGACTGATTGTTGTGTTTAAAACACAAGTGAAAGCTATTGGCTTGCCAGTACAATAGTATGCGATACGATATAATAGTGTGCGAGGAAGGATCGAATACCCTAAGGTAACAAGATCTAAAGGTTTAGCGTGATTGTTTGCGTATAGGAATGGGGATTCAAAAAACTGATGGGTTGCTAGCCGCATCGCCTATAACATGATTCCTACGATTATCGCCCATTTTTAGGGTTCCGTACCTAAACAGGAAAAAATGGAACCCTTATAGGATCACTTTGTTGTCCGTCCGTCCGTCCGTCTGTCAAGACCACTTTTCTCGGGAACGCGTGGAGGTATCCAGCTGAAATTTGTATCAAATACTCAAGTCTACTGCCCCTTAGAGCTGTGAAAAAATCAAACTTCTAAGCCAACGTAATCAAAAGATACAGTCGTTTACAGGGTAGGTACTTCCCGTGAACTCAAAATCTTGAAATTTGGCATGAAGGTAGGTCTTATAGCACAGATATCGGAATAATTGCGAAAACCGTAAATAGTATGTATGTCTGTATATATCAGTGACCAATATAAAGTGACCTCACACTGCGTACATTTTACTTTGGAGCAGGGCAGGGGTAGGTTGCTTACACTAGTTTTTTGATATTTATAAATGATGGTACGGAACCCTCGGTGCGCGAGTCCGACTCGCACTTGGCCATTTTTTTTATGATCCGCGCGGGAAGCAAAGCAGCTGGTAAATTCTAGTGTTTTATTTTATCCGAGACTAATAGATGTAAATACGAAATGATTTCCAACTCAAAAAAATGGATATTGAAGTTAGTTTGACCTCTTGGCAAGATGGCATTATGGTCGTTATCGCTTTAGTCTCTGAATAAATAGTAATACCTAACTCTAATGAGATGGCATTTGGTACCTATGTAACTTGTGAAAATGCGAATAATAAGATGAATAACATTTATTTATCAAAGTACGCACAGGGTTCATTAGCCTTATATGTGTACGAGTATCGCCTAGACCAAGCTCAGTTAAACTTGTGAAAATTAATATGTACAACACGAAACATGCACTGAACAACACGTACCCAAAGTTCATATTTGTCTGGTTTTACTATATCAATATTTTTATTACGCTAGTTTATATCTTATCTAGGAGAGTAGGTACTTATATGACATGAGTCCTATTTATATATTGTGGAGGTACTGCAAGCCGTTAGGTAAAGCCTCTTCTGACTGGATAACATGCAGTTTGAAAGTCACTTACATATATACAAATCGGGTCTATATTCCTTACGGGGTAGACAAACCCTATGGTGATAAGACCTAAAGACCACGTATAGCATGATTGTGGGCGTATGGATGGAAAGGGGAATCAAAACAGTGATGGGTTGCTAGCCGCATCGCCTATAACATGATTCCTAAGATTTTCGCCCATTCCCTCGATGGGCTTTTACCATCTGCGCGGGAAGAAAAACAACTGGTACATTCTATGTTTTTTTTGCTCCCAGACCAGCATGGAAGAATTTCGAAAGAAATCGGGTATTTAATGATAATTTAACTAAAGAAAGAAGAATTTCAGACGACTACCTATATACCTACCTATGGGTAGAGAGGTAAAGGTAAATAACGCGTCTCGGATTGATGAGGGTCTGACTTCGATTCGCGGCCCATGACTTAACTTTTCGGATTTCTGAATGTATATAAATAAAATAAACAAAAAAAGATTTATTCGATATATGTTCACAGCTTATGATGCACAACAATATTAACATAATATAAAACTACAAAATATTAAAAAAAGTCAAGGACTTGGCTTATGCCTGTGTCTCGAAGAGTCTCTTGCCAGACAGACGCTGTTTTTACATACATACATACATACATACATATCGTCACGCCTCTTTCCCACAGGGGTAGGCAGAGACTACTTTGTTCCACTTGCTACGATCCTGACATACCTCTTTCGCTTCATCCACATTCATCAATCTCTTCATACATGCTCGTCGGTTTCGGGTACTCTTGACCTGGCCTTTTTCCAAAACGTCCCCAATTTGATCACGGAACGTCCGCCTAGGCCTTCCCCTCCCAACGCACCCATTCACACTCGCCGTATAAATCTGTTTAGTTAATCTTCTTTCATCCATCCTCTCTACGTGACCAAACCAACTAAGCATACATTTTTTCTAGCTGTTTCACACTGTTTTTCAGTCGCCTAAAAGACACTTTGATCCAATCATACACTAACTACCACCACCTACCCCTATTAGGCTTAGAAATACAACTTAAGAACAAGGTCATTGACTCATCCCTTCTTTTCACAGAGACGCGCGTTACATCCTACTGCCCGGTACTTCTTCGGATGAGCATGACAAGCTGGATAATCAGGTAGGCGAGGAATGGCCTCCTGCTGAATCCCCCTACCAGGGGGCTCCAGTGCCAGGCGATTGATAATAAGTATTCAAAACTTTTGGCCTAGAGAAATTTGATAATTGAGTCGACAGATTGAGTGTTCAATGCGGTCTTATACACGCAAAAAGACCAGGATAATTCAGTGTTGGAGATGTCTGGTGACTAGTGGAATTTATAAAGTGTGGATAATGCATTTTAGAGAAATTTAAAAGTAGTGATTTTGATGCAGTTATATAAGATTTTGTTTTTTAAAACAAAGTGACTTGGTGAAGTGATAAGTAGTGATATTGAGATTGAAACTGCATTCCGTAAAAACTCAAGTAGGTACAAGTACCTTATGTAAAAGTTATCAATGAAGTATTATGATAGTATTAAAGTGGCGGTGATATGGAGATCAGTGCTTTAATTGACAGGAAAAGTATTATTATCCGATGTCAGTGATATCCGCTGTGACGAGGTAACTCGTGATAATGACAAATAAGAAGTCTGATATGATATGAACAAGATGTCATAACAAATTTCCGGCGAGGAGTTTGGCCTTTAGTGAAGCTTTTACTTTATTCATAAGATTTATAATAGTATATTGTGCGTTTATGAAGCAAATGAAGAGCTTTAACGTTTTCTCGTCTCAACATGAATGTCCATTAGTTAGGAAACAAATTATACTAAGCGTAGTTATGGTCAAAAATTAGAAAACAGCCTTCATGCGTCCATGCCTGATCTGTACCAAAAGAACCAACAAACTACGACACCACTATTAATATTTACGTTACCTATGAATGCGTTTGAGCATAAAACATGTAACTGCTTTACAACGAACTGCAGTTTTTGGCTCAGATCTTTCTTTTATTTAAGTTAAATATACCTCTAAGCATTCGCACATTTGTTTTTTAACTAGGCCATTCCATATTGTGTCTTTTATTCCGTGGTTACATCCACTTGATATAAATAAGATGGCGGTTTGTGTTTGGGTTTATATTCTACGAAACCTTGCATAAACCAAATGATATAGTAAAAATTTCGCGATATTTTTTTTCGCAATTTTTAAGTATGTCAGTAATCGACACTAAAATTTTTCTTTATTATTATAGTTTTGTTTATACCTAGTGGACCTATACTGTAATAGCTAATAATAACCAAGGTATTGTATGTATTTTATACTTGTAAGTCCATGTTTTTACGGTGTTTGTATCATGTATTAAGTAAGTGTAATGTAAATGTACCTAACTCATAAAAATTGCAATCACAATACCTATTTCGGTATCTATTTTATTAGGTACAATTGGCTGCAACGATCGCGACCTCGCAGAGGGATTACATTTATCTTATATACATATATTATATGTACTGCTTACGCATGTGCATTTCTTTTTGCATACATTTTGTAAGAGTGGGAGTTGTTAGACGAATTTACCCAAAGAAGCTAGTACTTATAAGAATAACATGTAAACGTTAATAATTGTTGATAGATAGTTAATTTTCGTCGATTATATGTATAGGTAGACGAACTTATATTTAGTGATAAGTTACTAGGTCATTTATTTTATTTTTATAAAGCAGTAAAGTAAGACGGAAAATGGCTGAAGCGTTTTCTTGGCTTTTATTTTTATTTATATTCGGTTATAGTAATTTTGTAAGCTTATATTACATTCCAATCTTATTTGTCAGATTTTTTCAATCAAAAATAATTATTATGATATACTTATGTGAAACGTAAAGTTTAAACCTATATATACTATTATGATATATTTGTATGATAATGCTAACATTTTCAATAGAAATGGTTTCAACAGTTGGCCATTGCGGTCGGATTATTCTGTTTCCGAACGACCATTTGTAAAACGATAAATACGATTTGTGATAAATGATTGATTGATTGATTGAACGTACTCATAGTATCTTAATTAATTACTTTTTCAGGTAATGCGATGTCATGACAGCATTTACTATGAAAAGGTTCCACAGAGAATGACGATTCGGTTTTTAAATATGTGTGATTCATGAGTTCTTAGAATGTCATTCAGGTTTGTCTCTCTCACTCACTTATGGGTTTGATATTTGAATTGGCCGAGCGAGTGAGACAACTAGACACAAAGTCGAATGGCTTTCTAAGAGCTGATGGGCTGTAGCTGCGTTAATCTTTTTTTTTTTTAATATTTTACAATTTGGGTATTATTATATATTATTTATTATTTACTTAGTACCGAAACATGAAAAAAATCTAACATTGGGTGCCAGTAGTGGCTGGGCAGGGCTCTAGCTACTAGTGTAGCGTAATGTAGAATATCCTGACGTTATTCGCTGATTCAAAGTGACCTACAGTCCATTGATATTATTTATTAAATATGCATAAGTATATATAGTATAGTGTTTTCGGGTAATTCCGGAAATCGGATAATACCGAAACTCATTAAAATCAGACATATTAAATTTATGTGTTTTATGTACAATAAAGAGTTATACATACATACATACATATTACGTTATAAATAATAATACTCGATTACTTCCGAAATGAGACTCTTATTACAACAGAATATGGCTGATTTTAATGATTTTCGGAATTACCCGAATACAGCTACATGGTATTAGGTGACACAATGATGTCCATGGAATAAGGGAATGGTTAAACCAGTGGTGGGCAAACTTTTTTCATGGCGGGCCAGAAAATGAGATATTTCAAAGAAGGGCCAAAATTATACTAAAATGCAATTTTTTTGACACATGACGCATGAACTACGTGGCTAGTCTAGCTGGCTCCTTTGCCTTCGCATCTATTATTCTATTTTATACAGCAGCACCGTCTAAATATCGTCATCCTGTGCCATAACACTCCAATTCGAAGGAACGCCGGCGGGCCGCATTAAATTCTTTCGCGGGCCGGAGTTGGCCCGCGGGCCGTAGTTTGCCCATCACTGGGTTAAACAATGGACAGCTATTATTTCCAAATCTCATAATATTTGTGATATTATAACCCAATGTTACTCTAGGTATGACTAAATTTGGTGCGCTACTCGAGGCAAATTTATTGCATTTTTAATTTTTACTGTCATCTGTTTTACTCGCACACCTAATTAATTACGCTTATCGAAGTATTATACGACTGGTATTTCGGTCGAAGTATTTTGATCACATAAGAGTTTTTGACGAAGATCCTTGACGGTCATTAAAATTAAAAACACGAGTCAATCAGCTTTTAGTCGAAGTATGCCTGATAATGTTTCGAGAAAATTCGTGGTTCTTGCTCAAGGTGCTAAATCGGAAAATCAATAAAAATACTTCACTAAAAAAAAGTACACTAACAACTATACAGGTGACTCTTGTTTTAATTTTAAGAGCTTCTCTTTCCGCGCATATGGTAAAAACCCATTGAGGGATTGGGCCAAAATCTTAGGAATCATGTTATAGGCGATGCGGCTAGCAACCCATCACTATTTTGATTCCCCTTTCCATCGTCGCCCACAATCATAACGTGGCCTTTAGGTCTTAACCTTAGACTCTGTCTACCCCGTAAGGGTGAAAGACGTGATTTATGTTATGAATGTTTTAAGAGTCTCAGAAGTTTTATGTTGTTTCTTTTGTAGATGGAATACCAGACTTATAAACGAGGTTAGTTACATAAGATTAATAATGAATCGATTTAAATGTAAGGGAAGAGTTTTTCCTCAAAATGTAACCAACATATTTTGTTATCAATATACATCTTATGTACGCGTTATCTTATGCCTTTACTCAATTAAATTCCAATGTAAACATAGCTAATGTTTTTATTTTGTCACTCATTTTGATTTCGCGGTTTTGTTCTTCGTACATAACCAAGTTACGTCACCAGGACACTGTAAGGTAAAATAAAGACTAGGTATTTCTAAAGTAAAACAAACATGTTCGGGGCTTATCTAAAACTATACCTAAATTAATCATCGTTGGTTATGTAAGAGGAACAAGCTGGTCGCGGCGCTAGAAGGATTTCATACTGTCATTGTGTGTATTTGTCGCGCGTTATTATTTGCCATCGCACTCGCACAAACGCGACGCGCATATAATTACGCACGAGCGACAGAGACATAAGTAGTGAAATTATTCGTTCTCCGAAGTGCTACCGTGCTTAAGCGTAGAATTTTCTAATACTGAGCGTACTTTGTCTCAGTACTAACGGTCAATAATCGACCGAGATCTGGGGCTTATTTCACCAACCTGACAATTGTCAGTGACATGTGACAATTCTGTCTACTTTACAACCTTGACAAGAATCTACGCGGGGTGCATGTCGGGTTACCTCCACGTGTGGCTAAGAGCTGCGGTTCGTTTCTGGATCCGTCCGAGGGGAAGAGCAGTGCTTGGTCCGGTGCACCCTGGGCAACGGCTAATGATTTCCTGGCAGTATCTGAGGGATATCATTGACCGTTGGCTAAGAGCCCGACAGGGGGGGAGGGGGGTCTTTGACCGCGTTACCGTACAACGTTGCCGACATTTTGTCACAAGATTTTATTTTATGAAAATTTTACCCTGACATTGGCGAAGTTGTCGTCGCTATAACGACTTGTAACGCCACAAAGAAAAAAGAAGAAGAAGAAGAATCTACGCCGGTTGGCTTCATATTGAATGTGCATTGCATTTCGAATTGTCACTTATCACCGACAATTGTCGAATTGGTGAAATGCATCTGGCGCACACAACAGCGGCGGAAACAACCACCAATAGGAAGCCAGTGTTGAGAAAAGCCAAGAAAATAAAGTGATGTTATTGGTGTCTAGTACCCATAACACAAGCCTTACTAGAGCTTACTTTGGGACTAGGTCAATTTGTGTGAATTGTTCCCTGATATTTATTTATTTATTTATTTATTGGTGTAATTTAATAATACTTTATGATTAAGGAAAATGTGAAAAATTATGTACTTCAATGTCTGGGCTGAAGGATAATCGTTGGAGGGTCAAGTGTAACTTGGTTTATCAGATCACGTTTTTTTAACTTTGTATTAATAACACAAAACATTCTTGAAGGGACGTAAGTTAGGCACTTGTCCCACCGCCGGCGAGTAGCGAGAAGCGAGCGTTTTTTAGTACCTACCTATGGAAATTTTGTCGCTTTTGTCGCTGGGCGACGAAATTTCCATACTAAAAAACGCTCGCTCGCTTTTACTTTCTCTCTTAGCACTCATACACTAGGTACAGTCCGTGACCTCTTAAAATGCCATTCGGGTTTTCATGCTGTCTTACTCACTCTAATGGGTTTGATCCCTCCTTCCCCACCACACTACCAATCTGCACTACTGGGCCCGTTTCTCGAAGCTTATTAGACTAATAATATTAGTGTTTTGTCTCGTAAATTAAACGAAAGAATGAAACAAAACACTAATATTATTAGTCTAATAAGCTTCGAGAAACGGGGCCCTGGTAGTGTAGTATCTAGGTATTTGTAAAAAATACATAATAATATACATGGCATTCCTCATTGCACCACCGGAAACTATTTTCGCAACTAGATACGGGTAAGTAAAAACCGGCCAATCCTCGTTTTGCCCATTTAGCGATACGACTATGTCGCAATAGTTCTAGCTAGACACAGTAACATAGTTAGGTTTAGGCTATGTTAAGTCTTCATCCGCCCGAAGGGCCAAATGCACGCAGAAATAGGAGCTCCGCGCGATCGGAACTCCGTGGACACTGTAAGTAAGTAAGTAGAAGTAAGTAAATGCTTTATTGTACAAATATAAAGAAACAGACACAAATCACACAAAAAAAGACATTAAATATATGCACAAAGGCGAACTTATGCCTATAAGGGATCCCTACCAGTTAAACTTTGGGTAGATGAGAGGAGCATTAAGCGAGGGACCGACATAGAGTGAGTTTAACATATCCATAATATAGTGAAAGCCACAATAGAGCGTACATCTCAAAATACAACAAACAATTCATGAATAAACTACTAAATATCATTACACACATGCATACATACACACTACATACAATATTTAAGATGGTGTGGATTTTCCTCAAGCCCTCCCTGAGCGACGCCACGGAGGCAGACTGCGATGGAGGTCGGAAACCGATTCCACAGCCTAGCAGAACTGTGAAGGATTTGTTAACTACTGTAAGAACATAAAAATGTATGAAATTTTCGGGACATCTTTTCTCCTACAGGTATAGAAAGAGCTTGTGATTCTGAGTGGAAACAACATGCAATTGACAACATTTCATATTTCTGAGCCTATAATTTTAATGGTTCTCTGTATTTTGTTTGAAAAGATGAACATGCTGACAGTTTAATTTTTTCGCTAGGGTTTGTATTTAATTTATAATTTATTTATTAATTTTTGCTTATTCTAAAAGGGCGTAACTCCGATACTATCACAGAATAGACACTTATCCTTTTGTCTTTTCTGTATAGAAAAAAAAACTGACGTCAATTTCAAATTGTCAATGTCAGGCCCTATTATCCGATTTTCGATTTTCAAGGTTCGCTTCGTGCTGTTCCGCTCATACTAATACAGTCATTAACTTGAGTGAGTGAGAAGGTATGCAACGAACTTCGAAAATATAATTTCAGAGTTGCCCCCCTTGTACTTTGAAGTTGTCAAAAATACAAAATTATGGTCGCTTATTTTTTCTCGTGAAAAAAGCAAAGGCGTTTCACCCATCCTGTGGTAGTTTTGGTAAAATTAGGACGTATTTTTAATTAATTTTTATTTTTTATAATAAGCGATATTAAAATTATATAAACACTAGCTTTTTCCCGCGACTTCGTCCGCGTAGACTTCATTTATTGACAAATAGCTTTTGCCCGCGGCTTTGCTCGCGTGTACCAGGAGTATTTCAATCCCGTTTTTTTCCCGTTATCGTAATAATTTCGGGAAATGATCTCTTAACGCTCCCTACACTCCCCAAGGAACCCACTTGCAAAATTTCAGCTTTCTACGACCAGTGAAACGAAAAATCCCGTTTTTTTTTCGTTCCCGTGGGAATTTTGGAAATTCCTCTCTTAGTGCTTTTCTACACTCTCCAAATAACCTAAATGCCGAATTTCAGCGTTCTATAACCAGTAAAACGAAAATCCCGTTTTCCCGTTCCCGTGGGAATTTTGGAAAATTATCTTTTATAGCTTCTCTACACTTTTCAAGCAACCTACATGCCAAGTTTCAGCTTTCTACGACCAGTAAAACGAAAAATCCCGTTTTTTCCCGTTCCCGTGGGAATTTTGGAAAGTCCTCTCTTAATGCTTCTGTACACTCTCCAAGCAACCTACATGTAGAATTTCAGCTTTCTACAACCAGTAAAACGAAAAGTCCCGTTTTTCCCGTTCCCGTGGGAATTTCAGAAAATTTTGTCTCTTAGTGCTTTCCTACACTCATCAAGCAACCTACATGCCAAATTTCAGCTTTCTACGACCTGTAAATAGATCTGAATATAAATCCCTTTTTTTTCTTATCCCGTTGGAATTTTCGAAAATCCTTAAAACTGTGATTTACTATTATAATCACCTACTTCTATACCAAATTTTTGAAGTCTAGTAATTATAGTTCAGGATTTCGTTGAACTGAATATATAAATCCCATTTTTTCCTTATCCCGTGAGAATTTCCAAACATCCTGAAATTATTTTCTTAGTTTTGTAATCATCTACTTGTGTATGAAATTTGAAGAGTATATTTATTAAGTAGAGTTACTGAGATAGGGTCACTCGGAATCGAATATAATAAATCCCGTTTTTTCCCGTTCCCGTGGAAATTTGTGTGTGTCTCTCTCTCTCTGTGTGTGTGTGTGTGTGTGTGCGTGTGTGTGTGTGTCTGGTAGGTATGTGTGTGTTATTGTTTTCGTAATCAGCGACCCGATAAACCGTACAAACAAATACCCACTATAATATAATAATAATAATACCCACGTTGTTTTTCAGACTTTGTCACCCCCTATCCCCTTTTAGGGTTTGAATTTTCAAAAAATCTGAAACAGGTGTTTACTCATTTATCGTTAGGAATACTCATGTGAAGTTTCGAATAAAATAGTCTAACTAATCTTGTTTCTCCATACAAACTTTGGACCCCCATTTAACCCCTTTAGGGGTCGAATTTTGAAAAATCCTTTCTTAGTGCACCCCTAGACCTTAAAAGGAACCTACGTGCCAAATTTGGAATCTCTAGAACCAGCGGTTTGGGCTGTGCGCTGATATGTCAGTCAGTCAGTCAGTCAGTCAGTCAGTCAGTCAGTCAGTCAGTCAGTCAGTCAGTCAGTCAGTCAGTCAGTCAGTCAGTCAGTTTCTTCTTTTATATAATTTAGATATTGCAGTGATCAGGAGGCAAAATGCTTTCAAACCAGATATACATTTTCAGGTGTTATAAAAATGAAATGTTGTCAATTCGTAGATAGTAAAAAAATGAGGGGTGTGGCATGTTTTGGAGAATCCCTCTAATATAAGTGCCAGTGAGGATAAATAACAATTTTAAAAGATTCTTTAGCATTACTAGCGGAAGCAGCATACGAAAACAGTAGGAGTTGCTCAACATATCAACAAACATAATCTGCTAAGATCTCAGATGTCTATCAGTCACATGCAGGTATACATGAAGCACTCACGTGTAATACTCGAGAACACCCTGATAAAAGGATTTAGCATTTTATACGATATGCACACGAACTACTTAAAATCAAATACAAGCAAACAAAGGAATCAATGGAAGCTAATATTTGTCTAATGTTAGTGATGCTTAAATTTCGTCAATGGGTGAAATGTTAAATTGTCAGGTGTTATGGCTAAAAAAAAGCCGTGGTAGCCTAGTGGTTTGACCCGTGGCCTCTCAAGCAGAGCGTCGTGGGTTCAAATCCCGGGCTAACACCTCTAAGTTTTTCGGATTTTATGTGCGAAAAATTACATTTGTAATTTGCCATGAGCTTTTCGGTGAAGGAAAACGTCGTGAGGAAACCTGCACACATCTGCAAATAAATTCAATGGTGTGTGTTAAGTTCCCAATCCGCACTGGGCGCGCGTGGGAACTATAGCCCAATCCCTCCAATACACGGAGGAGGCCTATGCCATGAGGCACGCCGAATTAAGCGACAATTTAATAAATAAACGACAATAACAACAACAACAACATGTACTTACTGAAATTGTAGCGAATTCGGAATAAAAAGGCTTGAAAAATTGTAAAAGGTGTTATGGCTAAACCCTGCAACTTAGACCAAGTACTTATTGTATAGTATGGTATTCTCTTTCTACGCCTTGCAAGCAGGGTCGGCCCCTGTGTGTAAACTATCAATCAATTGAAATTGCAAACAATGTAAACAAACCTGGTATTTAAAATGTCTTTAATTTCCATTTTCCCTCATCAAATACTGCTAAATCCGTGTGTTATTTAATCAATGCTTACCACAACATTATCCTGAACCATTAAAACAATAAACAAGTGCTAGAATATGGATATTTCATTAAATGCTTTATTTTCATTGTTCGCAATTTCAATTGACAGCGACTAAGTATTTATTTGTATTTTAGTCTCTTTTATTTGAAAATTACTCATCACAACATTTGTTTAACCGCACGAGTTTTTCAGAATGGGGGTTCACTTGCTTTTGTTTTAGTACCTACCGGCGCCACATTCACAATATCCGACGATTTTTCCGACGACACATTTCGACGCCCACATTCGCCTATCACCGTAATCCATGACCTACCTCTAATTAAGCATAATCATAATAGCTGTTAATTATTACACTAGCCTAGGTCTAGATCCCTAATTACAAATGACATCCCGCATAAACGCTTATAGATCTACTAATTTAATACATTTTTATTGCTTTCTAGACGCTTTTAGAAGTCGTTGTCTACAAGTGACAATGCTACTGCTAAAAGCCCATCGAGGGAATGGGCGAAAATAATAATCACTATTTTGATTCCACTTTCCACCTATACGCCCACAGTGTCTTGTTAATCGTGGCCTGTTCAAAAAGTGAAAAGTCAAAAGTTTATTTTGCAAATAGGCCGCCAATGGCTCTTTTACATGTCTTTTTTTGAATCTACCTGCGCATTCGGAAAGATCATCATTGCCAAGAAGAATGCGCCGCAAGAAACTTGGCAGAAAGTCATTTTTTTTCAAAATAAAATAGATTTACAATAGTACTTTTTTAAATTCTACTTAATTAAGTTCGTACCTTAAATTACATTGGTCTATAGTAGAGATGTATAAAGTCTCTACTGGTCAAAGCGAAACATAATATGCGATACTGATAAGAGAAAGAAACGGCGAATAAAAATAATTTAAGTTCAGTGGAGGTGTAAAACGCCTCCACCGTCAAATAAGTTAATTTGTTGGTCTTGTTACCTTGCTCTATCTACCCCGTAAGGGATAAAGACGTGATTTGTGTTAAGTAAGTAGGCATTACACAGTTGCCATTTCTAATGGTCAACCTGTCTTCGTAAAAGATTACAACAGCGTCTCAAGGCATACTGCCTTACGTCATCCCAGCTCAGGTATCTGCCAGGTCCCACACCCCGCGTGATGCATGATGTGATAATTATAATCACGTGTTTACGTACCTACACTGTTGGGGTTTCATATCAAATTTACTTTTTTAATAGATTTTTAGAACTTCGTGTCAATTGGTTGTCATTGTCAGTCGGTCTAATAAAGACAGTTATTGTTTATCAAAGAATAAAGAACATGGGATGCGAGTCGGGTTACCTTCGCGTGTGGTCAAGAGCTGCGGTTCGTTTTTGGATCCGTCCGAGGGGAAGAGCAGTGCTTGGTCCGGTGCACCCTGGGCTTCGGTTAATGATTTCCTGGCGGTCTCCGTGGGATATCATTGTCCGTTGGCTAAGAGCCCGACAGGGGGGGAGGGGGTCGTTTGACCGTGTTCTACCGTACAACGTTGCCGACATTTTTATGTCACAAGATTTTTGAATACTGTATTTTTTACTTTGACATTGGCGAAATCATCGCATCGATCGATGGGGCCATATTATTAAAAGAAGAAGAAGAAGAATAAAGAACATCTCTCGCAACGAAAAAGTGCATTTTAATTTGAACAAGTGGCGACCGTGACAGGACCAAGGTAAATACGTCCAAATAATTACGAATTCAGCGTTATTATTTCCTTAAAATCGACATTTATATTCCTGTTCAGTATTTGTAAATTCCGTCCTCAGGATGGAGGTCGGAGACAGTGCCAAAAAGTTTAACCTTTCGTTGTTCGGTTTATCAAAGTATATTCTGAACGCGGTACGTGAAACCTTAACGCGTGAGAGTGGGATAGAATTTCGATTTCAAACTCGAAATATTTTCTATTAACAATAGAATCAAACCCTGTAAGTTCCAATGATTACATTTTTAATAACTAAATCATTTTGCTGTCGTTTTAGTTATATAGGTAGGTACTTGTGTCGTCATCTAGTAGGTATGCATACGAGGTGCGGTCCAAAAGTTTCCGGCCTAACAAAGAAAAGAAGTAAATATATTTACAAAACTTTTTTATTTTTCGATATAGTCTCCCTCTATTTCAACGCACTTTTCATATTTCTTAATAAACATTTCTATCCCTTTATAAAAATACTCCAAAGTTTTGTCCTCAAAATGGGCGTAAAACGCACGGGTCACTTCATCATCTGAAGAAAATCTTCTCCCCCTCAAGTCTTGCTTAACTTTCGAGAAGAAATAATAGTCACTCGGGGTCAGGTCGGGACTATAAGGTGGGTGGCGAATTTCCTCGAAGCCACATTTTGCTACAGCAGCCTCGACAATGGAAGCAGTGTGAACGGGTGCATTGTCGTGGAGAAGCCGAACACCTCTCCTAAGTTTTCCACGACGCCTCTGCTTGATCGCCTCTCGTAACTGCTCAATAAGGGTGGCGTAGCAGCTACCATTTACTGTGGTATCCATTTCTTTTATGTCAATCAGTAGTATTCCGTGGCAATCCCAGAATATCGTAACCATTATCTTTTTCTTGGATTGTGTGACCTTGGCCTTCCTAGGCGGCTTTTCACCAGGACGACGCCACTCCATCGATTCCCTTTTGGAGAGAGGATCATAGTACAAAACCATAGTTTTGTCACCCGTAACAATTGACTCCAAATAACTCTCTTCATGTCGTCTATATGCGTCTAAAACTTCTTGAGAGCACGCTTTTCGCTCACTTCGCTGCAAGCTCGAAAGAAGTTTGGGCACCCACCTCGTACTAACTTTATTCATGTGAAGATGTTCATGGAGAATC
This sequence comes from Pandemis heparana, assembly GCA_963854515.1. Lineage (NCBI taxonomy): Eukaryota > Metazoa > Arthropoda > Insecta > Lepidoptera > Tortricidae > Pandemis > Pandemis heparana. The sequence goes on along the minus strand of OY978010.1, from coordinate 13,758,897 downwards.
CTAAGAACTGAAGTTTTCGAAAGCCCTGTCCTTGCCGCTATTTCTTTAGTCTTCAGTCTTCGATCACTCAGAACTTCCTCTTCCACTAATTTGACGCAGTCCACGGTGAGTGCTTCCACAGGCCGGCCGGAGCGAGGTTCATCGTCAACCGACTCCCGCCGTAGACGAAACTGCTTACTCCATTCTTTAATGGTGGAAATTGACGGAGAGGTATCTCCGTACACAGCAACTAACCTTTTTTTTATATCGGTCGGGCTGATCCCTTCCATTGTCAAAAACTTGATCACGGAACGATATTCCAACTTAAACATTTCAAAAACTTTCAGACTTCCTATTGTTCTAAACGCCGTCAAATCAAAACCACAACCAACAGAAACCTCAAAACTATACACAAACAAGCAGAATAAATGACAATCACAATGACACCTTTTATTTTTATTATTAAACCGCCATATTTCTCCAGGCAGAAACTTTTGGACCGCACCGTAGATAGGTATTCATGCCGAATTTCAAGTCATTCCTTAGATCACTTTAGTTAGGGGAACAAAGTGTTTAATATTTCGTATGTAGACACCTAAGGGTTATAAATATTTTAATCAAATCAGCTGCCTTCCACTGCTGGGTACCTAAAAGCTTCTTTATTTTCACGCCATTTCTTATCCACACTTTTCCGGGCCCTCTCCCTTAGTTTAAACAATCAATCAATCAATCATTTATTTCTGAGAATATGGTACAATATAGATAGGTTAGTAATGGTTCAGCATATTCTGCCAGCATTGCCAGTTTTCACATTTACAAGAGTTCATCATCAAACCCCCGCGCCAAGCTCTCTCATTTTGAGAGGAGGCTTGCGCCCAGCAGTGGGACGTATATAGGCTGGAGATGATGATGATCAAAGAAAGAACCGCTTAGCGCAATACTATGCACCGTACTCGCTTCATAATTTAATTTAATGCATCTTGTTTCTGGCTCTACTATAGGTGTAACAACAACTGCCTTAAAGCTCACCGCAAGCGAAATTCCATCCTTTTCTTATGCATAAGCCGTAAACGTGAGAGTGGGATGTAATTTCGCTCATATCATTTGTGACACTTGTTATTTAGCTTATTGTATAAAAAACTTTGTAAATTAATAAATGTATTGACAAACGAATTACAAAAAAAAACTAATATGTCAACGAATGAGAACGCTATGAAATTAGTTTACACCTAGATGATACAATGTAATCGTGTTTCGTCAATGTAGCGTTTTTATCCATTTAATTTGGCATGGTGTGTTAATTTGGTAGGCAGACTCACGTGCTAACAATTAGCTCCACTAAGTTAATTTAATAAGTTTAATGCTTCAACTGATATACCCATGTATTTAACACTTAAACGATTCTCGTTATAATACCCAGGGGCGAAAATAACAGATAACCTTTTCATACAACTTTGTATGGAAAGCGACCGGTTATATAACCTTTTATACATTTTTCCTCGCGGGTACAGTAGAGGATCTGTAGAATGGGCCACGTTCACCGATCTGATAAATGGGAGAAATTATAGCACCCCTCCTTTTGCGTCGGGTGTTAAAATATAACAAAAACCTTTTTAAATTACTTCAACTTTACAGCCACCTAGAGTCAAAAATATTGCCTAGTTACTTCACAATCATAACAATACAAAGCCTCTGTAAAGCATAACGCAGTCGCCCTCAGAGCAACAAGTGCGTACAAAACGCCTGCGAACTGACATTGGCCGTAAAGAAAAGCTATATATAATTTTCCCGCCTACCGCGAAAACCATATATGTATGAAAACATCGCTTATCACGCACGACAGTCCGCGCACAACCCTCGCGGGGACCACACGCGCGATGTCAGCGTGATCATTGCATTTACGTCAAATGTAACATCACTAAAAGTGACATTAAATTATGTGATATTTTAATAACGAACTGTGATATTGTGATTATTTGAAAACTTTTAAAGTGCGACCAGCAACATGGCCATAGAAGCGTTAGTACCATTTTGAAACTATTCTAATTATAATTTAAGCAAGTACTCGTAGCCCGGTCACAATTAGGTATAGGTATAGATACTTTAATTAATCATTATGTTGTCCTTAATTAAAATTGAACCCATTTTAAAACTTTGTTAGGTATCTAATCTCTCTTAAACCTACACCCAGTTGCGAGCCCTGTGCCCAGCAAATGGCTTACATCCAGTCTATTTGGTAGAGTGATCAACTTTAAACTTGCTCTTGATAAGTACAATAAACTACAAAACACGTAAGCCAGAAAATGGTAGGTAATTCGTGTTTTGTCGTCTGCCTGAAAATATAGCAGGCAGTGATGAATAAATTAATACGATATTATCATAATACACAAATTTTAATAGGTACGTAGTTCCGAAAAAAGCACACAAATATACGTGTTCAATGAAATAAAAGTTGTCCAATGTCCAATAACTAAATTCCACCCATGCGATTATTAGTGTAAAAAAAAACTACTTTGCTACTCCGCGGTATAACGCATTTATTTTGGCATGGACCTCCGCGAAACCCCTGAATCTATACTCATACTCATACTCATTTATTCATAATAATTATATTTAGTTATTACATGTCATTTTTATCATTATTTTATACCTGCAGTTACTATACTTACTAGAGATTCCGATCGAGTGCGTACAATAATAATAAAGCTGGACTCTATTTTATAAAGCTGCAAGTTACAAAAGCGGAAGTCTCCTTCTGACCCTATGTGTTAGATAGAGACATCCGTTTGTGAATTGTAATTTGTAGCTTTATAAAATAAAGCCCTGGTCTGTCAAAGTTGCAATCAATTTTGTGGGTCGTGGAAGGTCCACTCAGCTTGCGCTACTATGTTACGGCGTGGAGAGTAAACTACCGTTGAAGTCACTCGTACCATAAGAGTTATTCCATCCTAACTCTTTAGGTTGGCAACGCGTCTAAAATCCTTTAGTGCCACGGGTGTCTATATACTCACGAGCAAAAATACTTGTCGCTTTTCATAGAACTTAGCATGAAAAGTGACCAGCTATTTTTGCTTGTCAGTGTAGTTGATGGTGCTCAGTTACAATAAGGTCTACTCGCTAGAATGCCACTCCGTTTTACAAAAAAAAAATTAGCTTCCGCCTGCGAGATCGTCTACGTAGAATTATACTTGTAAACCTTCCTCTTGAATCACTATCTATTAAAAAACCGCATCAAAATCCGTTGCGTAGTTTTGAAGATCTAAGGCTTAAATACCGGGACAGACAGACAGCGGGAAGCGACTTTGTTTTATACTATGTAGTGATAAAAAATTCTAAGGTTCTACAGTTCGTTTCAAATGGTTTTGCATTAAGTAGAGGCAAAATTGGGAGCAGGGGCCGTGCTATGACCTCTTAATGCGTTCCAGTTCTTTCAGTTTAGGTTCGCTCGCTGTCAGATCCATAGTAAACTTGACAGTGTTGTTCCTGACAAAGTAGGGTTGCCGTATTCTAATTCCGAAATTGCCGTATTTTTAGGGAAAACTAAAAAAATTGCCGTATTGTACAAAATGTTTATTTTACAAAATTATCGCGCGACAAAAAATCGCAATGCGCGCCTGGTCTTACCGTGCAAGGGGGTCTGAACCTACCAAAATGAGGAACTTTAGATTTTAGACATTAACGTCTGGGTGATAAGATTGCATTTTGGTTGAATTCTGTTGACGTTTATTTTCGTGGCGCTTCTACTTTATCTATGGTTTACATGTTGGTGATGTTTTTTTGTTTACTTTAGTCAATTACGGAATTGCCGTATATTTTAATACGGTAATCAAAGAGCTGCCGTATACCGTATTTATGATGTCTAAGACGCTTGAATGCCGTATATTACGGCAATTGCCGTATCAAGAACAACGCTAACTTGACGGCTAAAACCTGAACTGAGTCGCAATTGAATCGCATTAAGACGTCATGGTAAGACCCCAGATGCCTATTTATATGCTACTCTGTCATCGCAAACGTGTTATTAATGCCCCGTGTTTATTTTCGTCTTCTCATTATTATTCCATATCCTATGCTAATGGTAACGGTATGTCCTGCTGCGTTAATTTGACTAGCTTCTGCCCGCGTAGAATTAGACTTGCATTAGGCAGCTATGACCTTTGACATGTTTATCGCTATCCCACGGGAACTATGCAATTTTCCGGGATTAAAAGTAGCCTATATGTTAATCTAGGGTACCAGCTATCTCCGTTCTAAATTATATCCAAATCCGTCCAGTCGTTTCAGCGTGAAGAACGAACAAACATACACACTCACATCGTCACATCTATCCATCCATCCTCACAAACTTTCGCATTTATAGCATTAGTCGGATTAACGCAAGCTAAAATTATGGAATTCTGTACTATTTAAGGCACAGTTATTGCAATTAGTTATGGCTTAAAATGCATATAAACAAACTACGCCTAAGCATTTTCATCAAACATGTAACTATTAGAAAATATTTGCAAACGGTATCCCTTTCAATTCACAAAAAACAATTTCCTTGCTATTCCGGTACCAAAGTCATAAAAATGGATAAACGCCTGATTCATTGTGTTTATTTTCTTCTTAAAAAATGCTAGTAAACACATTAACGTTTGTGGAAATATTTTAAAGATTAATCTTTTTTAGTAGGTACATACGTAACAGTATTTTTGTTGTTCATTCTTGCAGTGTCATCCATTGTCCGACTACTAGGTGAATTTTGATTTACACGGGGATTTGTTATTAACTATCATAAAGGCAATTAAATAAGCCTGAAATAGTGTTAATAGTATTACATGAGTTAACTGTTAGCATTGAACATAAAGCATATTTTATAACGCGGGTGCAATGTCGTTCCCACAAGTGTCCTTTTGTCCGCGTTTTTTTTTAGAAAATTGCGTTTTCCTGCTTTTCATCATCTGTATCGCTTCGCTTTGTTTATGTTGTCAGGGGTAAGGTCGCTGGCTCGGTGCCAGAAGCGCTCAACCTTTGGGCTGCTTGAGAGTACTCAACCCGGTCAATACCCTCTCGAGATTGTTTGGAAACAAAAGAAGTATAACTACTTCGTTTATCTTCAGTTTAAAAATTAAATACATGTTTATTTAAATGCAGATTAAGGTTACCCTAGTTGCCAATTAGTTTGCCCAAATGGCGGGCGTTAAAGATAATTTGTTTAATTCGGGCGAGCCCAGTTGACATAGATTATATTTTGCATTAACATTTAGTTGGTTTAGCGCATAATTTTATTCCGTAAACAAATTTTGTATTATATAAAGCATTGTTTCTATGAGATTGAGTCGACAATAAACACCAAATTTGTCAGCGAGTAGTCACCAATTTCGCGCCAATATGCAAGTGCAAAGTCCCCGGGTTTCCTGCCAAATGCCAAAGCAATTATTTCTGTGCATGCACACGAGATTGTCGCGTGTCGTATATGTCGCTGATACACACAGTAATAGTATAACTATACAAGATGGCTTAGAATTAATCTGGTATATTTCAACAGGTGGTTGAGTTAGAGTGATTTAACACTTCTATTTATATAGGTTTCCCATCACCATTACATATAATCATCCCTGACGTAGTATACTTTGAACATCAATCAATTTATGGAAACCGAAATATTGAAAAAGATTTGCGAGAGTGTTCAGTTTGGCTGATCCAACCACAAGTTGAAGTATTTCGGATTAGTTTGAGTGTATAAATAGAATTTGTGCAAACACATATTAGATACTCGGCGGCACAAAATTAGGTTCAGTCTCCATACAAAATTACTAATATTGCTTACCTTCATTATGAGGGTTATTTTTTTTTTACTATTTTTAGTTCGTAAAAAACGAGTGATTATAAAAATACTTATTTACGTTGAAGTCGGTTTTAATTTTCGTGTTACCAACTTTAACTGCTCTTCCCAAAGGTTGTCTAGTGCCAACTAAATACCTTGGCTTTGTGCAATGTTTGCATTGCATCTATTTATTTTATTCGGCTCTAAAAAAAGTACAGTTCCTAAAAAACAGACGAAAGCTTTATTCTGTTCTTTATACGCATAAGTAGCCAGCGCCTGTGATTTCACGGTTGTTCTACATCGCTCGAAAGAAGATTGTTAACGCTTACTGCTGTACTGATCCAATCTTCGGAAAACCAATCACATGACTCTTAAACACAAAGAACACACGTTACGCATATGAAACCTGCCGCAGATACGAGGCTTTTTATCTTGTTACTAATGCCTTTGTAGTCCCCAATAGAGAAATATCTAGAGTGATAACATTACAGCTGACATAATGTGAAACGATTGGCGATAATGTCAACTTATAATAATTAGGATTAGTGCATGAGTGTCGCTCATATCTATCGAATACGTCAGAAGAACACGAACTGGGATGATGACTGAGAAGAAACGTATCTTATCATTAGGTATAATATAGATGTATTAATAACGTATTGTATGGCTTGGATATCACCTTAGTGGTGATAATAAGGACGTACTGTTCCGTAAAACATATGCTTGATTGCGAAATTATTAGCAACTGGAGGGTTGCTACGACGTCCTAATGCGATTCAATGCCGATTCAGTTTAGGTTCGCTCGCTGTCAGATCCATAATAAAAATAACAGCTAAAACCTCAAGACGTCTTCTTCTTTTTCTTCTTTTATTTTTGGCGTTCCAAGTCGTTATAGCGACGACAACTTCGCCAATGTCAGGGTTAAAAATTTTAATTATAAAATCTTGTGACAAAATGTCGGCAACGTTGTACGGTAACACGGTCAAAGACCCCCCTCCCCCCTGTCGGGCTCTTAGCCAACGGTCAATGATATCCCTCAGATACTGCCAGGAAATCATTAGTCGTTGCCCAGGGTGCAACGGACCAAGCACTGCTCTTCCCCCCGGATGGATCCGAAAACAAACCGCAGCTCTTGTTCACACGTGGAGGTAACCCGACTCGCACCCCCCTCAAGACGTCACGGTAAGGCCCGAAGTTGGACCGATCGCTGTCAGATCCATACTAGAAGTGTCAAAAATTACAGCTTAAACGTAGTTACAATGTTAATTGAATAGCATTAAGACTTCGTAAGGCCCCAAGTTTCTAAATGCTTAAGTCCCCGTAGGAACACGTTCTGAAATCAAAATCAAAATGAAAACTTTATTTTGCAAATAGGCCGCCAAGGGCTCTTTTACACATGTCTTTTTTACATGCCGTTCTATCACGTTGAATACTTTTCTGAGCCGACTTCATTTGTTTTTTAAATGAATCTGCATGCCCGCATACGTTTTTTCTTAAACTAAGTTAATGATACAGAAATAACCTTGTTTTTGAACTGTTATTTACCGCGTTAACCGCGTTATTTACTTTTTTATCTATCACGCTTCATATTAGTTATGTAGGTGGGTTCGTTAGTACATTTTTATCGCGCAGATAATAGTCATATGACTGACAACAAGTGCAATTATAATCACGTTCTTGTCAAATGTATTTATTTGTTTAGATTTTTAATTTAATTATGGCGTGACAAAGCCGAATGTGTTAACTATAAACTAACAAGGTTGGAACGTCACCGGATATAGGTAATGTAAGTTTCCAATTAATTATGTATATTTATTACATTTTATCCAAATGATCTAATAACACTCTACTATCCAGATCAGACTGTCATAGCATTTTAACGATCTGCGCGAAAAGAAAAAAATAAAATGGTTAAAATGTATATTGCTACAAAATTGCAGCTAATGAAATTCAATCTTCAACTAGCTGATAAGATCATTTAAAGTTACAATTTTCTTCTAACTATTCTTCTCGTATTTCAAACTAGCTTCTGCCTGCGACTTCGTCCACGTAGAATTAGATTTAAAACTGATGTTGATAGTTATATTTTGCAATAATGATTTACGTTGCGACTCCAGGCAGCTGCGACCTATAACATGTTTATCGCTATCCCGCGGGAATTATGCAATTTTCCGGGATAATAAGTAGCCTATGTGTTAATCTAGGGTACCAGCTATCTCCGTTCCAAATTGTATCCAGATCTGTCCAGCCGTTTGCGCGTGAAGAAGTAACAAACACACACAAGTTAATAGTGCTTAAACAGCCTAAAGTACGAAAAGTGATTTTGTTTGAGTTAGGATTATTGCATGTTGCCTGAAATAGAAACTGTTTGCACACCACTCGAGCTATCTCATCAACAGAGCTGATTGATTACACTTCAACAGATTTTTATTACGCAGATTTTCAAATTATTGGCCACTAGCGACCCGCCCCGGCTTCGCACGGGTGCAATCAGTGTTTCTCTACTATATTATTATACATGAATTATACATAATGTTCAAACCTTCCTCTTGAGTCACTAACAATTAAAAAAAGCGCATCAAAATCCGTTGCGTAGTTTTAAAGATCTAAGCGTACCTACACAGGGACAGACAGACAGACAGCGGAAAGCGGTTTGAGCGCATAACGTCCCACTCGCAAAACGTCCCTCCACCAAAATTACGTCCCATTCGCAAAATTCGCTTATGTAAAATACCCCATTCACAAAACGTCCCTTTCTCAAAATGTGTATGGCTCCTTACAACGTTCCCTTCCAAACGTTCCTTTTTCCAAAGGGTGTATGGCTAGCTTACCTAGTTTATTACAAACAATAGGTTAAGGCAATGTATGTAACTAACTTTTTCATATGGATCTCGGTCTCAAATAAAATTATCATTTTTTTTTATTACATCTACCTGAATATGTATCATAAAAAACTAAGAGCTAAATATAACTACTTAACCTAAACTTTAAACTGGTACGGAAACACTTAAAAAACAAAACCACCACTGTCGACGCGTGGCAAGGATCCCAAGATTAAGGTTAAGTAGGTTAAGTAGTTATATTTAGCTCTTAGTTTTTTTTTAATTATTATTATTTATTTACTGCTACTGTATGTCCTTGTATCATAAAATATTAGACATCTTTATCTACTTACATCAAAATGCAAAGTTATTCTAACACGCAAAGCTCTAACCAAAACGTTTACAATCGTTGGCACTACGTTGGTGTTTACAATTACTATGTAGTACACAGGTTATCTCTCTAAGATAGCAAAATAAGGATAAGAGAGTCATAGATCAATAGGAAATAATCTGCTCCGGTGCTGTAAGAATTTCTAATTGATAATGATAACCCGTTTATCTCTACGGAAGATAGTTTTAATGGTAAATCACCGTGGTACCATTGCGCAGTAAACTTCATACTGACATTGTAACGCCTGACAAAGAAAATCACTTTGACATTGTCTGTGAAAACGTTCTACACTGGGTACGGTCTGTCAGTCGAGTGTAATTATTTTCCATTAGCCTTCAGTCTCCAAAGTGCGAGTTCGAAGGCAAAGAAATACCAGACATCCAACTTTATTACAACAAATTTTATCTAAATCCACCGTTTTTGCGTGAAATAGTAAGAAACATGGAAGAGATCCCTTCTTAGAGATAAATTCGCCTTTGTACTAAGTATTTTCTGTGTACCTACTTCTGTATTTTTAAATTTTTATTGCAATAAAGAGTTTACATACATACATACATTCAGACAGACAGAGACAAGAACAAACTTCCACATTTATAATTTGAATAGGATGTGTTGCAAATATGCAAGCATACAAACATATTAATTGCGTTTTTAGCCCTTACGCGGTAGACAATAATCCTGTGCACTTATCGCCTTTTTATTATTCTAGTCTCACATTCAAATGTTTGGTCTAAGTTTAGTTAATTAAAATTATCTCTAACGATGCCATTAAAATGATAATTCCACTATAAAAACATTTGGCTATCGACAAATATAAACATTAGGGCTCGTGTCGATATCGATGTTATTTTATCGGGTGCGTTCCACGAGATATAACTACAAAATATCTAATTTCATAATAATAACGTTCACAAGATATAATGAACGTTAGCTATAACAGCAAAAAGTATATTTTTTTACGTATAAGGCTTAAATTATATAACGTTATTTTTATATAACTTCAATTTGTATAAGATTTATATGGACTAATTTCTTTTAACATGATGTTAGCTGTTATGAACATTATATGCTTTGATCGTTATTTCAATTGATATTATATATAAACAACGTTATACCTTACAAAATTAGATATTTTAAGATTATAATTTTCGTTCATTATATCCAGTAAACGTTATACTAAACGAGTTTATATAAAGTGAGCGTATATATTATGAAAATTAGATAATAAGTTGTTATATCTCGTATTACTTACCCTATTTTATCAGTATTAGACTCGTATATAGTTTGTTTTGACTGATTACACAGCCTAAATTGTTGCTAATCAATTTACTAATGCACTTCTTATTCATAACTACCTACTATGATTATGATTAAATATTCATTTTCACTAATGAGTGCGTATATGACATTCATCTAATGCTCTCTGAGTCCTTATAACTGGTACTAAAGATGTGGGCAATCAGTGTTTAGTGTAATTTGGAAAAGGAAAGATGTTAGTGACAAAGTGACTAAGTATATTTTGTTATACTTAAGAAAAACGGGACTTATACACGTAAGACGTTGCGGTATTTACAAAAATACTTTTTATTTACGTGATTAAGTCCCGTTTTTCTTATAATAATGTGTGAAATCGCGAAAGTTTGATTATATTTTTTCCATATCATCTTTAAGGTGCGACCACACCGCCACTTAAAAAACGGTGACGTTACGGAATCGCAACAAAATGTATGAAGAAACGGTGAGAAAACGTGACGCCTACGACACGTCACTGCGTATACGCAGCAGTGTGGTCGCACCCTAAGCCGGGTATTCGTAACCAAAAACGTACGTTCCAGTAACCAAAAACTAGCGTGCGACAGGCTAGCGAGCCACTTTCACGCTAGGGTTTTTTGTTATTGTAACGATTACAGCTTGCTATGAGTACCTGGCTTTACAGTGATGAAATATTTGGTGACGTTATCTTATAAAAGGTAACTTTTTATTGTCATTTGCGACCTTTTATTAGTTTTATCAAACAAAAGAGCGTCATTAAATGTGAAGTGCGATGATAAGATGATACCTTTTTTAAATGTGTACAGTCAAAGGCATAAATAACCTTTATGCCACAATAAGGTCGGTGACACATACATTTGCCATGATGGCTGTATCGATGTTTATGCCCTCGACTGTACATAGTAGGTACTTATTTATATGCATACATGTAGGCATACATAGAGAGGCTTTTAGACAAGTTTTTTTATAAAAAAAATTGTACTTTAAATTCTAGGTTTTTGTTGACAGTATTTATATTATCATCCATCCTTCATAATTATGTAAGTACCTACCAAATTTCAAGGTAATCTGATCACTGAAAGTGTCACTTTAAATATTTTAAGACAAAACAAACATTGCAAGATTATCAAAAACGTTTAAAAAAAGAACAATTAGGTTTGTATCTGTAATTTTTAAAAACGTAGTCAATGTGAACAACAAGTACCTATATTTATTTATTTCTGTAGAACGATCCAGCAATAAATACAATGCATACTGCCTTCCGTGCAAATATTATTTGTGATAACTTTATTTGTATAAACTTGTACTTGGGTTATAATGAATTAAATGGAACACGTTTATTTATTGCTATAACAGAATTCGCTACGTAAATAGAGTTAACACAAAGGTACGTACTAATCGGTTTGCGATCACAAAATAAATTTAAAATATTTACGATGTTCCAGTAGGTACTTACCTCTACCGTGCTCTCTAAAAATAGTAATATTATTATTTTTTTTAAATTTAACATGTAAAACAGACACAACGATTTTTATACTCCTTTGTTTGGTATTAGGTCGTAATCCAAATTTTAAATTTTTCATGAATTCGAAACCCAGAGCAGAGGGTGTAAACAGTGGCGTTTCCAGTATTGAACGTTGTTTTTAGGTTGAAAGCGGTTTTTTCCCTCTGTATTTGAGAGCTACTTAATTAAGGGATAAAGAGACGTGATTTATGTTTTTTTTATAATTATGTTTAAAATATATACATGGCTTTGTGTTATTTCTAATGATTATTTTCTTTTCTTACTGTTAACTAACTTTACTGCCAGGTCCAGTCCGACGCTGCCCGCGACCTCTTACGGTACTTTCGAGTAAGTGCTTCACGATCTGCTGGATTGTATTTATGTTCTTCTGTCGGGTTTTTGTTGGTGGTGGTTTTGGTTCAGGCATTTTTTGACGGATTGTTATGGGAAATAGTTAGGTAGGTACTATGCCAAAGGGGTTCTTTAAGATATTACTAGATGAAAACCCGGCTTCGCTCGGGTGAAATTTGAATCATAATACACTTGTAGGTACAAAATGTAGGTAGAATGTGTAGCCATTATTTCGAATCACTGTTTATTATTTTAATACAAAAATAGGTAGATGTGATAGCATTCACAATAACTGAAATTATCTGCAAGAATATATCCGTGCATGGCGTGAACAACTTGATGAGTCCAAAATGGCAATTTTACAGGGCGGCCATTTTAAAGTTTGAAAATCCGTTTTTATTTTGAATTGGGAATGCATGATTATTTTAAAAGTGTGTTTGGTGATTTTTCTATTGATACGAATAACCATCCTTAGCTACGGAAAAAGTTTCAGATTTGACGACCGGATAGTCTAGTGGTTAGTGACCCTGACTATGAAGCTAGAGGTCCCGGGTTCGAATCCCGGTAGGGGCAGACATTTGTATGATGAATACGAATGTTTGTGCCCGAGTCATGGATGTTGTATGTATTTAAGCATGTATTTATCTAAATTATATAAGTATTCTTATCCGTTGCTTGGTAGCCATAGCACAAAGCTTTGCTTAGTTGGGGACTGGGTCAGTTGGTGTAATTTGTCCCATGATATTTATTTGTTTATTATTATTTATTTTTCCGTCGAACCATATATTTTATAAAAATAAAAACATTTTACTCAGTCACTCGGCGGCCTCTATACGGCTGATAAGCACTACGCCAATGACATATCAATTTAAAAAAAAATTGCTGCTTGAATCTGTGGTAAACGATGACATTTGTAGCTAAAAGAAGCAACGGCTAAGTGGCGCCGCCTGTAGATTGTTTGTGTTACTACCATACATGGGGAATTGACATTGTTATTTTTTTTTAGTATGCTCCAATTCGAAAACCATTTGGAGGAAAACCATCAAATAACCGATTTATCTTGTCCGATTTCAAAAATACTTTACGATTGCAGATATTTTTGTAAAAGTACACACAGCAAAGCTATTCGGTACTACGTAGTAAGTTTAAGAATTGGCCATTAAATGTTTGCCACAAAAATGAAAAAAAAAAGTTTAGCTACGGTATCTGTTACGCTATCACTGTCACATCTACATCATAACATTACATTCTGACTTAACCTACAAACATTAGAAATAAAAGCAAATTCAAAGTATAAATCTGTAACTAACAATGGATATTTATAAAAAAATGTTTTCTGCCGGGATGCAACAATGACTCGAACTATAGCCCCAACAAAATCATTGTGAAAATCAGAGAAGGTTTGCAGAAGAAATGGTGTACGCAAGCTAATGTGAAATATTTCAAAGTTTACACGATGCATTGTTGCGAAGACCATTTTAATGTAAGTAGAAGTCAGGAAAGATGTGCAGGGGTGAAACGAAAATGCAAAAACAGCACGGAAAACAATAACATCACCAACGAACGGAAATAATTTCGAACACGCGAACATTGTTGACATTAAACGTGAGTTTGCCGTTAAATTCACACACATCTACAGATATATGACGTTGACATATAGACAAAACCTTTTTTTTATATTTCTGTACGAAGGCGATTGGAATCCTGCCAAAATTAACAAATTATCAAACAGCGAAAAATGTTTATATTTATCTAACTAATATTATAAATGTGAAAGTATGGATGGATGGATGGATGGATGGATGGATGGATGTTTGTTTGTTTGTTACTCAATCACGCCAGAACGGCCCAACGGATCTGGATGAAATTCGGCACATAGATAGAGAAAAGTCTGGAATAGCACATAGGCTACTTTTTATCCCGGAAAATTGCGTAGTCCCCGCGGGATAGCGATAAACGAATTCTTTGCAGACGAAGTCGCTGGCAACAGCTAGTTATTAATAAACAAAGATACGTAGAAGCATAATATTCAAGTTAGTTTCTTAAAAAAGTCCATTCTATCAAATAAAGGTGTTAAAAGCACAGCTTAAAAAAAATGAACAATGCCAATTTCAATAAAAATTACCATAGTGGTTTAGTAACACGAACAATCTACAGACGGCGCCACTTAGCCGTTGCTTCTTTTAGCTAGAAATGTGATGACATTTCTACTACAGATTCAAGCAGTTTTTTTTTTAATTTGATATACATTGGCGTACTGCTTAACTGCCGTATAAGGGCCGAGTAGTGATGTAATGAATATTCGCATTCGCATTCGCATTCGCGAATATTCTCATATTTCTGGAATATTCGCATTCCCATTCCCAAAATTACTGCGAATGTTATGCGAATATAAAAAAAAATTGAGGGTATCTAGTAGTTGTTTAATTATATAATTTTCGCCGCCCGGTAAGGGAGATAGCCCCATTGGCTTGGCGCTAAATTAAATAGCCCATCTGGCAACATAGAGTGGAATGACATTTCAATCAGATGCGTTCGTTCGTCTCAACTCGGCTATTCTAGGAACAAAAAACAAACGGAACGTACTTCGTTTGTACGGGACTGCCACCAAAGTCACCAAGCCATAGACAAATGGTGCCAAATTTTAACAAAAACTGAATATCCGCATTCGCATTTGCATTCGCTAATGTCGAAAATATGACATTCATTACATCACTACCGCCGAGTGACTGAATAAAATGTTTTTATTTTTATAAAATATACGGCTCGACGGAAAAAATCGGAAACTTTTTTCCGTAGCTGAGGATGGTTATTCCTATCAAAAGAAAAATCACCAAGCACTTTTAAAATAATCATCCATTCCCAATTATTCTATTTTTTCTATGGTTATGTTGGCCAATCTCAGGTTTAAGAAAAATCGCACGGCGTATGTGCGCTAGCATGAAACGGAACGTTTGTCGTCCTCCGGTGTCAGTTTCGCGCTAGTCTGTGGTGGTGTCTAATATGGCGACTGCGATTTGTCCATCAGCACCGTTAGAATTTTACAAAATACTCGACAATCCGAATTTTGCGGATACATGTTGTCGACTCGAAATCTTTATTTTTTCACGTCCTATCATTCAGGCAACGTTTCGATCGAGTCTACCGTAACCGGTCACGAAATTATTAATATAGATATCAAACGGTGGTTAAGAGTGTTTTGCATGGATTTTGATGAAATTTATGGCCAGGATGCTTCTAAATATAGTGTTTTTTTATCGAGGCCTCTCTTATATCTTACAATAACTAAGTATTTATAAACTCTTCAAATATTTTTTTACGGTTTTTAATGCTTAAATTGTACTGGGATGGCATGCTGTTGAAGTAAACGTCAGGTAAGGGTAAAACTAGACCTAATTCAGTCCTAAACCGGATTGAACCGGGTCAGATCGATCGTAATAGGTCGATTACGTCAATTGGGAATAACGACAGGTTCGGAATTTCGACATAATGTCCTTCGGTCATTCGTCATTGATAAATCAACCCACGAAAATTAGCGTATAGTTGGTAATATCCGCTCTACGTTACCTGTGATGTCTGGCATATTTTTGGATATATGTTTTGCACAAAAAATATCCAATTTATCAATTTGCCTTATGTTTATTTACATTAAGTTCGGATAATTTCAGGTTTCGTATATTAATCTTATGCGCATTTAATTAAACAATTTATTTTAATTTGGTTTGAAAGTGTGCTAAGTGTAGTACGTACCTACTATGTTGATCAAATATAATATAGTGCGGTTTATGCTTGTAGATTATATTTTAAGGGAATATTCTTCATTTTTCGACATTGACACGAAAACTGTGCCATGGTCGGAATTGAATTAAGCAAATAAGCAAGCTGATAAGTGGCAAGCATTGTTTTATGTGCAACTTGTTTACTTTATAATAAAGTTAAATTTATGGTAATATTTTTTGGCTCTCTTTGGCTTAGGTACAGTTTTAGTTTAAGTACTTAAAAGGTATTACTGAATGTTTTTTTTTTTACCTCTCAGTGTTTTTCGTCACCAGAACTTATTAAATCAAACGTTTGGAGTTGTAATTTGACACGGTTTTCCGCTTAAAATATGGCAAGATAGTTGTTACCTACGTAAAAAATTATCGACCTATCATAACTTTTCATAGCAAATAATTATGAATTATTATGTAACATCCAATTGATCTGTTCTTCACTTTCCAGATCAAAGTATTATGAAAATGTGAAATTTGAATCTGAATCTGCGATATTTTTTATGCAAAATCAATGGATGCGACAAGGCAAGGGCAAACATAGTCATTTAGTATTCTATGTCTTGACAGCCTAGAACCTAAGAGAGGTTATTTAAGTTTCCTCTCTGATGTACAAATAATTATTCGAATCGCGTGTTGAGGCGACAGAAAGTAAAATCGATTTTGCTATACAATCAGACGGCCACGTGTTTTAATTTAGGACCCATTATAAAAAAACCTTTGAATTGTCACAAAATGAGACTTATTTAGGTTTATGTGGGCCATAAATTAAAGAACGACGATCTGATTTAAAACTAGCTGTAACCCGAGCCTTCGCAACTTCCTGACTTTTTCTTTTACTTGCAAAATACTTTCCCACCCAAACATCGTCCTAATAATAACGAATACCTACAGTTTAAAAATTATTTTATTACCTACCTATCTAATTTGGTGCAACCGTTCAAAAGTTATGCGCGTACATATTTCGGAGATTAATTTTTATTTAAATAGAAAACAGATAAATAGATAATATGAATACCAAAACTTTAAGTGCTTAAATGCTGATTGATTTCATGATTTCATACCGAAGATGCGATTGAAGATAAGATTTCTGTTTTTGTAGTATACTTATTCAAATTTATACTTACATATATAAGACATTCTTAAAGAATCATTGACATACCAATTTTTTTGAATTCTGTGTCCTTATAAAATATTAATTAATTTTAATGACAACATTACTCTTGCTAACGCCGTGGGAAAAACAATTATTTATAACATGTATATAAGAAATCCTGAACATGAATACCGTACTAAATATTTAGTAATAAATAATTTTTAAAAAACACTACAAACTACATTCTACATTAGTTTGTATAATACCAAACAATAGTGCTATTGAGAACTATTATCGCACCGATTAGTGCTAAGCTAACATTACTCAGTGGCTCATTATAGTCTATGTCTATTCAGAGGTGTCGGATTGGATCTATAACGACCCGCCCATTTTACATTTCACTGTGGAATTTTACAGTCACTGGCTTTTGTTACTATTTGTTTGAGTGTGTTTATGATTTCGTTTGTAAGTTGTTCATCGCCGCAAATAATATCTATTTAAACATTGTCAAATTTACATTGTGGGTTATTAGGTTAATTATAATGTTGACATTCAGTTTACATTTGACATTGAACAACTGCACAAGTTTGGTTGAGGAATGGTGGAAAGAATTCTAGAAAATAAAAAATCTCAAGTAACATTAGTGATAAGAGAAAAGAGATATATCGAGCAAAGTAAAGTATATAGCGGTCGCATGTTCGTCTTAGGTTTCATGCGTCAAACTAGTTTATGCTACCAGCAAGAAGTAATCCCAAATATTGAACCAAAATTTTCACTGGTATAGCTTATTTTAGTCATCTAATCAGTTATTAAGTAAAAGAAAAATTTTGACAAGTCTTTGCCCGCGCTAGGTATTTACCTACATGTCATAGAGTTGTGCAATCGCTAATTCATTTATTGTATTTGTTTCCTAGCCATTTGAAGGCATAATCACCATCTACTTACCATATTCGTCAACCTCTAAATGAATGCAGACAGTATCATATACGTCGGTTTATGTCACATTATTTAGAGCTCATAAGCCTACTTACTCCCAAAATTTGCTCAAGCATTAACTAAAAGTGTGTACACACCTTATTTTTAATATGATAAGGCGTGTTGACAACACGTTACCCACTTAATCATTTAAGCAAATTCATTTATTATAATAGTGCCGAAATACGTCAATGGATGATAACCTCTCTGCGGGTGGCCTGACCGCACCTTTGGGATTAGTTAGGCGTGTTTTATTTTATTAACCATAAACTTTACTGCAAATTAAGGATGGTAATCGAGTTAATATTTGTCATACAGAACATTCGCGCGTTTGTTACGATACGACCATGCTCCAAAAGTATCACTCATAATACTGGTGTTTTTAGACCACACTTGTCTTATTTACTCTCTCAACTTAGTTAGTTGGTGGTTAGTAGAGTGGTGATCCTTTATTATTACTCAAACAGCTGAGAAATGGAATTCCCTGCATGCGTCTAAGGCGTCTATGTTCCCTGAACGCTGCAATCTGGCAGTCTTCAAAACAAGGGCGTTTACTAGGCAAGCAGGTTCCACTTCCACCCTAAATCATATCTATGCTTACCACCAGGCGTGATATGGTATTTCAAATAAAAAAAACACCTTTATTTCTTTTTTTCATGTACCAGAATCTTCCGTTTCCAGTTATCGATCGTCTCGGCTTTCTGCAGAATCTAAAGATTTTGCGGTTTACGTAGAAAGATGAAGGGCTGTAGAAATTTAACACGGGGATATAGAATAGTGTTGGCTAGATAAGAGTGCAAACCACATCTACCTTTGCTATCATTTTCATTTGACATTAATCCAATAGAGTAGGAAGGATTTGATAAAACCGTAACAAGAGTTTTAATAGAACCGACTATTTTATGTAGAAAACAAGGCTACATACTTGAACGAATAAGTTTAGTATGCTATAGGAAGGACATAATAACACAGACAATTAATTGTCACCGGATAAAGATAAACCTAACACTTATCGAGGGCATCTTACATTACAGACGTTTATTTGTTTACATTAATAAGATCATGTTTATCAGCTATCATGGAAAAGAGGTTTTTGTTCTACGAGTAAATTCCGCTTTCAAATTGTTTAAGCCTCTTAGACTTTATGTTCGTAAACAGTTTACAAAATTATACTATCACAGTAGGCTAAAGCATAAATTATTCATAGAATTGAATCCACCTTTTCAATAACTTCGTCGTTTTACTCGTACTTCATAGTTATCCTAACTTTGTACGGGCATGTAGAACCCAAGCAAATAATTGTCTCTGACAACTGTCTTTTTTGGAGGCAAAGCCTAAAACGCTGGCTTTTCGCTTCTCTTCGAGCTAATGGGAGGGCTATTGTAGGGTCTACAGACTGGTTGGAAACTTCTTATGATTAAATGAGTTTGGATATGTTCATACGCTCAGTTGTGTCTGCCTCAGGAGTATTTGCATGTAGAGGTTTCTTGAAATTACTGCTAGTGTCTCTGGCATTAACCTTCGAACTTCTTCTTATTTCAGAAACGATACGAAACCCTTCGTTTACAATGGAACAACCACTCCAGTTATCACTAAGACGCCCTTACCACCGAAACCTCAAAACAGCAAGGCTGGACGAGGCAAGGCCTTCAGGCAGATCTTGGCATCATTCATAGCTAATTTAGGCACTATTAACACTGGAATGGCCTTCGGTTTCTCAGCGACAGTGCTGCCACAGCTCCAAAGTAATGAGTCTAGCATATACATCACGGAGTCTCAGGCTAGTTGGATTGGTAAGTTCTAAATTTTTCTAGAAAGTTATAGTATCTAAATAACCCTCCTTTGACTTTGCCGTAGTCGGGTAATGAACAACAACTGGCACATGTGCTATCTTAGCCATCTAAGCTGGCAACGCATCTGCCATCCTCTAGTGTTGCGGGTGTGGATTGATAGTGCTCACTTACCATCAAATCTAGTTGTTGTCTTCCTTGTTATAAAAAAATTGTGATACTATCCCCTAACTTTTTTACTTTATGTTAACCTGTACTCTTTTCCAGCCAGTCTTTCGTCCGTTGGTACTCCTGTGGGTTGCCTGCTCAGCGGGTATCTCATGGACGCCATTGGACGCCGGCTCACCCTCATGGTGACAGAAGGACCACTAATTCTAGGCTGGCTTCTCATCTCTATGGCTACCAACGTCAACATGATCTATGTTGGTAAGTTGTGCATCTGATCAGAAATCAAAAATCAGAAATTGAATTTAGGAGATGATTTTATTTAGACTTAACAGAAAGTCGTTTTCTGGACGGGTACAACTTAGGGATCTTCAAACAACGAGTTTACCCTTTTCTTAAAGGGCCGGTAACGCACTCGTAACCTTATGAGTGTTCATGGTGGTAATTGCTTTTTATCAGGCGACCTACAAGCTTGTTTTCTACTACCTAAAAAAACCATGCGTGCAAGACAGCTAAGTTTTTCACATTCTTCATATTGTTTACTGTATCTACAGGCAGGCTGCTAGTGGGTCTCGGATCTGGTATGGTGGGTGCTCCAGCCAGGGTGTACACATGCGAAGTATCGCAGCCACATCTCCGCGGTATGCTCGGCGCGCTAGCTTCTGTGGGAGTGTCCACTGGTGTTCTCATACAGGTTTGTTTGTTACACTCTATATGTACAGAACGGAACCCTACTCTGGGCAACTGTAGAACCTTTACACAATCAACGTCAGATTACTTTGAGACTGACAGACACAAATAACAAACCGATCATTTATAGCGA
Source organism: Pandemis heparana (assembly GCA_963854515.1). Taxonomy (NCBI): domain Eukaryota; kingdom Metazoa; phylum Arthropoda; class Insecta; order Lepidoptera; family Tortricidae; genus Pandemis; species Pandemis heparana. The sequence goes on along the minus strand of OY978010.1, from coordinate 13,738,150 downwards.
TAAGGTGGCCCAGGGTTCCATTTGGTTGATCGTAGAAGCATACACCCTAACTGGGCTGCATTCTTAAAGCATATAAAGCATGTTGCAGCTAAGTAGACAGCGTCCATTTAAGTGACATTGATAGATGGAGGTAATAGGGGCATATAAGCAGTGGTGTGCAAGCCGACCAGGAAAGGCAGCGGTTGGCAGCGGGAGTGCATGCATTGCCTACCCTGACGACCAACCACTGCACGCCCTAGCACATTTTCTCTGTTCTGAATCCTCTTTCAGAATCTTAGAAAATTGAGAACCTTAGAGAGTATGATTACACACTCTCTGTAACTTCCCTTATCAGAATGACGTAACACGCTTTTCCCCCAGCAAGTATAATTTAACAAACACCGCTTTGACAATACTATGCACTTATTTGTATCCACTGTTTATCGGGAACACACTAATAACCAATCCACACAAACAGGACCGATCGTGATCTCGAACAAAAACGTCACAGAGGTGCTAATTATCCAACAAATGTTGCCTGTTTTCTTAATTACGTAGCAGTTACCGCACAATGCACACGCCCACAAAACTGCTTTGTCGTATATGCTAACGAGTTAAGACAAAAGATGAATAATATAGATCACCTGGTAATGCTACGGATATTAACGGCGATAGTTTTGCGACGATCGGTTTTGCGTCGAAGCAATTTACACCTTCTTAATTACTCATAGGTTTGTTTTTGAGGTTTTGTTTTTGTCTGCGCAGGCTTTGGCCTCTAGAAGCGAAACGATTTGGTGACGAATACAGTGAGGCTATTTCTTTGTTAGACGTAATAATAAAATTGAACGTGTAGGATTTGCGAGATTACGTAGTTTTATTTGGATTTATATTTAGTTCCTAATGTGATACCAATGGTCTGCTCTGCTAACCAGCAGTTAACAACCTTCCGTTGACTTAGCTAATGTCAAGTAGAGGCCTTGTTTATTCTCTTATGACATGTTTGGCCCACCCACGTTACATAACTTGATAGTCATCCAATTTCAACCCATCCATCATATTGTCATTTTGTTCTAAGGAAAATTCTGTTCGCTATGTTCAAAATATTTTTCTCATGCCTCAAGGTTGCGATTGCTTCCACGTAAGCATTATTATTTTTTTCAAATTCCTCCATCACTGACCCATGTGAGATCAAAGAGAAATCAAGCATTAAGATAGAACAGTAAGAAAAGACGGATGCTTAGTCTGATTCCCGCGCCACACAGCTCTCGCGCTCTCAATGTCTAGCGTTAACGCTTTTAGATGTCTTTCCTAAGGATACTGGTTACATATTTACTTGAACTTAACTTGGGGCGTAGAATTCCATATTTAGAAGGTTAATGTTAAGGGTTATCTCACGATATCTCATTCACCGCGAACTTGCTAATTTCCGTATATCCGTAGACACGCTTACGCGATAATCACGTGAATCTGTTTACATTTATCTCTTTCCTACACATACTTAAGCACGGGTCCGTGCGTCGCAAAATTGTTTACTTTTAGGAAAAATAATTAGATGGCTGATCAATCATCTGCTTTTAGAAAAAATGCGTAATTACGCTATCGCTAATTCTCAAACATTTGCCCTTGTTAATAATATTAAAAATATCCAAGTTTCAGATATTTGTTTTCATAACTAATCCAGCCTAATTAATAAAAAATGTATCAAAATTAAGCACGACTCGCACATAAAAAACAATTGTTATAACATAACGTAAGTCCTTTCTGTCATATCGATGTTCATAGATTTCTTTCGATAGTATTAGCAGTTCTAAAATAAGCATTATAATCATCACCATCATCATCTTCATCCTCTCCAGACTATGCAGCCTCATGGGTACAGGCCTCCTCTCATAACGATATGGCTATAGTTCCCACGCGGGCCGAGTGCGTATTGGGAACTTTGAAGAACTAGAATAAGCAGCTAGCTCAAATTCAAAGGCAACCGACACCGCGTGACTGTGACACAACTGTGTGTCATTCTTTGTCTTAAATTATATTTAGCATTCACGTAAACGGCTAAAATTGTCATACATAGTATTGTGTAATTATTGCTGCGTTTTAAATAGTCGTCTTTTTTCCGTATACGCATATATGCGAGTAGGTACGGATCAGATACATCTAATCTAACTAATATTATAAATGCGAAAGTATGGATGGATGGATGGATGGATGGATGGATGGATGGATGTTTGTTTGTTACTCAATCACGCCAGAACGGCTCAACGGATCTGGATGAAATTTGGCACATAGATAGAGAAAAGTCTGGAATAGCGCATAGGCTACTTTTTATCCCGGAAAATTGCTTAGTTCCCGCAGGATAGAAATAAACGAATTCTTTGCAGACGAAGTCGCTGGCAACAGCTAGTATTATAATAAGTCTAATAAGTTACCTGTAATAGATTTCTAGTCAATTTTGGGGCCTGGAGAAATGCAAAATATAACTTGATCTGTTCTCACGTAGTAATTATACACAGTCATGTATCTGGTCCACTGGTCTTTGTACAACCAACAAGAAAAGACTTCCGAATTCGTTTAATACTTACGATAGAACGGGTCAGGATATGATTGCAAGCCAAGCGCAGCTACAAGGTTTTTGGTCACTACGAATATAAAGAAGGTTTTACCTTTGCGTGGTGGGTTTGCTTGAAATTTGGTAGCTACACAAACAGACACAAAAAATATCTACACACAGATTACGCAGAGATTTTGGTACACAGTTTCCATGACGATCAACCAGGCACTTACCGTCAACAAACAAAATACACCGTGTTCATAACTCTAGGTTGACTATACTCTGGCTTAGTTAGTCGTAAATACTTACTGAACCTTAAGTAATCTTATTTTATTATTGTATTAGCTTCTGCCCGCGACTTTGTTTTCGTAGAATTAATACATAGAAACCTTCCTCTTGAATCACTATCTATTAAAAAAACCGCATCAAAATCTGTTGCGTTGTTTTAAAGATCTAAGCATATATAGGGGCAGATAGACAGCGGAAAACGACTTTGTTTAATCCTATGTAGTGATTTACTTAATTTAATAGAGTAGGTAAGTTCATTGAAAAAGTCAACGTCATTTTTACATCTGTCACGTAGCTGTCACGCGATGCGACTCTGATAGCGATAATTGAAAGTTTACAATAAAATTAGATATGTCCCATGTGCAAACAAACAAGCAAATATCGGCTGTTTGTCGCCAAACTGAGCACACAGGATACTCGTGATAACACCATTAGGTACTATGTTTGTGCTCATTATAAATATATTTTATTTCGTATGACATCGAACGACACGATAGTGAAGTGAGGAATCGAGAATGTGTGAGCGCGATCACTTTTGATGTTTGTAGTTACCATGGTTTACAAAATTGATTGTACATTGACGATTGTTTTATTTTTATAGAGCCGCTTTTTAGCTGAACTTTTATTTATATTTTTATACATATTAGATTTTATTTATTCTGAGAGGTCTGTGTCCATGCCCAGCCGTGAAACTATTGGCTGGAGATGATGACGATGATATTGATAACTCAAAGTAACTTAATATAAGTAACCAACCTATGTCGTGATATTACAGTTTTCTTAAGAACTTATTTCGGAAGTTTCTCCATTAACAATCAGTGAATTAGATCAGGGAAGTGATTTGAGAAAATACTGTTCAAAAGTTATAATACACGCTATGATACTACTACGCAAACGAAATTACCACCGCATATTAAACCCGCACGAGAAATTTGAGACTAGTAAAAAAACAATTTAGAGCTGTAATTTTCCATTACAATTGCAAATGCTACAAGATTTATTACTACTTTGCCAGCTTTATTTTACCATCCTTCTTGCCCATAACCGGCGCAATATTGTATTAAAACAGAACACATCTCATTTACCATCGTATGGCCTCTTATAATGGAATGCGCTCCCACACTATTCAGTGCCTTTTTAATCAAAAGGTCAAGGTCGTGAACTAGCCTACCACTATCTTTATTAATTTGTGTCCCTAGTGTGTTGGCACTCTTGGTGTTTTTGTATTTTCCAATTTACTGCATTGTTAATAGGTGGGAAATAACGAGCCTACTCTTGTGCCTGTATATCAACCTGCTGAAAATTAGTGAGGGCACAATTTAAAGAATCATGTTTATTCTAAACCTATTTATAAAACGAAACAATATCAAATACACAATTTTGTCTACACTGTTCTTATTTCCATTAAATTCAAGGGGAACTTTCAGGTTAAATAAAGTAAATTTCTTGTACACTAAACTGGTATCCATGAGTTTTAATCAGAAATACACGAAACACCAGTACAATATTCCCTAATATGTGACCTGATACCTCTATAACTTTCATCAACAAAAAAGTCGAAGAAGTGAATGTGTTTACCGATATAAAAAGCATATTCGTACAGCCAACCGTTAAAACATCCTCCTTTACGTTATTGACAAGATGTAAATATTTTACAGTTGTTTGTTCCTGCAGGTACAGATATTGCGTCCTTGACTGCACTTGACCGATTGTTAGTCGTTGCCCGCTTTTGTAACTTACGCCTTATCATTTCCAGTACGTCGTAGGCAGTGTCACGTCATGGAACATACTCGCAGGCGTCAGCGCGATCATCCCCATAGTATCTCTTCTGGGAATGATAATTCTACCTGAGACACCGAACTATCTCTTCGGCCAGGACAAGATGGACCAAGCTGAGAGCTCATTAGTAAAGCTGAGGGGCTCCACCTGCAACATAGATGAGGAAATACAGAGGATGATATCTTTCAAAGAGAAAAATCATGTTGAACCGTATGTATTTGATTTTTGAATACGAATTTCGATACCTCCGGGGTTGCGGGTGTCTATGGGCAGTGGTGATCACTTACCATCAGGTGACCCACTTGTTCGTTTGCCTTCCTATTCATAAAAAAAAAAGAATTCTAGTACCTACCTAGCAATAAAGTGCGATTATTTTCTAAAAGGTTTCTAACTGCTACATACAGTGGCAATCGGATAATTGTATGGCCGCTTTCTTCTATTATTCGATCACTAGCAAGCTGTGCAACTGAACGCAACCTGGGCCCTATTTTATAAAGCTACAACTTACAATTTACAAGTGGAAGTCTCTATCTAACACCTAGGGTCAGAAAGAGACTTCCGCTTGTAAATTGTAACTTTATAAAAAAGGGCCCTGACAAGAGTCGAAACACAAAGTTTGACGAGAAACATTAAGACAATACAAACAAATTATTCTTATTCTTATTCTTATTCTTAATAGTAGGTTTACAAGTTGCAACGAAACATATTCTAAGGAATATAGTCGGCAATTTGAAACACATAAAGAACCTAATAGTTTACATATTCCATTATGACAAAGATTTGTGTTGTTACATTATCAACTATTATACTCATAAACTTAAATACGCAGTGTTTTTCCCCTCTATGTGAACTGCGTCGTTTTTTTTTATATTTAGTTTCGGAGGTCCTCATACAATGTAATCAATGTTACAATACTCTTTAGTTAAGCAGATGGTGAACCAGAAAGATCTCCGGAGCTACTCTGAAATTCCATTTTCGAAGTTCATATCAATACGGAGGAACTCCTCACTCTCAAATAAATGACCATAAGTGTGAGCGTAACGGCATGAAATGAACTTCGAAAATCAAATTTCGGAGTAAGTATAAGACTTTACTAGCACATGGTCGAGAAACTATGAACTTGTGTAGATGTTTTCGAGTTCTTCGGCAATGATATTATGTTTGCCGCTGAAAAATTATTTATCGAGCAGCTGAGCAAATAGATTATGTTTGTATAGCGAATTGGTTTGTAGTTTCGCTTGGCAATTTGATATACATGTTGTAGCTCTGGTTTGTATTTGAAATGTTCAAACAGCCATATGTTTTGACTTAAACTAGGTTCATTTACAATCAATATGCTTTAATTAAATTGGTTACGTTTGTTTTCATATACGCACAAAGTTCAAGTTCAAGCCGTAAAGTGAATAAATACAACACACATACATATTGATGAAGTAATTTACACTTAAACTTACGCGGTACAGATTATGTCGTAAATGATTGTATACAGGTTGTAACAAATACCCTAAGCGATAATTCACAACTAGAAGCTTAAAAAGTACCTATAATATCCTGTCTTATGTGCTTCATGCTCAATGATAATTGTTTACAGGCTGACGAGTATAAAGGAGTATATAAAGGCGCTGCTGTCTCCCTCAGCACTGAAGCCTTTCGCTATCCTCGCGATCTACTTCTTCATCTACCAGTGGTGCGGCGTCAACACCATCACATTCTACGCCGTCGAAGTCTTTCAGGTACTTACTTTCTTTAGTGAGGGTGAGGGTAACCACGATAGTATAGAAGGGCACATATTCTACCTACACCACCTGGGCCCTATTTTATAATGCTACGAGTTTCAATATACAAGCGGAAGTCTCTTTCTGACTCTATGTGTTAGATAGAGACTTCCGCTTGTAAATTGTAACTTGTAGATTTATAAAATAGGGCCCTGTATGAGCCCGTGTAACTACTGCCTAAGCTCTCTCATTCTGAGAGTAGTTCTGTACCCGGTAATGAGACGTGTATTTGTTGGAGATGGTGATGACCATTTCAAGTTTTATATTACGCTTATCCATACTGAACCGTACTTATTTGTACAACTGATTACCTCTCTAGCTTTAGCATAAAACATCGCTGAGCCACTGTTCCCAACTTGACTCTTACTCTCGCTACTAACATCCCTTTAAGAATAATCAATCAGTCTCCGATATCGTTTTGTTGACCAGTTTTTTTTACATAAAAACATCACTAAGTGGCATTTTGTATCACGTTCCGCTTGACAGTTGTCGCGTTCGGCATTGACTGACGAATGTCAGACGGACCTCTCGATATTAATGCCATCTAGTATGTTGACTGTCAAAAACCCTCATTGTGGACACAAAACTATACAACTGACTCTTGCTCAACACAAGGGAAATTGCTTCTCTTTTAGATGGGAGACTAATTAATTGATCAAGTTGGGAACAGTGGCTCAAACCCTCATTTGATGTTGCCCATGTGATTACAGGCGTCAGGTGCCACGATTGACAAGTACTGGTTGACGATAGCAGTGGGCATAATTCGCCTTATATTTACCGTCGTCGGATGTATACTCTGTCGGCGATGTGGACGGCGGCCGCTTACTTTTGTTTCTGGTAAGGCTACGTTACACGGTTATTTTAATTACAATTAGTTAAAGCGTCCTAAAAAATACTGAAACTGAAAACTTGGGCTTTCCGAAATAAAAATTGGCGATTGTAGTCCAATGTTCAATTTAAGCGCAGGTTATGGCAATAAAAGTGTGTTTTGAGGTGGTTTTGAGCATCTTGTTCCATTTTGCCTTGTTCTTTAAAAGGGTTACAAAAACAACATTACAGTCCGTAATTAATAGCTTGTGTCAATAATTCAGCGTGGGAATGCTGCCTGTGTGATGTCCAAATTTAGATTGTAATTTTTAGTTTTAGTTCTTGTTAAGCCATTTTTAATATAGTTTTAGTTACTTATGCTAATTTTATACTTAGTCTGTTTTTTTTCTGTAACTTTTTAAGCCTGCGCTTAAGAGCGTCCTCAGTAAGAGCATTCTTACCAGATCACTGTAATGTAACGCTTGGGTCAACGTCCACACCTCTCGAATATTCAACGACGAATGATCATTACACGCAAATGCTCAGTGAAATCCTTTACTTAGTTCATTCTTATTACAGCTGTGGGTTGCGGCTCAACGATGGTGGTGCTCTCAGTATACATGTACTTCGTGGACCAATGGCATAAGGCTAACGTCCCGACGCAGCATTCCTGGATTCCTGTGGTCGCCATCTTTTTGTTCACTATCTCCTGTACCCTCGGGTTCCTCATCGTGCCCTGGGTTATGATAGGAGAGGTGTATCCTTCACAGGTGGGCATCATTTGTTAATTTAACATTCGTTTGTCTTTCTCGGACACTTGGAAACCTGCATAAGTTAGACACAGATAAAACATGCATGCGCTTTGCATCAGCGTCTATACGCGATTAAGTAGGTATTTACTTCGTTTCAGGGATTTTTTACCATACATTTACTCGCGTGTTTTAAAATTATCTTTACTTGGATAATGGTAAAATTGTCCCCAACGGAGAGAGCCATTTTATTTTAAACAAATAAAGACTTTCCTTTAGTTCTTACAAGCTAATGTTAGCTCACGTCCAGGGTTCTAATTGACTTGAAAATTGGTAGTTGAATAGAGCTCTTATTGACTTATGAGATAACTAGCTGTTGCCAGCGACTTCGTCTGCAAAGAAATCGTTTATCGCTATCCCGCGGGAACTACGCAATTTTCCGGGATAAAAAGTAGCCTATGTGCTATTCCAGAATTTTCTCTATGTATGTGCCAAATTTCATCCAGATCCGTTGGGCCGTTCTGGCGCGATTGAGTAACAAACAAACATCTATCCATCTATCCATCCATCCATACTTTCGCATTTATAATATTAGTTAGATTATATATTCTGTGCTTATGATGGAAGAAACTGAATCACGTAGTTCTGTGGAACCTTTTTTATTTCGTACTTCTGTCATCTGTGAAACCATTTTTATTTTGTATGGCAATTCGTTATGACATTTGCAGTGAAAAGGTTCCACAGTGGTACGCGATTCAGTTTCTTTCACTGTGGGTACCCGCTTCTAAGTTAACTTTTTGAATTCAAGGTGCGGGGCATTGTCGGCGGCATGACAACAATGGCAGCCCACCTCTCCGTGTTTTCAGTAGTCAAAACTTTCCCTTTCCTCAAAGACTCGCTCAATTACTACGGAGCCTTTGCCGTGTACGGTGCCATGTCTATTGGTGGTAAGTCTTTCACTGTCTACGTACCTGCCATGAGCTTTTTGTGAGCTCAAGAAAAAAATAAATCTTGAAGAAGTTAGTAGCTACACTAGAACTAATCCAGCAAAGCCAGATTTTCCTGCAAACAGATACCATGATTACTCAGCCAATTCGTTTGTTTATGTAGTTGTAGACGGCTTTCTAGCATGTTTGATTTCTGGCATCACGCTCTTGGTACCTTTCTACTACGATAATATATAATTCAAAACGCCCATCTTTTGTTTTCCAGGCATCGTCTTCTTCTACATATTCCTCCCGGAAACCAAGGGGCGTACTCTTCAGGAAATCGAGGATTACTTCTGCGGCAGGACCAAGACCTTAAAGAAAACCACTCAAACGGATGGAGCGTGATCTCTGGTCTGAACTCAAGGCCACAAAGTGCATTTTGCACGGTTGTAAACAAGACTATACCTATTTTGTTTTTGTTTTCAAATTAGTTGAACGATTAAACTCGGTAGTTCTTCTATAATAAAGGAAAAAATTCTAATATACTAATTAGGCACTGAACTCATTACCTAATCAAAACAATTGAACAAACTAATCAAACTTAACAAGAAACTATTAACACTATAGACCGACCGCTTAACTCATCCTCGCCCTACTGTTACATAATTTGTTTTAAATGTAGAAATTAATACATATTTCTGTGATGATTTCGTTTTACTTGAAAACGTATGTCAATGAAAGAAAAAGCGACGAAACGACGAGCTAGGATTTTTTACATAATTATAAACAATCCGATCCGCTTAGTTGCTATTGTGTGTTTGATTACTTTTTGTATATATTTGCTAAATGAAGAAGGCTATTTCGAGATATCTCTATGAGTACAATATACTATATTTTATGACAGTGGTAGCCCCGTCCAGTTGGCATTATAGTTACGGAATTGAATTACCTAATTATTTCAGAAAAAAATAAATACTGCAGCCTAATTTTACGTATTACATAACATCCTGATTATGACGAAATTTTATTTGGATATCAAAACATTAATTTAATATACACCACAACAATATACTAACAAGAAGTATCGATTGATTATATTTCATACGTATTTATTAAATAAGTCTCACTCAATGTGCCTTTGCAACAAATGCCTAGTTTAAATTAGTAAATTTATTCTTATTTATTAGATACCTATTTAGTTTACGGATGAAGAGATTCATATAAAACGAGTATTATAACGAATTAAGTTTTAAGTAGGCCACTGGTGGTTATATGAAGTTAAATATGTGCCATCAAAAATATACATATAGGTATAAGATCTTGTTACGTTTGTAGATAAATAATTTGTTTACTAAAGTAGGTATAACCATCAGTGTAAAAACTAGGATCTAGTTACAGGCCAGAACATAGTACACACCCCCTTGCCAAAAAACGGGCATGCATGGTTTTTGTATTTTATGTGCATAAAAGCTTACATTCTAATTTTTTTGCAAGGGGGTGTATTAGAAAACAAAATATAGCTGGAACTGCCCCGAAGTTCTACCAATACACTATGCTATGTAATCATGTAAATTATTATGTATATTTTGTATGTAATCTTCCTCGATATGGGCCAAATCCCAACGGGTGCTTGTAGATATATTTTTTATGGAGTTACGAATGTTTTACTGTAAATAAGAGCATCAAAAGTATTTTGTGATAATTGTACATTAGGTTTATAATTAGTTAAATAAATTGTTGTTATGATAAATAGATACAGTTACTATAGTTGTCTCATTTATGCTTCCTTGTATTATAAATCAAATTGGATTCAAATTGGGGACGTTTTGGAAAAAGGCCAGGTCAAGAGTACCCGAAACCGATGAGCATGTATGAAGAGATTGATGAATGTGGATGAAGCGAAAGAGGTATGTCAGGATCGTAGCAAGTGGAACAAAGTAGTCTCTGCCTACCCCTGTGGGATAGAGGCGTGACGATATGTATGTATGTATTGTATAATAAAAAACTTGAATTAATTACTAATTATACATTAGTAGCGCCGCTATCGACAGGTATCGGCAACAAACTGCAATGTTCTCGTTGTATTAGGCGCCTTGTATTAGGGTGCATTTCCACCAGAGATGTGCTACGGTACGTTACTATGAATGTGTTTGAAATCTACCAATCATATTAATTGGTTTACATTGCATATTACTGGTGGAAACGGCTTAAACTAGTAAGCTATGTTTTTAATGTGAAAAGATTCGTGGTGTGGATGCGTGTTCTGGATCTGGATGCGTGCTATGGAATGGATGCCTGAATGATATGGATGGATGCATGTATGAGTATCTTCCTCGCACAGCTACCTCGCGGCGGCGCATCTTCCTCAAACGACTACATAGCTTAGCATTATTTAGTGGACACGGTCAGATAGTTTCGTGGCGTAGCTTTCACACCCTCGCAGCATAGCTGTATACTGTGGTGTAGACTATAGCTATACCTATACTAGTACTGTTAGAAGTCCGTAGATCTTGAGAGTGGTGCCGGCAGTGGAACAGCGAAGGAGAATCAATGAATATTCTGGATGGACATTGCAAGACGTATATTTGTCAAAATAATGTTCACAATGTGGTTTTTTCATAAATAGAGTTAGAGCTAACACAATAACGTGCATGTCGTCCCGAGACAGCAGAAGAGAAGAAAAAAAACCAAAGACATATAGGAAGATGATAGAGCTTCAAGTGTTACCATTAACAAAATACAATTAAATCTTTCCATACACTCACATTGTGGAGCCATACATTATCCAACACTTCCCCTTATGGTTCACAATGTGTCAAAATAAAATAAAAAAAAACACAATTTATAAAAAGACTCTACATTTGCTCTACCATGCAAAAAATAAAGAGCGCTACATTTGCTCTACCTTTGCTCTACTATGCAAAATTAAAGAGCGCTACATTTGCTCTACTATATCAAAATAAAGAGCGCTACATTGTCACAACTATATAAAAATAAAGAGCTTTGTCTCTACCACATAAACAAAAAAAACTTTACTCAAAGCATAACAACTCTTAGTCCTGTGACATAAATAATACACAAAATTTTACATCTCCCCAATAATACTAAATGTGTGAAATATTAAAAATGAAGTTAAACTTAACTTACATATACACATTCCTTATTAGATCAGAAATATAAAACTTAAGTTACATTCATAGCTTGAACAAAACACTCATGCTTGACTCTACCTAAAGGTTTAGTTAACACATCCGCAAGCATTTGGTTAGTAGGCAAGTACTTTACATTTATTACATTTTTGTTGATAAGATCCTTAACATAGTGGTATCTTAAATCTATGTGTTTAGTGCGCTTATGACAGTATTCTTTAACTTGTAATAATTTTTGCGCACTTTGGTTATCATTAAACACTGTATACACCATTTCTTTACTATGTTTCGGTATAACTTCGGAAAGTAAACTTTGAATAAAAGATATATCTTTACACACGTCGCTGATCGCAAGATATTCTGCTTCCGTGCTAGATAATGCGACACACCTTTGTTTACGTGCCTCCCAGTTAACCGTATCGTTGCCTAACTTTATAACAAAGCCAGTATACGACTTCCTATCGGTGACATCATTGGCCCAGTCTGCGTCAGTAAATGCATTTAAGAACCAATTCTTACTCCTATGAAAACATAAAGAATAATGAATTGTGCCTGCCAAATAACGCAGAATACGTTTTGCGGCCAACCAATGCGTTCTGTTAAAACAATTATAGAACTGACTAAGTTGGCTACAGGCGTACGATATATCCGGCCGTGTACAGACTGACAGGTACATCAGGCAACCAAGAAGCTGACGATAATTATAAGTGTCATCCTGCAAACCAACATTATTTTCAGATTTCAGTAGTTTACAGTTTACTTCCATTGGTGTGGACACAGTCTTACATTTTTCCATATTAAAGCGAATAAGTAATTTACGTATGTATTGAGATTGATCAAGTCTTAAAATGCCTTTAACTCTATCTCTAGTAATATTCATACCTAGGCAACTTTTAAGAGTACCCAAATTCTTTACATTAAATTCACTTTCAAGGACTGAAACTAAATTAGTTTTATTATAGCTATTGGAACTGCTGAACAAATAGAAATCGTCTACATATAGAGCAATGATTACCAGATCATTACCAGTGCATTTTATATAAACACACGGTTCACATTTAGACTGAATAAATTCATGCTTGAGCAAAAGACCATTTATTTTGCAGTTCCACATTCTGCTCGCCTGTTTAAGGCCATAAATGCTTTTCTTTAACAAACACACCTTGTTAGGATGCTTATCATTAAAACCTATTGGTTGCTCCATATATATAACTTCATTTAGATCGCCATTAAGGAATGCAGTTGCGACATCTAAATGATCTATATTTAAATCTAATTGATTAGCAATGGAGAACAAAATTCGCATGGTGCAGTGACGTACTACTGGCGAGAAGGTTTCCTGATAATCTATGCCTTCCCGTTGTGTGAAACCTTTAGCAACTAGGCGTGCTTTGTAACGGTCAAAATTACCAGAAGCATCATATTTTGCTTTATAAACCCATTTACATTTAATTATGTTCTTGTCTATTGGCCTGTCGACTAGTTCCCACACATTATTCTCAACAAGAGAATTGTACTCACATCTCATAGCGTTCTGCCACTCCATGCTATACGAAGAGTTCATTGCCTCTTCATAAGTAAGTGGTTCATCAATAAGAGGATTCTCATTCAACAAAAAGCTAGTGTCATAATCTAAAAGACCTTTAGGCTGTACATTACGTGTAGAACGAACGGGCCGACCAGAGCGCGAAGCGACAGTCACAGGACTAGTCACGGCTGCTGCTGGAGATGTGGTCTCGCTTGGCGACTCTAAAGGCTCAGCGCCCGAGTCGTCTGCAGACAACACAGCTGGGCTGGACTCGTCTTCGCTCCCCGTACAGTACTCTCCATCTGAAATTGACAAACAACCACTATTATAATTACTATTAGATACATTTATATTATTCAATTCATTATCATTTACATTAATATCATTATTTGAATCTATATTATATGTATCACAGTTCTGTTTTGTATCACAGTCAAAATTATAAAAGTTTATCTCTTCGCTGTCAGTTTGTATGGTTTTTAAATTGGGATTATAGAATTTATTTTCAATAAATGCTGCATTGCGTGAAATAATAACTTTTGTAGGATGCAAGGGATCAGCTAGCCGATAACCCTTAGTAGTTTCACTATAACCTACAAAGATATATTCCTTCCCCTTAGCGTCTAGCTTATCCCTTTTATGGTCAGGAACTAAAGAAAAAACAGTGCAGCCAAATACCCTGAGGTGGCTAAGATCGAGTTTCAATCCAGACCAAACCATTTCAGGAATTTGTCCAGATAAAGCAGCAGTAGGAGATCTATTTTTTAAGTATAGTGCTGTCATTACAGCTTCTCCCCAAAAACGCTTATCTAGACCTGCATGTTGCAGCATGCAACGCACTTTTTCAAATAAAATTCTATTTAAACGTTCCGCTGTACCATTTTGGGATGCTGAATATGGAACGGTGGTCTGGTGAATAATGCCTTCACGTTGTAAATACTGTCTGAAATTTAAGCTAGTATATTCACCACCATTATCACTTCGCAAGCATTTAATAGGCAAATTAATCTGTTTTTCAACTAAGGCTTTAAACTGAATAAAATAATCCATTACCTGTGATTTATTTTTCATTAGATATCCAAAGCTTTTTCTCGTAAAGTCGTCTGTAAATGTGACGAGGTATCTCGCTCCACCCCAGCTAGCCACTGGCAATGGTCCACAGACATCGCTATGAATGAGCTCCAGCGGTTGTGTTGTTCGGCTTGAGCTTGCTTTTGGAAAAGATTCGGCCGTAAGCTTCCCCTTAAGACAAGCCTCACATTTGTTTTGAACTGCATCCTGAAACACAACACCACAAACATGCTTTCTTAGCCTATTCATACCTGCAATATTCAAGTGACCAAGCCTTTGATGCCATAAATCCACCTTGGATGAGGCACTGGCAGCAACAGCAGCACTCGGTGTATCCTGCCCATCTCGCAGAAGCAAAGAGTGCATCCTATTGAGAGAGTTACCCTCACATACATACCCATCTAATTTATAAATGCCATTAGAACATGTTGCTTTTATTAAGTAATTGCCAGAAATTTCACAATCCCTATCATAAATGTAACAACCATCATCTTTAAATTTCACAGTAAAACCATTCTCACATAATTTGGATACTGATAAAAGATTTGCAGATAAATTAGGGACAAACATAACATTGTTAAAAATTCTAACCTCTTTGTTTATGACAATGTGAAGATCTCCAGTACAAGTGCTAATCATTTGTTGATTGTTGGCTGCAGCAATAACTTGAACACTAGTGTCTTTAATATTTGACAATAAGTTTCTGTTGTTGCACATATGACTCGAAGACCCGCTGTCAACGAACACTTGAGTAGAACGATGAGCAAGGAAAGCAGTATTGGGCTCCTGATTATCCTTCTTCTTCTGTAGTTTGTCACGTCGTAATTTGAAGCATTTGGGTTTAATGTGACCATTCTTGCCGCAGTACTTGCAAATTATCTGTTTCTTAGTCACAAACGCAGTATTTGAAGAAGTTTCATTTGACCCATTTTTTCTTTGTTCTTCTTGTAGAAGTCTGCTTCTCACAAGTTCACTCTGAAGTGACGATGCCATACACAGTGTTTCCAGGTTAGATACTAATGAATCATATCCTTGTGGCAAGCCGCTAAGCAGAATTTCAGCTATTTCCTGATCTTCAATGATTTTTCCTATGTCTGCTAATTGATGTACAAGTGACATAACCTTTTCAATGTACTCAGACATGGAATTAAAATTGCTGTAATCGATTCTGTGAAGTTGCCGTAAAAGGAGAACACGCCTGTATAAACCGCGATCCTCAAAAACGTCTGACAGCTTTTTCCAAGCTTCACTAGCGGTTTTGGCTTCGCGCACGTACTGGTAAAGACACGGTTTTATTGTTAAACACAAGCGAGCCAGCGCACGTTGATCGCGCGCGACATCAGCGCCTGTGATTGTGTCCGATGTCGATCTTTCAACTAAATCCCACAAACCTTCTAGTTTCATAAACATTTTCAACGTAAATTTCCAGCTATGATAGTTGGAAGCTCCTTCCAATTTCTCCACAGCACCAGATCCGCTCAACAAAACAGCCGATGTTGGCGTGCTCGCGCCAGGCGATTGCTCCATGCCCGGAATCGAAATATTGGCACCGCCGGTAGTAGGCATCCTCGCTGAGCAATCTGCGCGTTAATTTCGCTTGTTCCGTAAATGCTGGCAATTGATGAACTAGGGTTACCTTGGCCTGGGCCGCAAAACCTGTTAGAAGTCCGTAGATCTTGAGAGTGGTGCCGGCAGTGGAACAGCGAAGGAGAATCAATGAATATTCTGGATGGACATTGCAAGACGTATATTTGTCAAAATAATGTTCACAATGTGGTTTTATCATAAATAGAGTTAGAGCTAACACAATAACGTGCATGTCGTCCCGAGACAGCAGAAGAGAAGAAAAAAAACCAAAGACATATAGGAAGATGATAGAGCTTCAAGTGTTACCATTAACAAAATACAATTAAATCTTTCCATACACTCACATTGTGGAGCCATACATTATCCAACAAGTACTGTAGTGGAAAAGCACTCATAGAGACTTTAACACGAACGTATTTGAGTTTGTAGGGACTCTAGCGCCACCTAGACATCGACTACATAAACTGCTAGGACCCACAAGTAGGTACTTCGTCACACTCGTTCTACATGGCACCGACGCAGTTTCTCAACGCGTACACATAAATACAACTTCCAACGCTCTTCTTAAGGACTTCGGTCCTCAGGGTTAACATATGCCTGAAGAGAGATCTCTCTATTTTAAAGCCTCTCCCCACAAGTCGTTTGCTGATTCCAGGCTACAACGTCATCACAAGCGAACCAAACTGAGCGCACGCCGTGTGTCGAAGCCTAACCATGTTGACTTGAGGTACCCAAAAAGGAATAACATTCTTATCAGTAGTCACCTATACTCACAACAGTGGAGTTGTTTGAAGTTATGAGGCTCTGCTCATGGTTTATTCTTACTTGGACTTGGGCGATAGTCAACGGGAGTATTTACGCTTCTTTGCAAGATGCTCGGACACGTAAGAAAATGATAACGTTATGTAAAAGTTTAAGTTTAGTCTATCTGTCTGCATAAATATGATATGTATTACTGTAGATCTCTCTCTCTCTCTCTCTCTCTAGAGTAACACACAGGCTATATTTGCATAGAGATCAACGCTCTAGCCTCTCGTCGATCGTGGTTTTTCAGTTCAGACGTCAGTCATATGTAAGAAAAACAAAGATTGCCGAGAGACATTAAGAAAATAGCCAGAATCATTCAATAAAAAAACTTTTGTCCAAGTGCCTTGTGCCATCAACCGTACCAAGTGTCTTTTGCAGGGAAGAAACCCGACCTGATGCAGGGCATGGAGTTCGACAGGATCTCTCGAAGCACCCTCCTCAAGATGCTGGCGACGTTCGAAGAGTCCGTCAACACCCGCCTGGCCCCCCACAAGCTGCAGCCACAGTTCACGGCCCAGTTCGCCAACAACAAGTACACGAGGCCGTTCATATACCCTGACGTGTTCAAGAAGAACAAAATAAAATAGTGAAATAGCAAAACCAACTAAGTAACTAGCTCAATTTTTTTGGGATAGTTAGTCGGTTTTTCTTGACGAAATTGTGTTGGAGATTAATAAAGTTTTGTACGTCAAGGAACCCTGTACAGTCTCGCAAAAAACAGTAGAAATTAAAAAGTGGCAATACAGTAGTGTCGTCCCGTTTTCAGTCAGTATTGCCAGATTGCCACTTTTTAATTTCTACTCTTTCTTGTCAGACTATAAAAGAACTTCTTTTGTTTTTATCGTCGGAGGTGTCAGGTTGAAATTTCATTGCACACATACATTAGGTATTAATCACGTCTTTATACCGTTATCGGGAAGGCAGAGCTAAGGGTAGCAACACCAACAGGCCACGTTTAGCGCGATTATAGGGATATCGGCGGAGAGGGGAAAATGTAATGAAGAGTTGAAATTAATATGAAATATTTACCTGCTTTACTTAAGTACTTACTTCTTGTAAGTGTGTACTTATATGAATACAAAATCGTGGGTAATAAAATCTATAGGATGTTTCCCGGTGACAGAACTCTGTTTCTTTAGTTTTATTTGGTCTGACTGTGAGTCTTCTGAATCTGGAACGCGTTTCTTAGAACCACCAAAAACGTCAACCTAGATGAACTAGTTGCAGCACCCGCCGGCCCTGGGTCTTGATCTAATTGGAGCCCAGGGCGCCCTAACGTCAACCCCTAGGGCGGGCAGTGGAGTCACCATAGGGTAGTCAGCGCATACAAATAGTAGTAATACGCCACCCCCGTCTCCGCACTGCCTGCCTCTGCTCGTTATTTCCATCAAAATTTATTTTTCACATCACTTGCTACCCGATTTACACGCCCTTTATCGATCCTTCTACCATAGGGCAGCTCTGACTTGATATATAGCCTCCAATGATAGCCTCCTTCTTATTATTCCTTCAATTATCTATCATGAAACTGTACATCATCTGTACTGCTGTCACAACATGAAAGAAGTCAGGCATTACTTCACTTTTACAAGATTCTTATTTATCTTGTTCCAATCCAATTTGCCTCGATGGATAGGAGTGACATTCTCAAAAAGTTGCCGTGAATTTTATTTCGTTCCTCCTGTTCTATCTCTAAATGTACGAGTTGTAATGTCAAATCCAGTAGGGCGGGTGCAATCTGACCCGGGGTTCTGTACGCGAGTGGGATGGAGGCAGGTAGGGTACGCTCTGTGGGTAA
The DNA here is from genome assembly GCA_963854515.1 of Pandemis heparana. Lineage (NCBI taxonomy): Eukaryota > Metazoa > Arthropoda > Insecta > Lepidoptera > Tortricidae > Pandemis > Pandemis heparana. The sequence goes on along the minus strand of OY978010.1, from coordinate 13,719,353 downwards.
ACATGACCGAAGTCAGCGTGGGTATCGCTTACGGATTCGCTGCTGTCTCGCTCCCACATATTGCTTCACCGGAGGACATTATGAAGGTCACAATTCACGGAGAAAATTGGATAGGTTGGTGCATCTAAACTCTATGAACGTATGTTGATCCATTGCTACTCATACCCAATATACTCATAGTACAGACTGTGCTTAGTTTGGGGCGTTTCTCCTACATTATTTATTTACTTCGGAAGCTTTTACTGTCACCGTTCATTATCAGACCGTAGTTGTTCAACAACGATACGACGTCCGATTTCTGTGGACAAATGGGTAACTTCACAAAAGCCAGAGTGGTAATTCAAGGATTATCAATGGTAAATTCCAACACTCATTAGCATTAGGTACTTAGTTTTCACTTTACAAAGGGAGCAGGGTAAGACCTATCAGCACTACATTTAACACGTTGGCTGCCCACCATACTTCGCCTAAAGTGCTCCCACGTCCTATACAAAACTTAGTGATTCCGCGCGTGATGCCACACTTAGAAAATTATTTCACTGGTGATGCTCATGATAGCCAACGTGTTAAACTAATGTGGTTGGTTGGACTCAAAACCCCTCTTCTATGGCTCCTACCCTTACGATTGTGCTATTTCACGGCGAACTATTAGAGTATCCTTTAGATCTAAGCTAAGTGACGTTATATTAATGGGAGTCGGGTCTCGGGTCGGCTCACGGTTAACATGGCCACAAGAGACCGTGCGAGTTCGAGACAGAGTGAATGTTTACACTACTCTGTCTGTGTTGTGTTTGTGTGGGTGTTGTGTGTTTTGTTATGTTGTGTTGTTTGTGATTACATCTAGTTCATTATCGAATGTTTTTTTGTTATTTCCAGCAACTGTCCTATCTTTGGTCGTTCCTATAGGCTGTCTGATGATGGGCCTAGTCATGGATAGGTGGGGTCGTCGGCCCGCCATGGTGCTGTGCAAGGTGCCATTGTGTATTGGCTGGCTTTATACAGGGTTCGCGTCTAGTAGCACTCACGTGATAGCAGGTTAGTATGGTAATACTTTGAGATCTGAGATAAATAGTGAAGGTTACCATGCTGGTCGTAGTCGTAGATCATACCATGTTGATAATGCCATGTAAAAAAATGATAAAATGATTAAACCAATGTTTATTGCGCAATGCAAGTTGAGAAACCTCTAGAAACCTTCACTAAGCACTAGTTGATTACTAACGGCCTGTTTCACCACTCTCAGTTAAGACCCTGATATTTTAAGTGTCAGTTATCTATGACTTCGTCTCTGCCTGTTTCACAGTAAGAACAGGGAGGCAATCATAGTTATCTGACACATAAGATATCAGGAACTTTAAAGAGTGGTGAGACAGGCCCTTATTCTAGGTACAGTCAAAGAAACTGTATTGCGTACAGGTGTGGAATCTCTTCATTGCAAGTGTCATATTGACATACCATACATACAGAAATATTAAATCTACCGTGAGACTCAAATTCAATCATAGTTACACAAACTCACGTATAAAAGTCGAGTAGTTCGTTTCGCTGCCGCCGGGGCGAGCGCTCCAGTAGGAAAGACTAGGTACGAATAGTCCGAAACATGTCGGGCATACGTGACTTTAAACGTGAGTTATCCATTTGTATAACTATCATACAGAAATAGTGAATTTGTCTATGATATGAAGGTTTCACAAAAGTACCTTCGCGAGTTTCGTCGACCGTTCTGTGAACATGTAGCGATTTCGGTTTTATGCGCCTGGTGTTCAAAATAAGATCAGGGGCCTTACCATGATGACGTCCTAATTCCGACTCAGTTCAAGTTTTAGCTGTCACTTTTAGTATGAGTCTGACAGCGAGTGAACCTAAACTGAATCGCATTAAGACGTCATAGTAAAGCCCCTGCACGTTTGAATGCTCTTACAAAAAGAGTTATGCCAATTCTTAGTTCTTGTTATCAAAAGTTATCTGTCTCAGTGTTCAAGCGGCTATAAAGACCAGCAATTGGTCTAGTCAGGCGTGCCGTTTATCGCTTCTTCAGGTAGCTCTTGATATTCTCGTCATTGTTTCAGGGGTGGTTATAACCGGGATGGGCTGTGGCATGGCAGTCTCACCGCCGCGGGTGTACATTGCAGAGACTTCGTTGCCAAACATGCGTGGTACGCTCAGCACCTTCCCGCCCCTCGCCACTTCAATCGGCATCGTCTTACAGGTTTTGTTTGCCTTATATTTGGACCCTTGAAACAATAGAGTTCATAGTTTCGTCAGGCGCCGTATCTAAATGGTTGACTGAGATCGCTTTTAAACGAATACCTGTGTGGACCTTACTTTTCTATTTTTGCTATGTCATCTTTTGTTTGTGATCATAACATATTATCATCTAACTTCTAACTAATATTATAAATGCGAAAGTATGGATGGATGGATGGATGTTTGTTTGTTACTCAATCACGCCAGAACGGCCCAACGGATCTGGATGAAATTTGGCACATAGATAGAAAAAAGTCTGGAATAGCACATAGGCTACATTTTATCCCGGAAAATTGCGTAGTTCCCGCGGGATAGCGATAAACGAATTCTTTGCAGACGAAGTCGCTGGCAACAGCTAGTAACTATATATACATCTCATTGCTCAGCACAGACCTCCTTTCAGGCCTTGGGCTATAGTTTCCACGCGGGCCCAGGGATTTGTGATCATAAATAAGTTTTGCTTATTGTCACTTTTGCAACTTTGACTTTTCTAGTATTGCCTGGCATGGATGTTCCCTTGGAAAGTCGTGTGTTTCATCAGCGCCATGTTCACGGCTGGTCTCATAGTATCGGACTTTTTCCTCCCTGAGACCCCGTACTTCCTTCTCACTCAGCACGACACCTCTGACGCGGTGGAGCATTCTTTGAAGAAGCTGAGAGGTGCCAAGTACGATATGGACCAGGAGCTAGAAGAAATTATAGACTTCAAAGCTACGAACAAAATAAGTAAGTGAGTACGGTTATTTTATGCTTACTGTGATTTTATGTGAGTGAGGACTTTGTTGATACTGTTTTGAGTGAGCACAATACGGCATCGGCAGAGTGGACAATTGTAAATTGGCAAGTAATGCAAGAGACAGCGCGATAAATAATTAAAAATAGACACCTATGTCAGAGCGAGACTTAGTGCCAGTTTCACCACTTCTTAACTGTCAGTTATCTATGATGACGTCTCTGTCTGTTTCGTAGTAATAAATAGAGACGTGACTGTAGGTCGTGACTGGCCCCGCAGACACCCGTAAACTAAAGGTATTACGTTTATTATCCCTGACAATTTAAAAGTAGTATATACTTATATATACTATACCTGTGTCCCCTTCAGTGAAACGATGGTGTTAACGTGCTCGTTCACGACTTCACGAGAAAATACCAAGAAACTGCTTTCTTAATAGGTATACGCAAGGCTAATCGACCTCTTTAATCTGTTTTAGGCGGACTATAATTGGGACATTAAAAGCAATTCTCACGGTATCCGCGTGGAAGCCATTCGCAATCATCGCCGGCTACATGTTCATAGAACAAATCTCTGGAGCAAGCATCATGATAGTATGGACTATTGAAGTTTTGACTGTAAATATTCCTTTTATTTAAGCTTGGCGGTCTTGGCACCCACAGCTTAAATGGAGCTGGTCACGTCTGCCGAATGCACCCACAACGATCGGCCCAAATTATTGAAGCAGAGGCAGACCAAGGAGGAGATGGCAGGACGACTTGGATGCATATCGAAATGGGTGGCAGGAGCATGCATTTGACAGGGACGAGTGGCAGAAAGAAAGGAAGGCCTTTGCCCAGCAGTGGGTCACTATAATAGGCTATTTGAAAAAAATATCCTTTTATTGACACATCCTCCGATGTCCTAACAGCTCCTGTGACACCGTCCAATGCTAGTTTGAGAATCCTCGCCGCTCCTGTTGCTTGTGGATCGCATTGCTTTGATGGCAAGCTTGTATTGGCCACCCGAATAAGACCTCGCCACCAACCCCAGCTAGATCACCAATCATCACGTGGATTACGGTCCAAATACTACTCTTCCTTTCCTTTGAGCACTTTGCAAGACCTTACGAATTGTTAAATCGAGCACACGTTATTCTCCTCGCTCCCCCTATTGCGACCAAGTAAGACAATAATATCAGGATATGACACATGTATTATATGTTCCCCAGGATTCCAGGACAACCGTGAACCCCAATGTTGGCAACGCTATGATGAGTGTGACAAGGTTCTGCACAGCTATCGTTTTGACGGGCTTAATTTACAAACTATCAAGGAGATTCATAGCACTTACTTCAAGTAATTTTTTTCAACTTAAATAAGTAGCTTCTCTCTCTCCCCTATATATTAGCAGGTTAAACACAACTAGGGCCTTGCCACAAAGTTCCCAAGTTGGATCGTTCGCTGTCAGATCCAAACTAGAAGTGTCAATTAACAGCTAAAGAATCAGAATTGAATATCATTGAGACGTCATAAGGCCCCTGTACTCGAAATCATCATAAGTACCTACCAATATTTACAGGTATTTCCTCTCTACAACTTCTACGAGACATCATTAGGAACGTATCTGGAACTTTGGTGACTCATTTGACTAATATTTCCTTCCAGGTGTCGGCGTAGGTGTGGTTTGTTTCCAGATCTTCCTTTTCCTGGTATTATCGAAAGAACGGCATGTGTTTCCACAAATATGTTACGTATTTTATGTGATGTTTGCGACTTTGGGGTACAACAGTTTGCCGTTTATGTACATGTCGGAATTATTCCCTTTAGAAGTTAGTATAGTTTCATGCAAGATAAGAAATAATAAGATCAAGTAGATATAGGTATCTCCTAAATTTTGTAATCGACTTCGAAAATTTACAACTATAACATTCCTAACCAGCTTCTACCACCCACACCATCACAAACACCCTATTTAACCAATTTGAGAACTTAAGTTTTGGAAAAATTATAGTTCTCTTTAAATTTCCTCAAGATCCGAAACTAAATTCATATTCAAATATATTAAAATACCGAGAATCCCTACATACTGAACAGTCGATTTTAATAGAAGAAAAACTTATATTATACGAAAGCATATTTGAATGAACGTACTCTTTACAGGTTCGAGGTATTATGGGTGGTATTTCACTAATATTTTGGTCTTTAGTAACATTTGGAGTGATCAAACTCTATTCCGTTATATGCGCATTGATTGGACTGTCATACGTAATGCTGATCTTCTCTATATCTTCCCTATTGGGTAAGTTCATGTTACAATACACTATTTTTTTTTTATCTAGTAGGTCTTGCCGGGGCGAGGGTCGCCTATTGCCTCTCTGTCTTTTGCCGAGCTCCCTGTGTAGGTCCAGCGCACCCTTACCCCAAGGACCTAGAGTCTCGACACCAAAAGCAAAGAAATGATATTGGGCGCCGAGACAGCTATATTTTGTGACCTTGAGGCGTTATTACCCAGCCACACCCACACACCTCAGCGTAATGCTGAGCCAGCGACCGTTTCACTTTTGCGAAGACACACACACATTATACATTGCTGATCTATTTTCATGTCTGTGTTTTATGTTTCATTTTTGTACAATTGTGTGGATGCTCTATTTCTGTGTCTTTCAAAAGAGAATAAATGTCTTCTTTCTTTCTTTTATTATTAGTTTGCAGAGGAAGCTTATGTAACATTGATTTGATCGATGTTCAAAGTGAACCGCGTCACAAAATTTTGAATAGGCGAGACCAAATTATGAATCAAAAATTAAAATTAAAAATCTTTGTAGGTGTTCAGTCAAACTAACCGAACGACCTGCTGAAATATAACAGAAACATTCTGAGACCATAAGGTCTAATGCAATGCAGGTTAAAACTATAAAAGGTTTTATATAAATAAAACCAGTGGCATTTGTTGGTTCCAGGGTGTTTGTTTGTAGCTGTCTTTTTGCCAGAGACGAAGAATCTAACCCTACCAGAGATCGAAGAATACTTCAACGGTGTCCGGCCGACGCTGGTATCTCAGCGCCAAGTGAAGGCCTCTCAGATGTTCGACAGCTCGCGGAGTTCATCCATCATTCGACAAAGTTCTAAAAGCCTCGCTAGTAAATCGGAGAAAAGCAAAAAGTTCTTCAACACGCCTTTGAACATTTCTGGTCAGTAGGCACAAGGGCACTTATAGAGAAATGTATATTTTGACTTATACCGTTTTGATGTAACTCGTTTTTGCTGATATAAAAGTGTCTGGTCGACACTAAACTAGGGTATTTAGCCGTAACCAAGCACGTTACTGTAACCAAAAACCCTAGTGTGGTGGTCTGCTGCGGTAATCTTGGATGCTGTAACATGCAACGGTAATGGTTACAGCTCACACACGAGTAACCCGGCTTAAGAAAGATTATTGAGATATATCAGTACTCTTTTACATGTAAGTTTACTTATAAAAGCTAATTGGTTGCATAATAAAATGTAAATATATCCACTTCTTATTTGTATCACTACCGCACTACCGTTCCGTGTGACTAGACAAGGGATGCCGACTATTACAGTCCTCGTCGAATATATAGGAGCAGCCCACGTTATCAAAAATACTAGAGCATTTATTAACGCGCTTTTTTAACCATAGTCGGTGGGTGTGCACATAATTTTGAGCACCTTGACCGCTCAAGTAATAGTGAATTGATGAACTCGATATTCTACGTGAAAGTCACAGTAACCCTAACTACACCTAACTATTACCTATCCAGAAAACTATACTGAGCCTAAGATAACGAGTTAACTAGTATTACAAAACTCAGAAAGCACGCGATTGATAATTTATATGAGTCACAAATACGCATCTGATTTATTTCCCCGTTTTCTCGTGGTCATGATATGTTCTATTTATTAGTAGGACCACGAGGGAAACCTCTATTTCTGTCTATCCTACATATATTTGTATGCACCACCTGTATATTGTTCAGGGCGTCTGTATGTTGCTCAGGATTGTTATAAAAATAACCTAACCTAAACTATACATACAGTTCTACAGGATGACCATTTCAAGGCTCCTGAGAAATATAAATACTACATAGGCACACAGTATAGGTCAGACAGAAAAAGTTCTCCCTCGTGGTCAAATAGTGAAAAATCTGTAGGACCACGAGAAAACGGGTATTTATTTGCACATTTTGTTACACATTAGCGATAGCTTGTACAGCTTTCTCCATAATGTCTATCCCCTGTTTGAAGGCGTCGACATGGATCTTTTCGTTGTGTGCGTGGAGCAGCGGGGTAGTGTTCAGGATCGGGGAGAAGCTGATGGTAGGGATACCCTGGAGGCGGGTGTACATGGCGTCTGTTGTCCCTGGGCAAATGACGCAGTTGATTTTGAAGCCCCTGGAAAGAAATTCAATGAATCACGATTAACGCTGCCAACTGCCATTGCGCTTTTATATGGCGATTGACAATCCTGTCTTATTTCATCCAATGATGATGATGGGTTTTACCACACTGACGACAAGGAAGACAAACATGCAAATAATCACCTGGAGCCTTACCCTGCATGACGTCCTAATTCCGACTCAGTTCAAGTTTTAGCTGTCACTTTAAGCATGAATCTGACAACGCGCCAACCTAAAGCGAAACTAAATCGAATTAAGACGTCATGGTAAACCTCTGATGGTAAGTAAGCACCACCCCCAGACTTCTTCAGGTGCCACAGAAGCACTGTGCATTCATATGCCTATATAAATTGTGATAGCGGCACTGGGCATAAGCCAAGGTGCCGTCAGTTGTATAGACTCTGTATGTAAAAGTAACAATATTGTTTAGGCCAACTTACATCTCCTCCACAGCAGTATTAAGAGCGGTGTAGAAATGATTGCTTTTGTCTATTTTAGTGTTTTCAACCACTGGATTGTTTTTTATGTATTCGAAAGTCACATCTTCTCCTGCCTCAGTACACCACGTTTTAACCTGTAATGTAAAAATAATGTTTATTACGCAATTCTTTTCCGAGCTTATAATTTTATTATAATTTCAATTGTCATATATTTATGGGTAGGCATTGTTGAGTGGTGCTTAAGTCGTACATTCCAGGAAATAAGTCGCACCCCGTTTACCGTTGTAGGCAGATAAGTCTAGTGTAAAATGAAGAGAAAGACAAGGGACAAACTCTAGTCGTAGCTGCTCTGTGGCACAGGGTGACATTAGGTACTCCCTAAAGGGTAAACCCCTTATTCATTAACGGTCTATAGACTTCTGCTAACTTAGTAATCGTTCGTCCTTATCTGTCACTTTGACATTACCTTTCACAGGTAAGAGCATTTATGAATAAGGGGTAAACCTTTAGTTGAGGGGCAAGATGCCATTACATTGTGGGTCATGTCAAGTGTCAAGGTGAGCAGTTTTTGCTTTATAGGGGTGAACGTCTTTGTTTGCACTTTTCAGGTACTTATATAGATTAAAAATAAGGTAACTTATGAATTACTGCTCTAATGAGTCGGTCTTGTTGGTTGAGTTCATTATTCGTTCAATATAAAAAATATCTCTCACCATTTTGTCAAAGTCCTCCGGGTCTACTAGAGGTGGGATTCTGATGTCAAAGCAAGCAGAGAGACTTTCTGGTATCACGTTTATTTGAACTCCACCCTGTGAAATTAAAAATCAAAGATTCGGGTTAATTTTTTCATCGATTGTAAACTACTTACGTGTTGTAAACTACTTAAATAAGTTCTGAGTATTATAAAACTAGGGATTTAATAAGCGGTTTTTTTTTAATTTTCTATTTGTAGCATTGTTTGCTGACACACCATATGTAATGACGTACAACAATAGCCAGGTACATAGGATGTTTCCAAAAAAGAAGTCAAGCGCCTACAAACCTACAAAGCTCGGCTAGATAAGTTTATGTATACTATCGATATTGCTATTAAAAGTAGTAAGGCATTATTAGCCGCATGCTCTTACAAAATAAGCATAACAAATTATAGTAGGCACTTTTCTTAGGCCTAGACGGCTTTTTCGTTAGGGAGTGAAAATTTTGTACTTGTAAGTTTGGTTCCCTAATCTAATATAAAAAAACATCGGGTAGCACTCCGGGAGTGTCGGCAGAAGTGAAAACTACACACACACACTCACACACACACACACACACACACACACACACACACTCGCGCAAATAGAAAAAAAAGAAAAAAATACACGAGATTTGAACTGTGGTCACCTGAGAGAACAAATTGTTATTCCACACCTTATACCACTAGGCTAAACGCACATACGTTAAAGCGACGAAATCAACGTACACTTCAAAAATCGAACGCGACTCTAGCTTCATTCGTATTTCAAAATAAGCTCTTAGAGGATCCTGATATCCTGGTACCTACTTAAACTCTCCCTCCGTCTTACGTCTGACGCGAGTTTAATATTTTTTACCCATCCCAAAAAGCGCTCAGCGCCTCTAAAGAAGTTATCACTTCAAAAATCTATTTTTTCAAACTTACTTTAAAAAAACTAGATAGATACCTACTTAAGTTACGAACGCACTAAGTACTGTTAGTTATTCTGAGCCCTCACCTCAACTTGGGTCAGGTTGATGGACACCAAGTGTCCGACCCACACGCCGCTATCCTGCTTCTGCTTTTCCACTTCCCGAAACTTCATGAACTTGTCGATAACCTGGTGGAACTGGAACGTATATTTGATCTATAAAGTCTGGCTGAGAAACGTTAGGTTGTCAAAGCGGGCCCCAGGCTCACTGAGCCGTGGCAAATGCCGGTAAAAACGCTAGGAAGATGATGAAGATGATGATGAAAGTCTGGCTGAGAAAACTGAGACTGGAATCGTGCGGCAAATTTAAAAATCTGTGTATTGTGCGCAAATACTTTAAGTAGATACTGATACATTAATATGATAGGTATTGAGAATAGAGGGGTTACCATTGCGTCTTAATGCGATTCAGTTTACGTTCGCTTGCTGTCAGATCCATACTAAAAATGACAGTTAAAACCTGAACTGAATCGCATTAAGACGTCATGGTAAGGCCCCAGTATGAAAAATCAACACAGTATTTGCGCTCAATATTATAAGTCACAACATGTCGCTGCTTTAATTCGACGATGGCATATTACAAAATATGACGTTTTTACTTAATACACGCCAATCGTCGCGAAATCAACGTTATTATTATGTCGACAAAGATCATTATTCTATTACGCGTATTGGCCACGTCGCGCCACCAAATGTCGTTATGTGATTGGTGGTATTTTGACGCCATATTGAATCAACATCGGCACATCGCCAGTTGCTTCATTGATTTGATGGGGAACGGATCGATGTTTTGTTTAAAACAGTCATAACCCGAAATAATACGTCGTTGACTGTGTAATTTTTTTTCATATAGTGGCGAATATCAAAGTGTGTCGTTTTTCAAAAAAAATTGGATGGGCAAACGTGCAGTTCTTTTATTAAATATGGTGCTGTTTTGTGATGGGACTTTATTCTAAAAAGTAAGTACATACCTTATACAGGCGTATTTGGTGACATGACTATTTACACAAAAAATACTTCTGTGTTAAGTAGTCACAAATGGGACTATGTCATTATCGTTTTAATATCATTTTTAAGTCATTTGTCAATCTACAAAACAAGACTTTCTTAAATTAATTTTGGAACGTTTTTATTAAAATTGTGTCATTATTTACGATAAAATAGGTACTTATTTTTATTTTTTGTTTCTTACTGTCCGTAACATCTTGTTTATTTACAACAGTAAAACTATGTTTTTTTTTGTTATTTTAGACTTAAAATATAAATAAATTACATTATAATTTATGTTTTTCAGTGGCAAATCGACGTACGCTTCAAATGTTTCAAAAAATGAACATGAAATTAAAAATGGGTAAAAACGATGATGAGAACAGCAATGTAAGTACACTAGATACTGTTTAGTGCATAAAATTTAAGCAATTTGTGTGTAAAACTTTTCAAATGCCATAACAATATGATTGGACTTTTGTTAAGTGTTGGGTCTTTGCTTGTGAAATTTCCACACATTAGTCAGATATTGCAATTTCATTAGGCCCACGCCATTAATTGACAACCTTCAGATTGTGTTTTCATAAGTTTAAACGGTTTTTTTCAGAGTCTTCTACGTAATATCCGAAAGGGTGGCCAGGAAAGGAAAATTCTATCGCCTTTAACCCAGCGAAATATTGAAATTGTTCAAGATTGTTATGCAAATGACCAAGATTATTGCTCCGACGATAGTGTAAAGGACCCGAACTATGAAAATAACAAGATTGAGGACTCCTCTAGTTCCGAAACCTCTTCAAAGGAATAAGAGGTTTCAGAACTAGAGGAGTTTAGTTCGAGTAAACTTTTTGTTGCGGTGTTGTGACTTTTCACAACACCGCAACAAAAAGTTTACTCGAACTAAAGAAAGAACTTCCATGTCTCATAGAACGGTACTCGTATCTTCTGAGATTAGTACAGTTGAAACAAGTGCATCACTAAAAGAAAATAAAATACCAACCTTGCCGCATTCTGAGCATACTTTAATTACGGAAGTCGACCAGACCCAAACTCAGTCTACGGCAGAACTATCTTACAAAATGATTCCAACAGCGAGCAGAAAAAAATGGCATCTGAAAACTTAAGTTTTTAAGCTTAAGCTCTAGTTCAAGTAGCTCATCGGATTCCAGCAGTTCTTCAGATTCTTCTAGTGACTCATCATATTCAGAAAGCTCTTCAGATTCTAAAAACGAAAATGACGTCTCCAATCCAATCCCTCAGTCGCCATTGATAGAGAATGTGGCATCTTTTTGTGTCTCAACCCCAACCAATTCTACAATAACGGGCCCTGACTGTGGATTTGCAAACCCATCAAAAGAAAATGAAAGCATAGCACCTGGCCAAGATATCCCTGCTATTGACTTGCTTTCAAGTAATATTCAAGATCGTTGTATTACACAGCACCTAGCAACACAGGACGACGCAGCCCCAAAAATAGTTCGCAAACGACAAGTGAATCCTGAGAAATGTCAAGTAAAAAAGCAAAGTTGTTAAGGAATAGCGGTAAATCATACATTTCAAAAGCTCACAAATTTGTATCAGAAAAGTCACGGAAACCGCCATGTGGTGATAAATGCAAATTTAAATGTACGGAAAGCTTAACAGAAATACAGCGGAAAGACGTTTTTGATAGTTATTGGGCTACTAGCTGTTGCCAGCGACTTCGTCTGCAAATAATTCGTTTATCGCTATCCCGCGGGAGCTACGCGATTTTCCGGTATATAAAGTAGCCTATGAGCTATTCCAGACTTTTCTCTATCTATGTGCCAAATTTCATCTAGACCCGTTGGACCGTTCTGGCGTGATTGAGTAACAAACAAACATCCATCCATCCATCCATACATCCATCCATCCATACTTTCGCATTTATAATATTAGTTAGATTGGAGATGTAGAAAGACAGCGCGAATTCATATTACGGCATTTGTCTGCTGTTACGCCAAGGTATAGCTATAAAGTTCATGACAGCAACCGTGGTAACAACAACGCATTTTATTTAACAGTCGATACAAACGAATTAGAGTTTGCAAAACATATTTTAAAGCAACTCTTGATTATAACAGATCGCCCCATTAGAACTGGTAAAATAGGTAAATAGTAGATTGAAGCTGCATAGTGTCGCTGTCTTATTAAAAAACTAAAGCAAAATACAACGTTATATAAAAACATATTATTGCCATACTAACAGAAATATGATTTGATAAATGGCATATTTAGAATTAAGTTACTATTTAATTAAAAAAAAGTTTTGGCTGTTGATGTAAAACCAAATATGTCATTATTAAAAAAAAAATTAGCCACTACATTTGTTGTAATCGCAAATATGTCTCTTTTCTCTACAAGTTGTAAAAGACATAAGAGTCTTAAATGTTAGTATGTCAGTATTCAGCATAATTATTGTGATGATTCTTTTGTCCGAACTCTGAACACTTGTGATTTTTTATAGTTTTTTCATAGCAATTTATTGTCAGTACTTACAATATATAAAAAATATCATTCATTGAAAGAAGATTCATTGATTTTTGTTATTATTATTTTTGTATTATTGGTAGAATAAAAGTTGTGAGTACATAAAATTTATCTTTTTTTTAAACTGCCTTTCTGAAAAAAAATATGTTTTTGAGTTGTGTCACTATCAAATTAAAGCAGCGATGTGCACAGTCACAGTTGCTACATCTCGACCAACATTATTATGAACAAAACAATTAACCTTGCTACTCCGCTACTAATAGTAGCAGAAGCTGTAGTAGTAGCAAGGTAAATGTTTTTTTGTTTATCGATATGGACCTCCACTAAGTAAAGCCTGATTCAATACTTTATTCAAAATGATTAGGTATATATGTGGGGTTTATAGGAAGCATTTGGGCGCGGCCTTTGCTCGGTAGTGGAACACAATAGGAACAGAATAATAGGCATATCAATAGCAAAAAGAGTAGGAAATATCTGTGCACTACACTCGGTATTAAAAATGCAGCAATGCGCATAAAAAATGCTTGAAATCCTGTGTTAATCACCACAAAACAAGATGCTACCTTTTCCCCGGCGGTATTGTCCAGGAGCAACGATCCATGTCCTGGTTTTCCTTTGCATGTTACTTTGATCTCTGTAACGCAAAAACGAATTCACAGTCTTGTTACTAAAATTGTCGAGAGATTGCAAAATTCTTGTAACCTAACGTGTTTACACTAGATAACATTATCGTGAATTCGTGATGTTTGTCAAGAATTACAGTACTAACCTCGCATTGCACACCTGGATAACATCTAAACCTCTTTCATGACAACATTAGTTCCTACCTACTTGGTTACTAATTCGAACACCAAGATCATCTATGTATATTATATTTCTCAATTGTTTAAATGGCTGAATCTCGAATAGCGATAACGTTGCATCAATAAAGTATAATATATAAAGTATTTGGGTATTAGTATTATCAGTTCTCAATAAAGTATTATAAATGCTATGTACGAGAATATGTACAAACGGTTACTCGATTTATGTAAGCTCTCCGTTATCACTAATGGGATGAATTACGCTATCAACGTTATCACAAACCCCACATAACGTAGTAAATAATCTTTGCAAGGCACACATTATCTGTTATTTATTTGCCTTTACAACAAAATAGTACAGAAATAAGTTTATGCAAACCGCGTCTATACAGACGCTATATACAAAATAAACCTAAAGAGTGAAAGTAACGTAAAATACCTACGTTTAAAAAAACCATTAAGAGTGATATAGTCGTAGCAACGGATCAATGCATTGTATACATCTTCAGAGCATTACAGGCAATTATTTCCGTAGAAGATGCTCTGGAGATGTGTAAGGCAGTGGGGCCTCACTCTAAAGATGGTTAACTTACGCTTATTAGTTCTCTCCCCGTGGAAGGCCAGGATGTACTTGGTATGCGTAGTCGGAGCACTTTCATCCAATCCAAAACCAACGTTCAGGTCCCTAAACTCCTGCGACTTAGAAAATACCTTCATTCCGTCTATACCGCCGATCTCCTCATCTAAAATCAAAATAACCTCTTGTTCATAAATCATAAACAAGTATGCGAGTAAGCCGTTCGATTCGTTCTAGGAGTTCTAGCCTCGTAAGGCCCAACGCCCTAAATTGTTGGCACTATGAAATGTTTTTCGGGTCCGAGTAAATAGGTACTTACGGAAACTTATCAATTGGCCAAGCACAGCGAGAAACCCCCTGTCGCCAGTTTCTCGAAGCTACAAGTCTAAACTGGCAACATTGATCAAATCCCAGCCACTGATTGGTTGATTGGGCCAGTGTTGCTAGTTTAGACTTCTAAAATTGCAACTAACTAACCAACTAACTAATCTAATCTATTCTAACTAATTGTAATTAGTAGTCTCAGTGTTTGTCAATTGTATTTGTTTTATGTTTATTTTGCACAATAAAGACATACATACATACTAGTTAGTAGCTTTGAGAAGCAGGCCACTGATCAAGAGGTAGAGGTAGAGGCCTGCGCTGGTGGTTCGATTAAGTTCATCAATATTAAACGGAGGAGGAGAACTCGTAGTTATGTCAAGTTTTCTTTAACTCATTTTGCTGTCTTTGTATTTCCGTCGTCTGCTTACCAGGTGAAAAGCTGATGTGGACTGTTCTCTTTAGTCTCACCCCAGCATCTTTCAGTCTTCGAATTGCTTCCAGATGCATCATGCCGATCCCTTTCATGTCTTGGGTACCACGGGCGTAGATAAAACCATCTTCAGCAATCTTGGCTTCAAATGGAGGATGGGTCCAGAACTCCTGAAAATAAAAATTGAACGAGCGATTCATACTAGCTGCAATCGCTGAATTGATAAAGGGTTTCAAATATCAACCCTTTTAGGCGTTCCCATTATTATGTGTAGGGTAGATTGTGGATAAGTACGGTAAAAAATGGTGGTATTTTGTCAACATAATTATCAGGCAGATACACTCACGCCATTGGACTCGATCTTCAGCTCGATTCGGAATTTCTTGCCATGTTTACTGTTTACTTTAGGTATCCAGAACCATAAAGGAAAACAGAAACATATACTAGCTTAAGTACCGAACCCGAGTACTCGAGAGAACAACTTTTTTTTTTTATTCTAAACTTACCAGCGATTGAACTCTATCTCACCTGATGGTAAGTGCAGATGAGGCCGAAGATGTAGCTCACTGGTTCAGTAACAGCCTGTTCACTCTGGATTTGAATAGTCCAAGGTTATACTTATCCGGAAAGACAGACGACGGAAGCACATTCCACTCCTTAGCAGTCCGCAGTATAAAAGATGAAGCGAAGCACTTCGTGCGAGAACTCGGAATACTGACAACATAAGGGTGAAGTCGCTCGCCCCGTCTAGTCGTACGGTGGTGGAAGGGAGATGGTGGAATAAACTCGTGTAATTCCTGCGCACACTCTCCAAAGTGTATCCGATAGAAAACAGCCAGACAAGCCACCACACAACTAGAGGCTAGTATGCACCTAGCCCAGAGGTTCCCAAACTCTTTTGTTCCATAGACCACTTTCAAAATTTTGCTGGATCCGGTGGACCCCCTGCAGCTACATTACCACTAATTTCTAAACTAAATCTCGAAAAAAAAATTAAGTTTAGCTCTATCTATGGAAACTTGCGTTGTTGCTGAGTTTCAACGATAAATTAACAGTTTTCGAAAAAATTGGTTAGAATTGATTGCTTGATAGGGTTAATTATTTGAAAATAAAGTCGACTAAACAAATTTTCAATTAAATTATATTTTTGTGCTGCGAGTGACTTCATCCTACTTTACTTTCTTGAAATCTACAATGACTCACAGCACAAGAACCAATCAATTCTCACAAATTTTATTCAATTTTGATGCACCCCCGCTTGCGATTGTGGACCCCCATTTTTGGTCACGCCCAACGTAGACCCCCGTCGAGTCTTCCGTGGACCCCTGGGGGTCCACCTGGACCACTTTGGGAACTACTGACCTAGCCGGTGAAAATTGCCTATTTAAGTGTGTCAAAGAGCTTATAAAAAGCTTGAGTCTTTAAGGTTCAGAACCGTTTAAGAGCCAAAACCTTCAACACTTACGCCTTTAAAGCCTTCAAGGTTTGAGAGTCTTTAAGGTTCAGAACCGTTTTAGAGCTCAAACCTTCAACGCTTACGCCTTCAAACCTTGAACCTTCAAGGTATGCGAGTCTAAGGTTCAAAAGTCTTCAAGACTAGTCTTTAACAACACTAGTTTCGATGTATACCTCATACACCGGGACCACGTCCATGTGTGAGTTGAGGAGTATTGCCGGTAGCTCTGGCTGAGTGCCCTGCCAGGTTATCACGACGAGGGGTTTCCTCGGCACCAGCTCGTACACCTGGAAGGGTATCTGCAACTCTTGAGCTTGCTTTGTGAGGAAACTGACGCAGCCGTCTGAAATAATGGACCGATCATAACGATATATTTGGTAGGTCTCGATTGCGGGTGATAATCTAGAAATCTTAGGAATCTAGCAACCCATCACTATTTTGATTCCGCTTTCCTAGACGACCCACAATCATGTTAAACGTTGCCTTCAGCAGGCTTATTACGTAACTCGCTCGCAATCGCCATCGTGTTCATTTTGACAGTTCTTGTATAAATATGACAGCTAGCTGATTCCGATGCCAATTGTCAGCCCATACATGAACTGTCAAAATGAAGACGATGGTGATCGCGAGCGAGTTACGTAATAAGCTACCAGGTCTTGTCATTGGCTCTGTCTACTCTGTAAGAAATATAGACGTAATTTATATATGTATGTGAAGAAAAAACTTACCATAGTCAACATCAGGATGAACACTAGGTATTTTCAAGTACTCTCTGAATCTTTGTAGTACCTCGTCGCAGTCCCAGGCAGCCATGATTGAACGTCCTCTCTACACAGCGCACAGTAAACAACTAGAGCTATATCTCGTAGTAAATACTGATAACATTGTAAACATGCATAACATTATTTATGGACATTATCTTTTTTATTGTTTCTCGTGTATTTTTGTGGAAATAAAAGTGTTTGTTTTTCAAAGAGTTGTAATCTGAAAAACCGGTCAAGTGCAAGTCAGACCGAGGGTTAGTACGAAGATAATCCAGTGTTAACAGAGCCCTGCTATTTAGCACAATGTAGGCATTGTGAGGTCATTTTATATTGGCTGCTTACTAGACAGACAGACAAATAAAAAATAGATTTTAGATTTATTTAATTAGTAGTTGTTCTATAAGAGCTCCCTTCTTATTACCAAATTTCGAATCTCTAGGACAAAGACTGTAACGTCTGTAACTTCCTTTAAATATGAAAAATACAAAGGTTTTCGTTTTTCAATTCTCTTTTGTGTGATATAAATTTAAGACATGTGTAACGCCGACTCGCACTTTACCTTTACGCAAAATCAGAGAAAATAATAATAATAAAAATAATAATAATTGGTAGGTACAATTAAATTAACCACGATCCCTAGTGGTTAATTCAATTGTACCTACCAATTATTATTATTTTTATTATTATTATTTTCTCTGATTTTGACATTTTTGTAGTATTTAATTGAACTGTATTAGGTATTTAATTTGATTTTATTTTTTATTTACTCTTGACGATTTCAATCAAAATTCTTCTAACTTGACAATGTACAATTTATGATGTAATTTTTATTGAATGAATAAATAATCTAATCTAATCTAATCTAATCTACCATTTTTTATGGTGGCCAATATGGTGAAAATACAAAAATACAGTATAAAACGTCGTTAAAAACTATATAAAAACTAAAGACGCTATTTAAAACCTAGATAAGACTAAGCAGATATAACCGCACCAAATATTTCAGAGATTCGCGATCAACGTTAATCTGTCTAACCGCAATCAGCGTACAAAGGAACGCGGCGTACGAAATAGGCGGCAAACCCTCCTACGCGCGCCTTTCAAAAATCGCCGCATACTGACTTGCGTTCCATAACTGCGGCCGGTCGCGCACCTTTCGCTGCACGTGCCAAAACAAACGGAAAAAAAAATATTAAAAAAAAAGTGCCAATTCTATTGCCTGTGTGTGTAGTGCATTGAAAATGGTCCGAAAAATTAGTGCGCTGATTTGCTGTTTTTGCGTTTTCGGCATTTCGCTGAGCGATAGCGCTATTTCCGCTGAAAGTGTAAGTAAATCTATCATTCTACTTTTAAATCGATAAAAATTGCCATTCCCAATGCAGGGACGCGCAAATTTTTAAAATTGTTTTATTTTTATTTTATGAATTTGTTTATGACACAATAATTTGTTTCTTATTAGTCCGTAAGTAGTGTTATGAACTTCATATTCTAAGGCCTTTGTTGGACGTCTAGAAACTGCTCTAGTTTCTATACCAGTTTCTAGTGTGCGACCTTGAAAGTGTGCGACTATTATGAGCAAGCTTAATTACGACGCATGCGCGGCCACCACATATAGAATATGGGTTAGAAAGCTGCTAAAGGCATAATTTAAAATGTTGCCAATAGAATAAAAGCTAAATTGCGACTTCACCCAAATATAAAATGTAAACCGCTGAATATTTAGTGCCTTTTTAAGGTAGAATATTATTTTATAGTTTTAATAGTTAAATGCTACTATTACTAAAGATAACTAGTACGAGAAAGATAACAATAACACACTTTCGCATTACTGTATTATTTGCTTATACAACATAAAGAAATAAAGATAACAAATTTAATTCTTCTTTCAACTTCTTGTAAGCCTTGAATAAATAAGGAAGGATTAATCTATAATGTCACTAAGAAACAAAGTAGGTAATAACATGATAATGTCACCATTAGTATTCAATCAACTTGTGTAGTTAAATTAGCAAACATAAACTAACTCATTTAAGCTGCTTTATTCTACCAGAGTAACTACCTAACCTACTCGTATTTTTATTATTATTATTACAAGCTTTTTTATTATCAACTTGCAACGTATGTACATATATTTATGTACGTATTATCTATGTTTGTCCGGGTGGAATCCATCAGCAAATATCTTTAACCGATGGGGCTGAAATTTTGCGTACTTATGGAAGTCAGACGACAATAGAATAATCTGGTAGTAGAATTCTGGTGGCCCAGTCAGAAGTGTCTCCGCAGGAGGGAGCTCTTCAACGGTTGGTCCGATAGACTTAAAATTTGGTACCCGTCCTACAGGACGCATGGCAATGCAAGCACAAAACAAGCAAAACAAGCTTGTATTAAAAATGAAATTTTTAGGTTACGTTAGGTTATTATTAACATGAACATGACACAGGAATGTAAGTAAATTTAATTGCTTTTTTGTCAAACATCAATACAATTGGAAGGGTAAACCAAGTTGTAGTTTTTATTGATTGGTCGTGTTCGTACTCAAGTGGTTTTTATGCGACAAACCTTCAATGTTAACGTTGACATTTGTGATTATGCATCAGTAGTCAAGTCCTTGCATGACAAAAATTGTAAAAACAAATAAAAAACTGCTTTGTTTCTGATTTAGTTTTCATATGTATTAAAATTTATTGTATGCTAACATTTTACCACAAGTTTCGTAAGGTCAATCGGGTAAGGCATGCCAAATTTTTTTTTTCACACAACAATTTAAAAGACATCTTATTTAATATTATTTAAATTGCAACATTAAAGTGAATAGGTAATAAATAAAATTTAGCGAAAAAATATACCTAAGTAATTACATTTTATAAAAATAATGACATACTTATAATATTATTATAGAAACTTTAAATTAAAATTAGCTTACGCCGTATTTGTCAGAAAAACTCTAGAAGTCACCATTGTGTAAAGTTACAAAATAGCTGAGCTAAACAAGTACTCAGGGGCCTTACCATGCATGACGTTTTAATGAAATTCAATTCCCACTCAGTTCAGGTTTTAGCAGACATTTTTAGTATGGATCTGACAGCGAGCGAACCTAAACTGAATCCGAATTGAATCGTATTAGGACGTCATCGTAACCCCCCTGTAAGTACCTACAATTTGGTTCGATGAATCGTTTAAAAAACTGTAAATAATAATGAAACAAACAAACGATAAAATAATACTAGGTAATTGCTCCCAATGTTTACCTTAATCTGAATACTGACATATTGGAAGTAATTAAAAAGTGCAATGGCACAGAATATTAATTATTATTTCAGTAATAAACATAAACTTCGTTTTACGCAACCAATAACCAGTATTGCGGGAAACGCAAAAGTCAGGTGTACCCAACAATTGGTGCGTGGAAAGGAAACAAGAGAGAAAGTGAGCGCGATTCGTCGCGGTGCGTTTGCATGCTAATTGTAGTAATGCGACGTGTGCTCGTATTTAGAACTGGCAGGTTAAAAGATCTTTCAACTTTTTTCTAAACATTTGGTGTTGTTACAGTAAATGTGAGGTAATTTGTAAGTTGTGACTATTCAAGACAGGTTTATGGATACGTTGAGTAGCTAAGTCTTAACCTACACTTTTGATTTATTACACAAATAATGCGAATATACCTACGTCTATTTGGTAACTACGTGTGTGTTAAAAAAAAGGCAGTTCTATATTAGTAGTGTATAATTGGGGGACCTGGATCAAACGAGATCCAGGATCCCCCAATCATACGTTATATTGATTACTGATCATGAATCAATACATTAATATATGTCAATCGAATTATCTGTTGAGCATATAATTACAGTACAATCCGATAATCAAGTGCTAGTTCAATCAAAAACTACTTCAATTAAATTCTAGTTCTAATACACTCTGAGCCAGAACCGCCACAAACACCATCGATCACAAATACTAGTCTTGTTTTATTTATGAACTTTGAATAGTGAAATAAAATGCACTGATATTATATTAATAACAAATACTCAGCATATCCTTTGAAATCTGGATAGTCAATATTTCCTTCACTCCATGTTATGCCATAGTTTTTCCTCATGCACCGCACCTGTTTTCGTTCTTCATCTGTTAACTTAGAATACGGGTACGGTGATTATATTAAACTATTTTGCGCATAATTTTCTGCAGCGAAGGCAAATTCCTTTATTATAAAATTATTCTCCTTCACCTTGAAGCCTTGCATGTCGACTATGTAAGTATTTGAATTCATGATACTTTCTTCGCAAACAAGAAGCAGTTCTACACAATAACGGTGGGGGATACTACTGATTGAAGCCTAGCGTATTGTTTGTATAAATAAATAAAGCACTAGCTAAACAACCAAGCTTTAGCTTACTTATTTATACATGCCAATCGAATTATCTGTTGAGCATATAATTACAGTACAATCCGATAATCAAAAGCTAGTTCAATCAAAAACTACTTAACTTCAATTAAATTCTAGTTCTAATACACTCTGAGCCAGAACCGCCACAAACACCATCGATCACAAATACTAGTCTTGTTTTATTTATGAACTTTCAATATTGAAATAAAATGCTGCAATAATAATTAAAACCATTTATTTAACTATTAATAAGATTGTTATATTCTATGTATAACTGTCTAATACGCTTAAATTTTTTAAAGCATACCTTTTTTTTGTTTAATACATTTAATATACGGATTGCCGACATTATTAAACATTTTATGCAATTCTTCAAAATTAAATATAAGATCACAATCAGAAGAAATTAAGATGCGCCAATCATCATTCAAATTAGTATTCGTCATTCAATTTCTTTATTCGAGAGATCGTTCATACTAACAATCATCTATTCAAAACATGTATTCAACATTCAACTTCGTCGTTCGAAAGATCGCAGTACAGTATTTATAGAATACTTCGCCATTACAATAACGTATAACTATTATAGGAGTCCGCTGATAGAGACTCCTCAATTCTATTGATAATATTTCGCACAGTCTGGTAAGTATCATCCGTCAAGACGTTTTACCGAGTATTGAGCACACAATCCGACTTCGCACTTACAGATTTGATCACTGTGATCAAATTTATCAGCATCAAATATTTCTATTCTGATTATTTTAGTAGCGACATCTCGGTTTGGTTTTTTGATGTATGAGTAAAGCATAGAATTTCTGGTTTTCTTTTACGAGCTAATCCCATCATTCGTGGTTCGGCCGAATGTTCTCGCGGCTGACTCGATGGAATAAAATTGAAGAGATGATCTTCCGTATCGTGAAAACCCGAATAAGCAATAATATTAATGTGAGTTTTATGTATAAGAGAGTTTATGGTTCGATTAAGACGTAGAATACTTTTTATCTGGAAATTACATAGTTGGAGCCTTTAGTAATAATTATGACTAATATTTAATTGAGAAATGGAAATAATAATTATAGCTTATTCACTAGAAAAAGTTAAATTGTTTCACTTTACTTACCAACATTTTCAGTGATAGAGAACCGCTCGCTTAGAAAATAAGTTATGAATTATTTCAGTGAATTTTTTTATAATTTATATTAATCGGAATGCTGGTCGTCAGAGTTCAAAATCGCTAATTTATTTCAAAGAGAGCTAACATTCCTTATAAGAAAAAATAATTATGCTGCGTCGGCAGTAAGATAACACCGACTGTGTTTACAACTATGCTGCAAAGATAATACTCGTCTGTCTGTACGACACATTAATGTTATTTTTTCCATACTTCTTGTGAGCCAGCAAACTCGCGAGTGAAGACTAGTTTTATGTAGTTTATTCTAATACGAAAAGATGGTAGCGGATATTGACCAATATGTATATGAAGCTAGAAGTTATTTTCCAGCATGCTATTAACGTTTATGTATACGATGCACAAATGAAAATTAGATAGTATTTTGTATACACACATGATTTGAACATTATTTAAAGCATAACTCAGAGTTCCTGTGACCCACGGTTTGGTTCCTGTTTCTGACTACCTCCTCCCCTCCGATACTCTTACCGAGTTCAGTACAGTTCTTGAGTATGAAATCATATAAGTATTCTTTAAAACTTTTTATTTTATACATAAGTTTCATGTAGAACCATACTCGGAACAATATTCGAATCCATGAATCAGTCAATCAATCCAACAATCAATCAATTAATCCGGGTCTGAGCCCGAATCGGCGATACCTCTTGAGACGCGCGAAAATAAAAAAAGCAAGCACGCAAGAAGCATCAAAACGTAAATGTTTAATTTAAATGATGTATAGTGTAACTTTAGAACTTAGCTCGATAGATTCCGAATAATATTCTATAAGTACTCACTTGTTATTGATCACATTGTTTTAAATGAAAAGTTTTCTAATAAATACTGAATGATTTCTATGCTGAAGGCGTATAATACAAACATGAAATCGGGTTGTATAAAAACCTACATCAATCCTATTTACCTACTTCAAAACCTATATCATCGGGTTCGAGTTCGAATTCACGACAGACCCATCCCTCAAAACCGGATCACATTACATAGACCTAAAAAATATATAAGAGCAGTGAGATTGAGAAGGTGTTACCGGTTAACAGATGGCGTCAATCTATAGTAACAATTAAAACCCGATCGATGATTAATAGAGACGTTTGCCAGCATTTGGCAAGCTTCGTCATTGCTGCATGTAAAGAGTACAGAATCTGTATGTGTATTATGAATATTATTAACTATGTACTTCCTACTACTATTATAAAGGCGAAAGTTTGTAAGTATGGATGTATGGATGTATGGATGTTTGTTACTCTTTCACGCCAGTACGGCTTAACGGATCTGGATGAAATTTGGAACAGAGATAAATTATGGTCTGGAATAACACATAGGCTACTTTTTATCCTGGAAAATTGCGTAGTTCCCGCGGGATAGTGATAAACGAATTCTTTGCAGACGAAGTCGCGGGCATCAGCTAGTATTAAATAAAGCTATGCGTAAAGGTTATTACCCGCATTCGTTAGCAACTATCAACTATGTATGATTAGATCTTTAAAACTATGAAACGGATTTTGATGCTATTTCTTAATAGATAAGAGTCCTATTTTCAACAGATCTAACGCTTGCACAGTAGGCTGTTATGTTAAATGAGAAGATTACTACGCTTGTTATATTATTAAGACACTTCACGTAAAGTTAACTAGATTATAAGAATTCGTTTAACTGTATAGGTTCTAAGAATACTTAATCTCTGTGCACTGGCGACGTACCGGAGGCGCTGCAGACGCTACGTTGCGAATTCCTTTAGATAGCTCGCCTCGCGACGGCTCCGATGCACAGTTCGAGAGTAAAAGATAAGTCAGATCTAAAATATTATTCAGACGGTTCGGACCTGAACTTTCAAACATTATAATTAAATTGTGAATTGAACTTTTACATACAGTTTACACTGTAAAGTGAACTATTACCCAAAGTGTTGTCAAATCGATCAATATTGATTATTTACCGTTTACACTAAAAGGTGGACTTTTGTACGTATTTTGTGTTAAATCGGATAAAAACATTTGAAAGTGATAAAATAAACTTTATTTATTAACTCCACGTCCGAATCGCATATTTCGCTTATAAAGCAGGAGTTACATAATTCTAGACATCATATATAATTTTCGATGACGATGGATCGAGGAACGTGTAAAACTTAAATGGGGATGTGTTATATTACAGACAAGAGCAATTGGAAACGAAAATAAGGTTTATGTGTGCATTATGCTCTCTATGATAAACCTGTCCATATTTATCATTCAGCACCGTCCAGCGCTGATCACGGGAGTGTATAACAAAGACAGACTATTAAACAGTGTAACGATGTCGTTTATATTTCCCATTAAGTGTTATATTAACAAGCGGTTAGATAGCTTGAAATTTAAAGACTTAAGAAAGTGTGAGGCTAACACTTATGGCAGACCGTGCCTCAATTACACCCAACTACGGAATAGGTATTGCGAGGAGCATCATCACCTGCTGAAATTAACCTGCGAGGCCTATCATTACATAGGCCGAGGGTATGAGGATATCTCGCAAAGTACTGTGGCATGGATGGAGTTGAGTATGCGAAATGCATACGTTACTCGGTTCAACATCACCGCTGACTACGGACACAATCGATGGAAGGAGCATCTGACAGAGCTTGCTAGTCAGCAGCCGGAATATTCCGTATCGCATGAGGTTCTGGAAATGAGGAACTATTTCCTAGATGAAGTGTTTAAAGACGATCCTGACCCGCAAGCTCGTGTATTTAGTGAATTAAACATTGACATTTGTGCTAGGATTAGGAACTATAGTATATCAGACTGGAGTGTAGACTATAATAACGAGCAACAAGCAGTTAATAGATATAATATTAATTTACACTATTTTAATACATGTATATTTAATCCGTTTAGTTCTATTACAAGATTTACACGACCAAAATCTTCTATCATATGATATGAAATGAAATGAAATATTTATTCGTAGTAAATGTTGTACAAAAAAAAATTTAAAATAAAAAATAGAACCGCCTTCAATTCGCTACTTTAAAAATGTCAAATTAAAATTATTTTTCGGTAAGTGCTACCTAATTATTTATATGTTGAAGTCGGTGCCTCAGTCCGCCCCACTGTTATATTTATGTGTGATAAGCTTGGCAGAAGTGGACCTAGTCTATCTGCCTATTATAGTACCTATAAGTATATTTTTTTAAGTTCTCAATCATAGTCATATAATTATAATTCATTCAAATTTGTGCTTTTAAATACGATACTATATTTTGTGTTAAAAGACTAAAGCTAGTGGTTACATGAATTCGGTAATGTAAAATGAACAAACAGCTCGCTGTTCATTTTAACGCAATCATGTTTCAATAATGCGGATTTAATAAGGTATAAAATATCACTTCGAATCCCACATAGGAAAGTCTAGAGTGTAAGGCATTTGATTTCCTAGGAAGGTTTAAGCGATATGTAGCAATTCTGTTTCTAACTGTTGTGCCAATTATTTCAATATGTTTACAAGCGGTTTCCGATGAACAATTTGATTTGTGCAAATTTGTTCTTAAATGAAATCTGTATTTATTTATAGCCATCTCAATCTGACAATGATCACATCGCATAAAAACATTGCTGAATGAGTCGAGGTAAGTAGGCGGAGCTGTAAACAAAAATATGATTTTATTGATAGTATTTAGTCATAGATTTATCTAATACATAGTACAGCGTGGTAATGCTGCGAGGGTGAGGGGGCACCTTTGTGCTGGGTATGTCGCGGGATGGATTATTCGACAAATTGTTTTCTTTTTGTGTATTTTTTTTTACATTGTTTTTGATACAATAAAATATTTTTTATTTTTGTCTTCTTTATTTTGCACAATAAAGAGTTTACATACATACATACATATTTTATACATAGTTAATAATAAAGGTATAAATTAATATTAACACTATGTTGGTAAACCCGCTCTATAATGCACTAATCATGAATAACATACCAATTTCGTGATCATTAAATACAATAAGAATAAAAAGAAAACATAAAAATAAAACATTAATAGTAGTTGCTAATAAATATCGGAGTACAAGTTCTATATTCCCTACGAGTCAATGTAATAAAGTCTGATAAGTGCTGCCAAGCTGTAGTATTATCATCCGTCTGAGTTTTTATATTAACTATGGTTTGTCGCCCTCTATTAACAGGTAACATGTTTTGAATCTCAGAGCACTTGTAAACTTTTAGTTCAATAAAGTGCGAACCTGTTTTTGAATGATTCTCCTGTCGTGAAAACCCCTTGGCTAGTCTTCGCGTGATATAAGACCGTAATTTACTAGACGTGGGGATGATACTCGAGGATCGCTTCTCATCCTCGCTATCGCTTCCAAAAAGCTCCGTAGCAGTTGTGCGGTGTGGTTTCACAGCTACGGGATTAATTTTGACCTTCTTTTTTGAAGCACTTGAAGATGATTGTAGTGACTTTGCTTGGTTTTTCTTTTTTTCACTCGATTCAGTCGGTCTCGCAGCTTCATCTTCAGAGCTTGATGAAGAAACTACAGCTTTAGATGAATGTTTCAATCTGAAAAAATAAAAGTGATTGTTAAATTAAATCGAGCTAATAATATTTTTGCAGAGACTTAACTACACTAGCGGATATTCATTTAAAGGAATTAAAATATTGATTGGAACTGATTACATTTAAACGACATCATTCAATAATACAGAATAATCTTTAGTATCGACTCGAATCAAAAGATAAATTGAATACTTACGTTTTGCTATGCCTCCTCTTTCTTATCTCACGCGATTCGGTCTGCATTGTTGACTCGTCTTCCGATGGAAATAGTGTTTCGGCGTTGTTAGAGCGATACTTCGACCTGAAATAAATATTAAAACATTTTAACTATGGTATTTAAGTGGTCTATAATATTTGACCCTACTTATCGTTTTATAGTAAGTATTTAAATAAGGTAGAGGTATATTTAAAAAGCATCGTCATTCGTCTTGTTACATACAATTTACTAGCGCAAGCCTCCACGAAATTATAAAATTTTGCACTACTATAAGAATGACGCATAATAACACAACATCATTAAACTATTATTCTTTACCGCTATTCGAATGATCCATAATTTTATTGTTGATATTAATTTAAATTACTCTATTTAATAAACAGTATCATTTATATTGAAACCTAGAATCGGTTAGCATAACTCTATCAAATTACAATATTTACACTACTATTCGAATGACGAATAATTTTATTGATAATATTAATTACTCCAATGTATAAAAAACAGCAACATTTAAATTATTAGACAACATAATTGAAGCTTCAAAGTAATTAACTCTTCTAGATTATCTATTCGAATAAATCAATAATAAATAAACATTCATCAGCTCAGAACCCACAACCTAGCTTCATAGGGTGGGTACTAACGAATCGACTATTCGATCGTAATGATGCTTACACAATTTAATAAGTACATTTGGTTAATAAGATAGACACTTACATTTTTTGATGATGATCCTTCAGCTTAGGAGATGAGGAGATGGTTGTAGACGAGATAAATGATGCACTAGATTCGCTAATCAACCGCTTAAGTATGCTCTAATCCTCATGAATATCTTCCCTATACGGAAAGTATTTACATGATTTTAAAATAGGTCTTACCATGTATCAGCAGTAACCCTTTTAAGCGGTGTAATCTTAAACTTCTGCGTTAACGCTTAGTCTTAAAGGGGAACGATGATTTTGCATAGTTTAATACTATTGTTTTGCTTGGCCAATACAGATTTACTAACTAATATTACTTCACGATTGGTTTTAGTTTGTAACCTATTGTGTGGACAAGTACGAAATAAAATAAAAACGTTTATTAGTTTTCATATACGGGACCAACAAACAGACATACTTACTTACCTCCAAATTCAGTGTATGTGCATACAAATGCAAACATTGCAAAACATTGAGACTCATTTAGCATAGACATCTTTCATATATGGTTAGGACTCATATTAACGATCAAACGTTTTTACTAACCGATATTAAACCTTGTGGTTTCTTTTTCATACTTAAAAAATAATATAAATAACAAAAAATCGGGAACATTTAACGATTAGTATTCATGCAATACACTGGTAAGCAGTTCAGTAATGTCGGTGAGTGTTTATTTTATTATACTCGTTATTATTTAATAATAATCGATATCCATGCCGATGAGCGGACAGCTGAGTGGTTAGAGAATCAGGCTACAAAGATTGAGGTTCCAGGATTCGATCCCGTTGAGACAGATATTATGTATGAAAAATATGAAAGTTTGTTCTTGAGCTTTGGGTGTTTAATAAATATGTAAAGTGTTTAGTATTTAAGTAGGTATATATTGCAAGGCTCCGACGTCGTAGCCAGGTCTACTTCAACTTATTTTAAACTTCTAGGTTAATGCGTGAGTAAGCATGGGTTCTTGCGCTCTGATCCAACTTTATCTTTCTTATTACCAATAAAAAATAATTTTAAGCTTTTATCCGTACATTCAAACTCATGAACTATCATCTAGCTACATCAC
Source organism: Pandemis heparana (assembly GCA_963854515.1). NCBI lineage: Eukaryota > Metazoa > Arthropoda > Insecta > Lepidoptera > Tortricidae > Pandemis > Pandemis heparana. Next base: position 13,689,885 of record OY978010.1, on the reverse strand, counting down.
TCAAGCCTTCGGAGACAGCTGTTCAGGTAATGTCCTAGAAACACTTTGTTTCTTTCAATTTTAAATCAAGTTCTAAATCCAAATTAAGTACAAATATTAGCATTACCTACCAGCGAATAGATTTGTATATACAAACTTTTGTATATAAAAACTCAAGTTATCACAATATCTATCTATATAAGTATGTTTATCCGTCAGCTAGTAGCTGTAACGTAAGCTTAGCTTACTTTAGGCCTAGGTTAATCGGCATCAATTGTCTCTGATATTTATTTATATAGTAATAATCCAAATTCAGGATGATATGGATTTGAGAATAACTAAAATGTGTTAGTTAAGTATAATAATGTACTACTATATTGTCTACTTATTAAAAATAAAGGAGTTAATGTAATATGATATGTTTTATTTATAATAATTCAGATACTTAACTATAGCGTTAATAATCTTATATAATTACGAGTCTGAACGCTGAATAAATAAATTTAGACTTCAATTTAGAATTACGTAATTAAATTACTATTCAAGAATCAAATAAAATAAATAAGTTTCCGCGTAAGACACGTAATATAACATAGTCAGCATAGTAACTGGTGAGCGAGGTAGGTCTGTTGCACAGTGGTGTGCAGCGGATTCTGCTCTAGGGTAGGCTGGATACTTTTCTGATTGAGCTTTCAATCCAAATTGAATACCTAGTAGAATGGACAACGGTTTCTCATGAAATATGCATCACTGATGTTACACAATAATGATAACATATTACCTATTTAATATCTTACCCGTTTCGTACGTCAAAATCAGATTATTGAATTATATTAAGCAATTTATAGTGAAACATATCGAAACCTCACATTAAGTATTCTCTTCTTACAATAAATTTATAAACAAAGAATTATTGATTAAATAAAAAAATAACAAAATTGAATCCCTGTTTCATATTATAGCATCGCTAGTGAAAGATGACAGCTTAAAAACTCGGTCTCACCTGAACCGTTGTTTATACTACGTCTCAATGATTCGTCAAACAACACGCCATTATCACGAATGCACTAGCTTGCATTTTCTCTATTGCTAACAAAGAATTTAATATCGTAAGTATTTGAATGATAATATGATTGTATAAAAATGGTGACTTAATATATATATATTTGCTCCATAACCAACGATATCAGAGTGTACCTATTAGAAATAGAATTTAATTGAAGTAGTTTTTGATTGAACTAGTATTTGATTATCGGATTGTACTGTAATTATATGCTCAACAGATAATTCGATTGACATATATTAATGTATTGATTCATGATCAGTAATCAATATAACGTATGATTGGGGGATCCTGGATCTCGTTTGATCCAGGTCCCCCAATTATACACTACTTATATTCAAGTAATTTCTAAACTAAAATTAACCGACTCTTAAAGTGGAGTATTGGTACTTACGTAAAAAGAAGTCAATGGAAGGCTGACCTATTTTAAAGCTGGATGCTGATATAAAACATTAATTAAACCAAATTGTAAATTACGTACTTATTAGAACATACCATACATGTTTGCCGGCAAAATTTCAAAACGAATTGATGTTACGATTGCACACGTTTCGCGGTCCAGTGGCGCCAGAACCCTCTAATTTGCAGGGTAACGCACGAACACGAGCACTGATCAATTAGCAGACGTAACGGATAATTTTACTGAGGACGAAATGTTGCCGAGCCCTGACATAACGATCGGGGGTAGGTAGGTATATTCATAGATCTCGTACCGAGGCGAAAGTTAAAACTATGATGTTGAACTCTATTTTCTGAGTTCATATTATATCAGTAAACATAAAGGTTAAAAATCATGCGGTCAACGAGTTCAGTTTAACTGCAAATGGAAAGAAAATTAAAATAACTTTATGAATGTTAACTTCAATAAAAATAACGGTTTTATTACAATACTAGCTGTTGCCCGCGATTTCATCTGCAAAGAATTCGTTTATCGCTATCCCGCGGGAACTACGCAATTTTCCGGGATAAAAAGTAGCCTATGTGTAATTCCAGAGCATAATCTATCTTTTTTCCAAATTTCATCAAGATCCGTTAAGCCGGTCTGGCGTGAAAGAGTAACAAACATCCATAGATTCTCACAAACTTTTCGCATTTATAATACTTACTAGCTGTTGCCAGCGACTTCGTCTGCAAAGAATTCGTTTATCGCTATACTGCGGGAATTTTCCGGGAAAAAAGTAGCCTATGTGCTATTCCAGACTTTTCTCTATCTATGTGCCGAATTTCATCCAGATTCGTTGGGCCGTTCTGGCGTGATTGAGTAACAAACAAACATCCATCCATCCATACTTTCGCATTTATAATATTAGTTAGATTATATTAGATTAGTAGGATAGGATTTACTTCTTCCAGATTTTGCGCTTATATTATTTACTAGCTGTTGCCAGCGACTTCGTCTGCAAAAAATTCGTTTATCGCTATCCTGCGGGAACTACGCAATTTTCCGGGATAAAAAGTAGCCTATGTGCTATTCCAGACTTTTCTCTATCTATGTGCTGAATTTCATCCAGATCCGTTGGGCCGTTCTGGCGTAATTGAGTAACAAACAAACATCCATCCATCCATCTATCCATCCATCCATACTTTCGCATTTATAATATTAGTTAGATTGAACACCATATAGGACACGCGGTCCTATCGCCCTCTACCTGACAACATTTACAGTTTCCGATTAGATTTCCGAGATACTTCATTTACGACTATCAAAGTTTTTCTCATTCAAAAGACAAGTTTGAGACTAAACGTAAAAATCTTGATGCTGAGAACTATTCAACCGCCTACACATTACCATATTAGTCCAGCAAGGCTGCGCCCACTTCTGGCCGTGGTGACTCAAGTCCATGCATCATCTACGTGTAAAACACAATATTTAAAGCCTATAGTATATTTGAAGTAGAAGGATGTCGTGAAAATCGCGTTGTAAAGATGGTCTTTAGCCACCGACCAACGGTTAAATAAATAACGACACTGTCTTCAACCTCGACATTGGCGGAATGATCGACAGTATCGATGGCGCTATGTTTTTTTAAATTGAATTTAATTGGATTGTCTTTTGAGACAGCTCTGGACCCCAACGGTCTGTATATACCTCCAAGTTTTCTTAGAATTACATACGTACGCATGAATCACGTGTTTATCTCTCATGGGGAAGACAGAGCCTAAGGTAACAAGACCTAATATTACGGTTGTTGAGATACAGCCTGGTGACAGACGGACGGACGGACGGACAGCGAAGTCTTAGTAATAGGATCCCGTTTTTATCCTTTGGGTACGGAACCCTAAAAAAGATGTGCTTTTGTCTGAAAATTCGTACCACATGTCACTATATTTTTTTCTTAATGTTTCTCTTACTATATTGTAACCTGTCAATTATGTATCAGGTACATACCCCAGCATAATTTCCTCTTCTATTTCCAATCGTTCTCAGTACAGTTCTGATAACAATTACCTACGTAAAGACTTTGATAGACGCGAAAATAGAAGGAAGAAGAGGCAGAGGAAGGCTGCGCTGTGCGTTTATGGATCAATCAAAGGAAAAGGCTAAGTAGTGTCATATCAGGAGATCAAAACAATGGCAGAAAAAAGGAATGAATGGCGATTACTCCACCGACAAAACCTAGGTAGGCTCTTAAACTTATGATGATTGTATCCTGTGCCAATATAAATTGCGTCGACTGACCATTGCCCTAACATGAAGCAACATCCCAATTACAACACACCCCTTATAGGTCTTTGGCTGCAACCACACAGGTTTTGCCTTTCTCTCACCCATGGCGCTTGTGGAATCCAACACGATGCCTATTATGTAAGTGGTTGACACACAAGTTCCTTGCTGTACTTAATCGTAAATTTAATATTCAAGTTAGGGATAGAGTTTATTTGCTTCGGTGGCTTAATGTCTGCTTTTTGGTAAACAAAGAAAACAGTCATGACTCAGTGCAGTGACTAAATAGGTACCAAATTAAAGTTAAAAAAATGTACGGAACTCTAGGTCCCTTGACCGGCTTTTCTTACCTCTGGACACTCCTTATCAAAAATATTGTGCAATGTGTTAGTGTACGTAATTAATGCCTTTTAATTTTTTCATCATAGTCCTCGTACTGTCGTTTCGTTGGTCGTATGGAGTTCATTTTTGTCTATTAAATTAGCCTGCTCCCACCCACCTCATTGTTAATGTAGAAAGCGGTATGTTTCAATTCGAACACCGCACAACATTCACTGTGTAAATCTTTAAAAAAGTCTATTGAATTCGAGGCATTGCATATCGGCAGACAGCTTGACTAATTTATGATACCAATAATTTAAAAACTTGAACCACATTTGACACCTTCTATAGTATATCCATCCTCACACCATAAACTGACTACATAAGTGAAATTATAGTTATGTGAGAGTACACTATAGCGTAATATCAACAAAAAAGCGTAGCGTAGATAATCAAAATCAGTTCGCTGATAACGAAAATGCAAAAATATGACGTGAAATGCAGAAATTTCAAACAATTTTCAGAATATTCATCATTCATCGTTTATTTATATACACAACATGTAGATACCGCGATAAAAAGTTTGTTTCAATTCAAAGCATACGAATTCCTTCTTAAAAAATTTCTTTACTATTAATTACTAGCTGTTGCCTGCGACTTCGTCTGCAAAGAGTTCGTTCATCGCTGTCTTGCGGGAATTTTCCGGGATAAAAAGTAGCCTATGTGCTATTCCAGACTTTTCTCTATCTATGTGCCGAATTTCAGCCAGATTCGTTGCGCCGTTTTGGCGTGATTGAGTAACAAACAAACATCCATCCATCCATAGTTTTATAATATTAGTTCGATTAGATTTAACATTATTTTTATTCAATCATCTTTAAAAACAAACGAAAACACTCGTCAGATTCTTTTGTTCACGTAATTAACCGAGTTAAGACACATTTTTTATTACAATGGATTTTACTTACGCTAAGTGTAACAGAATTCCACAACCTTTTACGCTTTTGATGTGATCTTCATTCATAATTACCTACAAGTTTAGCAATCAACAGAACTATTTACGACGATCTCAATAGTTATTTCTGCTGCTAAGTATTGCGTTGCGAGTGCAAAACAGTCGGGAAAATTATTGTAATAAAATTGGAGTGTCAGTGCTTGTCTGAGCTCTTCTCTGAGTTTTCTCTTACAATCTCACTATGAATAATGAGGGTATTAATAGCATGGAATATACTCGATCTGCATTATTATACTGTGGACTGGTGTGGGAGTAAAGAAAAAACAGAGTATACCGGTTGCTTCTCTTCCCGTGCAGATAAAAGCCCTTCGAAGGAATGGGCAAAAAACTTAGGAATTGTGTCATAGGCGTCGCGGCTAGCAACCTATCACGATTTTGATTCCCCTTTCCACCTTCGCTCCAAACATGCTAAAGTGGCCTTTAGGTCTTGTTACCTTAGCTAAGCTCTGTCTACTCCGTAAGGAATAAAGACGAGAATTATGTATGTATGTATTCACACTACGAATAGATAATTTTTTTATGAAATTCCAAGTTTGGCAATCAACTGTTCACCTTAGTATTCCGTCGTCATTTCTTCTAATAGTTTTGCTTCCATGTTGGCGGCGGGTCTAGGTCGTCACTTGTTGAAAGGTTACAACACCGGTACGGTTGTTGACGCACTAAGCACATGTTACAGCAACTGGGCTAGTTGCTAAGTATTTGCTGTCCTGAATGGAGGCTGAGGAAATTGCTTGTTGAGCCTAGTTATTTGTGCAGTAGATGTTGTTGCGGTTCATTAAAATGATAAAGGGTTGAGGAGAAATACCTAGTGGATATTGGGATAACACCACCGTCTGAATTTATCTAACTAATATTATAAATGCGAAAGTATAGATGGATGGATGGATGTTTGTTTGTTACTCAATCACGCCAGAACGGCCCAACGGATCTGGATGAAATTCGGCACATAGATAGAGAAAAGTCTGTAATAGCACATAGGCTAATTTTTATCCAGAAAAATTGCGTAGTTCCACGGGATAGCGATAAACGAATTCTTTGCAGACGAAGTCGCTGGCAACAGCTAGTTATAATATAAATATGCTGCCCAAAAATATGTACCTACGGATCAAAAGAGTACGTAGGACAATTCATATGGGATTGATCCCTAGACGATTTTGAGGTGTGTGATTATACTGACGAGCAAATTAAATTATGCTGAGTTGGGGCCATTTTATTTTATGTCAATTTTATGTAGCTTTTAATATGTTTTTGTTTTTTAATTACTGTGATTGTCATAATTAAACTTTTTCTTTCTTTCTTTCTTTCAAAAATAACGGCTCACTTTTCATACAACTTTGTAGGAGAAGTGATCCTTTATTTTTGCTCGCCAGTGTATTAATATTAATTTTTGTATTGTATGTAAAGTTAGTTACTCACTCTCAATTTGCTAAGTAAAATTGTAATTTTATTTACTGATAAATGATAATAATAGGTATCATAGGATTACGTGTAAAATTTTGAAAGTGTATTTTTTCATCCTTGTTAGTGTGCATGTACAAGCCTTATTGTCACCAAAAACTTGAAATAATAAGAATAAATTTAAAATTATCACGTAAGATATATTTCTGTCAACGCTCATCGTGATACGCAAACAATAATAAGATAACAGTAGCAGTTAAACACGGAAACATAAGAAGGTTGCGGTCTATCTGCTAAATCTGTAGTCTAGAGATTCCTACCATTGCTATTGTCTTCGTGTTTTAGTAGGAAGAGACAATGAACACGCGGCAGGTAGCCATTGAGGTCTGCCCAATCTCCCATGGCAGGTTAAATCATTATTATCCGTTCTTCTCAATACAACCCACTTTACTACTTTATTATAGTACTGCACCCAGTACCAGGCAGATCTAAGCTATTTTCATTCTTACCTGTACTATTTGGTAAACAAAATTCTAACCTCAAAACATTTGTGTTATTTTTTAACTATTTCAAGGAACTGGAGATAAAATATCAGCAAAATTATGTACTTACAAAATATTGTTTCAGCTTTATTTGATAACATAATACACCTTATTCATTAAAAAAAATTGCACATTGAGGTTAGAATTTTGTTTACCAAATAGGACAGGCAAGAATGAAAATGCCTTACATATAATTATATGTACTTTTATCTGCTTCTCTTCCCGCATTGGTACAAGCCCGTCGAGAGAATAGGCAAGAATCCAGAGATCATGAACAGGAAAGCAGCTTAGTGATCAGGGTTATATCTATTCTGTTGCTGAATGTATTGTATTTATATTCAATTTGAATTTAATTTGAACAGAACTTTATTTCTCTTATCGATACGACAACCCACATCGGCTATGAACAGATATAAGTGTCAAGCAAAATAAAAAAATTACGTAGTCGCCATGCTAAAATAAATAAGGAAAGGAAGATAATGAAATACGAATTCTATAATTTAATTTTACGTATGTTACATATTACGATAACCGCTTCCATTGCGTATACTAAACAAGAGTCGTTTTATTTAGCATTTTACTCATTAAATAAAAAAGGATTGCTAATAAGAGTATCAAGTTCCAGTTAGTATTAATTATGAAGTAACCCGCAGAGATATTAAGAAACTAAATTATGCCCAATTAGTCGAATTGTCTCCGTCCGTAAAGTTCAAGGATTATTTTTGCATATTTCTTGAGATTAAACGAGATGTGGTTTATATTATAATTAGCAAAGAAGCCAACAATACATTTATATTAAAAAAATGTGGAGTACCTAATGATAGTTTCTTAATTCAATTAAAAACAAGACTGGATACGTATATAGGTTACTAGCGACCCGCCCCGGCTTCGCACGGTATATTATGCATGTATTATACATATAAACCTTCCTCTTGATTCACTCTATCTATTAAAAAAAACCGCATCAAAATCCGTTGCGTAGTTTTAAAGATTTAAGCATTCATATGGACAGAGAAAGCGACTTTGTTTTATACTATGTAGTGATTGACCAATTTGAAATTGCTTTTATTCATTTATTTTTAAGTACTTTATGCCTTACCTAATTAAAAAAATATTCCACTCTCCACCTACATATGCCCCACAGTCTTGCTAAACGTGGCATGTAGTTCTTGTTCCTTTAGGCTTTGTCTGCCCCGTAAGAGATAGGCGTGATTTGTATATGTATGTAAAAAAAAATAACTACGGGACAAACACCGCGGTTACTTTTAATAATGTGGTGTAAGTACTTATTTAACCGTGAATCATTTATAATTGTAAAAGATTACAATAAGAATTAAAAAAAATGTGCCGTTTCAATTTATTTTCAATCACCAGTGATTTAGAAATCAATGAAATAATTCAAATTGGTTGACATTTAACCACCAACGGAAATCTACAACCAGTTACGACTGTTGTCAAGGATTTAAAAATTCGTGCTTCATCATTCATCAGCGGACATTCATCTAAACTTCTAAAATGGCATATTGATTCAGTGTGATGAATTAAGCGAAAAACTAAACATAAAATTACTTTAGAAATATTATTGTATCAACTTTCTTACTATAACAGTAAGAGTTGATATTTTGGAAAGTTAACTAAGACTTGAATGAATGGGTGCGTTGGGAGGGGAAGGCCTAGGCGGACGTTCCGTGATCAAATTGGGGACGTTTTGGAGAAAGGCCAGGTCAAGAGTACCCGACACCGACGAGCATGTATGAAGAGATTGATGAATGTGGATGAAGCGAAAGAGGTATGTCAGGATCGTAGCAAGTGGAACAAAGTAGTCTCTGCCTACCCCTGTGGGAAAGAGGCGTGACGATATGTATGTATGTATGTATGTATGTAACTAAGACTTATTTGCTGTTTTTTTTTTATGTGAATAGGTAACTAGCGACCCGCCCCGGCTTCGCACGGTATATTATGCATGTATTCGTTGCGTAGTTTTAAAGTTTAAGCATACAAAGGGACATAGGGACAGAGAAAGCGACTGTTTTATACTATGTAGTGATAGTACGTCTGGTTAGCAAAACTAAGTGTTAGGTATTATAAACAAAAAAGTTTTTCGGGTGTGACTGACGGGATTTGAACCCGCGGTTTTAGGCTATATGTGCCAAAGCGTTCCATCAACTGGACCACCGGGACTCAATATTGCGTGTTCAAATTCCGAAAAAAAAATCTTTTATAATGAAATTTAACTTGGAGTTTGTCGGTTTTTTGCACATTTTCCTTTTGCTTACTTAGTTACTCAAGAAGAATACGATGGATGTCCTCGTTTATTTCATTTGATCGTAAATACGTAGGTATATTACACAGGGTTCAGTGAGATATATCGATAGGTATTTAATTAAAGGTATTTATTTATTTATTTACTTACGAGTATACTAGTTAGAATAACGCTACGGTAGTGGAAATACTTGCTAAGTGAGGTATCTAGACAAGAATTATTTAAATTACAATTTACTTAACTTTATCACGTAGTAGAGCTGCCTACATGTACGAAAAATAAAACATTAACTTTTGAAAGCTTGATTGTAGCATTTTGTTAAATAAACAAGGCCTGTATTTGGTGTAATTAAATCAATAAGGATGTTCATCGCAATTTAAATTATTCCTTCGAACCTCGTCACGCTTAAACCGCTGGATTGAGTTCTAAATTGGTATAGAATTTCAGTCCCGGGGACATAGGTACGCGAATTCTGCGTATCTGTATAGTATCGTAATAATAATAATAAAACCCGTACCAACATAATAATAATAATAGCTTTATTTCAGACAATTATTCATTATCTATATCGGGTTAGTAGCAATAACAATAAAAACTTACATTTGTAAACTAAAGTAAATAAATAAATAAATGATATGACACAGATCACGACGGTTTATTCACTTAATATATTTTACTAATGTCCTGATCTGTGTCACCCAGTAATGAAACACAAAATTAATAAAAATGTAGATCAGCTGTAAAACCAACGAACAGTTGGAAACAGATGAGGCTGTGAAATGGGGGCCCTGGGGCCTTACCATGACGTCTTAATGCGATTCAGTTTAGGTTTGCTCGTTGTCAGAGTCATACTAAAAGTGACAGCTAAAACTTGAACTGAGTCGGAATAAGGATGTCATGGTAAGGCCCCTGATGATTACTACAATGATGATATTAAGGATTCATTTAAAGATGATTACGAGGATGATGTTAAACATGAAATGTAATTTGTGCTTGCAGGAAAAGCGATGCAGGAACCCCCCGACGGCGCCGCAGAAGATCGAACGAGTCATAACTCTCTGCCAAGATGAGATCAAGCTCTCCATTCTTAGAGGTAACACACATACACAACAATAGTTAAGACACATGGTTCTCTGTCGTTTGCCCGAATTTCATATGCCATAATGATCATTTGCCATAACTCTTTTTTCTCTTTAATTGTTAATTGTTTAGGATTGTCATGAAACACCTAACCTAACCTATAGAGTTCTACAGAATTGCCATTGCAATGCTCCTGAAAAAATTACGGTTTCAGAGAAAAAAAGAGTTATGGCAAACAATACATTTATGGCAAATGAAAGGCTCCGAAGACACATGACACAAACGAGTATGAGAATAAAATAACGAGTCGAGTGAAGTAAAATTGAGACCATGTTTAAATGCACACTTTAAAAATTACCTTCAAAAGACACTGGTGTTGTTTCTATCCTATACTTTTAAACCAGCATTAGGTATTAGGTATTAGTTATTCTAGAGAATAACAAAGCAGAACGTCGTGGTTTTTGATCGAATTATAGTCTCATATTAACTGGTAGAGAGAGATCTCTTATATTATAGGGATATAGTCTTTAAATAAATAAATAAAAAAAATATCTTGGGACAATTGACACCAATTGACCTAGAGCCAAACTAAGCAAAGCTTAGTCTTTGTTCATAATATTTAGCTTATTTTTTGTCAATTGTGTTTGTGTTCTTTTTTTTGTACAATAAAGCATTTGTACTTACCACAGCTGTGAAATAACGCTAAAGAAATAAGTATCATAATATTTAAACCCGTGGTTCTAAAATTCTGTTAAGTATACAAATTCCTCTAAGTTTTAATCAGGAAAATTCTTTGCGATTAGAAACGCTGTTCGTGTAACGCAGCGTGCGGATACTTTAAACTCCAGCACGGCTAGCCCCAGGCGCGCGAGATAGTCTACCCATCTTTTTCTTACTCTTCGTTCTAGAAAGGGATGGGTAATCTCGCGCTCTCGCGTTAGCCGTGCAGTGTGGTCAATCTTAAACAAGTTAGCAAGTTACATACATTTTTATAGGGCAGTTATTATAAGGCTGTGTGCTGGAGGTGAGCAGGTAAGGCTCGGGCGCGAGGTCGGGCGGTGAAAGTAAAAGCGTGTCGCAACCACACGTAATAGTTTGAGATGAGGTTGCACTTTTTGTTACAATTTGTAAATTAAGTAAATGAGGTCATGGTGTGACTTTATTAGTCGGTAAGTTCGTTCACTTGCCGTTGTTGAGAGCGTGGACTGTAGTTATTGTTCTGGCTGGTCGGTAAATCAAGCAGTTGCTGTTTCACTGAGTTTATTATTAAGCTTATGACACCTTAACACTACTATAATTTTAGCTACAACTTAGAGCAAGAAGAAGGGTTTTTACGACACCATTAGTTTTATCTATTCGCCATAACGACGGAAGTAGAGTAGAGGGGAGGCATGCTTTGCCAACATAATATAATTAACTTTGTGTTGCCAGCAACAGCCGTCAGTAGGTATTGTCAAAGGGTGTTCAGAAACACATCACCAAAAATAAGGGCCATCTCACCACTCTTTAACTTTCAGTTATCTATGATGATGTCTCTGTCTGTTTCGTAGTAATAAATAGAGACGGAATCATAGATAATTGACAGTTAAGGAGTGTGAGACAGGCCCTAATTTTCTCCTCGCTGATATACAAATCAATTGCGAAAAAGTAGGTATCATTTTCTTGCGTATCGGTAATGTAAGTTTACACTATTGTAGAGTAAAAGTAAATTAAATCTAAAGTCTTGACCTTGACTGGTGGCCTGATATGTCGACGCTTAAACATATAAAAACACAGATTGAGATAAACATTTTCGGATCGAAATATCGGGAGTACGTTAAAGGTTTATATCCCGTTAATATTATGGTATGTCGGGACACTATTATCCCCAGAATTTGGCGAAAGATACAAATCAGGGGCCTTACCATGACGTCCTAATTCCGACACAGTTCAAGTTTTAGCTGTCACTTTTAGTATGAATCTGACAGCGACCGAACCTAAACTGAAACGCATTAAGACGTCATGGTAAGGCCCCAGGTTACAAACCACTTTATGAAACGACGTGTTTTGCTCTGTCTGGTAAAAGCTAATGACAAAGTGATAGACAAAGACAAACGTATGTGAAGCTAGCGTAAGTTTAACGTTGTTTTTGAAAGGTTAGTCATCGCTACAAGACAAGACTGCGGAATTGACCTTGCAAACTTTGCCTGAGTGCACTTCGCTATCTATTTCTGGTTAGCATTTAGGTAACAGTCATTGCCAAAGGAAAGAGGATACAATAGGTTTTAGATACATACAAATGCGGATCAAAATTGTATAAGGATAAACTGCGAAATCTTAAAGGTGAGTAAAAAAATGAGTGAATAAAATGTGTAGTGACATTTTCTTACTAAATACAAATAATAATTATAACCCTTTTATTCCAAATTTGCTACAATTTCAGTACATGTAGTTTTTTTCTTTTTTTTTATAAAAATCGCGTAATTCGGCGTGCCTCATGGCATAGGCTCTTCCATTTATTGGAGGGTTTGGGCTATAGTTCCAACGCGGGCCCAGTGCGGATTGGGAACTTCACACACATCATTGAATTGCTTCGAAGATGTGTGCAGGTTTCCTCACGATGTTTTTCCTTCACCGAATTACAAATACATCATTAAAATTATCTCAGAATTTTCCGGAGTTTTTATCACGTTAGGTTAGTTAGACTAAACATTTACTATGACGTCCTAATTCCGACGCAGTTCAAGTTTTAGCTGTCACTTTTAGTATGAATCTGACAGCGAGCGGACCTAAACTGAAACGCATTAAGACGTCATGGTACGGCCTCAGGGAGCGTAACTTTGGTGCGGATGACGTCATTATGACGTAAATTCACCATATAGGATGCTTTTATATAAATTTATTATTGTCTCTAACAATCTTCTTTTTAATGACAATAACTGTCAATTAAAAACACTCTGTATGCAGATTGACGTCATAATGCCTGTCATCGTCCAAAGTTACGCTCCTTGTATATAAGAAACTGTCTGACTTGTTAAACTTACTTAATAAATTAGTCTCAGTATGGTTTGTGCATTAAAATATTGGTCAGTCATTGAATCAATTACCTTGTCTTCATTTCTTAATAATAATAAGCAAATGAGGCGTAGCGAGTTATCACAGTATTAGTAGACCGCGTCATAAAGTTATTCAAGTGCAAGTGCTTAAATAACACATTCGCTTACCTTGTATCTTATTATCGGACGCTAGTAAAGGCTGCTTGTTCAAGTTCACTCATATGTTACGCTGTAATAGTATTATTACTTATACATATCTCTTTAAACAACATCTCAGTAAAAGATTTGAGTTTTTTCTTGGATACAAATGTTTACTTAATGTTCGTGATCGATTTTGACAGAAATAACACCATGATTCGTGTATTACAATTTTTACAATAGTAGGAGTAGATGTATATATTTAAAGTAGTCCTTGCTAATTTCGACTCTACATTGGCTAACTTCAATTTGGGTCTTGAAATCGTTTAACCAATAAGATAAATAACTGTGGGTAAGTATTTTTTAACCTCACTAGCTCGGAAAGCCCTTTTTGTTTGTTTGATTTCTATTGAGAAAATCGCTTTTTATCCACATGTGAAGAAAGAGTTTTGACATTTGAAGGCGGCTTAGTGTAGTGTTGTTTTTTCAATTCTTTCCTCTAGGGAAAAGGCAAAGGTATAGAACCATACAGCCGAGTCTTCGTTATCATTATTTTTAGTATTGGTAGTTTTAAAAAGGCCAATAAAGGCTGATTATTGATATTTGACAGCTAACAAAACGTAAAACGTTAAACGTGCTGAATTTTTAACATCACAATTAATGAATTGCATCCAGTAAAAAACACTAAATACAGTCTTACAACTTTATTTTAATTCATGAATATCAGCATTCAACATTAACCTTCATTCTTGTTGTAAAAACGGATAAAATGTTCTGACAGTCCAAGTAAGTCGATGTGCGAACAAACCGCATCCGAAATAATAAAAAAAAAACTTAAGTCAAAAGGGGAGTAGTTCCATAAAGACTTGTTATGCATAGGCTATTTTGCAATATTTTAGATTTTACCAATATTTCTATACTTCAAAATTATTGTATTGACAGAGGTAAATAAATAATAATTGATAGTACAAACCCTTTTTCTTATTTTCCTCGCTGTAGTGAGGTGAAAAGTTTTGTGTTATACACGGGTGAAAAGTCATTTTACGTCTCGTGTGTATATAACTATTTGTGGCTTTAGGTCAAATGCAAGACAATGTAAGTACAGTCCGCAGACAAAAATGTGTGCATGAAAATAAAAATTAACAAAATTACAGTAAGTATTAATACTGTAAGTATAGATGTATTTTTGTACTACCAGCGGTTTCGGTAACCATTATTGCCGCGTAAAATTCGCCGCAAGGAACTTGGCAGAATGTCAATAACAGAATCATATATGTCAATTGACTTAACATCCAGTCTCCTTGAGCACCTAACTAACGGTGAACGATTCAGAACATGTAAACCGCAAAATCTGTGCCCAATGCATATCGACGCGACGCCACTCCGCGCTAAATAAGGAAGGTCGCCGCTAACTGTACCGCGTGAGATCACGACTATCCGATATCAGCGATCAGCGAGATTTCGCGAGATTTATAAGAAAAAGTTTAAACTAAGTGAAGAAAGGCGGCTGAATAGGAACTACGAAGAGAAAGGTTGGAAGGGCTTGCATATCCGATTTGTACCAGTCTATAGACTCTATAGTATAGAGCGACCGCTTAACTGAGTCTTAGCGCGCGGGTACAGGGGCGCAGGGTAGGACGACAAAGGGAACCGAGAGCGGTGCGGGCGGGTGGTGTGCCTGCCGCCCGCACCTCTCTCGGCCCCCTTTGTCGCCTACCCCGCGCCCCTGTGCTGCGAGGGCGAGGACACAGTCAAGCGGTCGGTCTCTAGTGTAGTAAGTTTTGTCATAACAAATAAGACCAAGGCGTTAGCGTAAACGTGAAATCACCGTGCGTGTCTGTTAGTTACCTGTTGAGTAAATACAACACGCTTACTTGGTTTTTGTTATTGAACCATTCATAATTGAAAAATAAATTAATTTTGGTTTTTTATGGGATGGGATCGTCCAATGCAATACAAATATTACCTTTTATACACTACATATCATTACAATAATATTTATTACAAAAATACAACTACATCTATACTATAATTAACCGATAATTTTAATTACAGACGGCTTAAGGATTGTCTTTCTTTATTTAATGTGAATTAAAAACCATTTTCTAATTCGCTCGACTCGATTCGCTCTTTTAATAGTCGGTTCAAATGGTATAACCTATAAACATGAATCACAAATTTTATGAAACATAAATTCTTCTATTTTTAAAGCAGAAAAAGAATCAAACAGCCACAGACTAGTGTTGCCATTAAACGTCTCGCTTAGGGGCCATGATAAATATTGCCATAGTTAAAATTTTAATGGCAACCCTAGACTATAATTATATTCGTATTGTTGTTTGATCATTGTTACAGGAGCTACGGCAAATGGTCAGGAATAATGTTATAGGCCAGTGTTTTCTTAACCTATGGTCCTCTGACCCCTGTAGTACAGAACTATATGTATGGGCGTCCTAACCTATGGTCCTCTGACCCCTGTAGTACCTAAGTACCTATATTTAAGGGCATCCGTAGTATCATATCTAGACAACTTAACAACACGACCACCATTTATGTTTACGCTTTTTCAAGGAATTGTAACATATTACGCTGTAAATTATTGTCAGTGTATTTTACATTCCATTGTCTTTGTTCTTCTTCATTTATTTTTCTGTTTACGATTATATTTTTAAATGTTCCTAACCATGAATGTGTTTTCTCTCCCATTCTTTGCAATGCAATACTAAATTTTGGAAATGTCATGAGAGAGGTTAATTTGTTATAAATAAATAAATAAAAAACTGTTTCAGAAGTAAAACGCCTAATAACGAAAATTTTGTCAAATTTACAATTTTATGAGACAAATACCAAGAGAAATAAAAATGTATAGGACCCGTAAATATTTATTAGTACAAGAGCCCTCAACTAAAAACAAAAGAACTAAACCTAAAGGTGAAATTTCATAACATTCTTAATAGATTACCTAGCGTCGAGGTTAAAAAAGTTGAAGTTTTCATCACACAAAATACGAGTATACCATTAAGGATAAGGTCATCCACACCAACACTTCGCCAAAAAAGGCAAGCAGACTCGTTCGTTGCCGAATAACAACTACGTTCTTACTCTTACAAGAGCAAATTAAAGTAACTGTGTAATATTATTAGTAATACAACGCTGGTATTCTTTAATATTCTTTAATTGCCATTGTAAAAGCATTATTGCCGCGGTTTTGCGGCAAAAGTTGCGTACGCGATTACATAAAATGAGTAGTTGTCATTGCACGCTGCTTTGCAACTTACGGCCTGACGTATGGGAGGATTAAAGGGCGTAAGAATTTAGAATTTATGAATAAAATATTAATAACAAGGTAACATTATCTCAAATATATGCCTTTTGAAATTAGAACACGCGAAGAGCCAAATATTTTCACATTGAAATACAAATAAAACTTTCCTAGTTACGTAGAAAGTAAGACGTTTAGATGGTTTGGTACATGGACGTTTTTTTTTTCAGCTACACTAACTTTTTTAAACTTGTTACTAATTCACGTGAAAAAGTGACCAAGGCATAATCCCAACCAGCCTAATTCTTAGTGCAGTGCATTTTTTTTTAAATTGTCTTCGGTGAGAAAAAACAGATGCAAAATTTTTTAGAAGACGGTAAAGTCGGTTCCTTGTGCGTAATCGAATTATCATGCAAAATTAAACCACTGTGTTATCTACCTATACAAGCACAGCAGTGCACTAAAGCCGTTAAATTTACCTTAATTAAGCACTCTTGCAAGATTTTTATTTACTTTTTTTTCAAACCTCTTTCTACTATTCAAACATTCAAATGCACGTGCAATGCCCAGTGACCCATATAGGTTGCATAACCCTTGCATAAACGCGGTAAGCGCATGCGATGCTCAATCAAGTGTTGCGGTTGCTCCGCACGGCGGGCCTCGCTTTGGCGGTTTATGGGAAGGAGCTGTAGAAATGTGCTAAACGTGAAATATTGGTTAGAACTTTCTCATCGCCTATTATTTGAGTATTCACCAGCTACTGCAGAAATACAATACCCTACACTTTTACCCCTTGCATCATTATTATATTGTAACAATCAAAAATGACAATTCATCAATATTTGCGTTTCTTCTGTATGTTTCCACCACCTATTTTAATCTGTTTCCATCTATTTCTGTATCTAAATGGTTGGCCAAAAGAGATCACTTTAAAGCGATATGACCGCCTATTGTATACGTTGCTTTATATTTTTGTAATCTAACTGCACTGGTTTGGTGATCAAACATTTTTTTTTTAGTATTAACAATGCACCCCCAATATTTTGTATCGCTATGAATCCCTTGAACTACCTTTATGAATGTCGGTATCTTCTTCTAGCTTTATATAACGGCCTTACTGCTAAGTATCGTTTCTAAATTTCGTATAAAATATTCAGAGCAACAAGAAAAAAAAGATAGCGCACTGATACATAAAGCCCTTGATACATCGCGTGTGGCACAGGTGTAGCAAATACTGCTGCACTATAATTTAGGTGTTCTAGCCTTATCACGACAATATCCTCTAGCTTGTAGATGTAGATAATCATTGCAGGATGCTTGCGCCAGGCGCTTCCTTCGTTTGTTCACCGAGTGAGCAAACTTCGTGGATGTTGCTAAACCAAGTAACTTGCCTTGGACATACCTTTAACATTTTATAGATTATAGACACCTAAGTACGCATAGGTACGTAGTCAATTCTTAATATTAGACTGGCATTTCTTACTCGTAGCTTGATTAAGGCCTAATTTTGATGCTTTCAAAAATAGTTTCAAGTAGGACATCACGGTGTGTGAGTTTATGGCATGGCTCTATTGTCATTTTGCTTTGCACTATTTCATCTGAATTTCCATTATTACATTTGACCGGCATTATATCTAGGTACTGTGTTATATGTTAAAGTTTTGAGCTGGGTACTCTGCGAACTGTAAGCAAAAACCGTAGAGTGGAGGTTCGCAAACCTTTCGCGAGCGGAACGCAGCATCCATACTAGGGTTTTTTTTTCAACATGAAACTACAGTCTTCGTTTCGCTGCCGCCGGGGCGAGCGCTCTCTGATGAAGGACCTCGGAATAGCCGAAACAATTGTTCAATTCTTTCGGATTTTTATACGTGAGTTATCCGGTTTGTTGTAATATGGATTTTTTTTATTTACCGCATCGTGCAAGGCAAGGGTGCCGGTTATACAGCCCGCAGATGAGTACCCGGCTTAATGTGGTACCTAGTGGCACATCTCATTGTTTTAATATAGAGCCTTGATTTACATATAAAGTGAAATTACTAAACTTAACCGCCTTTATGACTCAACTTAGTCAGCTAATGAACATAACGGGTTTGGTAACACAACCTTACTTACAACCTGATCATCTGGATATAGATATTTCTGCTGTCGAAAAAAGAAAGAGGCATGACGTCTTTATTACGATTTCAGGTATGAATCACATACACATACCTAAAACATTTCGTTACCTTGTCTCAATTGGTACATAGTTTCAAAGCATCCAGGAACAATTGAAAGTGAGCGAACCACAACTAAGATAAATAAAAACAAAAGGACCTAAGTGTGGGTAAAATTAAAAGTACTTACAACCCTTTTGAGCGACTAAGCGAATCAGTATAGCTAAATCGTGACCAATACGTCCTAGTTTCCGTTTACTGTGTAACTATACTCACTCGTATAGTTCAACATTATTGACCACTTAAGTTGCTTGACTTGAAATGGCAGGTTATTTTGCTATTGCCTTGCGTTAAACTCGTTTAGTCTTACTACGAAAAACTCAAGTACGTCTCAGCTGTTCTCACAATGATAGGTTTTCTATTGAAATACATGTGCTAAACACAAGTTCAACGGTTGTTCTATTTTTTTTGTAAAAACGCAGTTAAAGTTGATTTTGTGCTCTTATACTTTGTTTTGGAAATTAGCGCAACCTTAACTTTGTTGTAACTTATTAGGGTAAACAACCCAATTAATGTCACTTTATTAAACATCGCGTGCAAAATATTCTTATTAAAGGTAATCGCAGGCTGTACCCCGTTGACAATATGTCTTAATCTCTCCCACATGGGAAATGAAAAGGGAAATGGGTACAATTACTTTATTTTTGACGTAAAACCTGACATAAAATACTATAATTCTTGAAATTAGGATGACCTGACCAAAGCAATAAATCAAAACATAATAGATACTGACAGGACATTCTGTAAAAATTAAATAATGTTATAAAATAAGCCGTTAAAACTAACTCGCGGTAAAAGTAAAATAAATCCAAATAAAAATAACGAAAATATAGGTAAACAAATTCATTTTCAATACTTCGCGTCATGACAAAATTTATGCGTGTACGCCTTAAACTATAGCAATAAATCAGCAAAAATCGAGCAAATGGCGGTTAACACGGTGTTTTAATAAATGTCCGTCCTGAGTAGTAAAGCAGTTAGTGAGTTTTACGCCTTTGTGGAGAAAAATAGACCTTTGGGTACTTACTTATATATCACTTGATCAGAATGAACATTTTAATTACACAAAACGATTACCGATAGTTAATAGTTAAATGATTTATGTTTTGAAAAGAAAATAGGGTGTTTGATTCATTGAACATTTAAATTTTTGCTAAAGTCTAAGTCTAACCACCATTCTTGAAAACTACAATGAATGAAAAAAATTGCTCATAAACATACTTGCCTATGCTAGTTGTTACTTGTTAACTACCTACTCATTCTTTTATATTTTTAAGATCTCATTTGCTGTCTTTTTACCTATTTTTTTTTTATTTTATGACCGTTTTTTACAGAGGCACTGGATGTGATAAAGGAGGAGCACACGATGCCGCCGCAGAAACGTCGCAATAAGAGGGACGTGCCTTTCACACACGACGAGAAACGCATTGCTGGGGTAAGCTGAGCCTAGTCTTATGTTGTGAATAGTGTCGTCTCGCTCGCACTAATAATAGTATTTAATGGGAGAGTGAGAAAAACGGTATTGACACAAACTTCTAATGTCAAATTGGCATGAACGCGTTGGTGACGTATTTTGTGACCGAATAAAACTTCAGTCAGCACGCAGAAATACGTTTTTCCGTTAAAACAGACTTTTGTGTGTTCAGGGGCCTTACCATGACGTCCTAATTCCGACTCAGTTCAAGTTTTAGCTGTCACTTTTAGTATGAATCTGACAGCGAGCGAACCTAAACTGAATCGCATTAAGACGTCATGGTAAGGCCCCTGGTCTTATATTCAAGCATTCAATATCAAAGCTTATATTATGAGTCATTAATATCACAGCGAAAAGGTAAAAATAATCATAAATAATGACTCATTAACATCAGAGATCAGAGCGAAAAGGACGGTATACTAACCTATAGTACCTATAGGATACGAACTTCGAATTACGGATTAGGCCCCCAGTTTTAGTAATTTTTCAATAGTGTACCTACTTAAGAATCAAAAAATTAATCATGCTGAAAGTACATGGTTTGGATAAAAAATGGTTCACAGGATTATCTGATTATTCGTCAAAAATCATACCGACCATTATAAATGTTTACGCAAAATCGATTCTTTTTTGTGATCACTGAATGTATTCGGTAATTTATGAATCGTTAGAAGAAAGCGAGAATGATCAATGTGATGCAATTAAAAGCGAAAGTAAGCGGCGAGCTATCGAAATATACACCCAATATAATAGTTATGTATATAAAGAACGTCATACGTAAATACGATAAGTAGCGTTGTTATTTCGTGTCTTGTTGATTTTCTATTATAATATATAGGTTTCTTCCTTGATAATGTTTTTTTTCCTTTATTTTTTGAGCTGACTTTGGATTAATTGCACATAAACATAATAGCTCCAAAGGGCCTGCAGATTGTTTTTATTTATTTATTAGCCGTGTCAAGTCATTCAAGGGTCCTAGACGGATTATTACAACTTAAAAATATTGAGTAAACTATAGTAGATACTTTGATTATTTGGTACCTATATTAGCATTAAAGAAATACAGACGTATACTTATCTTATAGCGGTGCTTGTAATGCATAGTTATTAATAATTGGATGACCTTAGCCTAGTTTAATCAGGCCACTATTCTCCAACGCGACAATTCTGTTTCTTCTTTTAGTACTTTGTTTAATAAACTCTACATAATCTAACGCTGGTTGGCGTTACAGTTGTCACAGGCAGTTGTCTAGTTGGTGAAATGGGCCATGAGGAGACTGTTTTTAACCATTTTCTTATTTATTTTTCAGTGCCTTCTGCAGTGCGTGTATCGGAAAGTAAAAGCCGTAAGTATCACAATAATTTAAGTTAACGTGAACAAAACAAAAATTAAATGTGCGTATTTAGACTTCCATGAATAGACTTGGCAACCCTCTAGACAGGCAACGTATTATTATGTCCAATCTTATACCTAACGTTACGGGTGTTTTTTTTATGTTAGAGAGGACAGACAAACGAACTAGTGGGTCACCTGATGTTAAATGATCACCACTGTCCATAGACACGATGCCAGTACCTACGTTGTCGGCCCTGCAGAAAATTGTACACTCGCCCCTTAAAGGCACCCAAGTCGTAATCGTAACTCAATGGGAAGACCCATCGAGTACTAGTTCTCGTAGATAGTAGAAGTATAGCGTCTAAACAGTATGGCGGCACTTGAATATCAAAATGGACAGTAAATAAATGCTACATTTTTTCGATTCTTTAGGGGGGGGGGGGAGCAACCCTCTCTCCCCTCTTTGGTGACGCTCTTGCGTCAATGTATTCACCGCAACCGACCACCAATGAGCGAGGCCAACGTGGTCGTATCGCAATAAAATAACAAAATTTTATTTAAAACCGTGCTTTAATGCTTTATGACCCAGAGACGAGCTGATTGCTCCAATTTGTTTACTATAAAACACGGTGAGTCATAAACTTGAGGGCGAAAATACCTTGTCTATTTATTGCAGTTGATAAAAATGCGCGTACGCCGAAGATATAAAGCGTCCAGGGCCTATTCGATACTGCTCAGGTGATATCGAAGCCTTTACTTTGCCTTTACAGGGCCTACCATGATCTCTAATGCGATTGCCTTAAGACTCTAAACTGCATCTATATTTCATACAATGACACTTCGATCAACAATACAACTAGATTCAACGTGACAGCAAATTTGTGCTCTTATTCTGACAGTACGCGCCAACCATAGACAACGCGAGGACGTGTTACAATGTCACAATGTGCGTTTTAAAATTGCGATAACACCGTAACATTAAGGTTTCGGAAGGAATGACATTACATTTACGACGCAGTTTTAGTGCGGCTCAGAGACCTGCAGCCATCTCTTTTGCTAATTTCAAGTGGTGCTCGTATTATGGCGTCAGTTCCATAGGTGATTATGAGGATTAGATACAGACCTTACTGTATTATAGTGTTTCGTGCTTGAAGCAAGCTTGCAGCGTTGCAAACTTGAGCTTTTGAATGTCTAAAATGTCTAAATTGTCTAAGTCCCTTAGAACAGGGGCCTTACCATGACGTCCTAATTCAGAATCATTTGAAGTTTTACCTATTTCTTTTAGTATGAATCTGACAGCGAGCGAACCTAAACTGAATCGCATTAAGACGTTATGGTAAGGCCCCTGAAGGCAAAAGTGATCGTATAATAAACTAGATGTTGCCAGCGACTTCGTCTGCAAAGAAATCGTTTATCGCTATCCCGCGGGAACTACGCAATTTTCCGGGATAAAAAGTAGCCTATGTGCTATTGCAGACTTTTCTCTATCTATGTGCCGAATTTCATCCAGATCCGTTGAGCCGTTCTGGCGTGATTGAGTAACAAACAAACATCCATCCATCCATCCATCCATACTTTTACATGTATAATATTAGTTAGATAACATACTTTAAGAAAGATACGTACCTAAACGACATGCGACCCATCGCATCAGCGCCGTTTCAATATCACTTAGAGTCACGAATAGGAATTGTTTTATTTGATGGCTGTTTATAATATCAAAAGTGGTATTGTATCAAGAGAGGGCTTGTACCTCCCAAGGTCAAGGTTGTGTTGGATCGTAAAACCCTTAGTCGGGTACATCTGCTAAACAATTTTCTTTTACCAATTAGCCTCGACTTTTATGGTATTGCCGTTTTATTTGGTTGCCTGCGGTGACAGAATCGCCTTGTGAGGGCTTAAAACTAGATTAAATGAAATGGAAGGATTTACAGCTGATCGCTTTAGATGAAAAAGAACTAGCGTACCTATGATTTATTTCAATGTGCCTTTCGTTTTTCGTTCTTAACAGTGGTTGTAATTTTATGTGACAGAGCACTTATTGGACCAAGGCCGTTGCACCAAATCGATAGGTCTCCTTTAATATAAAAGTACTGTGAGACTCACACATATAGGCATTATAATATTGCTAGTAAACGGTTTACTTCTTACGTATTTAAAATATACCTATAACATTTTCGGATCAATCTATGTTTCTTTGTCAGCGTATACTGGAATGGGTAACCAAACCAGAACTATTGCGCCAACGGTCTTGCAGTTAAGAACAGCCTGCGGCTAAGAATTATCATCATTATCTTCAGAAATATTACCTACTGTAATTAATGTTTGTTCTCGAGATGTATTTAAGTATATATTTGTCTATATAAGTATGTTTATCCGTTGTCTAGTACCCAGCATATTGCTAGCTTTGCTTAGTTTCGGACTATGTCAATTGGTGTCAATTGTCACAAGATATTAATTGATTTATTACTACCTGTTGCCCGCGACTTCGTTTGCAAAGAATTCGCTTATCGCTATCCCGCGGGAATTTACCGGGATAAAAAGTAGTCTATGTGCTATTCCAGATTTTTTTCTATCTATATGCCGAATTTCATCCAGATTCGTTGGGCCGTTCTGGCGTGATTGAGTAACAAACAAACATCCATTCATCCATCCATCCAAACTTTCGCATTTATAATTTATAATATTAGTTAGATTTACTAACCATATCACTTCTTAAGCTATCAACCACACCAATAACTGACGTGTCGTGTCATTTGTGTAAGTATGTTAGATCTTCGTACGTTTTAAAGTTGTAATCCCCATCTTACCACTGTTTCAGGTGGACGGCTACGGATTCCCAACGCTGGAGGGGCTGGTAGGCCTGTACTCGGACGGCGTGAACGAGCGCGGCTACTTCATGGCGGTGCTCGAAGCCTCACGCGAGTGCCTCATGAAGAACCACGACCTGTTCTCCAGAACTGTACCCATGGGTAAGTTCTACTGGTTGTGGAACTAAATGATTTTCAGGACTTTTTAAAGATAGGTAGTTGACAAACACACACGCACATATATCACGTCTTTATCAATTACGGGGTAGACAGAGAATGGGGTAACAAGACCTAAAGACCACGTTTTGCATGATTGACAAATGTTTCCATAAATTGATCGTTTATTAAAATGAACCTCGTCAAGGGCGGGACTACATTTTGAATCAAAAATCTAAATGGAATATTTTGTAGTTCTAATGATCCTTTACCAAAAGAGGCCAAGGAAGAGTCCCGCATAACTGTCCCGGGCCTTGGGATACTCGTAAATAGTTTGGAGTTAGTAAAAAAAAAGGGGGAGGGAGACCGTAAAGCTTGAGCACTCTATGAAATTGTCCGACTCGCATCCCACACTTACATTGAACACGTTACTGACCAAGAAGCGAAAAAGTCAAAGAAATGTGGCATGGGGCGTCAAAATCAGGTGACACGGGCCTCCAAACTTTGGGGGTAGATTTAGGATAAAGATAACCTTGCTCTACTCTGCTCAAGTGCTGAGTACCTATGTCAATAAAGTCTAGTGTCTAAGAATCTGATTCTAACATATTTATTAGCCCAATTTAGTGATTAACGTTAAACTATGTTATTCCAGATAACGGACGCAACTGCGACGTGTCGTTCGACATCTTCGAGTGCATATCCGACCGCATCGGCGACTACTGTGGCAACTCCGGCCTCTGAAAACTGTGTCTTCACTAGCGTATATTACTTTGCTTTTAGAAAATCTTTTGTTACCTTTTTAAGTATTAAACTTGCCGCTAGGTGCCGCGATCTGTGGTCATAGTAGGACACTCAGACAAAGACACCACAGACAGACCTGGTTAATTCTGCTATTGTTCAAATTTTATGATCATAGGTGTATAAGGGGTGGCCCGGGTGGGCCGTGCCTACCCTAAAATGGTTTAGTGCCCACCCCAGGATGTTGGGTCCGAATTAGAAATTTAGGACGAACATTTAAATAACAACACAAAAATGGCAATGGCTAAGAGTCAGCTCCCAGTGGAATAATAAGTTAATGAAATGACACACAAAGAAGAAGTCTCCGACAAGATTATCTGAGTACCTAATATGAAATGAAAAAACTAAGAAGAAATAAAAAAAATAAGTCCTAAGTCGTTAAAGTGGATCAAAAATTAAAACTAATCTATTCTTCCTTGTTTAAATATTTTTCTCGTAATTAATAGATACTAATGCACTGAGTGCATTTCGTAGACGACATCCTAATGTAAGTTACCATGTCAAAAATAAGTACTTAAATATTAAGTGATTGTGATAAAGAATAATGTACATAGATCAATAAAACGTATTTTTACTAATTTCTAATGCTCAATAACGTAGTTTTTAATGTGTCTAACTATAATTTAAGTGTATTTTCTTACAATATTGGCTTTAAAAAATATCGCATAACTCAGAGCCAAAACGTTCAATTTCGCAGCTCAATTTAAAGGGTGATTTATTTTTTGGTTTATACTAGTTTTCTACATACATGTAAAAGCTATTACAGTTTTATTTTCTAGGTAACTTATTAGGCTGAAATTTTAATTTATAATTATTCGCTCACTGCCGATGTGTTGTGTTTAGCTTATAAGTTCCAACAAATGTCACAATTGTTTTATTAAGACTCTATGTGGTTTAAACATCCTAAATTACCTACATCTGTAAGGAAAAAAAGTTAATTCTTAAATTAGATATTATTGGCTTCATAACGAACTGATAGAATAATTTCGAATAAGTGTCTCTAATAAATTGTATATACGTATTCCCTTTGTTTCATTTGTGCAAGTGCAATGGTTAAGAAATAAATTAAACACTACAGACTTTCTGGGAACCCATTTTTTAAATAACGTCCGTGAAAATGACATTCGGAAGTTGAAAAAAATATGTTGATTTTATAATAGGTATTAAAAAACACTTCTACTAATTTTCGGTGATTTCAAAAGCACATGATCTACAGCCCAATACGTGGTACCTTAAAAAAAGGAGTTAAAGTGCACCATGTTCTATCTCACAATTTATTTCTAGGTACAACTCTGGACCTTAGCCTTTTTTTTACGTATTATCACTACATAGTATAAAACAAAGTCGCTTTCTCTGTCCCTATGTCCCTATGTATGCTTAAATCTTTAAAACTACGCAACGGATTTTGATGCGGTTTTTTTTAATAGATAGAGTGAATCAAGAGGAAGGTTTATATGTTATGTATAATACATGCATAACATACCGTGCGAAGCCGGGGCGGTTCGCTAGTGATAAATATGCTATATGCATACCCCTGGTCAAGACAATAGGTTTACGTATACAGGCTCTCTCAGGGTTGGCCTACCTCTATACATACCTACTTCGATTTTTTTAGAATTAGAAACCACAATAACATTATATTGCGTCTGGTCAACTATTTCTTATCTAGCAAACAGTACAGTGCAATAGTTTGGCAGCCGCAAAAAATATTGTTTTAATGTCACTTTATTTGCGTGTCGTCAGTTGTTAAGAGATTGTAAAGAGATTACAGTTCATGAGCCGGAATAATAATGTTGTTGTGGTTTCTCATTCTAAAAAAGCAAAGTACTTATAGTAAAATCCACACGCGTTCCTTTTTGGCCATAGCGGGACGTCAATAGGCCCATGGTACCCATTTGCTATGATGTAACAATCACTATGTCCCTTTTGTTTTAGGTCTCAAAAGAACGTTTGTGTAGCTCTTTGCGGCGCAAATTCATCAGGCGATTAATCTTTATAGACCAGTGCTGGATTTACACATTTGCCGCCCCAAAGCTATTCAATTTTTGCCGCCCACCTCGTGTCCGCAGCCTTATTTTTTTTCTGTAATTTTTTATTTGCGCCAATTTTGCCGCCCTAGGCCTTCAGCCTTTTTAGCCTCTATGGTAAATCCGGTCCTGTTATAGACAACACGTTTTTGAAATGGCTTGGTCTACCCATGCATTAAAAAAACCAAAAACTGATTGTTCAAATGTACTTATTACATCCTGTGTATTTCCCAGTATCTCTTCATATCGCGTTTTTTAGTTTTATTATATGGTAGCTGGTTAACTCTAGCATTCTATGTAAATGAATATAATACTTAGTGTCAAAAAAATTGATACCCATTCCGCTGTTTTTTGATCTTTAAATTATACACTGGGATTTTCCCGAATAATGTAGAGTAAAAACGTGAAGATTGATATAAACGTTGTATTGTGAGCTGTGAGATGTAGTGACACAAAAACATGTATGATTTAAATGAGGAGGCAAACTAGAAGCTTGAGGCAGATGCCGCCACAAGCGACTGTACCTTGTTTACGTTCCGTGTCAAATGTCTGGTTGCGATTTTCTGAGTTATTTCTGCGATTTAACTGGCAAAATGTACTCTGTAATTACTGTGCGTGAACTTCAAGCTGAGCTTTGGAGGAAACATGCATCGATGGCTAGTAAAAAGACTGATTTGATAAAAAAGTAACCACTTCAAATATTTAAGGTTATGTTCCGTATTTCTATTTTGATTTGAATTCTGGAGGCTTATGTGCAGTTCTTTCTTTTAGGTTAGAGGCGTATGATCGGAACCTAAACTTTGGTGCTAAATTAGATGTCCAAGAAGACCTTTCATTATAATTATTTTATTGAATCAGGCGTTACTTTGCGGAGGTCCATTTCAATGAACACAAAATATTTACCTTGCTACTCCGCTACTTACGTTTTGACATTTAGTATCCGAGAGTAAGTGGTTATTCCTGGAATAAAAGCTTTGGTCGAATCCAACCTTATGGCCTGTTTCCGTCTCTATTTATTACTACGAAACAGAGAGAGACGTCATCATAGATAACGGACAGTTAAGGAGTGGTGAAACAGGCCCTTAATCTACTAAAGTTAGTGTTAAGAGGCTGACAACACCTAATTTTGTTGAAATTGATGTTATTTAAACACTTTTTTAAGAAAAACTGCACACAAAAAAATACAAAAAAAATATAATGTTCATTTTCATCATATTTCAAACACGCTAGACGGGCTCGATACATAATTAAACAAAATTGGCTCGATAGAAAATAATTGCAAAGATTGGTCTTAAAATCATAATTAAACGGTTCTATGTCTTTATTTTTTCGACGTATGGGTCTGCAATTAAAAACATAAAGTCAACATATTCATACCTAAACGGCTAACGAGTCATATTTCACAAATAATCCATACTTTTGTTTATTTGTAAGGCCCCAGAGGGCTAAGATGGAATACGTTATGTATCTAACCTTTTCAAGCGTGTTCATGTCTTTTTGACCATTGCCGCTAAAAATTTCTGATGTTGGCTATGCATTTGTAATTAATATTGATAGGATTAAACGAACTTACCTGAAGTGAAGTTCGATCCTGATTATATGAAGTACTTAGTCCGAGATAACTATGTAGTTCCGTCCTTTCTTGCTACTTGAACGCGACGTATAAAGACACCATAAACAAAAAACAGCACCTGTCAATACTAATCACATATGTCATTACGTTTAGAGTCGTCATAATAAGGCCTAGGGGGATAGTAAGAAAGTGACTATCCGTGAGGAGGGCGGGAGGCTCCCTTATCTCGGACTAAGTACTTCATATAATCAGGATCGAACTTCACTTCAGGTAAGTTCGTTTAATCCTATCATTATATTCGTACTTAGTCCGAGATAACTATGTAGATGTTTAGAGCAAAAATAAACATATTTATAAACATCCAAATTGAATTTCGATAGGTATTTATTTTCTTAATAATAAATCAAAATGAACATAATTATTTAAAACAACAAAAATCAGTAACATTACTTCTTATAATTTTAAAACCACAGGAAATCCTAAGAAAATCAGCCTTTGGTAGTTTACATTCTACATTTAAATTTAAAATCTTAACATTATTTTAATGAATAATTAGGCAATGCCACAGATTGGGCAAATACATTTTGTGCATTACACTCAATGATTAGAGGTCTGTTATAATGTCTCGCAAAAGTAGACCACCTGCTAGACCACCCAACAGCTTTTTTAAAAAACTGTCTGTTGTGAGACCTGTACGGTATGCTGGCGACGATGCTGCGTGCCTAATTGAATGTGAAGAAAACTTATTGACATCAATACTACTGTCTTTCATCACTAATTTGAGCCATCTACTTATTGTTTGTGTTGAAGCTGGTTTGTGAAGTTTTACAGTCAGAAATAATTTAATGCAGTCACTATCTGTCTTAAGTCATTAGTTCTTTTTCAAATATTCTAACAGGGTCTATACCGGGCAAAAGTCTGGATTATTACTGAAACATGGTAGAGATAATTTATTCATAAACCGTCTTGAAGCTGAGGTTTTTTGGATATCTGATAAAAATATGTCGACGCCTTCTTCATAATTTAATTTAATCTACTGTAATTAATTAGCGACCGCATTTAGACCCTCTGTCCTGTAGTCAAAACTAATACAATAGACTTTAAAGTGAGCTCTTTTAAATTTAAAGTTTCTAAAGGATAATAATAACAATAATAATAACAAAAGATATTTATTCAACAGTTTGTAATCTACAGATACCAGTATTTGAGGTAAGACAGAACAGTGGCTGGGTCCCAGGTACTTGATTATGATTACTTGAGTATTAGGTATACCTGGGAGTAGTTTATAAACTCCCCTACACCAGCGTTTTATTCTATCGTCATTATCAGATCTATAATTATGGCTATCTAAAATTAAAGACCAAGTTAACCGTTAGCAATTCAAAGTTTGGCTTCTTCTTGAAATACTAACATTAAATATGATATAATCTTGGGTACAACAACGCTTACTACATCTTCATTATGAGTTTTACAGAATTGCCACCACTGTCTTAAACGTGAATCATATTGCTTAAAGCTATTCTTGGCTAGAGATACTATTAGGTATCATTCTTCTCTTCATTGATTCCCTGATAATATACAGGCCCCCAGGGTAAGTTGAAGATGTAAGGGATGTGGTGACCATACTTCTGAGCCTATGAGAAATTTTAACAATGGATACCAGGCTTGGTTGGGCCATACTGGAAATACTAATATTCCTGTTGTTCTATCGGTCTTAATTTTACGCAATACTTTTAAGATTAATGAGAATGGAGGGAATGTTTAAAATAACCTCCTCCATTCGACTGTAAAGGCGTCAATGTTCCATGCAAATGGATCCCTGTGCTAGGAAATGTATTTAACACATTTTTCATTAAAACGAGAAGCAAACAGATCAATAGATAGATACCCTATTGAGTCAACTATTGTTTGAAAGACTTCTTGTGATAATTCCCATTTTATATCCTGATTTGAACTCTGAGATTTATAATCTGTCTCAGAGAGTTATCTTTAGAATTAATATATGATGCAAGAATCCATAGATGTCTTGCTTCGCATCAATTCCAAATTTGTCTTGCAAGGTTATTTAACAGTGTAAATTGAATAGAACCCATCCTATTTATATAGGAAATGGCAGTAGTATTGTCAATTCGTAATAAAATCTCATCTGCAAGGCATCATAAAGCAAAATATAACGCTAATAACTCTAGATAATTAATGTAATTTTTATTTTCTTCTATTGGCCAACTTCCCTTAGCACTCTTTCCATTACATACTGTACCCCAACAACTAAAGATGCATCTGGGAAAATCTCTAAAGCAAAATTATATTGCTTTATGTGGCCTAGTCCTAATATTATTCTTCCACCATGTGAGATCTTCTTTGGCCTTCTGGCCAATGGTAATAATGTTATCATAATTACCCACAACCATTCCAAAGCCCTAAATTTTGCTGCTTCAAAATTTATTGTATACACAAAACCATTAGATATTATTGGGTGCCGTTTCATTAGCATAATTTCATTTTACTAATTTCAAAAATCATAATATTATTACCGAGCATAAACTTCAAGCAATATAACATTCATTAGTCATAACAACGATTGCAATAAATTCATTTCAATATTCGATAATTCAATATAATAGTTAAAATCCATAACGACATTTAGAACAATGATTAGAGGGTATAACATTATGCAAAATATGTTTAATAAGTAAGCGAACTATCTCTTGTCGCATATTTAAATTTGGCTGGTGCCGAATGCATAAAACATTTGCATTGTGCGAGCGAGCGAAGCGAGCGAGCAAGACGGTTCGGAGCAGAAGCGATTTGGATAGGTTAGGTTCAGAAGGCTAAGGCGGGAGCGAAGCGTAGCGTAGCTTCCGCCTTAGCCTTCAATGTTAGTTTTTTTTTTTTTTTTTTTTTTTTTAATTATTATTATTATTATTATTTATTATTATTATTATTTAATTATTATTATTATTATTGGTACGGGTTTCCGATCACGGGCCCATGGGGACCCGTTATGATTATTAATTAATTATTATTATTTTATGCAAATTGATATTATGATTTGAGAAATTCGGCAATTTGTTTAAATGTATATTGTTTTTGTATGATCTCAATATTTCGAGATTGAAATTCTGATATTTGTGTTATGAGAAATTAAAACTTGCAAAAATCGTTGTTATGACGAACATTACACACCCTAAGATGTTGTCATCCATACTGAAACTAAACTACCTAACATCCTAGTTCCTAACTAAGCAGTAATCTAAATTTAAATAATTCTAAAATATCCTCCGCAGCCTTTCCCATTTTATATTTGTATGGGCTAATGTCACCTTTACAATCTATTTGGAAACCAAAAAATTCTGATATTAAGTGGAGTAAAATTACTCTTTTCCCCATTTATGACAAAATCAAGACATAGTAAATGTCTTTTTTAAAATTTTTTCATTACTGACACATTCATCATAAGTTGAGCCCAGACAAATCAGATCATTGACATAAACCAGTAAGCGAATGCCGTCTTATCTTAAGATATCCTATCACCGGCTTTAACAAATTTGTGAAATGGAATGGTGCGGTGCTTATGCCAAATGGTAAGCAATTGTATTTATATAACCCGAATTAAATTGGAACCTTAAATATTTCTTATGTGTTATTTATGCATTAGGCATAGGTATATGCATTGATATTCAGACTGTCAAAGTCTTTGATAAGTTGTGAATAACTTGACACTTGCCAAGCCCGTTTCTAACTGTTTACAGTTGATAGGGACCAGCAATGACTCGAGAAGTTTCTCTTTAATTTACTTGGGCAGGCAATATACAATGATATACTTTATTGTATTATAAAACTGATCATGCACCTTGTCTCCATACTGTTTCTCACCAGTATTCGACTCACCTAGTGCCGACAAAATATCAGTCACTTCTTCTGAGTCACTTTGATCAGAATTATTTATTTGCTTATTAATTAAGTAATCTGAGTTTCTAATTCTCATGCTACAGGTTCCGTTTTTGGGTCAAGCTCTGGTATTTGAGCTGAATTATATGCAGGCAAAAAGTAAATACCAAGCCTGAATTTCAAAACAAAAATTTGTTTATCCCAAACAATTTAGGTTAGGATCGTGACAAACATGTCAAGGTTTGACCATTGGCCATAGTATTGACTATCCAACGGATAGATAGCAAAATCGTCACACGATAATGCTTTTAAACAGAGTTAATTATACTCAAGTCTCCATACAGTGAGACGTGTAGGTACATAGCATTCCCACGGAATGTACGTACGTTCTCATCTCTTCGTAACTATTTTTTGGGAAAAGCTTTCCCGTGTTGCAATGAACTTATAATTATAAGGAAGAGAGATGTATATTTCTTTGCCTAAACCCCCTGTATTATATTAATCCTAATCACTTACCCTTTGGAGAAGCCGATGTTCTGTAGAAATTGCGTCGTACTTTTTCCTATCTCTATCCAGCCTTTTCTCTAATTGCAGTATTTCTCTTTTTGGCATGGTGCAATATAATATTTTCGATAACTGATACAATAAAAAGTATTTTTCCCGAAAGAAAAAACATCTTTTGTGTCGATTGCGCTCCAGCGCGAAATGACAGATGACATATGTGATTAGTATTGACAGGTGCTGTTTTTTGTTTATGGTGTCTTTATACGTCGCGTTCAAGTAGCAAGAAAGGACGGAACTACATAGTTATCTCGGACTAAGTACGAATATAATGATAGTTAATTACTTATATTAAGTTAGCATGAGATCCTTACCTATTAGATGGTAGCAGATTGTTTCAAACCATGAGGCATAACCATGAGGGCCATGATGAGGGTGAACGTCAGTAGAGACCACCAGGCCTTTATTCACCAGTGAATAGATATTTTACAACCTTCTTATTAACTTACATCGTACTTACATTACATAAACACCGTCACGTCTCTTTCCCATAAGGGTAGGCACTTAGGCAGAGACTAAGTATACTTTGTTCCCACTTGCTTGTTTATTAACTTGCTATGTCGCACCTACATCTACGTCTTGACATTATAATTAGATAGGTATTAGAAGAAGAAAAACGGTGAATAGTCCAAAATATGTAAACGCTAACCATTTTAGACTCCTAGAAATCATTCCATTTTAAAATAACGTAAAACTGTTGTCTTATTGTCTAACTCGCTCGCAATCGCCATCGTGTTCATTTTGACAGTTCTTGTATGAACGTGACAGCTAGCTGATTCCGATGCCAATTGTCAGCCCATACATGAACTGTCAAAATGAACACGATGGCGATTGCGAGCGAGTTACACAATAACCCCCCAGATCATAATAACATATCCCTCTGCGTAGTCGGCTAGCACTAAATAAAAATCTTTCGAAACAACGTTTATTAATGCAAACCTCAATGACTCCGTATTAACAAGGACCATTATGTTCCCACGGGTTTTTATTTCCTGCCCGAATGTCTAATCTGCGCATACATCGTTGAGTGCTGCAATTAGCTCTAACATGTGTTAGGAAACGACCTTAATTCTTAAACGACTATATTTTACTATACTATTCGTTTTCCATGAACTGTAGCAGAATTATAGCCACTGAAAAAAACATTAACCCAAACTACACCCCCTTGCAAAAAAATCGGGCACCTATGCTTTTTCAGATTTTTAAGCATTAAAGCTTAAAAAGTAAGCTTTTATGCACATCAAATTCAAAAACCATGGGTGTCCGTTTTTTTTGCAAGGGGGTATACTTTGGCTATTTCATCAATAACCATAATTCGGTAAGGCGTTATTAAAGTTAATTTGATTTAACAAACAGGTTTACCTATAAAAAACAAAACATAACCAAAGATTTCGGTTTTGGTAAGATATTGCCTTAGCTATGTAGTCACTTTTTAAGTTACAGGCTGACGAAAGTTCGGTTTCATTTAGCAAACTATTTTTTTCAGTGCAAAATGCAGTTAGTGAGTACTAGGACCTTGAGCAGTGTCCAACCGGATTGCTACCACCATCTCACTCTAACGAGAAGAATATATTCTTCTGCCAAGCGTCAGTGCGTCGCTGTATCCCTGCGAGGACAATAACCCCCTTATTCATAAACGCTCTATAAGCTTCTGCTAACTTAACAATCGTTTGTCCTTATCTGTGAAAGGTAAGTGTCAAAGTGACAGATAAGGACAAAAGATTACTAAGTTAGCAGAAACCTATAGAGCGTTTATGAATAAGGGAGTAAGACAACCGGTGAAATTACTGGCATATGAGGTATTTTACGGTATTCTTTACCTGAGTCCTCTGAGCTGGCAACGATCAATTTCCGGAGATGGGGGTGATCATGGGCATCCGGTAACACAGTTGGTGGTTTTCTATCCGTGCTGTAAAAAATATTCGTTGAACCATAACAGGAAGCTAGCAAAGTGCACGGACAAATCTCTAGAGTTAAAAAATAAATTTAAAAGATTAAAACTTTCTGTAACTATTCAGAATTCTTGATCCACGGAAACTGACTTTATATTCGCTAGAAAATTTCAAGAAATTTCCAACATTTTTCCACCTTTGTGAGTTTCAACGCAACTCTCTTCGCTAGGTACTTTACCGAGCATTTGCTGTAACTTTAGTGTAGGTTTTGCGACAGATTTTCGTTTGCTATTTGAAATGATTAATCGAGCTAACTCATAACGATACGTTTGTTTTCACTGTCACAGAAATAAAACACTTTTCGATGTAGTAACGTCTCTTTTATACTTAGACAGGAAGGAATGCAATGCAATTCATAAACTAGAGATGACAATAATTATATTCCGATGTAATTTATTTGGCGGCAGTGTTATTCCGAAACTAAACAATCTAAAAGTTGACTATCATTGAATAATTATCATCTTCTAATGAAATCTTAAAAACCAGTCGTAAACTATTGCTTATACTTCCACAACTTCCTAGTCATAAAGCACAAATACAAAGCGCGCACAACGATCACAATCTGCGATTGTATGTTCCTCTGTCTGTCCCACGACCTCTGGTACCTACTAAATTCAATTGTCTGTTATGAGCACGATAAGGTTCACCTCTAATGTCATTAATTACTCATAGTATTTTTCTAATTAGTCATTCGTCGGCAAATCCGGGAGCAGTTAAGCGCAAGGCTCAACCCATTCCCATATCAAATTAGTAACTTTTATATGTTCAGATGTAAGTTGAAGTGGCAATTTGCAAGCCAAATCACTCGTAGAACAGATAATCGTCTGGGGAGGGTCTCGACAAGTGACCACAAACCGGAAGATGCAGCCTTGGTAGGCCTTCCACTAGGTAGATCTTATAGTAATTGGGGCGAACATTTTTGTATTAAAAACATACATTTAAGAAGTGCCGATTCTTTGTTAAAGTAAAAAGTATCTCAGCTTATTCAACGTGTAAAAAAAGGTCTATGGTTTTGTTACAGCCTTCAATTATTTTACTCAGGACTCTATCCAAAACGGCGGAAATTACAAACATTACAAGTAGGTACTTAATTAAGGATAATTCATGACACCATATGATGATATAGATAGTTTTATGGAAGCAGATTCAACTCAAACTTACAACAAAAACTTTCCATCTCTTCAGTTAGTAGCACACCATAACTAACGTGATTTTCATGTCTATGTGTAGTTTTTTTTCACCAGGGCTCTATTTAATTAACTCCGAAATGTTTTCGATGTGATTTAATAATTTTAAACAGTGATAATGTCATTCTATGTGCCCTCAGATTGCCTGCCCTCAGTGCTATACAAATGCCTTTAAAGACGGCTAGGTATCGTGGGCAAAACCAAAGGTCCGTAGGTACGAAGGCACCCACCGGAAAGATGTCGGAACGGTGATGCCCTTCGGCCACAGTGCATTGTGCCGCGCCCTCATGCCTCTGTCCTCCGCGCTCCTCACGTTACGTTCGTACACCCGACCAAGAACTACCAATCCATACGTATAATGTATAATCTTATGAAGCTAGGGGTCCGGAGACTCTTTGCCCCGTGAGGTACCTATATACCTACATGTTATTTAAGTGTATAAGTATTAACTTAATATTAAATGTTACGTCGGATACACATCGACCCGCATACAGATCTTATTAATCCCTTCTTTAATTGCACTTGGCGCAGTGGTGATTCCTTGAAATCTACTGATTCGGAGGATCGGAAAATCGGGATCCTGGTGCATGGTTCTCAACATCAGATGGACTAGGACTCCAAAAGTGGACCTAGAATAAGAAACTCACGTGTTTGCACTTTCGATTCGAATCCATTTGTTAAGGCGAACTGATAGTTTTATAAATTTGGTCCACAGGTCTCTGCCGATTTCCTAGAGATGGTCTACAACAAAAAGGTGACACTTGTTTACTAACTAACTAACAATCATTTATGGCCCTGTAAAAATGATTTACATCTGGGTCAATAAGTCGATACCAAAGTTACTATTGAATTAAAAGTACACGATATAGTGAAGTCAGTGGACCGTTCAGTACTTAGTTTAACATTGAATGGGAGTAACTACATACATCTGCCTTCGGAGGATATTGCTTCACCGAACCCCATACAAATATGAGATGCCCGATTGAAAAATGATAAATCGCTTCCCATTTAAGTTTGTAATCATTGTTTTTAAGCGGTCAAGAAAGGGTCTCGATTAGTTGAGCACAGACCTTGGAAATTTAAACGTAAAAAAATATCATTGTGAGAAATTCATGGCATCCTTCCATCAGGCTATAATTATACATTAGTAACGCCTCTAATCGTTATATTCGCGGAGATCTTTGCTTTGATTTTTCTTTCTTCAAAAATACTTCACAATAATTATAAGTGACTTGATTATTGCATTTTATCGGGCGGGATACTGTACAGCATGTACCTATCAAACTTCAAATCAGTCCGACCGCTAGAAAATACGTTAAAAATAATAAACTTGCAAAATTTAAAATTAATAACCATAAAAGGCAACCTACGCAATGAGCCTAAATAAAAACTTGTTCATAACAATAAAAAGAGCGGTGTCACAAGAATTAGGATATGTAATTAACTCTAAACAATTATCTTGACGACGAACAAAAAGTTTATAACATAAGGTCTCTGTAAACCATAAAACTATCAAAGCTAAGTAGCATCCACATCAGAGTGGCGCAATTGTCTTGTTTGTTACTTTCCTATCACAACATCTTCGGTAAAACACCTTAATATATCGTGGCGTAAAACAATGGTTTGGATGGAAGGACACATGCAAAGTACCCGTCTAACCACCAGCTTAACTCGGCCTATACTCTGTCTTCGAAAAAGAACCGGAGTGCGAAAAAGTTTGGGAGCTCGATGAGTACGAGAGGTCTTTGGTTATTGGTTGTGGTTGGACTTGGCATGTCGGCGGTACAATTCGACACTGCCTCTATAATTCGAGATGATCGCACCGGAACGAGCTTTGGTTTCACTGTTTCCATTGTAAGTACTAATTTATTATAAGACAAACGGGACTTAATCACGTAAATAAAAAGTATGGATGCAACGTCGCGTCCGAAACGTCGAGGTATTTACAAAAATACTTTTTATTTACGTGATTAAGTCCCGTTTTTCTTATAATAATGTGTGAAAATCGCGAAAGTTTGAATCGAGTAGGTACTAATTTAGGTGCTCATGGCGATAGAAAATTTCAACACTGTGGATGCACACCCACAATTTTTCCTTGTCTAAGTTTTTTAATGATGAGAAACGTGGGAATCTGAAAAAGTATTTTACAACCGATTTCTTGCAATGAGCTTGTGAAATATTTAATTTTAATTAACGTACTGCCAACGTTGCGGCTTCCGGTCGCCACTCGAGAACCCTTCCCCCAACGGTTATCTGTTCTATAAGTGAAACCAAAATATGCAAACTGAAGGCATCTGTATTTCCAGGTTCTCTTACAGGGGCCTTACCATGTCGTCCTAATTCCGACTCAGTTCAAGTTTTAGCTGTCACTTTGAGTGTCACAACTGAGTCGGAATTAGGACGTCATGGTACGGCCCCAGCTCTGTCTCACTGGGACGTCACGGCGACGTCACCAGCTACGTATACTATACGAATTAGATGTCGCCAAAGCGTCACCGAGTGACAACCAATATATTTTTATATGAATTATTTGGCTACGGTAGCATACGATGTCGCTATGATATCCCAGTGAGGCACGGCTCTTGTGCCCACAACGTAGATAACCAACCGTGCCGTGCGGAATAATGGACCCACACCTACCATCGGATTTGGCCGTTTATTCCAGTATTGTGCTGGACGAGGAAGCGAACAAACGCCGGAAGCAGATATTAATTAACACGATAATGGAGCTGAAGGCAGCAAACATCGGTCCTTGAGCGATAGGGATCGAGTAACGATGTATTGTTTTTGAATGACAGTAATGATGCGTGAAGGTTAGGAGTTAGTCAGAGTCTGAGCTACCCCTAAGAAAAGAAAAGAAGCGCTGAAGTGTCCCCTCCTGCGCAGACAATCCTGGCCGGCCCACCAAAACTACACTTCAAGATTATTGTACAGTCACCGGACTGATACGAGTGATGAAATGTCACGTTATCCGACTACTGGCAGTGTCTCAAAATTCACATGCAAGATTGGATTACAAACGTCATACAGCTGGACAGGTAAAACAAAATATAAAAGCTTGTATTAAAAGAAATTTCATGCTGTGTCGTTTCAGGAAATGATAAGATAAAACAAGCACTATCGCTTGACAATCTCACGGCAAATAAGTTTTGATTGAAGTTTCACAAATTTAAAAAATATGGAGATCTCACGCTCGAAACCACGGCGCTCTGCTTGAGTAGCTTTAGGCCAATTACACTGGACTATCACTGATTTTAAATACAATATCGTAAAAGAAACAAATTAGTACCTACAGAGCAAATTCTTACTTCATAACTTACTAATAACTTCGCGACCGAGCAAAGCTCAGTGTAACAAAAACTCGGAAAACCTTGTCGAATTTTTTTATCGTAATTGTTAGAGCTGTTTCCGAATTCCCTGAAACAAATGAATAAACATACTCTTGAATTTTATTGCTGCTTTACTTTAATCCTACTAACTATTAATATAAACTTTACCCGTCCACACGTTTTGATGACATTAAACAGACGGTTTACAACAGATACAGGAATATATTATATATTTTATGCCGGAATATTGCGTAGTGCCTGCGGGATAGCGATAAACAAATTGATTGTGGCCAACAGCTCATATTATATTATTTATTATAAGTCAAATTCATGGGTTACGTTGTGGTTACGTTGGAATTGTGACGTAGATACCTACCGGACTGATGCAGATTTTGTTTTCAGATCGACACTAGCAACTTATAAAGGTGGCGGCACGTAAGTAAAACGTGGAGGGGAGATGCGCAGTGTGAAAATGATGTTCTTTTTCATACTGCGCATCTCCTCTCCACGTTTTATTTACGTGCCGCCACCTGTAC
Source organism: Pandemis heparana (assembly GCA_963854515.1). Taxonomy (NCBI): domain Eukaryota; kingdom Metazoa; phylum Arthropoda; class Insecta; order Lepidoptera; family Tortricidae; genus Pandemis; species Pandemis heparana. The sequence goes on along the minus strand of OY978010.1, from coordinate 13,649,281 downwards.
TACGCTAACTTGAATTTTGACCAATTTGCGTTTTTAATCTAATATTATAAATAATAGAATTACCTACGTCTACACAAAATTTTATAACAAAATTCTTAAAAACAAAAAGGTTATGAAATTAACATAACGCCAAGTAAACATACTTTTTAATATCACACGGTCTAGGCCGCTAATTATATTTTAGCCGGGTAGGTACTTTACGGAAACCGTGTAAGGGTATGTTTGTTAATACTACGTTAAGTACCTGTTGTCGTTATCTTAACTATCAGCTCGCATTTAGCAAATCCACGTTATTATTTGCAAATTACGATTGATTTATAAATAGTAGTATTTAACTAATAATTAAGCGATTTATCCTGATGTATCGGAGACTTGATTTTTTTATATAATTTAATATAATATAATATTCATACTATGCATATATTTAAAAGGTAACACGCCCTATTACAGTACGCTAACTTAGAAATGGCGTTATATTCATTGACTGTAATCTTTCTGTTTTTGTCATAATTATAAAGTAACGAGAACTAAATTCAAAATTAATGAAAAAATCTTAAAATCTTTTTTTTTACCTACTTTTAAGATTTAAAAAAAAAAAACAAAAAGATATGTTCAGCAGTTTTTCAGCAGCAAAAAGTTTTCCTTGTATTGGCTGTGCGTAAAGTTATTTTCAAGTTAGCGTTGCTGCAATGGACGGTGTCGAGATGTTGTCAAAACAATTGTCGTAAACAGCTTCATAGTTGTGTTTGTTCTTTCTTATGTTTCATTTGTGTTGGTATGACGCCACCACCGATAGATGAGAGACGGTAGATGATGATAAGAATCAACTTTGATAAAAGTTTTGTTTTTGCTGACTGTATTTTTTGTGCTTGTAACTAGTTTTCGTACAATACATCAAATTTTGTCTTTATAATTGAATTAAGCCAATACGACCGTCGGACTGCTCGAAAATGTCAATTACGACAAGGTTCTACGTTGGTACACTACGTTTCATTTCACCTACCTACATTCAGACATACCTAAATGAAAGGATGGAGTCGAAAACACAGAACACGAAAGACAACATGAATATAAAGCTTCTCGATATCCGTAGTCATCAGTATCCGGAGTCAGCAGCAACTTCATAGCAGATAATGTGCTGGAAGATAAATACGACTAGTTTTTTTTATGTGTGACTGACCAACTCTTCTCTCACCTGGTGAAAAGTACAGATGAGGCCGACGGTGGGATTCGCTGGTTCAGTAACAGCACATTCCCTACTAGCCTTGAAATAAAGACGATTAGGAGCAGATTCACTCCTTGGCATTTCGCATTAGGAAGGGTGAAGCGAATCGCTTCATGAGAGTCAATTGAATGCCAACAACGCTCCCCCCGCCTGGACGCTTGTTTTCATGAACGTTAAAGTACATACAAGAAAGTGCTTACATTCATCTTGTTAGAATGTTTACTTGATACCTTGAGACCCCGCAGACCTTGCTTAGCCCTTAATCTGGCTAGAGCTAAATTGTCTTTCAACGCTGTTAAGCCAACAGCCTCTAGTTTGAATTGTTTATCGCACCCCTTGCTACCCGATTTTGACGCCTTACTTTTTGGTGCACAGAACCGTGACTCTACTCGCTCTACCATAGAGACAGCTCGAGGGCCCTGCTTGTAGTGCTATTTTCTATCACTTAATCTGGCTGAATTCTGTACCAGTTGCTTCTCTTCCCGCGCAGATGGAAGACCATCGAGGGAGCGAGCGAAAATAGGAACCGTTAACCGGGTGACTTTGATAATTTTGGGCACACTTTGATCGTTTTAAAATGGCTATAGAATCGATATTGTCCTTATGCGGTGAATGTTTGGCATGTAGACCCAACAGCGATCGATGAAGACATCGATTGGAAGGAGTAAATACAAATAAAAATTAATAATTTGGTGATTATAACTACTTTTTAAAGTCACCCTGGTTTACGAAATCATGCTACAGGCGATGCGGTTAACAACCTATCACTATTTTGATTATTCTTTTCACACACCCACAATCATGCTAAACGTGGCCTTTAGGTCTTGTTACCCTAGGCTCTGTCTAACCCATAACGGACAAAGACGTGATTTATGTATGTATGTATTAATCTGACTATTATATAATAATAATATAATAATAATATTTGGGAACAATTCACACAAATTGACCTAGTCCCAAAATAAGCGCTAGTAGGTAAGGCTTGTGTTATGGGTACTAGACAACGATTTACATACTTATATACAGTAATACATACTTATATAAACAGAAACATCCATAACTCAGGAACAAATATTCGTGCTCATCACACAAATATATGCCCTTACCAGGATTCGAACCCAGAACGCTTGCTTCGCAGGCAGGGTCACTACCAACTAAGCCAACCACGTCGTTAAAATCTATACCCTGCATACATGCTCACAATACCTTTGGCACACTGCTAGCAAGGCTCCACATGCAGGGCTCACGAGTACACTAGGCCACTTAAAAGATGAACTAGGGTTGCCATAATGATCGGTTCCTGGTGCGGACGGAACACAGGATGTGGCGGCCCTGCGCGGTGCATCTCCGAAACTCCGAGACATAGCGGGCTGGGGCACACTTCAAGCTATTAAATGTATGTATGTATGTATGTATAACTCTTTAAATGCCAGTGTTGTTGGAAGAAAATGTTGCACTCAATGACATAAATTGACATTACTAAACGTTAACTATTTTCTTACCTAATGTCATTTAGATTATGTAGATTATGTATAATATTTCTCGGTTAATATCGAAAACACCGACCCGCATAAGTTTATGTATCAACTAACGGTGGCATCTTTATTGGTTAATGTTAGATATAACTTTGTAAGATTTAAGTAAAATTGTACCGTTTGTGCCCAAATAAACATTAAAACATTGACTAAGCCATGCCAACATGGTAATGAAAAATCACGGTTCCACGATTTCCAATAAAGACGGCTTATGATATTATAGTTCAAGGAGGTATATGATAATCTATGTAGATGACATGATGACATCTGTAGGGAGACATTTTACCTCGAACTTTAAATTATTTTTAATAATGAGAATGATGCCTAATTTCCTGTCAGTAACTGCTAATGAGATAACCGATTGAGCAATAAATCAATCATCGGTTATTTCTTTTAGATATTAATGGAGTCAAGATTCTGAAGTATTATTGAAATAACGTGCGTTTCATATTTACGTTCGGCTTTACGTCGAGTTCATCTCGTTTTTATGTCATTTTAATGGCCAATAGTTCTAGTGATCTTTAACTTATGAATTTAGCTTCAAGCTAATGATGCTTTATTTTAGGTAATTATTTTGATTGTAATTGATTTTTAGACGATCACTGATAAATATAGGATGGAGAAGTCAATTTGGTTTTGCGGATTTGTTTTACCTTGAGAAATAAAACTTGAATCACATCACATAGCTTCATGAGCATAATGTTTCTTGGGTTTTGAAGTTTACGTTTCAAAAATATGCTGAAATATCTAACTTATTGAACACTCAGCAAGCGACGCCTAAACATAATAGTACCTGTGTTGTGTAGGTTCTTAAAATTTTCTTGAAATAACCTGCAAATAATTTACAACTTTTATGTAAATTAATGTAGGTAGGTACTTACATGATAAAAGTAAGTAAGTAACATATCCACTTTTTGTTAGAAATCCGACTACCTACTGCGGAAACGAAGAAGAGTAGTGTCCGCGTATACACTGACGAGCACTAAGTTGTATGCAAAGTGACCCGTCAATTTTCTTATACCTTTTGGGGGGAAAATGCTTAGTTGCCACGCTCGGCAGGCGGGTTGGCGACCGCAGTTATACCAGATAGTTCGCGTGGAGAGCCTTGGGGGAGGCCTATGTCCAGCAGTGGACGTCTTTCGGCATGATGATATTTAATATCGTACAGCTAGCTGCACTGCACAAGCCTAATATTAATAACAATGACGTCCGGACGTTTTCACGCGGCGCGACTCCGACCGCGCTCGTTTTGACCGCCATATATAAGAGCGCCTTTGTTTTTTACCACCATAGTCAAATCCAATCTTCACACAGTCAACTGTGCAATGAAATATTAAAACAACATTTAAAATTCGAACTTCGCCCAAGGTGAAGTATACGGGTGTTGCCATGTCGTGGATTGTGTTTTCAGTGTTGTGCGTGTGCGGGTTAGTCCGGACTCAGGTGATTCCCGGTAAATCTAGGACGAACGAAGGGGATTACAACAGAGTGAACACGGATGGATCCTTTGATTTCGGGTAATTGAGTGTTTTATATACTTACTAGCTGTTGCCAGCGACTTCGTCTGCAAAGAATTCGTTTATCGCTATCCCGCGGCAATTTTCCGAAATAAAAAGTAGCCAATGTGCTATTCCAGACTTTTCTCTATCTATGTGCCGAATTTCATCCAGATTCGTTGGGCCGTTCTGGCGTGATTGAGTATCAAACAAACATCCATCCATCCATACTTTCGCATTTATAATATTAGTTAGATTCATTAACATTAGATAGGTAGTTGCGTTTATCGTTGTGATCTATTTGGTAAAAGTGAAGACGCGTGATTCTTAAACTATTATGATTCTAAGAAAACAGTTGAATGTTATTTTAAACATTCGTAGTTGTGATATTGCTGTCAAGTATTTATTGATTTATTTATAAGCCTTTTTTTATTCCGAATTCGCTACAATTTCAGTACGTAAGTACATGTTGTTGTTGTTATTACTGTCGTTTATTTATTAAATTGTCGCGTAATTCGTCGTGCCTCATGGCACAGGCCTCCTCCGTGTATTTATTATATTGCCCAAATTTCTAGGTCTCAAATTTGTCAAAAATAAAGCACGAGCTTCTGTGAGTTGCGTTATTAAAACGAACATTAATTAACATGAAACATCGGGAAAACTGAAGTGTATTACTTCTACAATGTTGACTACAATTTAAGGCTTATCGAATCATGTTTTGATAATACAATAATTTTCAGCGCAGAGGTCTAGGTACTGAGTGAACCGATTATGTTTAGTTTAATACTTTCCTACTTACATAAACAATTTCGGAATAGGTGTGTGATTAAATTCAATAAAAACTTTTTTCGGACAGTTATTAAGATAGTAACTAATTTTAAGCGCTGTCTTGTTGCCATTTTAACATGATTTTCAATCAACTACATTTGAATCCATTGGAATACTTGAATACTTAATTCGAATTAGACTTAATATTAATATATAAATAATAAGGAAAGGTTTAATATTAAACTTTTAGGAGTGGGTATACAATGTGTGTGTGTGTATGTGTTCTATATTTCAGAAATCAGAGCATATCCAACGTAGGGTTAATATATCATTAAAGATGTAGGTACGTAATCTACGAGTCCAAAATTAAGTGAAAACTTCTCTATAATATCAAGTTCAAGTATTTTTGAACACTGCCAATAATAATGCCACTATACGCAATAACTATTTTTTACAAAAAGTACATAACAAACGCATTCACTTACGATTATAAATCCGAGTTCGTTTCGATCTGTAGTTTAAATAAATAAATTAGATAATAGTAGTAGTGTAATTTAAATAATAATGTTTCTAATAACAAATGAAAAAATAATGTTCCTTCCAAAGATACGCGAACAAAGACAGAGGCAGCAGCTACCACTTAGCCCATGGGAACGCTAACAAAGTGGTTGGTGGGCGCTTCGGGGCCGTCGATCCGGCCTCCGGTTCCGTCAAAGAAACCGTGTATACCGCCGGACCCAGAGGGTAAGTAAAGAAAGAAGAAGAAAGAAAGAAAGAAGAAGTAAGACGTTTCCATGATCGTAACGTTCCAAGAACCTAAATTTCCGATGCACTTTGAAAGGGTAGAAGATAGCTCAATTTTTCCAAGTCTTGCAGGTGTCCCTTGGCGATGGTGATCACTTTCCATCAGGTGACCCGTCTAGTCGTTTGCCCCCTCTTATATATAAAAAATAGCTTTACAGTTATTTGGGAGCTTTACGTGATTAGGTAGTACCTAGTACCTACAAAATGTTCTTAAAGTACTTAGTCCCTACCGACTCTCACGGGGCACGAAGATATTTATTTGGGCCTGTAAGAATCTCAGAATAATTAGGAGTTCTTTTTACATTTTATTACAGTGCTATTGGACGTAGATGTTGATGTTTTAGATACCCACCCGAAGACAGTATAATTATGCTTCATTTTAATCACGCTTTGGTAAAGATAAAATATAGAACTCACGTCCGCAGATTCCGAGCGAAAGGCCCCAACATCCACAGAAAGATGGACCTGGATCAGCGACCCCGTGGGCCCATCGGCAACAAGGACGACCCCTATTTCGACCCTAGCGAAGATCCCAGCTACGGATACAAGATCGACACCAGGACGTATTCGAAAAATGAAAATGCTGACGCTCGCGGAGACGTCAAAGGTCAAATATCTCGAAACTACGATGACTACAAAGTTCCATAAAAATACAAGCGTCCAATAGAATTTCAAGACGAGTTACTAATTTCAGCTTTGAAAATAAAAATGACTTAGTTACTTATAAGGCCCCATTTAATGAAACCGAGTCTCAGTTAGAGCGAGCTGCTAATTTATTGCAATCAAAACTTGAGATCAAAATAGATTAGACATCAAATGCAAACTGCATCCTTCAACATAATTTTATTGAAAAACTAGCTGCTGCCAGCGACTTCGTCCGCAAAGAATTCGTTTTTCGCTATCCCGCGGGAACTACGCAATTTTCCGGGATAAAAAATAGCCTATGCGCTATTCCAGACTTTTCTCTATCTATGTGCCGAATTTCATCCAGATCCGTTGGGCCGTTCTGGCGTGATTGAGTAACAAACAAACATACATCCATCCATCCATCCATCCATCCATCCATACTTTCGCATTTATAATATTAGTAAGATTTGTTCCGACCAACGCAATCTAATCGATCGTTTCAGAAACTGGAATTTGCTACGAATAATGCACCAACAGAAACTCGTCATTATGTTGCGCTTTTTTTTTCAAACAAACGAAGTTGTGTGCAAAAATTATCGATAGAAGAAGTGACTTACACGCTTATTAACTAACGCTCGTCAAGCTTGTGTCATTGACATCGGTTGCTCTTCATCTGTTTCAAAACGGCGTAGGGGAAAGTGGTCACCATTCGTACACTTTTTGGATTTCATTTTTTATTTTTTATTTAATTGACAAATTTAGCTAGTTTATGTAACTAAGTGTAAAGTGTAAAATAGTAGATTGTACAACAAGAGCATAAAACAAGCCATTTTACCCGAGACGTTCATATAGCCACCCGAGCCGGTACGGCGAGGGTGGATAGACACGTCGAGGGGAAAATGGGTTTTATAAACGAGTTATACACTCTGCTTTTCACTTAGATTGCGAAGAAACAAAACAAAAACATTGCAAAAATATGAATTAAAACTAAATGTGACATAGGAACAATTCGATATAGGTATTTAATGGTTTTTCCTGGCAAATTGACTGTGTTAGGAGTCAGTGTTATTTCCTCTTCACCTGACGAAATTATTGAATATTAATCGTAAAACAGTAACACATTGTAACATAAATCCTACTAAGAGAAAATAGGACGTTCCCGCTTGAGTTCCCGCCAATTAACTTTTTTTTCTTTTTTTTTAAACGTGATACTGCGGTAGGGTTCCAGCAGGCAGGTGTTGATTTATATTTTAAAAAGTTTTATTTTTCGTATTTGTTTCAATAATAACTTGTCAAATTATTGTTACCTAGTTTTAGGTACTAATTAAACAGTTTAATAGACCGCAGATTATAATAAAAAAAAACTTAAAAAAATAAACAAAAGATGCTGTCGTAAAGTTTTAGTGATTGTTTGTGGCTGTTGGCACCCGATTGCAGCCTACATACAGCATAAAGTCGAACTTTTTGAGCATGAGAAGTGAAAAATATATTGTAGTTTGTTACAAAAAATTCCGAAACTATTATGTCAAAATGTTAAAGGGTTATAGCCATTTTTCAACGATAAGGTAGGTATGTGTACGAATGGTGACCACTTTCCCCTAACTTTTCTTAAAATAGGCTCACAACTTTTAACACGTACAGTTTCATATTAAATTCTTCTAATGATATCTTCAGGTCATTACTCCTACGTGGACGACGTGGGCGAACGACACGACGTGTCGTACATAGCGGGTCGCGACACGGGTTTCCACGTGTCCTCGGCTCACCCCGACAGCCCCACCGTGATTGGGTCACCGTTCCATCGCGCTCCGCTGGTCCGCGGGGAGACCCGACCCAGAGGACGCACGGCGGTGCAACGAGGACTTGATGGCTCCTACAGGTTAGATTGATAGGTCTAGCTGTAGCTTTCATTAGTATTAGTGTGGTTTAAGGACAAAAAGCAACAGGCTGTCGGCTCGGTGGAACCTCCGGTCCTGACGACAGAAGAATGTTCAAACCTACATTGAGTAAGAACTCATTTTCACAGGCATCTTGTGCTGTGGAAAGCTGACTTCGTTTTAGAAATGAAACAAAACTAAGTACTTAGATTTTATGGTTCAGTGCAGCAAAAAAAATATGGTTATCTAAATTTGACACCATACATTTGAATCTTTACACTACCAACTCGAGCTGAATCAAAACTAGAACTAGATTCATTTTTTTGCTGCAAGACCTCATAGCCAAAAAACTGTCAGTTATATTTTATAGCATAAACACTACACCACTACTACTACTACCTTACCTTGGTATCTATAATTTTTTGTACCGTTCCGCAGGTTTATTTCAGCAGGTCCTGACCAAAGACGCACAGAGAGCAGCGACTCGCAAGGCAACGTCAGGGGATCTTATACCTTCCTAGACGACAAAGGAGTGCAAAGGTTATTTTATCCTAGACTTATTCTCACTAAACATAAACAATCCCGATTACAATACGTCTTGCGCCAACTACTGAAAACTCACAAATCTCAACTGATTACTCAGATTAGTCCAGTGTTTGTTTTTAAATCCGTGTGTTAAGTGTTGCATTTGTAACATTTAGGGCCTGTTGCACTACTCTCTAGTTAAGTTTTAGTTATCTTAAGTATTAGTTATCTATGATGACGTCTCTGTCGGTTTCGTAGTAATAAATAGAGAAGGTATTATAGATAACTGACACTTAGAACTAAGGACTAAAGTGACCGACATAGCCCAAAGAATTGCGAAACTGAAGTGGCAGTGGGCGGGACACATTGCTCGCAGGACCGATGGCCGATGGGGTCAGAAGGTTCTCGAGTGGCGTCCGCGGACCGGGAGACGAGCTGTTGGTAGGCCTCCAACAAGATGGAGCGACGACCTGATCAGGATCGCGGGATCGCGGTGGATGCGGAAGGCACAGGACCGGTCCGAGTGGAGAGCCTTGGGGAAGGCCTATGTCCAGCAGTAGACGTCTTTCGGCTGATATGATGATGATGATGATGACACTTAGGATAACTGAAACTTAACAGAGAGTGGTGAAACAGACCCTTAGACTACTTAGGCACGATAAAAAAGGAAATTAAAAGCTTACTAAGTACCTGCATTAAAATCCGTGTATTTAATACGTTTTAAGTTTAAGGTTTTCACTAGGCGGTCTAACATGTTGTAGAAACTCATACATAGGGATTCGTCTAAACCGTTCACTATTTTATAGGCCCTTTGGGCCCGATTAGAGATTCGCAGCTCATTTTCGCAACGATTTGCGAGCCCACTAGCGACCATTGCGGCTATTAATTTTCATTTGGATTATCTGTCTTTTACGAAGGCCTTAGTCCAAGGTTAAGATGTGCCCAATCAGCATTAAGTACATTAAGTAATAAGGCAAGCTTCGATTACTTAGAAGGGTCTATACTTTGTATTCATTAGTAATAAATATCCAGGCCTGTGCCCAGCAGTGGGATGTAGGCTGGAGATGATGATGATGATGAAATATCCAGGCATTTCTGGTAGTATTTCTTAACTTCTTTAAGTTCCAAATTTCAAGTGTTAAAAATTATATTTTAAAAGTAAGAGCGCAGGTGAGATGAGGTAGGTGGGGCTGACTTTTTGACTCTTGAAACTGATACTGAGGGAGCACTGTTATGTCGGCGGTGGAAATAAAATCAGGTGGTGTGCGGCATATAAATATACGGATTTATGATTAGCCTCATTTTGCTGTCTGAGAGAGCCACCTCACAAAACAGCCAGTTTTGGTTCGATTTGTAGCCTTGTGTCAAAAAACATGGCTTGAGACAGCTCGCTGACCTGCTGAACCTTGCTATTTGTGTTAGTTCTACAACCGTTTTAAATAAATCCAAATAGATCTACTGCTGACTGCACGGACCTTAAAGAACTATTCTAGAACCATCTTTCATTCCAGAACGGTGAACTACATAGCGGGCCCCGGCATCGGCTACCGCATAGTCAAGAGCAACAAGGACCCCTATATCCCAGCTTACTTCCCGACCATCCCCAGCGCTTACGACTCGGACTTTGTCAACGCGGGCGCCACCGGGTTCTCACCTGACGACACTGGCACTGATGATGTGTTTAAAGGTAGGTAAATTATCAATGACTTGAAGGGAGTGCTGATAGGCTCTGTTCTCTATATTATGATAATTGTCTACTGTGTAAGTAAAACAAGGAGAAATTTCTATCCTAAATTGGTATCGTAATTGCAAGACTTTGTGACATTTCTTGGCATTTTTTAGAGGTTGAAAATCAAAGATATTTGCAAAAAAAAGAGTTAAATGTGATATTAGTTGTGTTTGATACCCTGTTTTATTGTTCTAGGACCTGACGGTACTGCAGCATCAGGTCACGTAAAACCACCACCATTCTCTAGCCCAGACAAAGACAAACCGACCAAGCCCAACAAAAAGCCCATTATTTCTCCAGTAGACACAACGGGAAGCACCGATGATGATGACGTCACGGGAGATGACGGGTATACCCAGTCGTTTAACTCGGGTGAAAGTAACCAAGGTCCTTTCGGCCAAGGTAGCGCCAACAAAGACCCTTTTAGCCAGGGTGGGGCCAACAAAGACCCTTTCATCCAAGGTGGAAGTAACCAAGGACCGTTTAACCAGGGCGGAAATAACCAAGGTACCTCCGGCCAAGGTGGCAACAGCCAAGGCTCTTACAACCAGGGTGGTAGCGGCAGTAAAGGTCCTTTCAGCCAGGGCTCCAGTGGCCCAGGATCTTACAACCCGGGAAGCAGCGGCGCCGGCAGCCAAGGCAGCAACCAAGGCACGAGCGGCGAAGAGGACACAGGCTACGTCGACGAGGATACAAGTTTCGGAGCCAAGCCGACCAAAGGACCAGGTGATGATGATAAATAGACGGCAGGCAGATGTTAGTGATCTTGTCTAAATTTTCAAATTGACGGAAAATTTCAGACCACCGAAATATTGTGGTCCGGCAAACTTTGCCAAACCACATTCTTACTTGCTTATTAAATTACGCGTTGATAGTCATAATTATTTAATTATTTTGTAGTTTTGGCAGAACCTTTGATTCGAGCTTGTATTTTGAAGTTCATTCTACCTTTTATCTAAAAGAGATTATGAGCCTTAGGTACAAATCACAGCAAATTAGCAAGATCAGTTCGATCCGCTTCCACACTTCCTAAATAGAAGAGAGCACTGGACCTTTATACAACTCGCTTGATCGCAATAAACTGTATTCACAACCAATCTGGTTTTTATTACACCACACCTTACGGCACCGAGCACAGCAATGCACCGCATGGACTTTAGACATGATTAAAAATTGCAGGCAAACCGGGGCGGCCACCAAGCAAGCCTTATAAACCGACGAAGAAACCTTATGTGCCACTAAAACCTTTCCAGCCGACGCATAGTAACGGCGACAGGGACGATTACGGCGCTGGGAACGGCGACAAAGATGTACCGCTATTCGGTATAGGATTCAATATTCACCACACTAAGCCCGGGACTACCATTATTAGGAACATAGGCCAGGACTACTTCGGGGTCCCCCCTGGAGTGTCCGTCAGGGCCCACGTGCAAAGTATCGATCTATACCCGTACGAATCCAAACCCATCTCGCCATCAGAAGCTATAGAGAAAGACAAGACGTAAAAGAGTCTGTTGATGTCTTCATTAAGTATTCAGTGAGGCTATTACTACATTCCAAAAATTGTAAACTCTCATATTTGTATATTAAAAATCGTCCTATCCTTAGCGAATAAAGATTTAATTCATAGTCATGAATTTGTTTGATTGGGTTCTCGTCTCATCGCGATCCACATAATATCTACTTAATTTAATTATATAGCACCACATTGAAAACCTTAAATCGTCTACGTAAAAGAACGGTATAAATAAAACCCAGTAGGTACGATTTTTTAAAAATTTATTCGATTAACACGACTGTAAATATTTAACAAAATGCAAAATAGTAACTGTTACAAGGAGTCAGGACGTCTTCACGCTAAAATTGTGAGGATTGCCAATACCACATTTTCCCTAGATTATAAATAACTTAGTAGGTAAGTTAGTTAATTACTTAGTAATGGCGTGCTCTCGTTTCGGAGGCCAAGACCCTATTTGGGTCCCTGAGCCAAGTTAGTTAGTTAGTTACTAAGTTAGTTGGTAATAAACAAGCATAGTGGTCGTTTTTGAAGATACCTTCTTACGAACGTTTTTGGTGGTTCGATCCATAAGTAAAAAGACATTATGAATTCAAATGTACTTCATACAACGATTGTCGCCATCGCCAGGTAACTTCACAATTTTAGGTGTGCAGACTCAACAGGTTGTTAAATGATACCTACCCCTTCCACTGCCTCGCTCCGTATCGACACTCCGTAAATAACAATTAGGTATTAAAGACATTTGCAAGAAGGCAAAACTAAGTTAACAAGAAATTTATTAGTTGGAAGGGTAAATTTTGGCAATTTTTATTTAGTGAACATTAACAGGAAAGTTAGTATCTCGATAAATTATTAGGCTAAATAGGTTAATTCATTATTAGTTAATCTAACTACTCGATTGTGAGATTGATCAAAACGGTATGCAATATTTTATCGATTCGTAAAATATATTTTAGACAAAATTTCTATAACTAATAAAATTTGTATATTCCATATTTTCTTAGATAAGAATTATAACGTGATTAAGATGTGGAAAATCGAAATCTGATAAACCAAGAGATTACAGTGAGGTAACAAATTTTTAATCAAAAGCAAACTATTTTAGATGAAAGTTAGCTTTCATTTTATTACATAATTAGAAAGCAGTACAGTTTATAAAACTAAAACATAAATCCATCTCATCCAAGCACCCCTGTACTCCTTCAAAAACAACTAAACATTACATGTAACTGTTAACAGATCTTGGGAAACTACCTAATCTTAACAATTTTAGAACTATTGCACTATTCGCACCTCCGAAAATAACATGCTGTTATGACTTCCAACACAAACAATTATCGCACTAAGAGACACCAATTTACTGTTCTTAGGTACTAGATAATTAACTCGCTCCATTTCCAATTTTTGTATCGATAATTGTCGCTGTTGTACACTGAAATAGTATTTGACGTCTCTGAGTGAACCTCTCAAGTGGCAACCTGAGTCATCTTATTACTTCAAAACCTCGACATTTTATGGATCTAATGGTCAACGAACTCAGGTAGACACAAGGAGGCAACAATTCGATAAATACAAAAAATATACAACGACATTTCGAACATTAAACATTTGAACTACAGTAAATAAACTATAGTCACACAGACAGAAGCTTTGCTCCTTCTTAACCACTATTATATAAAATCCTATAACTAGGGTTAGATAGAAAAAGACTCTAAAAGGCAAATTCGCAAATCACAAGAGAAAGCTAACTATTTTGAGCGAAGAACTGTATGTGCGTGCTTACAGCTAGTTACAAATAGGAGTACAGTATTATACACAGGGGTTTAGGCCCTCATCTTATTAGACCGAGAAAATTCCAACGGATATAAAAGGTAAAGCTTGGCCAGCAATATGGCTCATAATAGCAGTTCATGCTTCAATGCGAGTCCCTTGTACGTGTGTAAATAAAGGTAAAATGCGCCTCAATTTGGAATAATCTTCTTCGAATACGAACTGGAATTTCTTAATCAACTCTACATGACTCCACTCTAGATACTCGCGGGTTATATGACTATGAGTAAAGTCAAGTGAGAGATAGAAATTAGACATTCCACTTCGTTCATTTACACATTGTCATTATCCTGATTCCATAGTTACACGGATTCATGGAAAAACTTTGAAAACATCGTGTCGGGGCCTTAAGCTGTGAGTTGTCAGTACCTGAATTAGAGGGCATACATATTCCTGGTTGTACATACGAAATGCAGCTAATCTGATTTGTAGAGCTCTTGACAGTACTATACATTTTCTGCTTAGCCTACGTATCTAGCATAATTTCTATGCTATCAATCCGTGTTGTAGCATGTTGTGTCTGGGCAAGCATAGTATGCAGACATTCCTATTTGCTAACAGCCTGTCCTCCAACGAGTGGGGCTTGAACTGAAACAAGCCTAAAAGACTGAATGACTTACAAGAGAGGTCTAATTTTTTTATTATTTGTGCGTGGTAGCCATTTAAATCGTATGTATAATGGTCCAGGCAGATGTTCATAATGAGCTACTCGAATATCTAGTACGGCAAAACTTATATCAATGATTATGATGTGTAGGTACCTAAGTATTGATACGATTTCATGTGGCATATTAAATACAATCCTGTGAAAAGCTAGCATAGCTATAATTACATTCATTTTTAATATTTAATTTGAAAAAAAAAAACTTTCACGGTTTGCAAGCCATTGCAAAAGTTTAAGTATAATTTTAATTATAATAATATTTTATGAATTTCTCTAACAACGATGAACGTAAAATTTCTTAATATATTATGACTAAATGGCACCGCCACTAAATGCGGCCGCGAGTATGGACTGACAAATGTTTTCTTCACATTTATTTCACAGCCATTATTTATCCTACGGCGTGTTTTACTTTATTACTGATTTAAAAATGTTAAAAATTCTAACGACACAAAGTTTTACCGGCTAAATTTTAATCGTACAAAAAGGGATTTATTTGAATTAATTACGTGTTACGCCACCATGACGTGGCCAGGTTGAGGGTCTACATTCAACACTGATCTTCAGTGTTAATAATTAAAACGCCGAACTATTAAAACTAGTCAAAATCTTTTATAACCGTTCGTTTTATCCCGGTTTGTATATACCTAAGACCATGACAAATAAAGAGGAGAAAATTCCGATTCGTCAATCAGGGTACTATAATAGACCTTCACCCAATAAATCGCGGAAATAAATTGAAGAAGGCTAAACATATATGTACGTACTCACCCAATCCTTTTTAGTTTTTGATGTAGCAACGTTAGTAGTGCCCAAACATGTTAGATTCACGAAACACAACTTTAACAATTAAACCATTTATTAAAATCTTCCATTTATGACCTAATTGGGTTAAGGTTACTTCTCAATGCATATAAGATATCTCCAAAAGTTGTATGCGACTTTATAATATAATAGATTATGAGGGGAAGATGCTATATGGAAATAACTTCGTACCGAATAAATAATATTTACCTACTCAAGACGACATTGCTGTAATTCAATATCACCTTCATCTCCAGCCAATATACGTCACACTGCTGGACACAGGCCTCCTCACAGAATTCAATATCAAAGTAATAATAAAAATAGGTCCCTACCTACATGCATTGAAAAATAACATGACCCCAAAGAAGTTTTTAACACTTAAATAATAATTCTACGAAGATTAAAATATAGTTGTTTCAAAAAATCCAAACACAAAAACGTGTAAAAAAGCAAATAAGCAAAAATATTTCAAGCACCACATATTCATTAATTAAAGTGCAAGGTTTTGTCCTTTTTCAATAATTGCGTTGTTGATTGCATAGATTAATTTATGTTTACTACTGAAAAGTAATTCAATTTGAGCGAAAATACACCACTGACATTTCAAGTACCTATCAAGAAATCTCAGCAAGCGTAGGCAAAGCGAAGAAATCGAATACAGACATGTTTCCGACTGTCAGGCAGATTTATCTATTAAGTACCTAATTTTTCATTTTAGTACCCAGATTATAACTTCATAAAGACTAGAATTTGATACATTTACTAGCTATGTTATTTTTTATTTTTATATTGATGCCATATAAATTTAATGACACACAGTTTTTACTATAACTATTGGCACTGATTGAAATTAGGCAATAAAAAATACAGAACATCATAATTCTTAAAACACATATAAACAGATCTTTGAAAAGTGGTCATATCATATCGCAACATCTTTTGTTCTCGTTTGTGATCAGCGTAGATTTTTTATGTAAGACTTGTGACTATGCATATAATTTGCCCAATAAATAACAAAATACGCCTTCTTTTTGGCTTCGCTGCAGTCGGTAAAATTAAGAGAGTAAGTTCCAATTATTAGTCTTTAAACTAACTAAATTTAAATAGGAAACAATATCTGAGCATTTTCAAACTATTCAAAACAATTTTTTACTACAATTATTCTAACCGGTAACACTAAAAAGAAAAACAATTTAATATTTAATTTCAGTTTGCCGGTTGCGGTCATTGCGTTCGAAAAATAAATCGTTGTCACATTGTTCAAAGTTCAATGTACAGGAAATTATTTACGACGTTCACTAAGAATACAACACAAAGAGTTAAATTAGTAAAGATTGCACTGATGATAACCGTTCTAAAGGCTATAAGGCTTGTCCATCGTTCAACATCTGACGTGGAAATAAATAGATAACGCCAATTAATGTCTCGGCCTGTATGAAAACAACGCGTGCCACATTTCACATCATCGGCGACGCAAAATATCAAATACAGTCGAATATATATACACTTTTGCAGTATTTTATTAACAGTACTCTACGTCGTAAATTGGAATTTTTCGTATTTCCGTTTATGTGAACAGTGGAGCACTAGTGAGCTATTTTGGCAAGATAAATTCATGCAAATAAGTGCAATTACGTTATCTATTTATATTAACGTCTATCTAAAAATAATCATAATAAATAGAAAAGCTAACTCGAAGTTTCCAAATTGAAATCATATAATTTGTCGTTATTATTATTCCTAGAAACGGAATACATACGCGTCTATTTGGCGCGACGCGTGAGGGTCAGCAAATATTACGTGATCTTCATTTTCTTGCCTGTTTCCTCGAGCATGTCCTTTATTTTTGTTAGGGGGGAACGCTTCTCGGAGCCCCCTTTCGAGTCATAGGAAGGTGGCAGGTGAATGTGCAACGGGTCATGGAGGCGAGCTAGATCTTTCTGCAGACTGTCTATCTGTAATAATCAAAAAAGAAAACTTGATGACTATTACGAAAAGTTACGCTAACATCTAGTACAGTTTCTTTAATAAATGCCGACGCATTTTGACAGATTTTTCAGATCAATAATAACCAAACAAACATATTCATTTGTTTTATCTTCATAAAACAACCATTAGATGCTCAAGCGCTATAATAATTTTACGTCAATTGCTCCTTTCATATTATTATCCCGAATCGCTAAGCTTTTATACAAATGCGAAGTTATGACGAAACAACAAAGAAATATGATTTATTGGCTTTCTAGGCCGTAACATAATTTACGTATACACTCTGACATGCTAAAAGGCCGTCAAGGTTGCTTACCTCGTCTTTCAGCCGGTTGTAATGGTTGATATCGAGACCAATCTTTTTCGCTTTCTTGTGTAGAGTCAGCAGGTGCTGTCTATCTTTCACATCTGGCAAAATGTATTCCTGAAACACGAAAAGTAACAAGTGAAAAGAAAGTCCTAACAAAGCAAATCAAGTTTATTGTAGGACAAGCAATTTGGCATTGAATCCCGAAGTTCTGCGAAATTTAATAATGAAGTTACGTTCAAGTAATAAGATAAATTACAAATATTATACCCAAACTTTATATTGTAAGGAAACCATCTCCATTATTGGGAATTTGTCGTACCCACATTTAATTAACTACAGAGAACGAATTAAAGCACTGAAGCAAACTTTAACAAATGGAAATAACTCATATTTAAATAGGTACCTATTTGGGAATAGTCAGTTCAAATATTCGCTGTTACAATTTGGTTAAAATTTTAAAATAATTGGCATATCAAAATATCAAATAATCGTTAAAGTCCCATTTGCCATGGAAATGTAAATCGATGAATGGGCGAACGAAATGATAGCATCAACTGGGAACGTGTTCCAGTGTTCAGACGCTCTTTAGGGGTGCACCATTTGTGGTTTTTCCACATTTCAACGCAATAACGCTACTCGTATTAATATTAGATAGTAGTATATCAAGTTTTTTTATTATTTTTTAGCGAAACAAAACAATCAATTTTTCTAAACGACAGTTTCTAAACAATATTAATATTACAAGCAACGGTCTAGTCATGGTATCAACGATAAGAAATGGTAATTTACTTAAGTATTATGAAAATTAATGCCGCTTTTACACGCTATGTTGCATAAACTTTATCAAAGAATTAATCGCCCGCCTGTCATATCATATTAATTGTAGACTGAAGAAAAAGAGAGTAAAAATAACTTATTTCTGTATTGGCAACATTTCTTCGGAACAAATGGATAATGGACATATTATTATTCATTACATCAAATTATAACAGAGCTAAATTTTACCGCTTTTTTGTCTATCGAGGGTGGATGTTTGAACGTGGGATAAAGACCTCAAAGTCATTACAACCGAATGGCAGTCCATCGCCGCTTCGTCTTTATTGATAAGTACTTCTTATCTCAAGTAGAAATAATTACTGATCTGTGATCTAGATATCGTACATTCTACGCTACGTTCTAAGGAACATGGAATAGACGGTTAATATTATCATGATATAGGATCGTGGATCTCAAAACAACCGGATTCGATGCATATTAGGGTGCGACCATACCGCCGCGTATACGCAGTGACGTGTCGTATGCGTCACGTTTTCTCACAGTTTCTTCATACATTTTGTTGCGATTCCGTAACGTCACCGTTTTTTAAGCGGCGGTGTGGTCGCACCCTTATGCATTTATATTTCGTGGTATGCGTGGCATCCATGTCATTCATAAACTGAACAAAAAATTCTCCAACCTTACCTGCTTAGTAAGCACAAAGTAAGCGTAGCCGGCCATGGCGGTCCCATAAGTGACGAAGTAAGTCACGGGTTCCATAATGTCCCAAGAGTACTCCCACCAAGTCAGACGCGCCAGGACTCCGAACTGCACCCCCATCAGCCCCAGACCCACCCACGTAAGAACTGACGTGCGCCGCGTGGTTTCCACCTCCAGGCTTTGACGTTTCTGGGGAATGAAAACATGTTTCTTAAAATTAACATGCTTATATCGGATCTGTTTTCAAATGCTTATAGAAACTTAACGATATAAAGTAGATAGACTTACGACTAAACCATTCTTGCGTAACGATTGGCTTATTTTTAAACATCCTATCATACTAAACTTTCTAAATTGGTAAGAATTTAATGAGAAAACTGACACCAAAAAGTTATTCCCTCTCAGGTGTCTGACAGTCGTCAACGCATGTGCACTCCTGGTATAAGAAGGGTCCTGTTTTCACAAAAGACAACATAGAAATTGTTCTACAGTTTGTTCCACTGACCTCTTCAAGCGGCTGCATCTCAGCGCTGACTTTCTCGAGCTGCGCCCGGATCTCCCTCTCCTTGCGGATCTGGTGCTCGCGCACGTTCAGCGCAGCGTACAGCTGGTTCACCAAGTTCCTGACGTCGCTCAGCCGGGTTATCTCCTCTGAGCTCAGACGCTCCTGGAACAACGAAACGGTGATGATCTTGACCTTTACGAGTAGACAGTAGGGTGTTAATGCAAAAGACGTAGAATGACGGTCTTCGAGTTATTTTCACGCCTGACAAAAAGCTGTGCGTAATTAGAATCGAAAATTACTTGAATTTGACGGAGATATACTTCTAGATCTTGATTTATAAATGACGCAAATGAAACATTACTTTATTAAACAGCAGACGCAACTCATTTAGACACAGTCATATAAGTTAAATAATAAAGCTAACCTGAACACTGAGGAAATAATTGTTCAAAAGCAGTAATCCCAAATCATATCGAGGGATGATGAATACGAATGAACTCGTTCTTCAGATCAACTACATTACTACCTCGAAGCGGGAACAACTCCCTCGATCGAGCGCACTCACGACCCAATTATGCAAATTCGTCAAGTGGATTACCTCCACTCTCAGAAGCTGTAAAACTCCCATAACTGATTCACTCCCATTAGCCCTGCGCCAACGAAACCATCCCAATACGAGAAACTTTTCCCATAATCTAATGAACCCAATAAGACTAAGATTGATGGAGCAATTGACTAAATTGGTGAGCGGACTCGGAATATACTTACAAATTATTATTAAATTAAGCAGGACCTCGCCGAGAGGAAATTTAAAAGAAGTACTTCCGTCAACAGAGTAATTCTGCGTTTGCGGCGCGGGTCAGATAGCTGTAGCACGTTCTCGTTTACTCTTGATTTATGGGGGTGATAAAATATCAGATTTCTCAGCTCCGAGTGAAAATGTTTAAGAGCATGAGGTTTACGAAAACTATTGCCGAGATTAAATTTGCATATTAAGAAATCCGTCTTCCGCTATATTCTGGTTACCAGAATTATCAAATTTAAGTGAAAATTTTAAGAAGGAATTTGATTTAATGGATGTTCTTGAATTTCTCATGAAAATTGCCAGCTGTACCTCAACAGAAAAAAAACTAAACTCTTATAAGATGACTTTGTTGTCCAGTCTGGCTATCGACCATCACAATTTTCTTGGGAAAAGGGCAGAGGTTATCATGTTAATATTAAAATCTTAAGGATATTGATCTTTTAAAGCTATAAAAATAAGTTTCTAAATCCTTCTCTCTAAATCTTTCTAAATACAGCATTTTTCTAAAACGTTTTTTTATTCGACAACATACACATACATACATACATACAGTCACGCCTCTTTCCCACAGGGGTAGGCAGAGACTACTTTGTTCCACTTGCTAAGGCAACAATAACTATCAAAATGAAATAATATACCGGTTCTTACCGAAGTACTTACAGGTTACAGGGTGACATAGGATTATGAATTATAGCTAGGATGTAATGAACTCAGGACACTAGTTATAATTGACGTACGGTGGCGATGTGCTTAATAGTTAGTAGCTTTAACAATGAATGCGTAGAGAATTTGAAACCCGTTAACATCTTGTTGGTGATAGTTGCGTATGTATCTAATTACATATTAATTTATGTGGAATCAGAGGAGGGCAGGCTTGCATGTAAGCGTATGTACTTATATGTACCACAGACTGTACCCATAGCTGTCTTGCACGTTTGGTTGCGGAGTAGAAAATTAACTATGTAATTTCCATTTCTAAAGAGAATCATTTTAGTTTTTATTACTTTTCAAAAAGCTTCATTTGGCAAAATGTACAACAATAAATTTGAATGATTCATGGTTAATTAAATTAGACATATTTATAGAGAAATGTCGGGAAATTATCATGTAATCATAATCACGGTCTGTATCCTGTAGAAAATGTCCAAAATGTCAATGTATAACATTAAACGTAACTATAATTATAATTTTTCAATTGGTAGAGAACCCTCAGTGCGCGAATCCAATTCGCATCTGGTAGATACGTTTAACAAAGTACCATTACTCGTAAAAGCATCAGCTTAACATATAAATACTATGTGCAAAAACCCGCTGGGATGAACTGAAAGCACGAAGTTTATGATGGACTGCGGTCGAATTTGTGCTATATCATGTTCTCATTATGTTTTCTGGTTGAACAAGTTTTTTCCTGATCCCATTTTCCAAATTATTAAGGTTAGTTCTAAAATTGGAGGAAAACTATTCCACGGTGAAATGAAACTCGACGTTTAGCTTTTATATCGCTTTTACAGCTTCCCTTCCCCGCGAGGTTGAGTACTCAACTAAATTATGTTGGTAAGAATTAGTGGATTGGTTGTGTGCCTTGCCCAGAGTTTTACTTTGATATTCTACTCTTTCTAGGTTGATTGCTTTAGGAATCGAGTAAATAATCTGTAAAAATTCTTAGTTTTGTTTCGTAAGTGCATCAGCAAGTATCTTATAACAGTTTATTTTCAAATCACTAGATTTGACTCTTTTACTTAACGTTGCAAAGTATGAAATTTAAGCTATTGTGGACTTAGACATAATAATATGTTCAAGCGGTCAGTACATATCTCTGATTTCGTGATTTTGTTGCAATTTATTTTTATGTAAGTAGCTTTTTATATGTTCTTTGTTTTTTAACTAAATTTGTGATTGCATAAATAAACTTTTACTTTGTTTCTTTTTTCTTTTTATTTACGTATTGTTAATCTAAGGTACCTACTCATCCAAGTTTTGAATATGGTCGAAGTAAGAAAATAACATGACTACATAAAACACATACACACAATGACCCACTTTACACTGGACCTAAACGTAACCACTCCAATTTCATTCCTTTCAAGAATATCAAATTCTAGCAAAAACTCTAGGTGTAAAATTAGTCGTCCATTTTTAAAGCCTCGTTGCGGTGCCTTGAATATTAGATGGGCTCTTAATTGGCGAGTGACGGGACAGTGATGCTGTCACAGGGCTTAAAACTGGCTGTGGGGAGTCAGCCCCATAATTGAAGCGAATATAACCATGTAGCGACTTCGTGCCACCTAGTCATGACAACATAAGCTGTTACGCCACACGCGTAGCTTACCGGCGATGTCATCCGTGTTATACGTCGCTCTATCGAAGTTACTTAACACATTGACTGCCACCGACGCATATTTGCGTTTTCGTGATGTATCCCCAGTGCTGCTGTCATAATTTTACAGGCGTTTGAACGCAGTGCGTCTGAGGCACCTGAAGTCTCGAGCTTGGCAGCTGGCAGCGAATGTGATAACGCAGATGCATAAACTTCCAACTCACTTCTATCGGACTTCGGCCCCAGGTACGTCAACTGGGGTGACTTTGGTCATTTTGGGGCTACTTTGATCGTTTTAAAATTGCTATAAAATCGATATTATCCATATCCGGTGAATGTTTGGCATGTAGACGCAAAGGCGATCGACGAAGACATTGATTGGAAGCAGTAAACGCAAATAAAAAATATTGTTTTGACATTAAAACTACTTTTTAAAGTCACCCCAGATGACTGTACTTCTAACATCTGCCTGGAGAGCTCCCTCTATTATGGCCTCTCCCTACCACCATATCTGAAGGCTAGTAGAACTCTGTGTAATGAGGATGGAGTAGTTAGTGCTGACTACTGTCGGGTGCCAAAAATAATAGCTGAGAATGAACTTCTAGTTTCAACTTCATTTGTTTACGTACTCGTACACCCGGTACATCACAGTTACTGTGCTTATTTTTTCTCGGAAAATTTCGTGTTTTTTCAGTTTAGACGTCAGTTCATTTGACACACGAAGTTTGGCGACAGTCATGAATAAATAAAGAAAGAAAGAAAGAAAACATTTATTGACACAAAACGACACATAAAAAATAAAATTAAAAAACAAAAAAGAACAATTCAAAAAATATTTGTGCCGCAAGTGCCAAAAGGGCCACACTCAGCATGTTGCTGCGGCAGGCCGCAGCGCTGATTTTCAGTGTGACCCTTTAGCCTAAAACTAAACCTAAAACTAAAAAAACTAAAAATTAAAAATTGCGATGACGACACGAACGTCAGACACAGTGAACATTATATGTATACAAATAGAAGCATTGTATACATATAATGCAATACAGAATTCTATTCCAAGAGTCCATTCCAATTTGCCGGTCGACATGCGTTAAGTAATAATTAAATTGTAGACATTCAATTAGTGTGTTTAAAGTGCAAATAATAAAGAAGCTAAGTAAATATCAACAAAATGAATTCATTTACAATGGATTTCCGACCATATTTGCGTATTTTGTTTTATACATCAGTTAGAACGTAACTAGATATAAAAGGCTAAATAAAATATTCTTTTTTCATAAAAAAAAATCACAGACTGCTATAATTGAGTCTTTGAATTTAAAAAAAATATCGATTTTTTTTATGTTTTTTAAAACTTTATGACATATTATATAATATCTAATTCAAAGAATCCTTAAAATATATTTTTTAAATTAATTATAAGCAATTCAAAATTGATGAAATTTGAAATATGACCACTTGACCGGGAACGGGCCATGATTGGTCGCCATGGCTGTGACGTCACAATGTTAAAGCAATTTCACGACAGTACTGGGTTAACGGTTGATTTCACTAAAAATATCCGAAATTTAATACAAAAAATATCTGCAGAAGTTTCTTTAAGAAATAAGGTGGCAAACGAGCACGCGTATCACCTTATAGTAAGTAAATTTTTGTTTTAGTCATGTGTAGGTAGGTAATAAAAGCTTAATCCTGTTAATGTTTCTGATTTATGTGAACTGGATTGATTTTACTGGACCTGAGATTTCACAATAAAGTACCTAAGTACAGTGAAAGATACTGAATCGCTTACCTACTACTGTGGAATTTTAACATACACCCTGCCAGAGATATTATTGCTAAATTGTACCTATTAGGTAGGTTACGTGATTCAGTTTCTTCGACCGTAGTTACGTAAATTTTAATGGCTAGATTTTGTGGTTGATAGGTATTCCCAGTTTTTTATAATCTCGTGGGATTGTATTATTCGAGTATATTCAATGGGAATTTTTGCGGGTGTAAGAGCCTAACCTTGTTCTAGGTAGGTACGTCCGGATCGCTAGGTACGGTCAACGTCAAAGATAATCTTTACTTTACACTTTAGTGCCTTGTCGTTGTAACTATATGTTTGAAGTTTCATATGAAGTTGTCAAAGTGCTTGGAGCGACAAGGCACTAAAGTGTAAAGATATATCTTTGACGTCGACTGTACCAGCATCTTAGTAATCCTGCCGCCAAGCAGCAATGCTTGCGCTGATGTATTCCGGGTGAGGAGAGTAAAACAGCCCGATTTTGGCATAATTTTTCAAATCCAAGATGGCGGATGACATTTTGACACTATTGACACTTTGACACTAAAATATTGATGGGTGTCGTTTTTGAGTAATTTGGTGCTTCTGAGCCTGATTTTGACATACTTTTTTGGATTCAAGATGGCGGATGACATTTTGACACTAAAAATGTTTATGGGTGTCGTTTTCGAGTAATTTGGTGGCTCTGAGCCCGGTTTTGGCATAATTTTTTGGATCCAAGATGGCGGATGACATTTTGACACTATTGACACTAAAATGTTGATGGGTGTCGTTTTTGAGTAACATTTTACACTTTTTTGTGTTTTTTGTGTCAGTAATGTCAAAATGTCATCCGCCATCTTGGATCCAAAAAGTTATGCCAAAACCGGGCTGAGAACCACCAAATTACTCGAAAACGACACCCATAAACATTTTTAGTGTCATAAGTGTCAAAATGTCATCCGCCATCTTGGATCCAAAAAATTATGCCAAAATCGGGCTCAGAGCCAATAAATTACTCGAAAACGACACCCATAAACATTTTTAGTGTCAAAGTGTCAAAATGTCATCCGCCATCTTGGATTCAAAAAAGTATGTCAAAATCTGGCTCAGAGCCACAAAATTACTCGAGAACGACACCCATAAACATTTTTAGTGTCATAGTGTCAAAATGTCATCAGCCATCTTGAATCTAAAAAACTATGTCAAAATCAGGCTCAGAAGCACGAAATTACTCAAAAACGACACCCATCAATATTTTAATGTCAAAGTGTCAAAATGTCATCCGCCATCTTGAATCTAAAAAATTATGCTAAAATCGGGCTCAGAGCCACCAAATTACTCAAAAACGACACCTATAAACATTTTTAGTGTCATAGTGTCAAAATGTCATCCGCCATCTTTGTGCTCGTAATTCCGGGTTTTCTTATGAAATTCCCCTGGGATAAAATCAACGGGATTTTCTGCTGAAATCCCGCGACTTATTTGCTTATTCATATTAGTTATTACCAAAGTGTACTCATCACTATTCTCATCTAATTTTATGGTTTTAAAAAGAAAGTTGGGATTTTGGGATAGAAGCATGATAGAAGTACGAGTATAGACAGTGCCATCCACAAAGACTCGTAGATGTATTAAAATTAACCTTTAACTACAAATTAATAAGAACCACGGTGGATGGCATCCATCGTGAATGACACCTACTATAGCCGGTACGTAAATCCAGATTATAAATTATAAAGTTCGTGTATGCCAAATTTAATCGAAATCTGTTTAGCCGTTTTAGCGTGAAAGAGTCACAAACCAATACGCTCTCACAAACAATAGCATTTTATAATAATAATAGGATAATAACAGAATAGAGTAGATTAAAGTCAAAAAACGGTATCACCTGCATACTAACTACGAGTGGAAACTAACATTGTGACGTCACACGCGGCTCGGCCTTGTTCGGGAACTGTCGGTGTGTTTTCGGTGCGGTACTCGACGATCAATTTTCAAATCGGTATAACTCGTTAATTATAGCGAATAAAAAAAAACTAAAAATACTTTTCTTACAAAACTTATATATGATCTTTCCATTTATGACAAAAAAAAAATTGATTCAAAGACTCAATTTGAACTAGACAACATAAATGTCGGCACATGTTTGATATAGGTACTTAGTCACTTTTTAAATAAAAATATCAAAATTTTCTACATGAATAAAGATAAATGTAACTCGTCCGCTTAATGAAAACACTTAACACTTTCAACATTCATTAATTTTGATGTGTCGCGCTTAGGTACGTCTCGCTCTCGGGTCTCTACAAATATTCCACATTATACGAAAGGAGCACTTTATTTCATTTACATCTATTTGCATGGCAGCGCCGGCGAATGAATTCTTCAATTCGCACGTAATTGTGTTACTGCCAATTTAAGAACGCAGGCGTCGACACGTGAACAAGGCCTGTTTTGCTTGTTTGATAAGTTTGACAAATAATAGAATTATCAAAAGCAGATGGATTTATTACGAGTTCAACAGCGTAAGCTCATTGATTAACTGTAGAAATAACATAGTGGAGAGGTGCACCTCACTTGGTAAAACGCACTTACACACACACAAGGATACTGTTACACAACTAACTTTAAGTACAGAATTATTACGAAGATCTAACAAAAAACTCGCTTTTTGTTTTCATAGGGACTCCTTTAATAGGAGCACTTTTGGATATAGAACGCTAAAAAGATCAAAATTACAACGTTATATAAAATGTTAAACTGGCAACGCTGCGACAAGTACTCGTACATAAATAGGCGCAAATATATGCAGCTAATTATGTGAGAGACATACTATCGATGCTATCTCACGTAATCGGCAGAGTCCAATTAATTCATGTGCATTTACTCGTAGGACTGTTTTCTAACAAATAGGTATATGGGAACAAAAGCGTATAACATCAATTCACGATAAAGCTTGAATTGATTGATGTTCCTACACTGAATTTTATATGACGAAACATAATACAATAGACGATTGCCAAGAGCAACCTTTTTTACGCGGCATAAAATTGGCAGAGTGAAGAGAAAATATGTAAAAAATAAAATTTGGGTCGACGAAATTACAGCCATGGGTGTTATAAAACAACGCAAAAAAGGGGCAAATCTCTAATGGGAGACGGCTAAATAAAATTAAAATTCCGTGTAAAAAGGTTGCGTAAACAATAACACCCGCCGCCTTGCTGACCTAATACGGGGCTTTTGCCGCATCAACAATTGCTTTGGCGGACTTTCAAAAGTAATTTAGACTTATTATGAACAAAGCTAATTCTAATTTTATGCGAATATCATGTCAGTAACAGCTGTACTTGGTGTTTATAGGCTTTTGTTCGCAGATTTTTAACTTTGGACGTTTGTAAGGGACTTCTATAATAAACGAACCTTGGCCTTTCAGAATAAGGGCAAGGTTATCTATTTTCAGAATATCGTTCTATACTTTACAGACTTGTTTGGTTTGCAATAACAATACATCATTGTTACACCGAATTCACTACCAACAAGTGAAGTGATTTGTCACGCTGATTTCCTATGTTTAGGTATCTGAAGCTATGAATATGTTCGCGATTAACAATGAATATGACTGATGAACCGACGGAACATAGTTTGCGGGCGCATTTTGGTGCGATACACGTATAGAAGCTGAATTACTTATGTACAAGGCTAAACTTCCTATAATAATAAAAAAAACACTGCTATTAGAGTTTCAATTTAGATACGAATGATTGTTAAATTTGTTATAAGTATTTGCGATATTTAACAGTCAGGCTAAAAGAAATCTAAGTGCTAAAAAATAAGTTTATTTAGACGACTTTATTGACGAACGATTCACAACGTACTGCGTTTTTTGTTGTGTTTAGCACTAACACACTATATATCCGATCTCTCGATATTGATTGTATGCCGGATATTCTGGCGCCACAATAACAAACTCAATGATTACTCCTATTAAAATAGATGAAATTGTATGCAGTCAGAATTAAACAACTATATGGAAAATAATAGTGGCAGTACAACAGTTGTGCAATCCGTTAACGAAACGCTGTTGATATTAAACAACGGTATTAAAGGCTCGTTCTAGCTCACTAGTTAAGAAAACTCATTAAGTTCAAAGAAGGACTAGTAAATTGAAAGCTAGGAGATAACAAAAGCAAAACTTCCGATAGGGAATTTCTCATCTATTTCATAGACTGGATGGGCTAATAGATAGACTCCCGAGCTCTACTCTAGAGCTCGAGTTTCCGGTTTCGGGTGCCAGCAGGGACAAACAATTACATGGTGAGTAGATATAACTTCAATTAGGGATGTTACACGTTTCCATTTTCCAGTAGGTATGTACTCGTATCTACTTGGGTTATTTGGTATGTTCATTCGTTGCCTATTATTTATCCTTGGTACTTTGCTCAGTAAAGAACTACGTATCTAACTAATTACAATCCCATACGAGTGAGCGAGATAGCAAGACAAACCCGAAAGGCATTCTAAGAGCACACGGACTGTACTGATTGTAAGACGTTAGTTTATGTATATTCCAACAGATGGCGCTGCAATTCTATATCGCGCGCGCTGTTAAGATTTTTAGCGAAAGTATTAGTGCTTGGAATAACGGAAAACATAGTTCACTTCCGGATACCAGCACCAAATTTTTATATGTTACTAGGCATATCATCTGAACCCCAAAATTGCCGGGAGACAGTTTCTGAGGTGTCTGGGTCACCAGTTATGACGTCATCAAATTGACCGCCGCCGCGTTGTGAAAAATTCAAATTACACCCAAAATATGCAACGCACGTGTACATGTGGGGTATCACGTGAAAGCTAATTAAATAGACTATATTTGTGCCCTAAACTGTAATTGCATTAATGTTACCGTTTAAGAGCTATTAATAGAAAAATAATAATCTTGGAAAAATATTACAGACTTTTATTTGTTGCACCAAAACTAAAGACTCCAGACTAAAATAATGTAGTACAATAATGAAAACAGATTATTAAGCTTTACATTACAATTCACAGTTTGACAATCGGATATGAAATGTCGAAGTTATGGTCAAAAACTTGACGACGCTGCAGTGTCTATAATTACGAAAAAAAAATTTTTTTCCGGAAACCAGCACCAATTTTTTATATGTTACTAGGCATATCATCTGGACTCCGAAACTGCCGGGAGACAGTTTCTGAGGTGTCAGGGTCACCAGTTATGACGTTATCAAATTGGCCGCCAACGCGTTTTGAAAAATTCAAATTACACCCAACGTATGCAACGCACGTATACATGTGGGGTATCACGTGAAAGGATATTAAATTTGCTGCATTGTTTTCTTTAACTGTAACTGCGTAAATATGAAAACAACAAAAATAAAGAATAAATAAGACAAATTACAAAAAAAATATTGCATATTTATTTTTATAGCCAGAGAACCATTCGTATTGGAGAGAAAAATATAGAGTACAAATAATTCTACGTTATTCTTTTATGGTATAAAATTTAAATCATCACAATCAAGTAAAAAAAGACATAGCTATACCGGTTTAAAATAAAGCGCGGCGGATGCCATATATTCAAACGACGTCGCCGGCGCGTTTTAAAAGATTTAAATTAGACAAATTACGCAGTGTATATGCACGTATGGGGCATGAAATGAAAAGATATTAAAATTTTCTGCATTGTATTCATTGATTATAACTGCGTAAATATGTAAACAACAAAAATATTAGAACAAATAGACAAATTAAAGAAAAAAATGCATGTTTATTTTTATAGCCAGAGAACCATTTAAGTTGGAGAAAAAAAATATAAGGTTCAAATAATTCTACGCTATTCCTCTATAGTATAAAATTTTAATCATCACAATCGGGTATAAAAAGACATAGCTATGCTGGTTTAAAGATAATTCGGCGGCCGCCACAAACAACGTGACATGTCGCGTTATGCGCATAATGTATATGCCCATGCCAACTGGTGTTTCAAGGTATTTTTGATGAATTCAATTATTATGTAGCCTCATAAAGGGTAATTTTAAATTATATATATTTTTTATTATAAATGTAAATATAAATAAATATTATACTTACGCACTTTGGATTTATATACCTATACCTCCTTCTTCGAACAATTAGTATACTTACTACTATTACTACTACTACTATTTAGGTAATTAATATGATAATTTTAATAAAATAACCAATTGTAACGCCTCGGTGCAGAAAATTAATAACTTACCTATTACATTACAATTCATCGTCAGTCATTGTTACTAGGCGCATAAATACACCACCACCGAATCATTCACGCGTCAAATTTTGGAGCAGACTAAAATTCGAAGTGAAAATATGTAGGTATCTACAGTTTTCAGCGATGGCGGCAATTTCGCGCGCTTTATGTTTTTTCCCTTAACTTCGACATTTCATATCCGATTTTCAAATTTTGAATTGTAATGTAAAGCTTAATAGTTTTTTTTCATTATTGTAGTATTATAGTCTGGAGTCTTTAGTTTTGATGCAAGAAATAAAAGTGCGTAATACTTTTTCCATGATTATCATTTTTCTATTAATAGCTCTTAAACGGTAACATTAATGCATTTACAGTTCAGAGCACAAATATAGTCTATTTAACTAGCTTTCACGTGATACCCTAACATGTATACGTGCGTTGCATAAGTTGGGTGTAATTTGAATTTTTGAAAACGCGGCGGCGGCCAATTTGATGACGTCATAACTGGTGACCCTGACATCTCAGAAACTGCCTCCTGGCAGTTTCGGGGTCCAAATGATATGCCTAGTAACATATAAAAAATTGGTGCTGGTTTCGGGAAGAAAAATTTTTTTTTCGTAATTTTAGACGCTGCAGCGTCGTCAAGTGTTTGACCATAACTTCGACATTTCATATCCGATTTTCAAACTTTGAATTGTAATGTAAAGCTTAATAATTTGTTTTCATTATTGTTATACATTATCTTAGTCTGGAGTCTTTAGTTTTGGTGCAAGAAATAAAAGTCCGTAATATTTTTCCAAGATTATCATTTTTCTTTTAATAGCTCTTAAACGTCAACATTAATGCAGTTGCAGTTCAAAGCGCAAAGATAGTATATTTAACTAGCTTTCATTTGATACCCCTCATGTATGCGTGCGTTGTATAAGTTGGGTGTAATTTGAATTTTTCAAAACGCGGCGGCGGTCAATTTGATGACGTCATATCTGGTGACCCTGACACCTCAGAAACTGTCTCCCGGCAATTTTGTGGTCC
Source organism: Pandemis heparana (assembly GCA_963854515.1). NCBI lineage: Eukaryota > Metazoa > Arthropoda > Insecta > Lepidoptera > Tortricidae > Pandemis > Pandemis heparana. The sequence goes on along the minus strand of OY978010.1, from coordinate 13,617,423 downwards.
AGATGATATGCCTAGTAACATATAAAAATTTGGTGCTGGTATCCGGAAGTGAAATGTTCCTACCCTTTTCGGACGTAAGGCCAGGCGCTATATAAGGTCATGCTACTTTGCAGTAATTTTTATTAAGTACTAGCTGTTGCCTGCGACTTCGTCTGCAAAGAATTCGCTTATCGCTATCCCGCGGGAATTTTCCGGGATAAAAAATAGCCTATGGGCTATTCTAGACTTTTCTCTATCTATGTGCCGAATTTTATCCAGATTCTTTGGGCCGTTCTGGCGTGATTGAAAAACAAACAAACATCCATCCATCCATACTTTCGAATTTATAATATTAGTTAGATTAAGTCACTTGTAAAGCAGCACGTGTTTAATTTATTGATGGTCCTTCAAGTCGTATTTGCTAAGTGTGTCGATGTGTCATTTGAAAATCAGCACTGTTTTTTTATTCTTTCACTGATAAGTACTTGTACTTGTACGTGGATTGAATTAGAAATGAGGAGATCGTAGAAGAAAGGTCACCGACATAGCCAAGCGAATTAGCTCGTTGAAGTGGCAATGGGCAGGCCATATAGCACGGAGAACAAAATGATCGTTGGGGCCGAAAGGTTCTCGAGTGGAGACCGCAGATCGGCAAGCGCAGCTTAGGACGTCCACCAACGAGATGGACGGATTGTTAGTCGCCGGGTTCACGGTTCCAACAGAGACAACTGGAGGTCTATGGGGGAGACGTTTGACCAACACTGGAAGTCCTACGGCTGAAATGACGACGATGATGTGATGACTTGTAAGTGTATCTATTATATCTACGATATATCCCTGACTGAATACCGAAGTCTTTCATTCAATTAACACTATGTCACACGGCGGCCACGACGTACAAAATCCGCGTTCTGAAATGAACACAGGCACGACGTCGTCTGCACAGGGCTGTCTATCGCAAAAACCTGGTACTATAAGTACTACCAATGACATAAATATACTAAAGATATGGCTTAGATGTGTGCAAATAAATGTACTTAATCGTTATCTATTTATTTAAACTTACTTAAAATGTGTCTGTCTGTGTATTTAAGCATTATTATTTTCAATTACAATAGATGTACGACAACAAACTTAAGCGAATGATTCTGTAGTTATTTCATGTATTAATCGCGATAATTTCAGAAAGCATTAATTTTCTAATGTTTTATAAAATGACGTAGGTAGGATAGGTTCCCGAACTTGTGACGTGCGGCCGACATACATTACATATCGCGAGCCCTACTAGTTGCCAGCAGCTTTCCGGCAGACTGCGCTTGAGGGGTGGGGTAACTCGAATAGGTGCGGGGCGGAGCGTGGCCATTCTGTACGTTAGTACTATTATATATTCTGTGACTATGTATATTGGTTAAGTAATCAAGCTCTAGCCACAGCAGCTGCTGTATTACAATCGCTAATACGAAGCGAAATGGAAACAGTGGCACTAATGGGATTACAACTATGGCCGGGAGCTGCGAATGCTGCTTAGGCAGGCTTTCAATCAGACGTTGCTAATTACGCTTAAATAGCAGGTAAACGGTGTATTGATTGCTTTGTTGCCAATTAAACTAGGCACGTTCAGGAAACAAAGGAAAGCGAGGATAGCGATGCAACTGTTTTAATTGTATGCTTTGATGCTTTCGCGATTATTTTACAATAGTTTGCGGCCGCGGTTATGTCCCTATTACAGAACACGCTATCCCGTGGGAATTTTGCAAACACGACCACTTGTCTACATCGTAAAGGGAAAGTCTATTCAAAAATTTCAAATTTATAAAGCCAGTGTCTGATTGATGGCGCATTCAGTCTTCTTATAAATAGATAAACTTTACGACGAAACTAACATGACAGTTCAGATCCGCTGTAATGGTTTCTTAATAAAGTCGCAATTTCGGAACTCCAAGATATCGCTCTGATGGAAGAAGTTTCTGTGTGACCAGCAGATAACCAGGCTGGCGATCTACTATGTAGGTATGACGAATTGATGACGCATAGGATAGGAATATAGTAGTGGAGTTTGGAATCGGAGGCTAAGGTCCATCTCGGGCTAAACAAGCGACAATAATAATAAAGATATCCAGAGTAACAAGACTTTAAGACGTTTAGGGCGATTGTGGGCGTATAGTGGAAAGACGAATCAAAATAATGTTGGATTGCTAACCGCATCGCCTAAAATATGATCCCTAAGATTTCACCCATTCCCTCGTTGGGTTTTTACGATCTGCGCGGGAAGAAGTATTATAATGTTTCTTTACTCCTAGACCAGTATGGAAGCGACAGATGGAGCGAACAGAGTGGTAATTAAAGTCGCCATTAGATACATATATGTGCTGTCTACGTGCACAGGAATCCCTCAACACGTTCTAACGCAATAGGCAATATCGTTGTGCAAAAGGCAAGGCAAATTCAATAACAAAACATTTGTGAGGTCTCTTCACAAAATTGCTTCCCTCAAACGTCCTAGTACGAGTACAAGCTTAGCCGCATGCTGCCAGAACTGTAAGACTGTAACCAACCACTTTATCAGGATCCCCAAATCGCACCACATCCCATACTACTCAAGTGCGGAAACTAGTGGTCGGCGTCGAATATGCATTTCGGTCGACAATTGACCGGTAATTGGGATGTCGAGTTGGTGTTCGACGTATATTTGTGGACGAGTCCGTTTTCTGGTTATTGAATTGCCTATGAGAGGATTAAGCACGTTAGTTCAACGTTATCAAAAGGTCGAAGTTACTAGCATTAAATGCGTTGATTTGCCTAGTAAGCATGTTTACTTCTCAAAATTGTTGTGTTCGAATTCCCAAAACCTACGAGGCATCTTAAAAAATTATCTGGCGTCCTTCACCAGGTTGTTGCCTTCATGTGTTAGTGTTCAGATGTTACTAGCACTGTCTAAATAACTAATTCAAAAAATAAATAAATACCCTGAGACAATTTACACCAATTGACCCAGTCCCAAACTAAGCAAAGCTTGTGCTATGGGTACTAGGCAACGCCTACTGACTCTGACTGACTCTGACTGGAAGAGATCCCTTTAGGGATAAGTTCGCCTTTGTGCATTCGTGTTTTCCTGTATTCATCTTTTTCATGTGTTTTATGTACAATAAAGAGTTTTACATACATACATACATACATACGCCTAAACATACTTATATGTAGAAAACTATTATAATTAAATACATACAACATCAATGCCTCGGGTAATTCGTATTCATCATACAAATGCCTGTCACCAGGATTCGAAACCGGGACCTCTAGTCAAGGTCACTAAGTAGGCTATCCGGCCGTCAAAATGTTCATGATGACGTTCCTACTGACGCTCCTGAAAGTCACTGACCTGCGAGGGGCTCTTGACGTAGTATTCAGTATCGTTGATGATGAGCCGGAAGTCGTTCTCGAGCAGCGACTCCACGGTGTCGCTGGCGGCGATACGCACGCGCTCGTCTGCGGCCATCGCCGTGGCTCGCTCCACACCGCGGTCTTCTGCTTTCACCTGGGTAACATTGAAGCAATCAGGGTATGATCATCTAAAAAAAAACTCGCCCATGAACTGATTGCTTCACTTGAGATGCAATCATAATATGATCCGTGCCCTCGTTGGTATTATACGAAGTCATGTGTCTGATTAACCGGTCGACGCGCGACCAACAACCTAAGACACCTGAATCCTTATACTTCCTGTTAGCCTAGCCTTTGATTGAAACATTACAGAGTCCAAATAGACACAATCTCATCACAATTGAGATCAAAGACAGGATCTTGGTTTGACGTTGAAATAACATAAACTGTGGGAACAAGTTATCATTTTGTTTTCTAACATAGAAACCTGTTGTTTACTTTGGCTCTGCTCATGGTATAAATTTGCTTGTTCATTGACCAATAGCATCTTCTAAGGAGATAACGATGGCGATCGACACTTTGGGCGTCGCTTCTGACATATGCACAAAGCGCATTACAATATAGTACGCTAACTAGAGACTGCTATAATTTTGCAGTACCTGTTCAAGCATGTCGCCGACGGTTTGCGAGACCGGCCGAAGTGTGAACCGGCAGCGTTCCCGGCGTGACGGCAGCGGGACCGTTATCACCGGCAGGCCGCGCCGGTACGACACCGTCACTTCTGTAACAACAAGAACAGTGACAGTTTAAGCTGGAGCAATAGTAGTTTTAAATGAGTGCAGTTGCCTGAAGAAATCCAGTGGATCTCTCTTAGAGTGCGGGTTTGGGTTACCACCGGCCGATTAAAGCATCAAACCCATTAGAGTGAGTGAGATAGCAAGACACGCCCGAATGGCATTCTAAGAACTCACGACCTGTAACTTAGGGATGGGTTATACTTGCTAAATCGCGTACCAGGGCTTAAACGTACGTCCACCTTCTCATACCAGGTGCAGAAACCAGGTATCAAAATACTTTCAAAGTATTTTCTGTCCAACGCAAGGAGTCGAATACTTGCCTCCTTGCAAGTTTAAACCTTGTTATTATTCAGAGATAAGATTCAAAGTATTCCAATCAAGACGTAAAATACTTTGAAAGTATTTTATTTCACGTACCTACTAAACACAATCTGATCGTTCGAGGTTCGAGTTCGACGTAGTAGTACTTACTGTGAAGGGACAGTATACGTTATAGAGAAATACTTTCAAGCCTTGCAAGTATATTAGGTCGGTAGGTACCTGATTGGTATATTTGCAAGGAAATACCTGGTATCAAGACCTGGTAACGTAAATACGCACCATCTCTACTGTAACTGCATCGAAATGAGGAGCTTGTTAAAGGTAACCGCGATCTATATGCTGTAGAAAATATGCATAATCTGGGGCAGATTAATGTGTTGTTAGTTAAGAAACGTGGAGCATACAACATGGAACCAACGAATAAGAGCAGCAGTAGAGCCACAGACGAGTTGCGACAGCTTGTGAGGCGCGGAACAAATACTTGAAATATCAAAATCAGAATGTAACGAAGAGGAAGAGTTGACAGAGCCGTGCGAAAGTCGACTTTGTTAAGATCACAGGATATCTTGGAAGACCACAGATATTGGGTGTTAAAACAGCAGTTCAGCAGAGGATTTTAATGTTGTAGACGTTGCCTAATTCCGAAGACAATTCGACTAACATCTTGAATCGGTTATGATTTTAATGTTAAATTTTCAAGAAACCACCTCACGCCTCACGCTTGAAGGGATTAATCCTTCTGTAACTTAACATAATTAATTTATTTCCACTAATAATATTATAATCTTGTTTGCAAACAGCTAGGAAACTTGGGACGAAGATATTAGTCGGACTCGCGGGTGTTATTCAGTAGTGTGAAGATACATCTACGGTCTAAACGCCATGATTACACGCGTACACTCGCAATAATAACATTATAGAAGGTAAGACAGTGGACAAAGTTTACAGCCGGTACGTGTTGGTTGGTATGTACTGTATTAAGTTTAAACATAAAACTCGAAGTGCGAAGATATTGAACAAAACAACAGTGGTTCAAGTGGAGTCAGACACTTCAGAGTTCGAGAACGAGTTTTAACGAAAAACACAGTATTAGGGTGCGACCATACCGCCGCGTATACGCAGTGACGTGTCGTAGGCGTCACGTTTTCTCACCGTTTCTTCATACATTTTGTTGCGATTCCGTAACGTCATCGTTTTTTAAGCGGCGGTGTAGTCGCACCTTTAATTACCGCATATTTCAAAAACGGCGGAACGCGCGTAGGTCAGTTAATCACCCGTCTTTTTATACATTGTACTAATATCTAGTCAGTGTTTGGCTTCCTATCTGTAATTTACTTACCTTTATTGTTATACTGAACACATCATAATTTAAGGTAACCGTTACTTTGGTATTTTCTGGGTGCCACTATACAGGCTATAGCGTGGAGTCATTGAATTTTCTGACGTTAAAGTGCTTTCTCTTTTGGACAATAAATTTAACTTTACGTCTTTCTAGGATGAACATCAAGAAAAAAAAACGGATGGTGTATGTATCTCACGCGCGACACAGCTGTCGCGTGCTAGTCGTGCAGAGCTTATAAAATCATGTCTCAAAATGTTATCTTTGTCTTTTTCTTTACGTGTGAGATGTAAAGAAAATGACACACTTTTGCAAATTTTCTGTGTTTTTGTTGTTATTCGTGATGAGAAAGTCTATTGATTTAAAAATGCTACGTTGTGTTTAAAGTACATCGGATTCTTTATTTTTTAACATTTAAATATTTTCATAAGTCGTTACCGTTTAGGAGCAGTAGGGAATGCGAGCCAAAAAACACCATTCGGTTGAACTTTATTTAAATACTGAACTTTGCTGATACCTAAACGACCTACGTTGCAAATGTTGTATAAAGAGTTGATAATTCGTATTTTTTTTTTCTAATTTTTTGGCTCAGCCGTTTAAGAGGAGTAGGCTTTAGAAGGTACCTAATTTAAAGCATTTGAAGGCACTAGTCGCCTTAAATAAAAGGATTTTCTCTCTAGCCGTCCTGCTGTAGGCCTGGCCGCTGCCCCCACAATGTTGCTCACAAGCAAATTGTTTCATCAAGCCGCGGACGCACCCTGATTGTCGCGCTCCACTTCGTACCCTCAAGTTTCTCCAGCAACGTATGCTAATGTACACCTTAATTACTTGTAACAGCGGTCTTAATCACTTGCTGTCAGTCGCAAGTATTTTTGAATGAGAACAATTGGAGTAGTTATTTATTTGATAAGATAAAAGTGTATGGAGTCGTGATGAAAGATAGCAATATATGAAAGTGCATATTTACGTTAAGAGGAAGAAAATAACAAAAGAAGAATGCATACTCTATTTTATTGCGAACTCCTAAGGGATATGTACAGAGAACATTCATAAAGAATGTTAACGTTGCATTTTTAAAACTTCAAATAACAAACTTGAGCACAACTGCAATAATTTTCTTTTGACACACTTAAATACATTGTAGATAGTTTTTATTTTATACCTGGGAAGTTCACACGAAACAGTAGTTTTAATATGTCGCGTTTGACAGAGAGATGCCATATAGTATCATCATCACTAGAAATACATAGTATAAAACAAAGTCGCTTTCCGCTGTCTGTCTGTCCCTATGTATGCTTATATCTTTAAAACTACGCAACGGATTTTGTTGCGGTTTTTTTTAATAGATGGAGTGATTCAAGAGGAAGGTTTATATGTATAATTCTACGCAGATGAGATGAGTGAAAATCGCGGAAGTTTGAAACATTGTACTTGCATTATCATCCATCCGACATTATGTACTACATTATGCCAAATTACAAGTCAATCTGACGTTAGCAGCGAATTAAATTTGACTTGCAAGATTTGACCGAAAAACATAAATATAAGTAACGGTACCGTGATGACTGCCATTAAATTAGTTTTAGGTATATTACGAAAATTATGCAATATCCTATCTATAAAAACAAAAAGCCGTGGTAGCTTAGTGGTTTGACCTGTGGCCTCTCAAGCAGAGGTTTTTCTGAATTTATGTGCGAAATTACAAATTACATTTGAAATTTACCATGAGCTTTTCGGTGAAGGAAAACATCGCGAGGAAACCGGACCAATGCCAATAAGGCTTAGTTACCCTTCTGGATTGGAAGGTCAGATGGCAGTCGCTTCTGTAAAAACTAGTGCCTACGCCAAATCTTGGGATTAGGTTGTCAAAGCGGACCCCTGGCACACTGAGCCGTGGCCAATGCCGGGAAAAACGCTAGGAAGATGTATCTATCTATAAAAACTTTGAAATTAAGGCAAATATATATAACAATATAGTCCAGATCATACTCCTAGGTATATGAATCGGCATTTCTTTTGTTTCACATTCATTTGTAAAACCGGCACGGCACGCCCGCCGGGATTTGCTTCTATTACACGCAAGGCAACGCGATTATTTACTTTCATCGATTCATAAACAAAACCCGGGAAAATATTCTTACATTTTTCTTTAGCGATTTACAACAATAAAGGTTATTTGTAGGGTCGATCGAACGGACGGGAGCTTTGTGTTTACGTTTTAATCATGCTAAAGGTCCTGGATGAGATTTAAAGACGGCGTCGTTTAGTCCCACAAATATTATTTATTAGGTATTTATACAAAAACGCGACGATGTTTACAACTCTGCAATATGTGAATTAGGGATTTGGGGATTAGGGAGGGGTAATCGGTGTAACTGTTTATTATATTCGTTAGTTATGAAATGTTTTTGTATTCATTTCCGAAATTTGATTTTTTTTACAACAAAACCATTTGAACTATGTGAACACAATGACTTATTTTGTCTAATGGAAACTTAGAAACCCAAACAAACGTTAGCAGATAAATAAACGTTAAATATTTAAATAACAAGGAAACTAAACTTGTAATTATACTTGAAACGAGGTGAAGACCACCTAACCAGAGATGCTGGAAATCACCAAAACAAGAAGTTTATTTCGTAGATATTCTGAAAAATTGTGTAGAAGGCTTCGGACCATTGAAAACTCTATTCATTTAGATTGTTAATAAAGTGGCACTACAAAACCACTCTATATGCTTCGCTACGTTGCAAATATTTCAAACAATTATTTGAAAATAGTATCCAATATCCAACACGTATCTATAAACGTTAGTTGCTCGAATGCCACCGCCCGCGGCCAGGCCACCAGCCGAAATCAGAATTCACCCTGTTTGGCACCCGACTAGAAAATCCTCATTTTATTGCTTTGTTTTCCAGGCCTAAAGGGGCAATTACACTACTGGGTTCACCTATCCGATCGCCGAACTTGTTTCAAACTACTTCGGGAAACTAACATCGTCTTCACGTCAGTCCGCATACTTACTACTTCAAATACCCAATTAGGCGGTTGTAGCTGTCACTCGCCAAATTCAGCAGACTACTGCATTCCTTGCACTGTGGTCATCGCATACTGCATACTACGTTTGACTCAGTGTAATTGTCCCATAACACAATGTTTACAGATTTTAAGCATTGCACTGGGTCGACGACTTCTAACCCCGTTCATGGTTTGGTATTGAAATAAAAACTAGCAGGAGTTTTCTAAAGCTTTAGATGAAGAGTTGGTAACTGCTAGAATCGAAAATATTACCGATTTCAACCAGTCAGTGAAGTGTCCGAATGGTCGTTATGAAGTTTACGCGATGCTTCTCTACTTTGGCTGTTTGAAGCACCAAAGTTATCGAGTGAGGTTCGCTCTTTATGGGAAAAACAAGTAAGCATCAGTTCATCACTTCTAGTTCTTTTTTGAGTCACGCGTACTGAAAATTAAACCATTTCACGCAGCTCAATTACAGGCTCCACAGAAAGCCAGCGTTGCTTCCCTTGATGTGTAGCGACACATGCCGAATGGAGATCGTTTTTAGGTGTACTTTTTTGTCACCACAAATTTAATATTAAGTTTATTGTACCTAATTTTACTCTAAGCTGGTTGGACTTTTGGAACTAAAATAAAATATTTTTCTTTCTTTCTTTCTTTCTTTAATTTCAACGGTTTTTGTTTGATACGTAATCACGAAAAATATCTGCTTGAAAATAAATTTATCTAGTAGGTATATATTATGTAAAATATTCCCTTGATTTGTTTGTTATTTTTTATGGGAACCATCAGCACAAAAGCCAGCCACCCCAAGAGAGTCACTAGTCTATTGTCGGCAGTAAGTTGGTACATTGTGCAACTACCTAACCATTTTGATTGAAAACATCAGTGAACGAAAAAAAATGATTTCTTTAATATACTAACACTTTTATTATTATCATGACTGTAACTAAAACGTTTAAGCTAATCACATAATGCCCTAATTTGCAAGTCATGAAATATATCAAGGGCGTATTATTAACAACATACAAGACAAACCTTTTAAATAAATTGTGTTTATACAATCACTATAATTGTTATTGCATGCTACAAATAAATACATACAAGTTACTTTCCAACTATGCGTATATATTATATGTTGTAGAACAAAACGCACGATTGGCAAGTTAAAAGAGACAAACGATTACCTACACAAGGACTTTCACAATTTTCAAAGAATTTTGATCCAAAATTTAGTCCCGCCTTTGGCGCTGTTCGCTTTGAACATCAAGTCAACCCTGATTCAAAAATCTTGAAAATCATTTACAGGGCTATTTAGTCAAATTAACCTGCAGGGTAATTGTGTAACTATTTTGACACTTGGCATCGGATCGAAATGACAGTTCTTGTATGAATGTGACAGCTAGCTGATCCCGATGCCAATTGTCAGCCCATACATGAAACTGTCAAAATGAACACGATGGCGATTGCGAGCGAGTTAGACAATAAGCCTACTTTTGAAATATTCCGGATCAATTTTAAGAAAAAAAGTATGTGAATCACGTATAGCCCTGTGTGTGTGACTAAATTATATTTACGAGTGCGTGAAGGCACACCTATTATACTCGTAGAAGTAGGTACTTCTTGTCTGAACCTGTAGGCTTATTGTCTAACTCGCTCGCGGTCGCCATCGTGTTCATTTTGACGGTTCTTGTGTGAATGTGACAGCTAGCTGATTCCGATGCCAATTGTCAGCCCATACATTAACTGTCAAAATGAACACGATGGCGATTGCGAGCGAGTTAGACAATAAGCCTACTGGTCTTATACTCCGAAATTCGATTTTCGAAGTTCGTTTCGTGCCGTTCCACTGACACTAATAGTCATTCATTTTAAAGCGAGAGGAACGGTATGACACGAAAATCGAATTTCGGAGTAGCCCCCCTAAACTGACAGTAGAACGAAATGAAGTTTTCGGTGGTACGGTGCGGCTTAGACAAGATTTTCATCCCACTACATTCATTTATCTATGGAAAACTCCGGCGCCGCCAGCTCCTGACTCACGCCGCTCATTATGCGCGTATTGCGCGTACCTACGCAGTGCGACGCGCAGCCGCACAAGTGGGCAGACGCTGTAATTGCCCTGTCACTTTCCTAATTAACATCACACGTTTCTCTCCAATCTTTCATCTATAGATAACACGTTACTTTTTATACATCAATTTATACACCGATCAAAAGTATATGTATTTAATACATTCACGTTGGATGGCATTTTGCAATAACATGTTAACAGACAGAGTCGCTTAAAGTAAGATTTTTATGCGAATAGATTTCAGTCATTTCATACATTGTGTAATAACGCTTCAAGTCTGTTGACACATATTTCTATGGAAAAATAAAGTCGTTTTAAAATTTGTTGAACTCTGTTCAGGTATACAATGTATGTATGTACGTATAACTCTTTATTGTACATAACACATTAATTTTACAGGTAATAAGATACACAGATGTACAAAGGCGAACTTATCCCTCAAAGGGATCTCTTCCAGTTAACCTTCGAACGATTGACAGGACAACAGAAACCAGAGTATAGAGAGTAGACATACTAAAAAGCTAAAAGAGCAATGACCCTAACTTAAACCTAAACAAATAAAGCACTAATATAACGAGTAATAATGAATAATGAGCAATGTTTACCAATAATGAGTCAAACCACTTGAAATCAAGACGAAACTGATGCTAGTATTTTTCAATAATGTTTTAAGTGACTTGACTTGTTATTGCAAAATATAAAGTGTGTCATTCTTTTCGCGAGTCGGAGAACAACAGGCTTACTTACTTGTTCCTAGTTAATAGACAAGACAACACAAATAATAATAAATAGTAGGTATTTAAACATTTTAGTGCATAATTAGCGAGCTAGAACAATTGTTATGTAGGGCACACATCATGTACTACAGTTGAATCAACAGGTAAGTGTAATTTTCTGTCATTATTGAGAAAAGATTTTTTGAGGTTAGTATTTCGTTGTAATAAGTAAAATTTTGCGTTGTATTGCGTTGTAGTACCTAAGTATAATGTTGAAGTATTCTTGATGTCTAATTAAGTTTATGTTGAGCTTATTATATTGAAATACCAATTTTTATAGAATCAGGTTAACTTTTGCCTCATTTTAAGCGTTTTTTATTATTATTGCAATTGACACATTATTGTAAAATGAATTACTAGCTCATGGCATAAATTTGGACTAATACTAAATTACTTACATTATTATTGAAAATCAATGAAACGATGTTGTCATAAAGATAAACGCCGTACCATGCATGTTAAATCACTTGAACCATTATTGTAGTTTCACTACACAATATAAAACAAAGTAGCTTTCTGCTGTCTGTCCCAGTGTAAATATGCTAAATCTTTAAAAATACGCAACGGATTTTGATGCGTTTTTTTTATAGATAAGACTGGTTCAAGAGGAAGGTTTATATGTATAACTAGCTGTTGCCTGCGACTTCGTCTGCAAAGAATTCGTTTATCGCTATTTCAGACTTTTTTCTATCTATGTGCCGAATTTCATCCAGATTCGTTAGGCCGTTTAGGCCGTTCTGACGTGATTGAGTAACAAACAAACATCCATCCATCCATACTTTCGCATTTATAATATTAGTTAGATTCTACGCAGACGAAGTCGCGGGCAGAAGCTAATTATTTTATAAGGTAAATGTTAGTTGTTACGTGTCATTTATTGTATGGTATTTTATTGAGTCATCAGGCGTTACTTTGCGGAGGTCCATTTCAATGAACACAAAATATTTACCTTGCTGCTCCGCTAATTACGTGCAAGATAACCAAGCTTGTGCGAAATATATACGTTTAAACAACATGCAAAACGTATATATTTCGCACAAGCTTGGTTATCTTGCACGTAAATATTGTGTTCATTTTATTGTATGGGTTTAATTAATTAAATTGAATAAAAAAATAATGATGAATAATGTCACATATATCTGAACCGCTGATACTCGGTTTAGTGTGCTTAATGAATGCTTAATTTCTCTAGTATTTTTTTTTCAGTATGGATGCCAAAGCAAGGAAACGAAAAATTTACCAAAACTGCCGCAATACAGATAAAAATGAAGACCAGTTACACAAAACGTCAAATAATATGCCAAATTTTATTGCACAAAATTATAATTCAAACAATAACGAACCTATAAACATGACTGAACCACTTCAAGAATGTATTTCAAATGAACCACTTATAGTCAATTTAAATGACGTTGAAGACATTGATATTACTAATTGTACTGTACAATTGGATAAGTCGAGATGCAATCATAAGTTTTTTAACTTATCTATCGTCGAAATAGAAAAAATATCCTCGATAACAACAGATAAAAACCCAGAACACGACAATGTACATACACAAAGCTCCTTAGCCAATCAGCCGATAGACAACATCTCAGATCAGGTGGAAATTATTCAGAACCTTGAGGTATTGCAAAACATGATTGTTATTGATACAAATGCTACCGCCCCTATTAATATAGGAGAATCAATCGAAATCACATTAATCCCGTCTGCCCAAACAAGTAATCTTGAAGATGTTCAAGAACAAGAAATTAATTCTTTACCGCAATCATTGACTGAAGATGTAGATTCTATACCTATAGATGAAGAAACTAATTCAACTGCATCTAAAAGATTAAAATGTGGAAGAAAAAGGAAAGTTGAAGACCAAAGCAGACAAATCAAAAAGAAAAGGGTTAATAATAATGAGAATTATACCAGTGAAAGTGGAAAACCGGTAGCAGCCAGAGTGTTTTCAGGTTCATTTAATTGTACTTGCCCAAAAAAATGTACTGAGAAGTTATCTACTGAACAAAGACAAGCAGAATTCAATAAATTTTGGTCTTCAGGGTGTTACGAAGCAAGATGTGTTATATTGCAAGGTTACGTAAAAGAAACTCCTAAAAAGCGATGTTTTTCAACAGATTCTAAGCGATCATTTACCAGGCAATATAGTTTATGTGGCGTAAAAGTATGCAAAAAGACGTTTCTTAGCACATTTCAAATAAGTCAATCCCGGATTGACTCAGCATTGCAAAAGTGTAAAGGACAAGAGCCATTGGAAGATAAAAGAGGACAAAGATGTGCCGGTATTAATAAAATATCAGAAGAAAAGCAAAAAGAAATGAAAGAATTCATTGTGAAATTTCCGAGATACAGGTCGCATTATTGTCGAACTGAAAGCAGTGCAAATTTTCTAGCACCACATTTAAATCTACAAATTATTTACAACTTGTATAAAGACAAACACCCCGACGGTGTTAGTATGTCCAGATTTAGAAAATGCTTTTTGGAAGATTTTAATTTATAATTAAAAAAAACCTAGTTACTGGTGCTACTGGAAATATACCTATTTGCTCAGATTGAAAATGAGCACAAAGACCACATAAAACATGCTTATGATCTACGTTACAAGAGTTAAGAAAGAGGACCTTTTTTTATAGAAAACATTGTTAGCCAAATCGCAAAATTCATGTCAATAAAGATAAAGTCTCATGGCTCAACACTTTTGAAATTTGACTACAAAAGGAAATTGACAACATTTCATATTTCTGAGCCTATAATTTTAATGGTTCTCTGTATTTTGTTTGAAAAGATGAACATGCTGACAGTTTAATTTTTTCGCTAGGGCTTGTATTTCATTTATAATTAATTTATTAATTTGTGCTTATTCTAAAAGGGCGTTACTCCGATACTATCACAGAATACACACTTATCCCTTTGTCTTTTCTCTAGAAAAAAAACCTGACGTTAATTTCAAATTGTCAATGTCAGGCCCTATTCTCCAATATTCGATTTTCGAGGTTCGCTTCGTGCTGTTCCGCTCATACTAATAGTCATTATCTTGAGAGTGAGAGAAAAGGTATGCAACGAACTTCGAAAATAGAATTTCAGAGTTGCCCTCTTGTACTTTGAAGTTGTCAAAAATACAAAATTATGATCGCTTATTTTTTCTCGTGAAAAAAGCAAAGGCGTTTCACCTATCCTGTGGTAGTTTTGATAAAATTAGGACATATTTTTAATTATTTTTTATTTTTTATAATAAGCGATATTAAAATTATTTAAACATATTACAGTGATCAGGAGGCAAAATGCTTTCGAACCACATATACATTTTCAGGTGTTATAAAAATGAAATGTTGTCACTGATTATGAAATCTATATTATCGGAAGAGCCATTCTTGATGTCACAAAAAGTGTCAATAGGCGTAAAGTTCGACCCAATTTCGATGTTGAACTTCTAATACTTTGCCCTAATGGTAAAGAACTGTGTTGTGCTAAGGTGTGAAGGAAATGTTGAAGCTTGTTCCATCTGACTCAAGGGCGTTCTATAATTTTTTGGAAAGTACCGAACCTAACCTAGAGACTTGTTTGATTATACTGAAGGTTATGGTGACGATGTTGATTTTGAGATAGAAGACGAATAATTTTGATATGTTTTATTATGTTGTTCTGTAATCAATTAGGTTTTAAAGGGTAGCTGCGAATATCTCCCACTTTACTGATTGATCTCATAATGGTTCCTACATTGATATTAGACTTACCTATTTTAAGTGCCTATGCTACGTGTTTTCATGTGGCGGTAAAATCATGACAAGTTATGCTTAAGTTAAAGCGTTTTTCTCAATTTTTAATTTTTGATGCTTGATTGGCTATCGTAAAATGCTATCCGTTTAATTGCCTGAAAGTATAAACGTTTATTTATAACAGTTTCTTTTTTAATTACAACTATGTGAACCAATCCTACGTCTCATGCTACAGAATGTCTTTATTAATTTTTAAAACAGGGCAATCAATAACTACGCAATATTTCAGTTTTCTAGGTTTAAGGTTTCGGCTGGGAGTTGATGAGTCAATCAGTCAGTGAATCAGTAAGCCAGTCAGGATTTTTTCTTTCTTTTTATACAAGACTATCTGAAGAGTAGGAAATTAAGCTTAACACTCGTAGTTTCAACAACAAGTCAAGCTAAGCTCTCGCGCGCACTCGTTCTAGGCGTGCTGGCCCCATTTCCCAAAATTCCAAATTCAAAGTTCATTTCGTTCCGTTCCGCTCACGCTAATAGTCATGAATATGGGAATGAGAAGGACGTGTGATACGAACTAGGAGTACCCCCCTGTACTCTCGCTTGTTGGTGTTGTAAGCTAAAGCATTTAATCCCAAAAATAATCCTGGATCCATCACGTATCAATTTATCAACGTTATTCCATGTGTCAGGCGTCGTAAAGCTCCCAGTTTTCATTGCAGCCTGTCAGAATGTGGGGGAACGAATATCGAATAGCAGTGAATAATGCTCTACCTTTGTTGGGATGGCGGGGTATTATTGGCTTTAAAAGCACGCCTGAACGGAGCTAAAATCATTATTTAACAGCAAGTTAGTACGTAAAAGGTAAACCTTGAAAAACCGATGAAACTGAGAACCTTCTCCGTTTATGAAGTCGATAACACACATCGAACTTTATCAATAACCCTCTGGCGAATGTGGATACGAACCACAACACGAGAGGAGATTAATAATATAATCCCTATTCTAGTCCATAATCGTGACTAGAATATAGACCCAGCATCCCGTGATTTATATCCTGAGATATAGGCCATAATGCGGTACCGAGTCCAGAAATGCGTAAGTAACATGCACGAGTTGATCGTATCTCAGAATTTATTATATCATGCCTCATATTCTGTAATTCAGGGCAAAAACTGACCGATGTTTAGGAAAATTTAGGTTTGAGATTATCACGGACACGTCATAGGAAGTTACATGAATTCTTAGAATAATTTCACGCATACGTACTTGAATAATTTTCTTATTCAATTTCAGATACAATACAATCACTATTGAAATTGAATAAGATTCGCAAAAAGAGCTCGAGAAATACACAGAAAACTTTGATTTTCATCAACTTACTAAAATCATTTACACTTATTGCTAGCTAAAAAATAACCTTTTAATATTCATATGATAACATTTAATTGATTTGGTCATTTGATTTGGTGTGAAACTGGAAAATAACAAACTAAACCATATTCCAAAGGAGAAATCTCGTTACGGTAAATAATGCCCTCATCTCATATCAGTAGTCACACTCAAATAACCTCATACTGTTGAACGTATTTCAAAAAAATGCACGAACCGTTTTCTATAGTATCTACCCTTTACGCTATAAATAAAAGAAAACTGAACATTACTCTGCATATCTCCGACCGTGATCGCATCTCGTTTATCATAAACTGAATGTTTAAGTGATGCTAAACAACGTAACTCTCACTTTCACCTGCCTTAAATGGCAGAAATCTTCGCTTTAGATAACATCTCGTAATCATTACGCACTTGTATATAATTGTTTTAAACGGCCACGGCTTGGTTAAGAATGTACTTGGGCAGTTGCAGTGGGTGGACTTGAGGAAGCCTAGGATTGAGAGTTGAGACTGAGACTTTATAAGAATCTTGAGAGACGAAATTTGCGGAACCTCATCTGTTAGAATATAAAATAGTTATAAATAGTTTCTCGCTAATATACCTGTATGTCCCTAAGTGTCCCTAACGGGGTGCTTTCATGGTTTTTGTGTTGTATTTTTTTTGCAGGCATTGCCAGAAGAAAATCAAAATACCAACTTAAAGGTCTCTCTTAGAATGTTTCATAGAATGAACACATAAATTTATAAAATATCCTAATATCATTGATCATTAGATAAGAGTCCAAAGGTCAAGCTACACATTTTAAATTAAAAATAGTTACAAAATTGTTAGCCAACGGGACATAGGCTGAAGAATTTAATTTCGTTCAGCAATCACAAAGGTGTCCGTGTGTGCAAACCGCAGGCATGCCTTTGTCAGATAAACGAGGTAGGTATGTTCCTAAAGTTCCGTTGGTAGTCTTTTGTTCGAATAAATCCTGCTCTACCTCCGCTTTACCTCAATATAGACAATACCCGCAATACAGAGAACTTCATTTATCAATGGAGTGTGGAGGAATGGCCGAGGTGGCAAATACTAGGGATGGGTTATACTTGCTATATCGCGTACCAGGGCTTAAAAGTACGTCCACCTTCTCATACCAGGTGCAGAAACCAGGTATCAAAATACTTTCAAGGTATTTTCTTCCCAACGTAACGACGACTCGAATACTTGCTTCCATGCAAGTTGCAAGGAAGCAAGTATTCGACTTGCAAGTTTAAACCTTGTTGTTATACAGATAAGATTCAAAATATTCCAATCAAGACGTAAAATACTTTGAAAGTATTTTATTTCACGTATAAGCATAATCTGAACCTTATGTGTATGAATACAAGATATAATTTTGCATTTTGAAATTTTGAGGTTTAAGTACTTGCTTTACAGTTCGCATAGGCTTCTGTTCCTTACCGCCAAATTAACGGCCACCCGCCCGGGCTACCAAATTAACGGCGAGATGTTTTCGCTGTATATGTTTTGTCAGATTGGACTCTCCCGATTTAAATGTCAATTTTGCCTTACACATTTTGCACTCCCCAATATTATTCCCTTTATCTATAAAATGGTCCCACGCCACACTTTTTTTCGCTGCCATATTAAAACACAATAAATTTATTACAACACAATATACTTAAAACACACACACACACACACACACACGCACACACACAGTTTAAGAACAACTAATTGCGATTATTTGCGATGATAATCGAGCGCAAGCACAACGTACCTAAGCAAAAAAATTCAGTAGGCTTATTGTCTAACTCGCTCGCGATCACCATCGTTTTCGTTTTGACAGTTCTTGTATGAATGTGACAGCTAGCTGATTCCGATGGCAATTGTCAGCCCATACATGAACTGTCAAAATGAACGCGATGGTGATTGCGAGCGAGTTAGACAATAAGCCTACAGAAATACAAGAACTTCAAAACTGTGCAAGATTAAAAATGCCGAACGTACACGCAAATATGTACCTTGTAATCCTTCCAGTAAAGCTGTACGAATTTTAATGCAATCTTAATGCAATTACAACTTGAATGATTCAAGGTCAAGCAACATGAACGAAATGCATTATTGTACCCTATTTTACAATATAATTAAGGTTTACTTTCCAAACTCTAATCAAGTTGAAAACACTGAGCGAGGCGAGACCGATATATATACATTGCTTCGCCATCGCACGGCGCACGCCCCGAGCCCAGCCGAATAGCACCGAACGACGAGCGAGACAAGTTCCAAGAAAAATACATTCAATTCGTTCGACGTACGAGTTCGACGTAGTAGTACTTACTTTGAAGGGACAGTATACTTTAATGGGAAAATACTTTCAAGTCTTGCAAGTATTTCGGGTCGTACCTGGTTGGTATACTTGCAAGGAAATACCTGGTATCAAAACCTGGTAACGTAAATACGCACCATCTCTAGCAAATACGCACGTCTTCTCGATTGGAAATAGCCCTTTTGTTGCATGTTGAAATCTTATCAAGAAAGTTAGAGTGGTGTTTTTACGAAGTTTATGTTTGTTAGAAATTATTGACAGCAAAATAAAAGCTTAAGCGGCATTAAACGTTGTTCACTAACCGCAAAATTATTGTGCCAATTCTAATCACTACTAATATTATAAATGCGAAAGTAACTCTGTTTGGCTGTGTCTGTCTGCCTGTCTGTCTGTATGTTACGCTTTCACTCATAAACCACTGAACCGATTTTAATGAAATTTGATACAGAGATAGTTTCAGTCCCGGGGAAGGACAGGATAGTTTTTATCCCGGAAAATCGCGTTCCCGCGGGATAGCAATAAGCGAATTCTAAGCAGACAGAGTCGCGGGCAACCGCTAATTTAGTATATAAGCAGAATTCGAGGAGACTAAGAAAACCGGAATGTTCAAGAAATTAACATAAAATGGCGATATAGCCTCAATTTCCGTTTATGAAGCGTAAAGTTGTAATAATAGAAATTCTCTTGAGCTCCCAGTCATAAAGCTCGTACAGGATATTGCGGGCCATGCATGACATAATATCAGTGTATTAAGCTATTTGAAATACATCTATATTTCCTTTATATTTCATATAAGAAATATCTTTAGACCTATCTTTCTTCTAGAGTCAATAGCGCAAAAGCGTACTAAGAAAGTATTTTAGAAGATTCCCATGGAGTCCTACAACGAGAGCGAAGCCGCAGGCGCAAGTCAGTCAGGTATCAGGTATAAAGGTCAGGGCGTTAAGAGAGCTTTTGCGCACGTGTGAGGTCTATGCGCGTGAACACGGCTTAGTGTATAACGCTAAAAATTCTGAACTTTTGGTGTTTAAGGCCGCCGGAGGTAAATTGCCCGGGGATGTACCCGCCATTAAACTAGATAACAATGAGTTAAAACGGGTATATCATTTTAAATACCTCGGGCACTATGTCACTGACGACCTTAAGGGCCAGAAGGACATTGAGCGGGAGCGTAGGGCGCTGGCGGTCAGATCCAACATGTTGGCTCGAAGGTTTGCACGTTGTAGTGAGTAGGTAAAAGTTTCGCTATTTAAAGCTTTCTGCCAGGTGTTCTACACGTGCAGCCTTTGGACGACTTTTACGCAAAGGACAATGAGTACTCTGCGAGTGCAGTACAATAACGGCTTCAGGATGTTGTTGGGGCTGCCCCGATTCTGCAGTGCATCAGGCATGTTTGCACTGGCTCGCACCGACGATTTCTACGCCATTATGAGAAAAAGAGCCGTCTCGTTGCTCTGCAGGGCGCGGGCCAGTCCCAACCTCATCCTTAGCACTGTGACGGCTAGGTAGGGTCGTTTCGCCAGTTTGCCGACCGTCGCCAGTTTTCGACTTTTTTATCGACTTGTTTGACTAATCGGTTTAAAATAGCAATACTAACAAAATTTGAAACTTAACTAAAATGCTGTGGCAACCCCAAATAGTTCGGTTATACGCACACATAGACAAAATGCATGTTTGTAAACAGAGTACGGAACAAAAAAATACATCAGTCTATGGTTCGCAACGAACACGTAACAACGCGTACTTCGTTGCGAAAAAAATAGCAAGGAGCCTCACAGTTCATGGTAAGTTTTTAAATGTAATTTTATGTTTTTTGATTTGTTTGGTGTATGTATTGGTAGGCAATGAGTCTTAGTATTTATTAAAAATAAGTCTTCTATTAAATTTCTTTAGAAAAAGTATAAAATTGGATAGTCGGTAACTGGCTACCTCGTTTTCGTAAATACCTAGTTCTCGACCGTTGCGGTCGCAAACTAGCGTCGGAGAGTCCAATAAGGTTGCATCTTTTTGGACATACTATTAAAGAAAGTATTGAACCTAATTTATAAATTTGAACCTTATTTACACCAGAATTGTGTCAGCCAGTTTTCGACCGGATTATTTCAAATGTCTTTTAAAATACCGCGTGTCGTAAAAATTTTTTGGTCGGAAACAGGATATGTAATAGCTGTATGCCAAATTCCGACTACCATATTCGAAATATACAGTTTTTAAGCTAAAATTATATATTTTTGAACAGGAATCACATTAAATTCAACACACGATGTATTTTGTCCCGGAAACTTAGTTAGCTGATAAAAAACACAAAATATGAACGTGTATTAATACCCATAATTTTCGGTCGGAAACTGGCTACGATATATGGATGTGCTTGTTTTCGACCTCAGTAATGAATATCGGATAATGTTGTTGGAAAATTAATACCTATCATTAGTTCTATTAAAAGTTTAAACAGTCCTCAATAAATGATAAACAGCGTTGACTTCCTAGTTAAAAAGAAAACTGATAAATTGTTTTTGATTTTAGATGAGTTCGAATGCTAAAAATAAAAGAAAAAAGACTGCGCCATACACCGAAGAGACCTTGCAAAAAGCGTTGGCAGAAGTAAGAGATAAAAAAAAGGGAATTTCGGCAGTATGTAGGGATTATGGAATACCGAAGACAACAGTTTTGGATAGGATAAGTGGGCGTACCACAGATAGCCTAAAAAAGCGTGGACCCGATCCTGTATTGGGAAGGGAAGGCGAAGCGAAAGTAGTAAAATGGCTATTAGATATAGCAAAATGTGGTTTTCCCGTGAAGAAGCAAGAGTTATTAGACGTCATACAGAAAATAGTTAAAGACGACGGCATAAAAAACAATTTCAAGGATGATCGCCCGGGACAGAAATGGTTTCAACAATTCTTAGAAAGAAATAAAGAAATTTCGATTAAAAATGCAGAAGGTATAAATAAGGCAAGAGCAGTTGTTACTGAAGAATCGATTAGGCTATGGTTTAAAGACCTCGAAAATTATTTAGATAGTATTGGGCAAAAACAGATTTTAGAAGACCCAAGAAGAATCTATAACGGTGATGAGAGTGGGTTTGCTCTGTGCCCAAAAACGGGAAAAGTTGTGGGACCAAGAGGTTACAGAAACCTCTATCAAATAAAACAAGGCAACGAAAAAGAGAACATTACTGTACTCTTAACATTCAATGCAAATGGTGATATGTGCCCACCATGTGTTGTATTCCCTTACATCCGACCGCCGAAAGCCGTGGTAGATAGTATGCCGCCTGATTGGTGTTTAGGCAGATCAGAAACGGGCTGGATGAGAGGGGATGTGTTCTTCGAATACATAACTAACGATTTCAACGAATGGATAGTACAAAATAACATTCCCAAGCCTATACTTTTGTTGGTGGATGGACATAAATCCCACATGTCATTTATGCTCAGCACTTTATGTGAGGAATTGCAAATAATTTTATATGCACTTCCTCCAAATACCACCCATATACTACAACCGGCTGACGTCAGTGTATTTGCCCCGGTCAAATCATATTGGAAAAAATCTGTGAGAGACTTTCTTTCAAAACCAGAAAATTTTAATTCAGCAGTGACTAAAACAAACTTCTGTCATTTGCTCAGTGACACATTAAACCACCCAAGTATGCCTGACAATATAAAAAACGGATTTAGGCGTTGCGGGCTTTATCCTTTTGATCCAAATGGGCCAGATTACACAAAATGCGTCCGAAACACACTGGAAAATATGACAATTGAGCGTCGAAAGACAAGTACAGATATAAACTACGCTGATATTGCAAGTACAAAAAGAGTGTTTAAAAAATTGAAACCTATTTTGAAACAGAAGAAAATAAATGTGAAAGTTATTATGAAGGAGATCAATATCTTGAAAAAGTCACTGCCGGTGGAAAAAATTGGACTTGACCCAGAAATTTCGATAGAGACAGAATCAGAAGCTAATGAAAGTTCATTAATTGATACCTTGAATGCCGAAAACATTATGGACATGGATACGACGAATACTACGAGACCTGTCGAGTGTGAAATGGATGTCACTGCAGAAATTTCTATATCTTCACTTAAAGGGGACAATGAAGATCATAATAAACACGACCAACAACGTAACGATTACGACAAATCTTGGCCAAGCCTGATAACTGAAACTGTTTCTGCTCTGGTGCACACTAGTCCAAAACGTGTTGAAGATTTACTGCCAAAGAAAAACACCAATGCCAAAGATAAAGAAACAAAAGACAGTACTACGCTTTACAATAATTTCGACGAAATTCTAACTTATTCTGAAACGATTCAAGATGATTCTGTTGCCGATACACTCCAAGACGTTTGTATGCCACTTAGTTCCACTGTCATTTTCGAAGGTGAAGAAAATATAGACTCCCTTTCTACACTACATCTTTCTGGGAGCTATTTTGATGTAGGCTCAGTTGTCTCCTTAGATGACGTTTTAATACTGCCATTTCCTGACATTGTTTGTCCATCTCAGAGTGCGGAAACGTCAAAATACGCAGAAGAAACACGACCAACGGCAACAGCTACCTCTAATGTTGATGCGTTTAAGAATCATTTAATGTTACCAGAAGTCATCGAAAAAAATACCAAGAAGAAAGAAAGGACTCCTGCGGCCATTTCATCTGCTGCGTGGAGGAAATATTATGAAGACAAGGAAAATAAAATAAACGAAAAGAAGGAATCAACAAGAAAAAGAAAATTGGAAAGAATTGATAAACGGGAAAAAGAAAGAGTTTTAAAAGAAAATGCTAAAGCCAATAAAGCACCACCAAAAAGAAGACGAAAGATTACAAAAAGATCATTGCAAAATGAAGCCTGCGATAAATCTAAAGACAGTAAAATAAAATGTTCCGAATGTGATACGACTCTAATTTCTGATGTGGAGGATGATGCAGAAAAAAACCTAGGTTGTGACAAGTGCCTTCGATGGTATCACTTAAAGTGCACACCATTCGAAGGACAAGAATATGTAGAAGTAAAAGATAAATCGTTTAAATGCTACCTCTGTGATTGATTTTTTTGATACATTAAGTATTATATGGTTAGAATAGAACATATTATTTTTTATAAATATCTATTTAAGAAAGATTTTGTTATTGTTGATTTTTAATTGAGCCTATTACAAGTATTATCTTCAACCAGAAGACTGAATCAAAATTGTTTAAGAGGATTTATTACTTTTTTTAAATGTTGTGTAATTTTTACTCATTTATCTTTATGTAGAGTTAAGAGAGTTCTTTTGATTATGTTTCTTTATGTTACTTTTGCTAAGCATAATTACAGAAAAAAATATCTTTACCTTCGAGGTAAAATAGTGCCATTAAAAGTTAAACTTTACTAGTTGTTAAGGTTAATAAAGCGGACCTTGAAGACTGATAAGAATAAAAATATTTATTTTTAAAGCTGTAGTATAGTAACCGGCAATAATATCTGATTTTTGACTTTTCTTTCTGTGAATCTTTAAAAAATAAAAAAATAAAAAAAATAATGATTGACCTTAGTTACGTGTTTTATTTTGTTGTCATAACGTTGTATACATTTTATGTTTTAACAAAGTATGGATTTTTATATTTCAAATAGATATATTGAGTGCTTCATGTACCTATTTGTCATCACACCCAATGGTCGAGAACTGGCGAATGTATAGTCGGGAACTGGCAATTTCGGTCGAAAACTGGTAAAACCGGCATTTTCGGCTTTATTGATTTTTGTTTAATTACTTCCAGGTCTTAATTAAAAATAAAGGACATTAAATAAAAGTAGACTATATTGACTATGTGTATTATTTTTCTCCATTATTTGTTCATATTAATTCTATTTTTTTTTTCGTTCTGAAGTTGCCAACTCCACTAATCGGTCGAAAACTGGCGAAACGACCCTACGACTCCCCTATTATGCGGCAGTATGAGCGTTTTATGGCTGCTACGCATTGAAATATTTGTTATGTTTTACTAACGTAGTTAAAAAGTCTTATATATATATTGTTACTAACATAACTGGACCATTAATGTAAGTAGTCTGAAATAAAATTAATTTGAATTTGAACTTTGAATTTATAAATTTTTTACGACGGAATAAACTTCTGAATACGCCACTTAAGAACTTTGTTCCGTAAAGAACGACTGAATAAAAGTTAAGTAAGTCTTGGAAAATATATCATAGAATAGAATAGAATAGAATAAACTTTTATTACCACAAATAGAACATGGATACATACATCATAACATAATAATAAACAAGATATATTACACTTTTTTTTTATAACTAATAAATGATAAGGTAATAAGGTATTGAGTTTTATTCAGCCCAAATCTAAAAAATCCTATAAATACTTTTTGCATGGTCACCATTTTCGAGCAATTGAGCGTAAACGCGTACCATTCTTGTGATATGCGTTGAAAATCCCAAATCCCATGAATTAGACTAATCGAGCAAATTTACTCGGATAAGCAGGGCAGCCAACATAAGCCGCGGCTATTCAAAGAGAATTAGGCGGAACAACGATTTGGTCTATTGTTCCATTGGAATCAAACGAGGGCTAACAAAGGGGACATTCCAATTCTCCAAGCGTTTATGTTAAACCAACGTAATGACAACATTTTTCTACCTGTATTACCAGTTCCTTTCTCGACATTGACCAACTCCTGGGGTTGCTACTTTATAAAATTGACCGCTTATGTTAGTTTTTTTTTATAACCTGTAATGTAGGCCTCTGAAAAATGTCTTTCCTTCCAAAAAAATCTTTTAGGCGTCTGCTCGACAGCGTCTAGACTGAGCATATTCAAAACATATTTTCACAAGTCATGATGATCACAAAAAACACGCCTCCATTAGGCGTGGAAAAACCGATTACAGCTTTGAGTAAGTACGGTCAGAAGCTCAACTAAAAGCTTTGAGAGTTTTGGTTTGCAACTCAGTCTTCTCGCTTTCAATCTTTCGTTTGATGTTTCGCGCTTCCATAAAACTTTCTTATATAGCATAAGCAGCAGGAATATTTGACCGATTTTCTTAACAGCCAATTTTACTTAACTTTTATCGGTATCTGTATTTTTTACGAAAAAAAATTGGTAAAGAAGTAAGAGAGCAACCCTTCGTAAAATAAAAAATAATAACCTCATATAATCTGATAACGTCTCCAGCAAAACAAGTATAAAAACTTTTATACTCAACAGCCTGTCTGACACCAACACCACTCGTTACTGAAAAGTCCAATATCGACTTCGTAAACGACAGTTCAATACATCTGCGCCTGACGTTATAGTATCGGATATCGAATATCAGCTCACAAACCATCCGATCCGATAACATGAAGCCTTGTATTGTGATCCTACACCGTCGACAAGCCCGTCAGATGTTACATGAGAGATGACTACATACACGTCATTGTACGGTGATTTAAGGGTCCTTACAAGCTCAACGCGCGTATTTTGCTAAATTCTTAATTTTTCTTCAAAGACTATGGCGTATGTGTTCATAATTTCAGTAATATTATTAATGTACAAGATAGTTCACTTCTTAAACTAAGATACTGCTGTGCTAAATTATTGATTTTTTGGCGTGAAATCTAAAAAAAGGTGTTTCCTTGGGAGGGCTTTTAAAATTTTGCTCTAAAAGGTGAAGTTTCATTCTCAATTTCGAAGTGAAACGGAATCTCATTCTCGCCTAAAGTGAACTCAATTCAATTCAGTATATCTTGAACTAAAAAGTCATCGTGAAAAACTTGAAGATTCATCTTAATTAATAGATAGAATAGCTACTCAATGTTAGCTAGTTTTTTGATGAAAAAGAGGGTTACATTTTATTTGATTCTCGAAAACAGTGTTGATATTCTGCTCTAAAAATAATTATTTAGCAATGCTCAACTCTATTTTCACTCAGAAAAAAAAAAACATTAGTATCGGTCTTGAATTAAATTCAGTATAAATTTTTAAATATCACCTATATATCACGGCGGACTGACGCCGCACCCTCATTCAGCGCCGATTACAGCAGTATCGTAGTTTAAGAAGTGAACTATCTTGTACATTAATAATATTACTGACATTATGAACACATACGCCATAGTCTTTGAAGAAAAATTAAGAATTTAGCTAAATTCGCTCTTTGAGCTTGTAAGGAGCCTTAAGGTGATTTAAATACCAATAGAGTGCAATTGTCATATAATTTGTATGGAAAAATAATCTCAGTTGCTGCGATTGCTGGACTCCAGGGCCCTATTTTATAAGGCTACAAGTTACAATTTAGTCAGTGCTCTTCTAGCTTTCTAGTATGTCTACTCTATACTCTGGTTTCTGTTGTCCTGTCAATCGTTCGAAGGTTAACTGGAAGAGATCCCTTTAAGGGATAAGTTCGCCTTTGTACATCTATTTGTCTCATTACTATCTGTACAATTGTACTGTTTTATGTACAATAAAGAGTTATTCATACATACATACATACAATTTACAAGCGGAAGTCCTTTTCTGAGCTATGTGTTGATAGAGATTTCCGCTTGTAAATTTTAACATGTAGCTGTATAAAATAGGGCTCAGCTGGACTCGGATTGGCCAGCCCGAGGACAAGTATGATGTTTGCATTACAAATACAAATAAATACAAATACAAATTCATTTATTTCGTCATCACATCATCATTCATTGTCGTCATTGGGGTTATTTATGAAAATATTAACGAAATCATAACTTTAATTACTACAAAGGAAAACGATCGTGAAGAGTCTAGAAAGAAAAAAACAATCATGCTAAACGTGGCCTTTAGGTCTTGTTACCTCAGGGTTTGTCTACCCCGTAAGGTATATATATATACGTGATGTGTATGCGTATCGCGAAGAAACTAGTGCTGTTATCTATATTAGTAACAAATCACTAGATGCGGTGCATGTAATGCCTAAGGCGTCCCCAGAGCAATGAGTTAGGATAGACCTCCAATTAAAAATGAACACAAAATATTTACCTTGCTACTCCGCTACTTACGTGCAAGATAACCAAGCTTGTGCGAAATGTATACGTTCTGCATGCAAGCCCTCCCTCCACTACTGCCACACAAAACGCACACAAATCCCACAAACTTAATTAATCCTATGACCACACCAAGCAAGTATCAAGTTTGTGGGATTTGTGTGCGTTTTGTGCGGCAGTAGTGGAGGGAGGGCTTGCATGCAGAACGTATACATTTCGCACAAGCTAGGTTATCTTGCACTTAAGTAGCGGAGTAGCAAGGTAAAAATTTTGTGTTCATTGAAATGGACCTCCGCAAAGTAACGCCTGATTCAATGAAATACCTCCAATTAAGGTATCCCCCCATTGAAAATATGTTGATCAGCGAGCATCAAATGAACAAACCATGTTAACACCCGTAATAACATAACAAAAAATGATCATGTCCCAACCCCCATACAGTATGATCTTGGTCGTACCCGCCCCATCGCATGGGGGACGAAGCTGGTACATTTGCAAACTGAATATTGTATGAAGCATAAGCAATATTCGTTGGTACCCCGAAGATAACTGAAAGCTGGGAACAGTTTATGTCGCATTTAACATATGCAGGAAGTAATAAACAAGGTGATTTGAAGTAAATCAGGCTTACGACTTATGACAACCACATCAAAGAAGGGATTCTTTTGAGATTTTAAGGAAATCATTTTCTGTTGTACTGTCAGGTAAGAACCGTGTCATTGATCTAAAACGTAATATTTCACCAGATGGTTCTGAGAGTTTCACTGAGCATCCCTGTCAAGGTTTTTAGGAATGTTTAATGGGGGTTGACAAATGTATATACGCATTGTTGAAAGAAAACCTCCTATTTCTTTTTTAATTCCTTCTTTTTTTTTGAAGTCGAGTAAAAATACCTTGTGGCGTAGACGGGAACGCAGTAGTAACTTGTTCAACCATAAAAAAGTGATCCAGTGGACGCAAAGAAGTGAACTTTTCGTATTGAGTTAAAGTATATTGTAAGTGTAACTTTTTGTTTGAAAAACCCATTATATTTATATATATCAGTGTCATGCCGAACGATTTAAAAATGTGTCACGTTTGACTTTGTAACTCAGATCAGAATTTAATGGCAATTCTATATTGAGTTTTCGTTGGTCTTTTTACCATGGAAGTCACGTAGCAGATGTTGTACATTATACATGTTTTTTCTACCTCGTTTCTGGTATTTTCAGGAACCTGGCCTACAACAATGGGGACCATCTATCACGGGCCGGACCCGCTGAGAAATAACGTCGTAGTGTCACACATATTGACAAATCCCCGTGATGTATGGCCCATTCCCACGTATTGGCTCAAGTAATGAACACTAAGGAGGTTTACTGTCGCAAAGGTCGCCTACTAAACAGTGATTTTTGGATTTTATCTGACAAACGGCGTTTTGAATTTGTTCTTTATGAATCCTAAAACCATTTGCACCATTAGATTGATGTGTTACAGGCATAGAAAAATTTCAATCAAGTGTTGCTCAAAAAAACTTCTTGGTAGAAGTATAAGCGATTCTTTATTCACTTAATGCTCTCATTACTTTACGATAGAGCAAGTCCCATATTATTATTTCGTGCGATTTTGCCTTGATACTACATCAGTAAGTTATAAGTTGTTACATCATAAACAAAGGTTTAAATTTAACATGGACTTCAAAAGTAAACTTTACAAAATATGGCCAATGAAAACCAGAAATAACTTTTAACACTGTTTCCTTTCCACGCAGCGGGATAACACAATTTAGAGAGCCGTGTCGGGAATTTCGTCCTGTTCTATTTTTACCAGGAAACCGTCTCCATCAAACAGCCAAGACAATTTGATAACCGGGTATGTAGACACTTGCAGGCTTAAAGTGAAAACATAAAGCCTCGTGCTCACCGGACTTTGCGGCGCTTTGGTTGCACCATAACTCCAAATCCCCAATTCATTGTTGTCATCGAGACCGGTCTTTGACGTGAGACTGAGGGTACGAATATCTCTATGAAGTTCAGGGATTTTCAGTTTAGTAAACTAACAAGTTATTTAGGTTAAAGATGCGCCTGCACCTAGCAGTGACATCTTTGTGTGCTCGTAAAGATACGGTAAACTTGAAATGAGGGCAAAGAGACCATTGCTTAAAGTGATTGAAACACTAAATTGGCCCTGGCTCTATTTGAGCGCGCAACCGGAAGGACGTCGATGGCACCGAGAATTACTGTGCTTTAGTTTCACAACATGGCTGCAGCACGAGTCTCCAAGATACATAATATACATACATACTGATCGAGTGTTGCCATACATACTTCCGTATATTTGTCAGCTTGCTTGTGAAGTGCTTTCCACTGGCGTTCGTGTCGCCACAGTGGATGTGTTTTGTGTGTTTAATTTTATAATTTTATCTGGGTCCCACTGAAAAACAGCGTTGCGGCTTGCCGCAACATTATGCTGAGTGGGATCCATTTTACACCATATCGGTACTATTCCTTAGTATATTGTATTCCTCCTTTGTTTTATGTAAGTGTATCGAATGTGTGTAAATAAATGTTTCTCTTTCTCTTTCTTTCTTTCTTACATATATACATAAATCACGTCTTTATATTCCTTACGGGGTAGACCGAGCTTAAGTAAAAAATTACTAAAGGCCACGTTTAGCATGAATGTGGGTGTATAGATCGAAAGGGGAATCGAAATAGTGATGGGGTTAGCCGCTTCGCCTATAACATGATTCCTTAGATTTCCGCCCATTTCCTCGTTGTGTAGCAGTGTTGTTTAGCAGTACGAGGTTATGGAGTGTATCCCAGCCCCTGCTGCCCTATTTAACCTCTGGACACAAACAAAATTCGTTCGCGCAGTAAAAGGTCGGACTTTGACGAAGGTGATTCTACGACTTTTCCCAAGGATTTTACTAACCCCGAAAGGGGTCGAGCCGGATAAGTCCCATGAGAATGGGTGATATGTTTTTGAGAGAACTAAATCCTAATTTGGAGAAGTGATTTGATTGTCTGGAATATAGTAGAGCAAACAACCTAATAAAGTGGGAATGTCATATAACTCACGTATAAAAGTCGAGTGTGTTCGTTTCGTTGCCAACGGGGGCGATCGCTCCAGGAGGAAGGACTACAAATTAGTCCGAAACATGTCGAGCATCACTAGACTTTTATACGTGAGTTATAAGTTTGTGTAACTATGATTGAGTCTCACGTTAGTTTCATGTTGAAAATGGCATTTCCACTTTTTTGCTTTCCATATAGAAGATTTTTGTGTTAGTAGAACCTTACGTAGACCTACTCGTTTTGTCGTCTATAATAATCTAAACCAAGAAACAAGCTAAAAGCTTAACGTTGTTGATGGTTAAGTTAAGCATAACATCAACACATTTGAAACAACGCCACGTATTTTGGAATAACAACAACATATGCGTGTCCAAATATTTGCGTTTAACTTTAGTTAAGGTATTTGCCTTATTTCCGAATAAATATGTACATACAAACTTCAGTAGAAAGTTACGCTTAAATTATCCATAGTTTTGTGTACTCAGGTCATACCTATACAGGCTATTTATGACAGAATATTTAAGAAATAAAGTTTTGGTGCCGGCAGATTCATACCCCCTTATTCATAAACGCTCTATGGGCCTCTGCCTCTGCTAACTTAGTAATCGTTTGTCCTTATCTGTGAAAGGTAAATGTCAAAGTGACAAGGACAAACGATTACTAAGTTAGCAGAGGCCTATAGAGCGTTTAATATGAATAAGGGGGATAAAGTTTACGACGTGTAATTTTGATGATAATGATTAAAATCTCGGATAGGATCGAAGAAACAGTTTTTTTTAATTCAATTACCAATGATACTGGTTTTATTTCAATAATGATATCGCCGTTAACACGCTCGGGTTTCGTCCGCGAAAAGTAAACGAGAAAACTTCAGCTTGCCTAGCTTCAAGGATCACGAGGGGACTAAACTGAAACGATAATAATTCCAAATCGTATTATGAAACCACAAACTGCCTGTCTACCGAATTTCATTGAATAAAGATGTGACAGAGCCCCATTTACAAAATTTGGCATTTACAATCACAGTAAGATAGTGGCAGAACACAGTCAACTACATTTTTCGTTTTTCGACTTCTGTCTATCAAAGACATAATGCTAAACTAGGAATTTAAAATTACATACATACATAAATTACGTCTTTATTCCTTACACGGTCCACAGAGCCTAGGGTGACAAGACCTAAAGGCCACGTTTGGCATGATAGGCATGGGGATGAAAAAAAACCGGCAAAGTGCGAGTCGAACTCGCGCACCGAGGGTTCCGTATCATTATCTATAAATATCTATAAACCAGTGTAAGCAGAGCCTTGCTCTAAAGCAAAATGTACGCAGTGTAGGGTCACTTTATATTGGTCACTGATATATCTGTATATATCTGTGACCCCACACCTGTCTGTACATACATACATATTTACGGTTTTCGCAATTATTCCTTAATCTGTGCTATAAGACCTACCTTCATACCAAATTTCAAGATTCTGCGTTCACGGGAAGTACCCTGTAGGTTTTGATTCCCTTGAGAGTTGCGGAAATTTGCGGCATAAACGGCTGTATCTTTTGATTGCGTTGGCTTAAAAGTGTAATTTTTTCACAGCTCCAAGGGGCAGTAGACCTGAGTATTTGATATAAATTTCAGCTTGATACCTCTACGCGATCCTGAGGAAAAGGGTCTTGACAGACGGACGGACAGACGGACAACAAAGTGATCTTATAAGGGTTGCGTTTTTTCTTTTTGAGGTACGGAGCGGAACCCTAAAAAAGTAAAAGTCAAAGTGATTTAATTGTAAACATAGGTACAACTGTAGGCTTATTGTCTAACTCGCTCGCAATCGCCATCGTGTTCATTTTGACAGTTAATGTATCGGCTGACAATTTGGCATCGGAATCAGCTAGCTGTCACATTCATACAAGAACTGTCAAAATGAACACGATGGCGATTGCGAGCGAGTTAGACAATAAGCCTACTGGATACAGTGGTGGATAAGTTCGGCAAGCAACACTATGTTTTGCCGATAGAGGCATACACAAATCAGTCACAGTCAGTGAAAGGGAAATCAAAATAGTGATGAGTTGCAAGCCGCATTGCCTAATTCGCTTAAGCTTATACCATCTACGCGGGAAGAGAAGCAACTTGTACATTTTGTTATTTGCTCCCACCCAAACCAGCATGAAAGGCAGATTACGTTTAACTTATTACACTTTTCGACAGAGGATAAACGTTACGTTCAAATGCAAAACTCGCATGACAGGTAAATCACAATTTAATTATGCCGCCCTTCTAATCTCGCGGGCTGAAATACGGGGCTATAAAGACGCGACGCTGTTTGACACGTCTCGCAGGTGTCTCGGAGATGCCACGGCCTCGGCACAGTATATTTACTGGTTTTCCAGTAAGGCATCATCAAAATGTAAAACGGCAATGTTGCCCTACTCGCGTTGTTTGTTTGTAAAGGCTAGGGATGAAGACTATGAAAATTGCTGCTTTAATAAAATTTTAGAACTAGTCGAAAGTGGAATAAAAACACAAGTGGTAATTTCGTAGCAAACTTATTTCGATTATTTTCAAATACTATTGCTAATAGCGTGTTTTCAAAATTCGCCACGACTTTTTCTACTTCGCTGACGCACATTATTCTAGATGTCAAATACGCTTAACGCAAATCTCCGGTTTCAAACGCGTTCGCGTTAAAGGAAGCATGTAAATACTATGAATGAGAATACTTTATCGTTTCATTACACATACCGCTAGAAGGCGCTGCTAATTTATCCAGATTCCGCGTTCGAGACTTATGTTGCGGCAAAGAACTTCACTAAAACCTTAAGTGTGAAGTTATTTACATAGTGTATACTTATGAAGTTATTTACACTTGAGTGCCGTCTCATTCTGAGAGGAGGATGGAGGAGGGCTGTGCCCAACATTGAGACTGGAGACGATCAGTGCAAATTGGGGGCGTTTGCAGATACCTTGCTGGATTTACACTGCGGTTTCGCTTAGATCGGACAGCTCCATTCCTCCACACTTAGTCCTCGATACCTCCATTCCAAGGAATCATCGGAGGAAAAATGCATGGCGCGCGCGGGAGCGAGGTTTATAGTGCCCGAGAGTATGCGATTACAATTTGACGGCGATCCGTTGAATGTCATACATATATTAATCGCATTTTTATCCCTTACGGGTTATACAGAGCCCTAAAGGCCACGTTTAGCATGATTGGGCGTATAGGTGGAAAAGGGAACCAAAATAGTGATGGGTTGCTAGCCGCATCGCCTATGACATGATTCCTAAGATTTTCGCCCAGGGATTTTAACATCTGCGCGGGAGTAGAAGCAACTAGTACATTCTATGCTTTTTCATTACTCTTAGACCAGCAGGCTTATTACGTAACTCGCTCGCGATCGTAATCGTTGTCGAAGTTGATTGTGATTACGATTCCGAGCGCCTTGAAACATTGGTATTACGTAAAAAAATGATTCCGATTACCGTCGCAATCGCTTTCAATCACGAAAGCGAGTGAATGGACCGAAAAGTTTTGTTTTTGCAAACAGCTTCAGTGACGTATGATTTTTATTAAGTCAATTAACCCTAATTCTCGCGTTTTTATTCACTGAAATAATGGAATTTAGTATGTTATTTTAGTTAATCAAAATATGAAGATCTAAATAACAACAAATACCATTAAAAACCAAAAACATAAAATACAGTGTGAACGAAACTAAACGCAAACTTAATTAAAAAAAAAAAAAATTGTCAGTGGTCAGTGTCTTGTTTTCACAACAATCAACAAAGTAAGTTTGGTTTAACTTTATTGTTTTATTGCTTTTCTGTGTGTTTTAAGCAAGGTATTATAGGTAAATTGATAAAATACAATAATAAATTTACTCTAGTGTGAGTATAGTTCCGTAAGCATAGTATTCAATACGAAAATAGATTAGCATTGAACACATCGTGCCGGAAAAGTTTGTTCGAAATAAACTTTAGTTTTTTAAACTCATACGATTTGTGGTGTTTTGAGTGGTGTATGAACACCCAGTGCATTTGATATACGATGTGTAGTGCTTCCAGTGGTATATAAAAGCACCCAGTGCATCTGGTATGAAAAGTTCCGTAAAGCTTCCAACTTGTTTGTTGTATCATAAAAACATTTTCCCTCACGAACTATGATAAGTATGGATACCCAAAGGAAAGTTCAAAATAAATTCATTAGTGAATTAATCAAACGGTGTTGGATATTTTCATTCGGCAGCATTCACTCGAAAGAATTATGTATGAAAGGGTTTTGGGTAAAAGTGTTGTCATTTTTTAGATGAGCGGCCACTGACTTAAGTGGTAAATTATGATAGATTTATTCAAAATAAACATAATATTTTGTAATAGCAAGTAATACTCCAAACCGAGGAACCGAGATATTTTTAATATAGTTAGATTTTCATGGGTCAAATAGATTTTTTCTTTACATGCTTACATTTGACCTTATCTCACTTGATGGAAGGTTGATGGTTTTTTTTTTAATCTAAAATTTTTATGGGGCTTAAGTGCACCTGTGTGACTATGCCAGCCTCATTAGATGTCTCTCGGGTCAGATTCATCAAACACTCCCCCGCCCACTACCAGATTCTCTGGCAGATCTTTTATTTTTAAAAGCATTGATTTGACTTCACTATATTTTTTTTCTTGTTTGCTTCAAAACTAGCAAGTGATTTTTTTTCGACATTTGTGATGTATTGTGTGTAGTCTTTATCATAATTTCTGTATTACATAAAGGAAGACTGGTAACAACTGTAAAGGGGAACTAATTTATATAATTTTTTTTGAAGAGGCCTTTGCCAAGCAGTGGGTGGATGTGGGCTGATTAGATAGATAGATCTACTTAAGATTCATGTTAATATATCAACACAAGTGTTTATTTAATTATTGGTGTACTGAAATATGAAATCTCTACTTCCAGGAATATGAAAAGAAAACTAGAGTTATCTAAAGAATGAGGCATCTATGAAGTCGGAGTTTCTTGCACAGTGTCGCCAACTTGGTATCCAGGGTGACCGTATCAAGCGGGAACTTGTGGAGCGCCTGAAGGAGCTGCCTGAGATATATGAAGATGTATGTTGCTTTTTTTTCTCACCATATTAAAGTTTACTGAGCAAAGGCCTCTCATGACGTCCATAGACACCAGCAGCGCTTTACGCGATGCCAGTGCGTTGTCGGCCCTTGTAAGCTCTTTGGAAGTTGACTTAATTTTAAGTGACTGTATGTGGTTACTTCATCATCATCATGTATGCATGTATGTATGTATGTATAACTCTTTATTGTACATAAAACACATTAATTTCCCCTTAAAAAAGAAGGATGTTATATTTTCTTTCTAAAAGTATCTATTAATGCTAGATTTCTTGGCTAAATAAGTACAGTAGCCTGTAAATTTGCATGGATACCTTAAGGAGTATAACACAGTGAACACTTGAGTTCGACTCGATGGAAAATTATAAAACACTTTTTTTGTATATTTGTCTCCTCGAGGTTTGACAGCACTCGGAAGTAGAACACTTAAATACTTTGTGGCAATAACCAACTATATGGTTAAGTTTCCAATGTACCTTGTAAATTGATTAAAATTACTTTTATTAAAATACAAACTATTAAAAACTAAAATTAAATAACAATAAAGAACAAAAAAACTAGGAAAGTTGATTTAAAGTGTGTTGTAAGTTGTAAATATAATATTTCAGGTTACCTACTTCTGAGGATGACCATACCATTTTATTGGCTACAGTCAGAGATGAATATGGATCTACAAATAAAACTTTATTTTCATTTCGAGGAACAAGGAAAGTGTTGTTTTATAGTTGTTTGTATTATTTTCAGAGCACAGTATAGCAGAGTGGGCTCAGCACCAGCTGTGTGTCCAGTGTCTCAGCAGGCGCGCGCGCTGCCGCGAGCTCGGCACCAGCGCGGCGGCCGGGCCCGGGAGCCGCCCCACTGATCTTATTAATCCTAGACAGATTTTCCTATTCTTCTCATTTGAAATTGTGTCTATTACCTATTACCTCTTCGCACACCGATTTTTATGAGATTTGGTATGGAGATAAGAACATAAAAGTTATATACACGATAAAACACTACATAATAAAAATACAAACATAATAAAATGCTAGGGTGTCTGTGAGTTTTAGCTTAAGTTATTTTAGTGTGCCTAAATTACTTTGAACAGCGTTTCTTGACAGTCTACTAGGTTTTCTGTTAAAAATACATATATTTTTAAATTGGACTACCCACTTTATACTTTACGAGCTTCTGCCCGCGACTTCGTCTGCGTAGAAATACATATTGAACCTTCCTCTTGAATCACTCTATCTATTAAAAAAACCGCAACAAAATCCGTTGCGTAATTTTAATGATTTAAGCATACATAGAGACAGACAGACAGACAGACAGGCGGCAGAAAGCGACTTTGTTGTATATTATGTAGTGATGATTACATTGTCTCTTAACAATACCTAGCTAACATCTTTTTAATTGACTTCAGATTGAGGGAGTATGGAGGTGTGTCAACTTTGATAATTTGGCCTTTTTGACAGAGAAATGCCTTCCATATAAAACTACTTTTGGTGCTTGGCTGAAAGTGTTTCCGACTCCCCCAAGTAGAAAACGGTTATATCATGATTTCTTTTGGAAATACAATATCTTGACGAGTGTAAAAAAATAAAAATACAATTGTCGCATTAAAATTGGAAACGAGTGAGGATTATCAAAAACCGCTGTTCAAGGTAATTTAGGCACAGTAATATAAAACATATAAAGCTAATAAACTCACAGAACGTTTCAATAATAAGATCGTATTTTACTATGTGCCTAGTTTCATAATCACTGATCATTTAAAAATGTGCTATTTGAAAATATCGTTCATTGTTATATACAGTCAGCCTCATATAGTTTGAAGCATCCAAGTCGGTCAAATAGTTCGGTAGACGTACACCATAGAAATAGTATGGTGTGTCGAAGTATTTGGTCATCTTGGATGTTTTATACTATGTGACGCTGACTGTAACTACCATAACATTGATGGACAGATTTTATCGTGTACATACTTTAGAATAATTTTAATTCCGAAAAATTAAATAGTAGTGGGATAGCAATAAATTTCAATAAATAGCAAAATACACTCAGCGGCATATTTAGCGGAACACAAAAAAAAGTGAAGACAACTATTCGCTAAACTATTCGATATAAAAAATCGCATCGATCAGTTTCCGTAGTTCTTTGCTGCGTGAAAAAAGGACAAACCTACCTACTATTTACTTAGTTTGAAATGAAAGATTTTCCCTTTACTAAATTGAAGAGCGAGTTGTTTAAAAGGGTTTAAATGGCTGTCTAGATTATGCTTAAATCAAGTTACTTACTGGCTGTTGCCCGCGACTTCGTCCGCATAGAATCAAATATAGCCTATGTTCATCTGTTTATAATATTAATAACTAAAAAAATATCCAGGTTATTTTGTTATCCACCTCTTTTGAATCCATTATTCCAGCAATACAGATTTTGTTATACTCGTACTTACTTGTTTTTGTTATTCAAAAAAATGTAGTAAAGCCTCAATAGAGTTGATTTATTAGTATTATTTGTAAAATTAGTACACGACTAGGTACGTATTTCTGGGGCATTGTTTATTGTGGTGCTGCATTATGCGCATGACATTATGGTCTCTCAAGCAGAGGGTCGTGGGTTCGAACGCAAGCTCGTACATCCGTGTTTTGCGCAATTTATGTTCGAGAAATCTCATTTTCAGAAATCATATTTTGTCATAAGCCTTTGGGCGAAAGAAAACAAGGAAACCTGAGTACACCGGCGAGACAATTCAATGGTGCGTGTGAAGTTTTTAATCCGCACTGACCGCTCGCGTGGAAACTACAGCACTAACCCTCTCATTCTGAGAGGAGGCCTATGCCCTGCAGTGAGACGTATACTAGGCGGCAAATAATTAAAACTTGGAGGGGATAAGCGCAGTATGAAAAACAACATCATTTTCATACTGCGCTTATCCCCTCCAAGTTTTACTTATTTGCAGTCTACTATAGGTATAGGCTGGATATGATGATTAGTATCATATTAGTATTAGGTACTAGCTATTGCCCGTGATTCCGTCTGAATGGATTCGCTTATCGTTATCTCGCAGGAACTATGCTATTTTCCGGTACTCCGGGATAAAAACTATCCTATGTTCTTCCCCGGGACTGTTGTAATTGTCTTTGTACTAAATTTCAATAAAATCGGTAAAACTTAAAAGCTTTCGCCTTTATAATATTACTAAGAAGTAAGATTAAGAATTACCTACTTGTTAGGAAATTTATAGTTATTTTTGAAATTAAAACGAATAAAACATTACAAATATGAAGTTCATTTTTATTTTATTCCTCTTCGAATGAATAGGTACAACACCCCCATGATGATTTATTTTTGTTTACATACATACATACATACATATCGTCACGCCTCTTTCCCACAGGGGTAGGCAGAGACTACTTTGTTCCACTTGCTACGATCCTGACATACCTCTTTCGCTTCATCCACATTCATCAATCTCTTCATACATGCTCGTCGGTTTCGAGTACTCTTGACCTGTCCTTTCTCCAAAACGTCCCCAATTTGAGCATGGAACGTCCGCCTAGGCCTTCCCCTCCCAACGCACCCATTCACACTCCCAATATAAATCTTAGTTAATCTTCTTTCATCCATCCTCTTTACGTGACCAAACCAACTAAGCATATTTTTTTCTATCCTAGTCACTATATCTTCTTTCACACCAGCACATTCCCTTATCACACTATTCCTTATTCTATCTTTCAGTGATACACCTTCCATACTTCTTAACGCTCTCATTTCTACTGCATTTATTCTACTTTCATGCTTCTTTTGCCATACCCAACTTTCGCTACCGTACATTAGTGTTGGAACGAGCACCCCTCTGTCGTGACGTGAACAGCCAGACGCGCCTTCTTTGACACCTTCTCACTGCTCACAAAGGCGCGCAGCGCTCCATTGACCATGTTTCCTGCATTCACTCTTCTTTCAATATCCCTATTTTTGTTTATGTAGTTGTATATAAGTAAACACTGTACAAAATAAAAATAAACAAACACAATTCACAAAATTAAGATACATATACAAAGGCGGGCTTATCTTACTTTACTTCTTGCCATTTTTATAGTTTCGATCGCCTTTCAAAGGAAAACATCACTACAACATATTTAATTTACCTAGCAATTAGCAAGATGCCTTTGTAAGTGAATTATTATATTGATAACTTATAAACTATCGAAAAAATCGAACTCAAGTTGACTCCATTCTCTCAAGACGGGGACAAAGTCGTCCCCGCTTTCGTTTGACGGCTCGCCATCGGCTTCAAATTGATTCCGAGTTGTCATTTTTGTTACGTGAAACGACTTTTTGGCAAATCATTCGTTCAATTGGTTTCAAAAATGGCTCGCAATCGCTTTCGAGTGCGATGTCAAGCCGATTGAGTTACGTGAAACGATTGTTTTCATT
The DNA here is from genome assembly GCA_963854515.1 of Pandemis heparana. NCBI lineage: Eukaryota > Metazoa > Arthropoda > Insecta > Lepidoptera > Tortricidae > Pandemis > Pandemis heparana. Next base: position 13,576,714 of record OY978010.1, on the reverse strand, counting down.
TTTAAACCAATCTCGCCATCAACTGTCAAAAATTAAGACGATGGTGATTGCGAGCGAGTTACATAATAAGCCTGCAGCATCGAAGAACATGGAGCATGGACCTTTGGATTAATTTTATGGCATTTCCGGTCTATTGGGTACTACTTGTCCTACTCTATGTTTCACCTGCTGTCTGACTCTTCACGTCAGCTTAATTGGCTTGAGGTTTAGCGAATTAACTTGCTGAAACCCAAATTATTTTTAACGTGTATATTCTTATACTTAACATTAACATTATGTTAACATCACCAAATCGGATGGCAGAGATAAATTTGAACCGGCGCGTGCGTGGCTGCGAACGAGAATACTCGAGTCGAGGGCCGCTGAATAATTCAAAGGGCCGTCGCAAAATAACGTATCGCGAGCTGAGGTCATGTGTGCAGACAACTATTATTGATTATCATACTCAATGTTAATTAATTGGAATTAGACGTTATTTTGCATAGCACCACGTTGCGCTTTAAAAAAGATGTTTATGCATTAAGGGCATGATTTTTCTTGCAGGGCATTGCTATGTACCAAACTACTATTACTACTACTACTACCACAACAAACTACTACTGTTACTATGGACATGGACCAAAATGATGTCTGAAATAAACAATTTTTTTTTTAATTTATTTACGAAAATTCCTGTTACAAGTTTTGAAATAAAAATTGAAAAGCGCTTTCGGTAAGACCATCATTGCCAAGCGCCGCGAGAAACTTGGCACAAAGTCTTTCTTTAATGAAAGAAAGTAACAAACAATAGAAATAAAAAGCACAATGGATAATAATTTAAATGGTTTGATTGAACAATTTGGTTAAACAATAAGTCGTAAATGGATACTTCAAACATTTTCTTTGCAAAAACGTTTTCTTTGCAAAAATGGATTGCACAAATACACGCACATCGTTATGCACAATGTTAGGCGAAAGTGCAAGATTTACAGCCAAAAATCAACCAATAAAATTGCAGCTAACAGATTCGGACGAATAAATTATGATTAGAGGCGACCCCTAAGTAAGTGGTTTTACTTATCCTGTTCCGTTATACTAAAAAAAATACATCAATGTGACATGTAGACTCTTCTTCAATTTTGTCCCAATTTACATAACTTACTGACAACAGACGCGTCACGCAAAAATTACCCGCCTAAGTGCCTCGCTGACAAACTTCTAAAATTTCTAACAATTAAATTAAGAAGCGTTAATGGTGCGGCGATGCAAGAATTTAAAGTGTTATCGCCTCGGATGGCAGCCTGTAAACATTTGCCCTTGCCACCCTAGGTGCAAGGGAACTCTCGCGCAGCTAGACCACTTGACTTACTAAACGCCATTCAATTTACAATGAGCCAATGACATTTTACTCAATATTTACCAAATGTAAGGCGTTGCAAGTCTGAAACTTTACAGGAGCAAACTGCTGAAGCCAGTTTGCTCTTACTTCAAGTTACCGGAAATATATAACAATGATTCAGTAAATATGAGTAACAACATAATGTGCAGCCTAATAGTATTGTAGTAAGGCACCGGAATAACTTTAAATGGATATTTTAAGCACCGTGGCATAAGCTGCCCATAGTGAGCTGGTAGCGCCCCGTCACGGTCTGCGTACATTGTCTTCTTTTCCGTATTGTTTAATTAGGAACAACTTATACTTATTCGTGTAATTCTTTCAAAACTTATTTAATAAATAAACAAGTCATAATGTGCAATACGTAAACTAAGACTCTAAACACAAAAACTCTAGAAAATTGAAACATAAACGTAGCGTGGTGGTACGAGTAAAAGCCCATCGAGGGAATGGGCGAAAAATCTTTGGATTCATATTATAGGCGATGCGGCTAGCAACCCATCACTGTTTAGATTATTCTTTCTACCTATACGCCCACCATCATGCTAATCGTGGCCTTTAGGTCTTGTTACCTTAGGCTCTGTCTACCACGTGAGGGATAAAGACGTGATTTATTGTATGTATGTAAACGTAGCGTCTTTTCCTGCTAACTGAACTTTCTTTGCCGAAGTTTGTTTGCAGCAGTTCCACAGCGATACCCATCTGGTAAGTGTTTGGGGTGTTCCTTAAATCTTTCAGGTAAATATTTTACGAAGATTTCGCGTTACGCTTGTTTTATTTTTGGATCGCTTTTCGCTTGCGCCCCTGTTGTCTACCTTTAACGTCTTAAGTAATTTTTCACGCGTGTTTATTGCTTGTTGGTTACAAAATTAGGAGTAAGGATTCACGCCTGTTTGTTACATAAGCTCTAACTTAACTTGAGATTTAAAAAAAAAACATTTCATCATAGTTTATGTGAAAAGCAGATTGCTTTGCTTAATTTTGGGTAAGTAATACAAACAATTTCAAACTCGAAATATTGGCATTTTCGCTACTCTCAGGAACTAAAACATCGCGTGCAAAATTTGAAAAATCATGACAAGTATTTCTATTAAATATGCCTTTAAGTCGTAGTGGCCATGTCCTCACCAAGACGAAACATTTGCCACATAAAACATGACTCCGGTAAAGCTTCAGGTTTTGACACTTATACTATGGCATAAAACTCTTAACATTCATGGTAACGAGCCATAAGCTAGCCATACACGTATGGATTTGTCCGTCGGATCTGCCTGACAGATGTGTCTGGCGGACAAATCTGTGTCTATTTCTCGCCACACATTGACAGATGTGTCCGCCAGACACATCGGTCAGGCAGATCCGACGGACAAATCCATACGTGTATGGCTAGCTATAGCCATAGATAGGTTCCAATATTTTTGCCGGCATCGACATGGCCTTGACCACATAGTCCAACTGAATCTGAATCACAGCCGCATTCACCATTTCTGTCTCTCAATAAAGGATGAAAAGTAGAAAGACAGTTAGCGAGATTGTGCACCCATAGTCCCATAGCCTATAGAGCAGGGATGGCCAACCAATGGCACGCCAATAAGTAACGCCACAATTTACTTGATCGATAGCTTCTGTTTACTAAACAAACTAAAAAACTTTCGCCATCCCTCCTACTGAGCGATAATATATCGACGACATCGTACTCTAATCCATGTAGGTTCTCTTTCTACCCTCTTTTCCCGTTTCACACACAAGCATGGTGCATTACAGAAAGGCGTTTCCAGTCTAGACCGATATCGGCATACGAACCGGACATGTATTGTCACCAGCACATCGATCACGGCACCTTCCGCGACGGTTTCCATTGGGAAAGCACCAGCTCGTGTAATTAGTAGAAACGAGAGCGAAGCGAGTTCCGAGGCGGATCGCGACAATTAACTGCGTCGGCGCAAGCCGCAGGAGGATTGCGAAATACAGAGTTATGGTCACTGAAAGAGTCATGCAAGTCATTTAACAAGTTAGAGTTTCAACGGATCAACGCATTGTTTGCGTCTTCAGAGCATTAAAGGCAATTATTTCTGTAGAAGATACTCTGAAGACGCAAACGACGCGACGCAACGCAACATAACACACCATTGGGGCCCTCACTCTTAGATGGGTGTGTGCGGTTCAGAGTTAGCTATATAACTCAAGAATTAATTACTAACCCAGAGTTAAGTAGAGTCGAAATGTAAAGAACTGTTATACGTAACTCATCCTACTAATATTATAGATGCGAAAGTTTGTAACGATGCGATGTGACGATGTGAGTGAGTGAGACTCATCACTCAGTGAGTGTGTATGTTTGTTCCTTCTTCACGCTAAAACGACTGGACGGATTTGGATAAAATTTGGTACGAAGATAGCTGGTACCCTAGATTAAAACATAGGCTACTTTTTATCCCGGCAAATTGTATAGTTCCCACGGGATAGCGATAAACATATCAATTGCTAATTCTACGCGGACGAAGTCGCGGGCAGAAGCTAGTACATACATAAATCACGTCTTTATCCCTTACGGGGTAGACATCGGAAGACTGTCTGCCTAACACTAGTATAACTTTTTAATTTTTTAACCCTAGGCCCAAGCGGCTAGTAGGAGCGCCCTTGAAAGGGCGTGTGAGAGGGGGCTTTTAGAGGTTACTTGTGGCTTGAAAATTAGTATGGAAAGCACTTAATGTCTATTGAGTGTTTTTAAGTAGGCTTCTTTTTTATGATATAAAATTATCGTGAAGCTCGGAGGATCACTCATGTATTTGATGGCTTGCTCTCGGCTGGCTAATCCATTCGAGCACACCTTTGAAATAGAACCACGGATGGATCGAAACGTGTCGGGCATAAATGTTCCCAATTTTAATAATTAGGTACCTACGTTTAATTCTGCTAATCTCGAATAACGAAGTAATTAATTGGCAAGTTGCATTAGATTAAGCAATTTTATTACTCGAGAGCATGTCGACTTAAACTATTAGAAATCGCATTAGCTTTATTGATTTATCAGAAAAACACTAACATTAAAATCTGTAATTTGATCATTAATTTAGCTTCTTAGCTGACGTATAATGTAATAAATACTTGCTGTTTACTATCTTAATGATTCTGCGTGCTCGATACCCTATAAATCCATCTTCATATACCAATTGTGAACGCATATTCACAGTAAACAATGAATTTATAATCAGTCCAGGCGGCAGCTCTATGAATTATAACAAAACGTAGCAAAAAACCGCTACCAACACATGAACAGCATCACTAAGTCCCATCTCTCGGCACTTGCGCCGACAATTAAGAATGTAAGGCGGGCGCGAGCTGCGCGTGCGACGGTACGCTTCACATTCGCGTCGCGTACCGCCCGGGCATAACGCGGCGGAGAAAACCTCGACACCCTAAAACTAGACCGAAAACCAAATAATTGCAAACCAGTGACCATTGACACAGGCCGAAGCTTTTTACTTTTAATTTGACGCGGTGTTTTTGTTTTTTTTTTGCTCCGGGTGTCGCAGGTGGCCTGTGTTAGTGACGGTGTGTGCTGTGGTATGGGGTAGCATGGGGTCAGGACATAGTGCGGAGGTCGAGGGCGGCGCGTACGCTAGCGACCCGCCGACCCATGACCGGAAAAAAAGCTACAGCAGAAGGCGAAGGTGAGTTTATTACTTAATTACCCACCGCGTTAAGATACGTTGACACGCCGTTTTGGTATAGCCTTACCGCGTAGAAATGCGACCTAATGGACTCTATTCAGTGTAGATTAATTTGCAGTTTTAATTCTAGGATAATATTAAACGGTCATATTTTAAATGAATAAAAATCATCATCATCATCATCATATCAGCCGAAAGACGTCCACTGCTGGACATAGGCCTCCCCCAAGGTAAATGAATAAAGATGTATCATAATTATTTCTCTCTTCGTTAGAAGTATAACATATCGTAAAGCACACAAGAAAGTTATGCGAAGCGCCTCGTACATAGATTAACCTACTGGCCACTATGCATAATAATGACAAGCAGATCATTTACCGTGACGCTTTTGCAGTTTTCACTTCAGACGAAATACACGTAATCCTATTGTTATTGCTTTCTTAATACATTGAAACACCTTCTTTTACGGTGTCTTTCCGACCGTCCAAATCATCACTTCACGATCCTGAGATCATCTTTCCTGTTCAGACTTAATTAATCAACCAATTTCTTAGGACCTACAGACGTCTCTTAGATTGAGATTGTCTTTGAATGAAAGTGTCCTACAATTGCTGACAGTGTCCACTGAACAACCCTTATTACATCACCACACAGCAGTAGCTCGTACTCGTAAGATCACATATCATCAAATGCAAAATAGGCTTGCCTCGTTGACCAGTACACGCTTGATTATAAGCGAACACGTAGCCCGTTTGCTGTTACCAATTAGCATAACAGACTTAAATTGTTTGCATTGATGTGCCAAATAACATCCAAGGATCCTCAGGGGCATAAATTAAGGGCATACCTACACGCACTCAAGTACCAATTTCGGCATCAGCCCAACCTGTAGGTTGAAAACAAGTATCTACTGCAGTCTCGGTGGTGCTCTTCTTGCATTGTTTCTTCTAGATATACCTTAAATACATTTTGAATGACAGCCATGTTATCCTTATCACACATTCGTTGTAAACGCAGCTTCATATTCGGTAACCAAACAAAGTTAGACGGGCGAATTACGAATAATCTGCTTCCAAGTGTCAGGTATGAAAGGAATACCTTCGGGAAAGCGTTTTGCACGAGCGGCTTATAGACGTAAGCACCTTTGAATAAAAACAATGGGTTCCGTAAATCCCGTCAACAACAAAAGAGCACTTGACAATTAACTAGAATTATTTTTTCTTTGCGTACGTACCCTCGTTTGCTTCGAGATTTTCATACGAGTATATATCATTCAAAGGCTACCTTCAAAAAGGTAAGTATAAAAACTAAAACCCGCCTATGCAAAAATATACGCAAATACGTCATTTTTCAAACTAGTTAAAGTCGATTACTCTATGCAGCTGGGAACATAATAGAACTGGACATACATACCGATGATAAAACCTCTTATTGAAGTGTCAACAGAGTAGAAACAGTAACTAAACCCCCTTAACGAATCAGATTTAAGTACGCATCTTATCTTACCAAAATATCTCCAAATCAACAGAAAGTTTTGATTCATATCGTAAACGGCTCTATTTTAAAAGGATCCCTAGAAACACCGGAATTCGTTCATAAAAACATTTTTTTACCGTCATGCGTGTTTTTATCACTATGTCAGGTGCATGCCATAAAAATATACGATAACCGGCTTGTGGGGTCACAAAATGTTATAGGGACGTGTTTCATTTTCCGTTTTCAAACTGATGTGAAAAGAGAAATTAAACGTTGCGAAAATTAGGGTTTCAACCCCCGGCCGAGTTGAGAAAAGCTAATTTTATTATATACTTGCTATTACCCGCAACTTTGTTCGCCTCCCGCAGGAATTTTATAATGCTCGACATGTTTCGCACTAATTCCTAGTCCTTCCTCCTGAGAACAGAGACTATTTTGTTCCACTTGCTACGATTCCGACACACCTCTTTCGCTCCATCCACATTCATCAATCTCCTCATACATGCTCGTCGGTTTCGGGTACTTTTGACGTGACCTTTTTCAAAACGTCCCCAATTTGACCACTGAACGTCCGCCTAGGCTTTTCCTCGCAACGCACCCATTCACACTCCTGATATAAATCTGTTTGGTTAATCTTCTTCACGTGACCAAACCAACTAAGCATACATTTTTCTATGCTAGTCACTAAATCTTCTTTCACACCAAAACGTTCCCTTATCACACATTCCTTATTTCATCTTTCAGTGACCTTGTATAATGTATATTGTTAATAGTTTGTCGAATTGCGAATATATGCGAGGTTACCCTGCTAATTGGTACAAAAGTTAAGATATTAAGCGCACATATAGAATAGCCTTGTAATTAGGTTTATGGCATATGAAACTGTTTGTGCGCGCAACGGAACGCCCTAAAATTGTTTCGTAATTAATTTTAAATTGGTAAAGAGTGAACGGCGCTGTGACGTTGGGCCCCGTCGGTTAATTCAATAATTGTTAGAAAACAAGTACCTACAAGGAATTTTTTGTTTGCCTAAATTCGTACTGAAACGCGAAACTACAGTAAAAGTAGAAAAACAAAGCTGATACTAGATCGAACCTAGATCTTCGTAATACGGTGACGCGTGCTAACCAATACACCAATCCGAACGATTGGTATACACGCTTAACTAATTAAGCAGGTAATTTATCTCCCATTTTAAACTTAAATATTTGACGTAGCCAGTGCATTACCAACTGTAAACAGAAGAGTACCGAACAAAAAACATTTACCTTGCTACTCCGCTGATCTTTATATAATTATGTTTGCATGTAAACATTCAATAAATTATTCAGTAATAGTAACATTTGGAAATGTTACATTTTTGGCACAGTTTTCTAAAACTCTCACATATTTTGATCTTGTTATTTTACCAAATATCTGGAGCAGACAAGGTTAATCAAGAACTATTATCAAAACTATTGAAAAGCAATCTCTTCAAATTGAAACCCATGTAGGGCTGGAAAACTCGACAACTATGTCTCAATTTCGTAAGCGCAGCCCAGCGGGCGCTCCCTATTACAATATTTCACCAGCCGGACCGAGATCCTCCAGATATCACGAGGAAGTTAAGAAATATCACGCAGTTTCTACTTCGACCGTTCACCCAAAAGAATTTTGAATTTATTCCTGCGAATGAGAACATTCCGTAATGTTATTGTTACTACCAAGTAAATCGTACTTGGTACGTAGTGTGAAGTTTCGTAACTAATGGAGGTGATAGATTAAGTTTGAAGAGGTTTGAGCGGCGAAACGACGCAACGTACCTACATTGTGTGCACTTAGAACTAGAGCAGAATAATCTGAAACGCACTGAACTTTGTATATAGAAATGTAACTCGAACATGTCATGTAAGTATTTGTATTTAACGGTAAAGGTTTAGCCTCCTAAACAGACACGCACGAGACGAAAATAGTTTCACAACTAAACTAAATTGTAATTCTCTACTTGTACGTGAAAGCTCAGCTAAAGTAGAAGGTCCTAATGTGATAGCTCCGTTTATTTCAGCTGTAAGGATTCGAAACCCTCCCTTGTGTAAACCATTCAATAGTAAACCAGTGCATGACATTGGTTCGTCCGTAGAACTAACACGTTATTTCACTTTATTTGCTTAGGATCTGATACTTACCTCGGTACGTTAGTTCTGTAGGGGGTAAGTGCCATCTAAGTGATGTCAATATTCATGTTGAACACACAGTTTATGAATATGCAAATTTATATAACGTTCGCCATTTCTTATTGCATCAGTACATTTCTCAGTAATCATGTAAATCGTCGCAACCTGGTCACTGGAACGTAATGGCAAACCAAATGAACAGCCGTGATCAAATACAGTTAGATTTCAAAATATTTTAATGACAATCATTCATTAATAATTCAGAACCAAATTATGGATCAGTTTAACATTCGATTTCAACTTTTTTAACCAATACGTAGCTTAATGGCATAATGGCAATTAACACGATCGCTTGTCAGTTTAAACGAAAAGCAAATAATTAGAAAGCATTACTCTTAAATAACAGTTGCTCCGAAACTCGTGCACTAATATAGTAAAAACGGTAATCCTTAGGAATTTTAAGCCGCAATTTCCAATAACAAGAGAGCAGCAATTAAGCACGATGATAATTAAATTAGACATGCAGAGGCCTAGTTTGAAACGAGCCCACATAGATTCACCAGAAGACATATTAGTGCACTTAAAACTTCACCTAAAGCCATTTTTCTCGTTAGAGAATTGATTAAACTGAGAAGGCAAGCGGTAGTAAAAGAACTAGAGCATATCGCTAACTGGATACGATACAGCTGGGCGTCCGTTATTGACTTTTTCAACAGATACGGGAGACGCTGACCAGCATAAATGTGCAATTAAATAATATCATGTTTATGTAACGCGTTTGTTTACTGCCTAACATGCGTAAAGGGCCGCGTCATGCGGCGTGGCTATCACAAATGGCAATCACAATTTGCAAATTGTCCATGTAACAAAAAAGTGGACTGAAAAGTTTTAGGTCCTTGATAGACTGTTTTATACAATAACCCGTTCACTACCGAACGCATATCTAAATGCCTTTTCGTGTCTTTCTTCCGCCGCTGTCAAAGTTTCGTTACTTGAACGCACATGCGCGTTTGATAAATTTCCGATTTGACAGCGTTCAGCGTTAAGCGCAAGAATTGGTACTCGTTTGGCTCGTGATCGATGATAGCAGCAAAACCTAATAATGGTAGGTACTAAAGGACATTTCTCGAAACTTTGTCGAATAAGACAGCGCGAAATTTTTAAATAAAGTCTATTTATTCATATTAGATACTAAAATGAAATTACCTGTGTTGCCTGTTTTTTTGCAATTCAAAAATAGTGATTGCCACCTCTATCGAAAGTTAACGATAAATCAAATTTAGTATAGATTTTTTTATGTATAAGCTAGTGTAATAATCAAATAAACCTTTAAATTTGCTTGTTTATGATAATCGTATGTTTTTCTTAAAATATAACATGACCAAACCTCTTGTATCCAGACTACAAACATTGTCGATGGTTTCGAGTAGGTACACCACTAAACAATAAAAGCTGGTATCATTATTCCACAATTTGACATTTGCAATTGGATTAAAGGTCTAGAAACCAGGCCATAAAATTCAAAAAAAAAAACATTTGCAATTGTCAATTTAGTATCTAGTAAAGAGACTATATTCATATATTGTAGTTTCAAGGCGTGTCGGCTCGACTAGGTGCAAAAAGCCCGACACCATACTGCCTAACGCATTTGCAATCGAATTCGCATTCTGTATTTGTTTATGCCAATTTCTTACACAGTTTTGTTATCAAGTAGATGTATACCGCTTGTTACGCTAACGTTTGTTAGAAAATGTACTAGCTGACATACACAGAGATAATCTTCCACAGTCTTTAAGCAACGCCAGCAGTGCAATTTTAATTGTATGATGTCAGTTTTAATTAATCACTTTATAGCAATTTGCTTACGAAACGTTAACCACTTAGCCTAAACTACAAAATTAGGAATGTAGGTACACACGTGCTCGTTTACGAGTATTTGTTTATAACGGTTGGGTAAAGTAAAATAAAAATGCTATAAAAATATAAGACAAGTGATAATATAACAAAAAATAAAGTCGATCCATTTTAACAAATTCTATTTAATTGCTCCCATTAATGGTCCGCTTGCACGGTCTAACTAGTGTTAAAAAATTAAATCGTTAACCACAGGAAAATATTACAGTTACCCCTTATTCATAAACGCTCTCTAGGCATCTGCTAACTTAACAATCGTTTGTCCTTATCTTTCACTTTGACATTTACCTTTCACAGATAAGAACAAACGATTGCTAAGTTAGCAGAAGCCTATAGAGCGTTTATGAATAAGGGGGATAGACAACTTAACCCTTGAGTAAAAGATGACTCGAAGTTAAACCTGATCATCGTAAGCCTTCCTTATAAGACAATGCCAGACAGACGAGGGCCAGTTTAATAATAAAGTCATCACTAACCATAACTAGTATCAGATATAAATAATGAAACCAAGCTTTACGTTTCATCTTTCACCCAGTTATTTAGTGTTCACGTTCACCATGAATTCAAAACTAATGAACACATACAAATGAAACCATTCATTCATTCATTCATTTTGTTGATTGAAATGGACCTCCGCAAAGTAACGCCTGATTCAATAAAATATTCAAAACAAATGCTTTATGAGCTGAGCATACCGCAGCAGCAGCGGTCGCAGCAGTCGAAAACCACTGCGACCCGAAACAACTGCAGTCTATTTTATTTAAGTCACTTTCCGGAAATAATGGTTAGGTAGGTACGTAATTTAAATTTAGATTAAAATTTAGCAAATTGGTTGTGTAAACACGTAAGCAGCTCTTAATTTTTATAGTTAGATAGTAAAACATACTCAATTACATAACGTTTTCGGAAATTACAGCATGTTTTAATAAATTTAATGTCTCCGCTGTATTTTATACTTTCGTCTTGATGTGTTTCATGCTATCTGCGTCGTCGAAACATCTCCGTGTTCAACCACAGAATCAATGTACATTAACTCGCAAGATAATTAATTTTACGATCCAATTTGTACTTCAGTCTTCAGTCATAACTGTAGAAAAATACAGTATTAATGATGGACAACCGATAACAGTCCCATTGAATAAATCGTTTTAAAAAAGAGATAGAACATTGGTGTTTGCATTAAATCGATTCAAACATACTAACGAACGTTATCAACATAGAGGTAGTATTGAGTAATGTTATTAATTATACTGTCTAAAAGATATATGTGAGTATTTTCACGATACAAAATGTTTGTGAGTAGAGATTAGCAATGTAAATGGCGGTCAGGGAGAAAAATTTTAATAGGTGTTTTTACGTGAACGCACGCGCCGGCGCAGATCGCCTCCGCGCGCGCTGATAACGGACGGCGCACGCGCTTCTGCCGGCGGGAAAATACTCTCTCTACATGACGGTAGTCTCAGTTGCTAAGTCAATATTCGGCGTTTTGTCGTCACTATCCCTAATCTAACCTTTTCAGTATAGTAAAGGCCACTTGCACGGACCAGAGTTAACGACTTAACCCCGTGTTAGATGCTAACCCGGGGCTAAGTAGTGACAAAATGTATGGAACTGTCAAACCTAACCCCGAGTTAGCGATTTACAGCCTTATTCATAAAAAATCCTTAATTGAGGTTTGATCAGTCGATTAGTTAACAGACTGATTAAGCTTATTTGACAGTTGTTAAAAACTATGATTCATAAACGCTTGCTAGCAGTCTGTTGGCTAATGAGCTGTTGATGAATGGATTAGACGCGTTATGTTGCCACCTTGACAAATCATAGACCAAAAAAGGCCTTTTAGTGAATTGAAAAAAAAAATCGACAGCAGTGGCAGCGAATTAGCGGGAAACCAGCGAATTAACACGACAGACTAGGCAGTGTGGATCTAGTTTCCTTTACCTTTCCCAGAGGGGATAAAAACTTAAAACAAAAAAAACTGTCTTGCGTATGGTTTTGCTCTTGCCAAAATCAGCATACGAAAAGATAACTCCACGTTTAATTTTACAGTCCTTTATCGTCACTATGAAATACAATCCGTCGTACTTGGATGGCATTGTCTTCCTGGATCGCTTTTGAATCATAAACGATTAATTAAGTATTTTAAATTGTAAGTAATATCATCATCATCAGCCTGAAGACGTCCACTGTAGAACAAAAGCACACCCTTAGCACACCAACATTACATTACTTCCCATCGAGTCCGTCTATTTAGTAGAAAAAAACAAAAAATATGCTTTAAACAAGAAATTGTCGTGTCACAACATGCCCTTTGATAGCTATTTCTTTCATAACCTTAAACCCACGGTATCAAAGTCCACGGCACAATGCACATACAAAATTAAAGTTATAAAAGTCCCATCAGCCGCCCGCTAGCAGTGCGCCCGCGGCGCGTGTAAAAAAGCGTTCAGCGGAGCGTGCGCCGCTCTCGCGTTTCTCCACACTACATATTTCTCGATGACACACATGTAAGTCCAAACGGCGTCACGCTAGCTGAACTACGCAACACAAAATTGCTAGTTTAAAGGAAAATCTGATATTAAAAGCAAATACTAAGGTGGTTATCTGTTGTTATGAACGGAGATCGTTAATGAAAACGAAAGACGCTGGAAAAAAATGAAATAAGAGAGCGCCGTCGTAGCAGTTGGATTATTCAATTTTCTCTAGAGATAATCGAATTTTCTTTTATCTTTTGACTTGACAGTCGTTTAATAAGATGTTATCGCAAGGAGTTCTACCGAGAAACAATTATTTTATCTTATTATTTAGTTGAATAGATGGGGTACCAGTTGGTACTTAAACCAGCGATTTTAAACAGGTGCATTGAAGATACTAATTTCGTGTCAATAGGACAGTATTCGACTTGATTTCTTCCGACATTATAAACAATTATCATCATATTTCAACAAATGAACATAAAACAATATTAAACGACTAACGACGAAAGAGCACATTAGAATCCGTTGCGTTTAAATAATTACAAGTACACGAAGAGGCATTATATTATAGAGATCATGGTCACGAAGAAGTGTCGTACTCGTATAGGGACGTCACGTCCCCGGAAATGACTTAAACCGCATGCCGCTATTGGCAGATAATTATTCCTCTACATCAATGCGAGAAGCGGACGCGGCCTGCGGCAGAATCTGTCGGGAACAGATGACAAGCGGCGGAAACGTTGGAAGGCACGTTCAAATTTTCCCACATCTTCCGAACTTGAGTTGAGACTAATTATATTCCGCTTGACTATGCATAAGCCAAGTTCGAAGCTAACTTGCTCGGGGAGATATCATACACAATTATAACAACAGCAGGGAAAAGATGAACACAATACAAATTTTCAAGGATGAGTTAACCCGCAAACATTTCAAAACTAACCACGTCCAATGTAATCGACTTCACTGATCTGAATAATCAAGACTGTAGTAACTTTGTGTACAACTTTAATGCAAGAGTCTAGAGCTCAAGAAAATTGGTCTCTTATTTAAACTAATAAACGAGCATAAACGAGAGGAAGTGCGCCAAGAAGCTGTAGGCAAGCTTAGATAAGAAGATTAGGAGCGGTATCTTTACGCGTTTCTTTAAAATACATCACTGTGTAGCTGCTTATAGCGTGATGAACCTAACACAAGGAGTGTGATAATTTAGAAAAGGGTCGTTACGGGCGATTAAGATTTTACCGGAATTGGCTAAAGAATAAAGATACGGGTATCCTCATTAGCGTAATAACCGGTACTATCTAAAAATAAGTTATGTAAACATAGAAGAACTTTCAAGGGCGATTGAGCATTCATTTATATTATCTTAGATCGCCTTTACCAGTCCGTTATACACTGTCTTAGAAACCTCCTAACGCCTGTTCTAAATAAAGGTTAACTATCAAAGAAAATTTGAATTTTAAATAAATGACACTAGATTTGAAATCCAACAACCAAAATTTGACTTTGGGCGGCAGATGGATCGGGTACACGTTTCAGTAGGAGGTTGAGTCAGTGTTATTAAACATCACTGTAAATAATTACAGTATTTTTAATTGTGATTAACAAAGGTTGCTATACATTGGTCAGTTTCCAAAGTGTACGGTGTCAAGGGGGTGACTTCATATCGAAATTTTGAGTGTACATTAAAACTAATCTAACCTTCTGAAATATTCCTGAAAAGTTCTAACTTAGTTACAACTTCTAAGTCACCTTGTACAGTTACACGCATATTATACTTTTTTTATTGTTTAATGTAAGTAGTAGAGTAGTATAGATTATGCATCTCTCTCAAAACAGTTACTGATGTCTACCTCCAACACCAAATGATTTGCGTGCGTCGCCTCCAACAGCGCCAACAATCGAAGTTCCGTTTTACAATAAAATACAGTAGAAACCCGCATTTTAGTACTAAATCGTCAAGGTGTACTGTACAATGGATGGTGTACCATTGTTGCGTGATTTATGTGGACACTTCGCTGAACCCTGTATTGGGGTCAAGCGGGAATGCTCGTTACCCGTTGGTACGTGAGGAAGGACCGCTGGATTAACAAGCATTTGAAAGCTTAGCGTGACAGCACAAGTGAATCGCGTATGTTAAACGACGTGAAACATTTCACACGTTAATTGATTGAATCAGACGTTGCTTTGCGGAGGAACATTAATGAACAAGAAACATTTACATGGTTTACTCCGCTTCCAACACGGCTAGAACGAGTCCGCGCGAGAGCTGTGTCACGCCCAAGATAGATTATTCGTCTTTTTCTTACTGTTCGTTTTAGAAAGAGACGGGTAGTCTATCTCGCGCGCCTTTGTGCTGGCCGTGCTACTAACAAGTTGTGGTAGCGGCGTAGCAACGTAGTTTTTGTTCATTTCACATCACTGTTTCCTTTACATCGTTTATTATTTACATTTCTATTTCGGTGTCAAAACAATCGTAAAAACTGCTCTCATATTTGTTGAAAGTATAGACTACTTACAACATTATTACAATCGTAATACGCGACTGATTATGCCGTGTGAGTGTCATGAATTTCCGAAGATCGTGTTTTGTAACTTAAAAGTTATAGACAGTCGATCGGAATAGTGGATTCCTCAAAGAGCTTCCTCACACACCCGAAACCCGTATCTACTTTATCTATTAACAATTTAACTTTATTGAGTAAGTCGTCCGAGCGTGAGGTCACGTAACCCTTTCACACAAAGATGTAATACATAAAGTTTCGCCAGTCGAGGCCTGATGTAAGGAAAAGGGACTCCATGTTCGTCATACGAATGGGATCATTACCGAAGCGCATACAGATCGAAGAATTATAACGAAACAATGCAGCACTTTCGCTATGCACCAATTGAAAGTGTTGTCGCTTCTGTCAGTTAAATAATCAAAACATCAGTTATCCGTTTACGCATATCTTTTACAGGAGTTAAGTGCATTCCACTGCAGTGGATCCATTATGAGAAAAACTAATAAAATGGAAATCTGTATTTTATGTGCGCTTCGGAATATGCAGTTATGTAATGCTGAAGTTTCATATGAATACTAATGTCTGTCGTTTTGTCTTTAAGTTTGACTTTAATCTCATGTTCACTGAAAACCAAAAGCGAGACAAAATATCATGACACAAACAAAACTAACTTGAGCTTTGTGAAATTAACACTGAAAACCTTTTGTTACGAGAACCACACGAAATTTGCACACATTTCGGATTGCTAACTTTCAACTTAATCGTTGTTAATATAACTTTGGTGCTCGGTTCCTAAACAGCCAGCAGCGTATGATTAAATTTTAAAGTAGAGCTATTTCCTTTTCCTGAAGAAAATGTAACGTGGTTATGAGATTTTCATTCAGTGGGAAATATGTCGTTCCCGCAGATATCTATTTTCGACTTACATAATATGAAACCGCACACAACATTATTAAATAAGTAGGTATATGATTATTTATTCGGCAAACTTTACCATAATCGAAATTTCGTATTAACATGAATAATTGAGCGAGTAGAAGTTCTTTATCGATAGCCGAAGCCGCAAGGGACCGTGAAACTGAATACTACTCGAGACGAATTGGTAGTATTATTATAAATAGAAGATTATAATACACATAGAAAATGTCACAAGCGCCTTTGGGAATCGCCATCTCGCCTACAAATACGCGAGTGACCCGTGTAATCTATTTTACTCGTAATAAATACTTCTCTGTTTGACGTTAGTACTTGCTTCTAAGTATTAAGTGCCAGCAACATATTCGGTGGAGTTTAAAACCGTAAATTTAAAATGCACGAGCACGTGTGTATTTATTATTTACACTGGAGGATCTAAGTTGCGCGGTTTGCTAACTTACTTGCGTCGAATTTTCTAGCGAGCAGCTAACTTCTTCTCCACGTAAGTTAAAGAAATGCATAACAGCTACGTCCTAAATAAACTTAGTTTTATAATGCACTTCTTAAACTTACATTAACAAGAAGTGAGCTACTTCCTATACTTAATATTGTTAGTAAACTTTGTCGAAAATATGCTATACGAGAGAGCCTTAGTGTGGTTTAGATTTAACAATACGATGAAAATTTATCGATTCAAATACGAACGAAAATAACAAAAAAACACGAAAATTTGTGATATGTTGAGACATATTTAAGTAGGCTGCAATTACCTTCCATAGGCCGGCACGATAGTTGGGAGGAGCTCGCGGGAAGGAGGAGTGACTGGCGGAGGCGTCTGGTGGATGGACGACAAACGCATGACCAAGCTTGGTTCCAAGCTTTGGCGTGCAAAAGGACCAGACCACGTGCGGGTGCGATCGTCCCTTCGAACTCGGTCGCTTTCACATGCCCGTCATGCGGTCGGATATGCCGCTCCCGCATAGGCTTGTTTAGCCATCAACGGAGGTGCCGCTGACAATGCTTAAATCATCGATCACAGATGCTGAGGCCTAAATGATGACCTTCCATAAACTCCCAATATTTCGATGCAGTTGCATGGAGTGTACCAGTCTTCATTATGTATGTAACTGCAGTGAAAAATCGGGACCTCTTGAAAGGTAATCGAGTCCTGCATCCCGTTAAAAATATGTCGGATACAATTAACTGCAAATAATTTTAAATTAATAACACAATGACTTACTGAATGAATGATTTCAAACAAAACACTTTTCGAGTTTCAATTCGTTCTTGAATTTATTCAGCCACTTGCAATCGGTTTGTATTTCTAAAGGACCGAAAGGATTTAAGTGATTTTTCTTGTACCTTTTAGCAAAACATTTCTCGGACTGACTGCTACGTCACAAATATATTCGAAATAGTGAAAGGCGCGAGTCTCCGCCATCCATAAAATTGGGGTATTTTATGTCAGCCCTTAAGGTTACTGCCTTCTTAATGTAGGCATATGATGGGCGTATGTGACAGTTACAGAGTATCACCGCAACAAGTGACATTTAGTGACGCGGACATACGTCACGGGTTATGACGGATCGAAACATTACGGCTTTGGCAGGTGTATCTAACGCGTATAATACATTAAAATGCCAAGAAAAACACCTGTGACTATACTTATTATGTAGATAGTAAGTTGAAAGACTTGCGATAAAAATAACACAATTTCGTTGAAGTGTGAAAAATATTGACATATATGATTAAGCTGTTGAACAAAAAGCGAACACATCGCGTTTTGTTTTCGACAACTTTAAGGTAAGTTCTTCAAGTCAATACTTTTAAAGTACCTATACCGCATCTCGTGCTGTTTTAGACAAAATATCAAAGTTCATACATCACATTTGATACAAATTACATACATACATAAATCACGTCTTTATCCCTTACGGGATAGACAGTGCCTAAGGTAGCAAGACCTAAATGCCACGTTTAGCATGACACTACTAACTTTTGTGTAATTCAAAACTGCCCATTGCAATGGCGGTCAATTTAACATGTATTTCTTAAGTATGTCCTAGTTTCTGTGAACCTAATAAATAATCAAAACGTAGAAATAAAATAAAAAAACGCGATATAGAATGCTGGTACGCTTTTAATTTATAACGGACTGATACTGAATACACCCTAGGCAGTCAATGTGTTTTGTAGTTGTATTTGTAACTAATAAAACATTTAATTTGTTGTTAGGGCAGCTGACGTGGATCCAGAACAATAAACAACTTTGTACGGTTTGTGACTATTACTCTGTACACGGAACAAGTTCGAAGGACTTCTAATTATTTCACCCACGCGTAACTCCATGCCAACTAGTAGTTTCGAACAATTCATTAATCTTAAACGCACTTATAGGTAGGGAAGATGTTGTTTAGATTTAAAAAAAGACGCTAAATGGCAAGCTTTATAATAAATTAGTTGTTGCCCGCGGCTTCGCCCTCGTTCTGCAAATATACACAACAAAACACACAAAAAATAATTATTAAAATCGGTAAAGACGTTCACGCGTGATGTAGTACCTATGACCAAGGCAAATAGGAATTTATTATTATACAAGCTTCTGCCCGCGACTTCGTCTCCGTAAAATTATACATATAAACCTTCCTCTTGAATCACTATCTATTAAAAAAAACCGCATCAAAATCCGTTGCTTAGTTAAAGATCTAAGCCACATAGGGACACACAGACATACAGTGGAAAGCGACTTTATTTTATACTATGTAGTGATATAGATTATCATCTAATATTACAATGCCTTTAATATGGTAACTTCAAAAGTGAATAAGTTTTTAGTAATATTTTTGCAAATTTCCAGAAAACCCGATCACAGTGAGACAAATTTGACTTAACAATTATTTCCTCTACCGTCCTCGGGTCGCTGGAAACTTCCATTAAATAATGGAACGTCTGGTTGAAAACCATTAGCATTTAGTTCATCTCATTCTTCGTCTCTTGGCATTGATCCCTGGACCGGACAGCCATTGGCATCGTTACTGAGACTGCTTCTCTTTGCATCCTTATAGCCTTTACTAGAATACCCATTTCTAAATTCTTCATTTTTGAATGAGTCCAGTAGAGTCCATTCATTCGGCTAAGTTGATACACTGAAGATAATCGTCATTGTAAATTATTGTTTTAGTTCATTTTCTATAAATAAAAATAAATAAATAATGATAAGTCTTATCAAACGAAGAAGGTCACATGGAAAATAAGAAACCCAAACTAATCAATCATCCCACTAATAAACACACTACCATAAGAACTGCTTATATGAAATTTGGAATAATTAGGCTTGTCATTGTATTTTTTGTTACTATAAACAGATGCATTTTTGGGCTTTATTACACGGCAGGTCTTATAACCCGCAAGTACCTTACATAACGGCGTTTGGGCGATTACTTTCATTTCAACTCGTTGCTCCTCGATCCCGCAATTATAACCAACTCAAATAATATATCAGAATACTTCTGAATTCGCCTTCGAAGAACCACGTTCTTCAGCTACATGGAAAGCTGTACTGTCTTCAACGGGGCACTTGTTGAGTCGTTCCGAGGGATAATGTATTCACCACTTCCATGACAAACGACTTCGCTTGGGTTAGGATTTAAGGGCGCCAGGTAGGAATACGGTTTGGTTGCCCTAGAACATAATGTTATACGTGTTCTATTGTGATCGATTTCTCTGTGTTCAAAGTAGGTTCGAACCGAATGGGAACCTTCTATATATATTAGAATAAGAAGTATCTATCTGAAGGCATGTTCTCTGAATCAGGGATCATATTGTCAGTCTCAAAATCTAATTAGTTACCTACCTACAGCAAAATCTATGTTTTACCTGTGTCTTGCAAATACAAATTTGAAAGAGACGGACAGAGAAAAACTATTTTTAAGATTACATCAGCCTAACCCGCGTTCATGCTTTATACATAAATATATTTGTAATAAATAGATCATCATCATCACTATTTAAGTGGTGGACTCTTGTCGGTGGAGTAACTGCTACTTTCTCTTGTTCTCCCGCCAGACTTTTGATCAGTCCTTACGACTTGGCGTTGTTCTCTTATTTGGTAGAGATTAAACTGGTTCTCCCTCTTCATTCTCTTCTTTCAAAAATATTAGTAAAAAAAGTATAATGCCGAGTTAAGTGTCCTTCAGGTGATAAGCAGGCAATCCTTCCAAATCCAATTCCATGTAAGTAATTTAAGCTCACAGTTAGGTGTTACTTTTTGTATCAATGAAAAGGTCGTAAGGTTAAACACGAACAAACATTAAAAGCTATTTATTATCCCTTGTTTTCAGAACTAAATCTATTTCTCGGTGGTTCATTTATCAACCCGCGGACGATGGGGGACACGTATCAAATAGGTGTTGTTTTTTCCATTCGAAAAGGCCTGTTTGTTTGTTAAACAAAAGGTTTGACTAAACAATGCTGGTTCGTATTCGTATATTCAATAAAGTAATGGTGGGTTCTCGTACCATGTATTTGAGAATATGTCTTCAGTGCTTTTGTTTGAACAATGTTTCGAGTTCATATTTACTGATTTTTTCAGTTGATAATTCTATGTATAAACTTTGAATAGGGACTGCGGTGTTTTTGCAAATCGTCGGTTTGCGGTTTGCTTTAAATATTATGCTTTTACGACATATTAATTGGTGGCGAGTAGGTATTCCCTTTAGCATAAAACATTATTGCAATTTGAACGACGTTTAATTTCTGACGGCTTCCACGCCATCAGAAGGAAAAGAGTTGCGTCGCTGCTGAACAGGGTGCGCGCCAGTTCCAACAGCATCCTGAGCATGTTTGCGGACCGCCTGGACTGCCCCATGACAAAGCATTGGGTTCACCCAATGTTGCTTTATATGAAATTTTGTGCTTGTAGTATTAAATTAAATTAAATTTGTATAATTTGTTTTTATATTTTTAATTTATTTTTTATTTCCATTTTAATTTTAATTAACTAACATAGTGCTCTAAGTTGTATTACTAACCCGATATGGACCTTGATGTCCGAAATAAATGTTTTTTTTTTTTTTTTTTTAATCGTGAACTATTTTACTTCAGTTACAATAAGAGTCAAAGTACCTATCCTAACTTATTTTTATACATTCATTTTGTTATTAGAATTATTTAATATACCTAATAAAGGAATGGTGATAAAATCTCTTTTTCCAAATTCTTAACTACTCATTTGCCATGACTCAAATGGTACAATTTTGAGTTACTGTAATCCTCAAAACATAACTTGGAAATCAACGCCTTCAAAAGCGAAAACAAAGCATCAAGAGCTAGACTTGAACACGAACAAATTAGAAACGTCACCTGGTGCCTTTGGCAGCTGCTCCCTAGGTACCTGCAGCTACTTTATCGACCAATTGTCTGCTAAACTGGAAGTCTCGAACTTACCTGGAACCGAAATAAAATTACTTCAAAAGAGTGTACACATTCACAATTCTAAAGAAAAGGTTTGTCAAGTAAGTTTTTTTTTTGAAAACCACCGAAAATAAATAATAACGTGACATCGGAGACGAAAACTCAATACGTAAGAGCGTAGAATAAGAATGAAGTAACGAATTTCCACGTTCACATATCCAGTATCTTCATAATATTAAACGTTACCTACATTGTTAGCATCCTGCTATTATTTATGGGATTGAATCGTCAAACGTCCACTGAGCGTAGTAAGGGTAGATTTAATACCGTCGAATATTTCAAACTAAAGTTGCAGACGGGAACTATCAGTAACCTCGCACGAGGGGATAATCTGTTGGCTTGAATTTTCTCAGTGAAAAGTTTCAAATATTTTTCAAAACGTTGCAATAGCAGCACAGGGATGATATGTATTGAATAAAATGAGACACGTCGAGAAACGAGTCTCGTATTTTGTGAAACAATTTCAACTGAAATGCAAAGTGAAATAGTTATTGACATTTTCATACATTCTTCATAGATGGGATTCCGTACGCCTGAATTTTTATGAAAAAGAAATATGCTTACGTAATAAAACCTAATCTAAACCGATAATATTCTTATATCCTATACTAAAAACCTTTTAGGTTTAGACGGCTTCGGAGCCGTAAATACGAATAATGCCGCGATTGAGACATTCAAATTTACGACAGCTGATATAATGCAAAGTAAAACAAACGGCAGTCGGCGCGTAAGATTCGCCATGAAATTAAGATGTGGTGGAGAGTGTTGCCAACTCTAAAAGATCGAAGTCGCTAAGCTCAATGTCGTAAGTGGCTAGAAAGTCGCTAAATGCGGCCCTAGTTCCAGAAAAGCGTCATTGAGAACCGTCAATCATAGTCAATATATTTTTGCCATTCTAATACGTTTACGCTTTTCTGTAGTTAAAGATTAATAAATTGTCGAAAAACTAAGCAAGTCTTTAAAAATAACCATCTACTGCCTGCATGTGTAAAAAAATGCCAGAGTAGATTGTCTATAAAGTCGCTAAAACTGTTTAACTAGGGCCTGAGCAAAAGTAGCTGTTTCTAGCGACGAGTCGCAAAAATGGCAGCACTGGTGTAGTCTAGCCGGCGGTTCCGTGGGGCCGAGGTCTCGAGATTGGCCGTGATAAGCAATTTGTCATTGGCAAGACAAGACCGAGCCGCGTCAATTAACGACGATTAACGACTGCCCAAAACGCGAATTCGAGATCGGAATAACGAATGTGAAAATTTCCGGGGTGAATTAACACGCGAATTAGAATTCGATTTTCTGAATTGTTAATTTTTTTGGCGGTTCAGCAGCGTTTTGCTTAATTGCTTTTACGATCGACTTTTCAGATTTAGTACCTAATAGGTATATGTTTCAGGCCCAGTTTAGGCTTGCGAGAAAAAATCTGCAAGTTTCATTGCATTGCCAGGCCTTGTTGCGAACGGATTATAAATAAGACGTCGACCTATTTAGTAAATACATACATACATAAATCACGTCTTTATCCCTTACGGGGTAGACAGAGCCTAAGGTAACAAGACCTAAAAGCCACGTTTAGCGTGATTGTGGGAAATAAAATAATGATTAAATGACATGTAATAACTATAATTATTCCGAATAAATGAGTATGAGTATAGGTTTTTTTTTTATGTGGTTAGGAAGGAAAACGAGCAAGTGGGTCACCTGATGGTAAGCGATCACCACTGCCCATAGACACCCTTAACCCCGCTGGTGGAATGGGGAATCAAAATAGTGATTGGTTGCTAGGTTCATCCCCTAATAACATGATTCCTAAGATTTACACCCATTCCCTCGATGGGCTTCTACCATCTGCACGGGAAGAGAAGCAACTGGTGCATCCTATGTTTGTTTTGCTCTCTGACCAGTAGGCTTATTGTCTAACTCACTCGCAATCGCCATCGTGTTCATTTTGACAGTTCTTGTATGAATGTGACAGCTAGCTGATTCCGATGCCAATTGTCAGCCCATACTTTAACTGTCAAAATGAACATGATGGCGATTGCGAGCGAGTTAGACAATAAGCCTACTGTATGGAACCTGTTTAGTTCCGAAATGTAATGCGATTTGCAGATTTCTTCTATGGCAAATCTAAACTGGAAGTAATTTTTTTTAGGTCAAGTTCGAGACAAAATAATAAAGCGCAAGCTAATCAGGCAACAAAGAATAAGCCATGAAAAATGATCTTGTACCTTAATTAACGGCGAAAATCGTGTTACGTCAAACACGGCTGAAAGTATTTTCCTGTTCGCAAAGTTTCATCTCTCGTAATCCACCAAATACTTTTACACGCTATTTTTATCTTTTACGCCATTTAGGGATCAGAAGATCAAGGAAAAACAATGGATAAACAATGGCAAATCCATTAGCAGCCCATTTTTTCATTACAAAGGGAACTCAAGAAAAAGTCCATTTACGAATTAATGTAATAATATACCATGCAAATGGTAAAGGGTAGAGTCCTCTGTCTAAACACTATCATAATCACCCTTTAAAGATTAGCATGATATCGTTTAAAATACTTTCGACGGAAAAAGGGACGCGAAATTTAAAAAAAAATAGCCGAGCCCGCGACTTCGTTTGGAAAGAATTCGTTTATCACTCTACCGCGGGAATGATGAAATTTTCCAGAATAAAAACTATCGTACTTTCCTGGGACTATCTTCACACCAAATTTTTAAATTTCATCTAAAGCGCTTTACTGTATCCATTATTAAACTAATATAAATTATCAACACTCCGTGCTTTTGTCCGACCTTTTCTGCCACATAGAGCCCCATAACCGTTTTTATGACAACCAAATGGTCGTAAATATTACAAATTGAATGTATCGCTTAAAACTCATCCCGAAATCGCTTGGGAAGACATAAAGCATTTTATGGAGTCCCTTAATGTTTTTTAGATTTGGTGGCAGTCGGGATAATCGGAACCACGAAAATTATTCTCATTATCGACATATTATTAGAGTATTTTGTATTATTTAATAAAAAGTAGCTTATTTCTTGCAAATAGATTGAAAAATGGAATCGGTTGATTTTATTATTTATCTGTCGTTCTCGTTCACAATTGGTTCCTTCATTTTATTTTATAGGTAAGTGATTCCTAGGGAAAATATTAAGGCATAGTTTAAGCGCTTATAAGTTGTTTTAAACTAACTACTAAAAAAAGGAGGTTCTCAATTTAACGGATTTTTTTTATGTCTTAATTTGACAGTTTTTACGACACAATTTCGTTTGAAATCACTTCGATATCGATTTATTTAAGGCCCAAAAGCTGTTTCTAAAAAGCTTGCCTTCAGTGTACGATTAGTAGGTATTGTAGGCATGTAGATAAATGTTTGTAACTTGCCTTGTTGTAGACTAATCTTTCAAGTCTAATTTACCCACTTCTAGTGGTAAGTATGTGTGGATATTTATTGAGTATATTCTTATACATTCTCGGAGATATTGGATGAAAATATTAGTAGACTTTGAACATGAAATGTTTGGGCAAAGCCTTATTTATTTCAGTCCTTAGATTACTAACACTCCAAGGACTGTTGGCAAATTTAGGTTACAACTGGAAAATTAAGATCACAATTTTAAACATAATTTATGGCGAAATTCTCACATTTCCCCAACGTACAGTATGCTAGACAAACTAGCCTAGACAGCTAGGAAAATTAGCTATTTATGTAAATACTTACACCTAACTTTACTTGAAGACTGAGTCACGCTCCAAGAGCATACTCGTATTACGAACTAAGGATAACGTTAACATAGTTTGAATAAAATACGTTCCGATATTTTCGCAATAGAAATACAGTAGAATGAAAAAACGAAAACATAATACTTACCTATACTTCCAAATAAAAATATATTTTAGTTAGAGGTTCAATTTTTAGATACTTTTAAAACAAGCTGTATTTTGCTGACTGGACTTGCATTGTCATTCATCCTACAAAGTGTACAATTTTCGTGGCCATCCGACTAAAAGAATTGGGTCAGAGACTTTGCAAGAACTGACCCAAAAAACAACAAACAAGTGAAGTTAATAAAATGCCGGTCTAGACAATACTGTGATGTAAAGCTGACATCTTTTTCAGGATTACTCAAACGTTTTTTCTTGCTATCCTTACAGACATCAGAACCACCATTATGTACCACCAAACATGAAAAACCACGACGTTTAAAGCAGCCATTCCAACTCAACACCTTCAAATTAATGTAGGTACGACCATCTCGAATTTCAACCGCGCGCAATTAAGGGTTAACCGTCTCAAGCTCGGCCGATGATTGGCCAGCTCATTGTACCCTTTGTCTGGTGTATTTACACGGACAGTTTAACCCCCCGAGTGCCGCCGCCGCGGCGCCGGCTGACCGACACGTTGTATTCCTGTCGTAACTACTTACAACGCTTTCAAATGTATTGAGATTGCAAAACATTGTAACGCATGTCTTGTTTTTAACTATTAATTACAGGGTTGGCGGGGTTGTGACTGTTTTGGTTTGGGTTTCGTGAGTTTTACTCAGATAGTATCGACAAGTTTGTCGGGTGCTTTGTTCTTCAAACAATTTATTTGTTTATCTGCTGTTGTATGTGTTTTTTATTTAATGTGTTGTCATAAATATTTTTTTTTCTTTCTTTCTTTTCTTTCTTTCTTCAACAATCGAGCCTACTCTTTTCTCGAAGGGCCGACAATGTCTGGGATTATTGATGCTGGGCAACGGTGATTGCATTGCTTCAGGTGGCTCACTGGCTCGTTTGTCCCAGATGATATAAAAAAAACCTGCCAGCCTCGCGCAACTCTTAAGGTGAAAAACGATCGTATGAAACAAACGCGAATTTTTACCTATCTAAGTTTGAAGAACGTCGAAACCTACAAAGCAGTAGATAATTGACGGCATTCGAATTTAAGCGGGTTGTACCGCCATCTTTATCCGCCATGCCATGTTAGTTGACGTTTGACGTTTTTCTTGTGTTGTGTAGTCTGGTTCTGTCAAGGTTCTGTGCTCTTTTCACAAATATACTTATTTGCTATAATTTTTGTGTGTATTTGCTTTATTTTTGGGTGTGGTGGTCGTCTAAAAGGTACAAAAGACAATCACAAAAACAAAAATGTGTGGATTGAACAGGACAAAGTGTCAAATATGTTCAATAAGAACGTGTCGAATGGACGGTGAAAAAAGATTATATTCATGGCAAGATTTCCACTTCACGAAGATCGGTAAGTACAGAATATAATTTATTACCGCGTGATATAACTATGTTAAACATAATTTTCGTTGAAAACTCGGTTTTTTGGGTAAAATAATACATACCCGTATTTGCATGTAAACAATAGTGCTGTTTGTAAGTTTTATCGATAATTTTCACTTGAAGTGAAAAATACCTGGGTTAATACGAAATATCGTTCTTCAAGCAAAAGCCTAGTAGGTATGTGTATACAAAAGGGTGCACTTGAAGAATAAATGTTTTTTGCTTTGCGTATCCTCTCAAATGTTAAAGCCGCTTCAGATGAGAGGATAAGACATTACTATCACTAACAATAGGAACTGTTATAAATAATTGAACAAAGTATCTCCAATCAAACTAATATTAGGTAGGTATAAAGGCGAAAGTTTGAGTGAGCGTGTTGTGTGTGTGTGTGTGTGTGTGTGTGTGTATTTGTTACTTCTTTACGTTCAAACAGATACATTTTTACTGTTATTTTCTGTTTAGACAATATTATGTGTTGCAGAACTTCCCACCTGGAGCACAGCCTGGAGTGAAGAAGCGGCCTTTTTTCGTCTATGTTTAAGCAAGCCAGTCAAAGTTTGAACGAAATAAAATTCTTTGCAAACAATTTTGTTATTTAATTATCATTAAAAAAATGATCGCGTGGGTCACTACTACGCTAATAACATTTCTTTTTATTTTTTTATTCATTTATTTAGGTGCTCATCATATTCTTTTTTTTTAAACCGATATCGATAATTCGATAATTAGTGTGATAAATGGCTGTGACATCCCTATTTTGTTCTTCATGTTGGCATTATCACTTTATGTCATGAATGACTGACAATTATTTGCGTCTTC
The DNA here is from genome assembly GCA_963854515.1 of Pandemis heparana. Lineage (NCBI taxonomy): Eukaryota > Metazoa > Arthropoda > Insecta > Lepidoptera > Tortricidae > Pandemis > Pandemis heparana. The sequence continues at coordinate 13,548,670 of OY978010.1, read as the reverse complement.
ATAATTGGCCAGATTGTTTCCCTGCGTTTCATACTAATACGAGTTCACGCCAAGTTCACGCTTTTTGTATGGCAGTCCCGTCTCTTAAAACGTAGTGATTATATTCTCTTTGAAACCTGCTGTGATATCCTCATCGCAATCTATGTATAAGTAGGTACCTAATGATGATATCAATGCGAACGTACATGACTACCTATGTAAGAGGCAGCAATAAACAAATGTAGCGTAAAATTGCGGGTAGGTAATAAATGCGCAATTCATAAACTGTGTAAACATTTTTGAAAGTAAATACATATAAGACTACAATTGGAAGTTTGTTACATACTTTAACTAAGTACATAAAGCATAATTCAAATAAAGTGAGCAAGGTTCAAAAGGCTCTTCACGCTGCAAATATTGGAACAGAGCTCGGAACAATTTCAGTTGGGATACAAACTTATTCTAATTAAGTTTGAACTGCGTCAAACAAAGGCTAAATTCTTAACTATGCAAACACTCCCCGGCATTTTTAGTGTAAGCGAAATTCTATGTTTAGTTACTTTACACCATCTGAACCAGTGGGATATTCAAATATAACGAAGTAAGTAAACACCTTTCCTTGTCACTCATGTGGAGAGGGGAGAGGACGCAATTGTCGATACGAATCAGGCACTTGTCCCGCCGCCGGCGAGTAGCGAGAAGCGAATGTTTTTTAGTATGGAACTTTTGTCGCCCGTCGGCAGAAGCAACAAAATTCAAACACATAATCAATGCTTTTAATGAAACAATATTTACCTAGGTAAATAAAAAAAATATCTTGAGAAAACTTTCGGAGGGTGTTACAAAAGATTCTCAAAATAGGTACATTGAAATGGTGTTTAGCATTTTTGTTTTATATATTCACGCTACTTAGTGACTAAACTAATGAAATTTATGGTATGTCTTAGGCAGATTATGCTAATAAACCCGGGTCAACATCGGCTTCCGTTTCATAAAAATCGGATGTCATACACTTGAATTTTTAACTCTCCTAAAAATGAAGTCCAGGGGAATAAAGATACAGGCGGTGCACCATAGTTAGTTAGTTCCAATTTTCTGTTACAGACGTCCGTAAAAAAGAACTTGAATTTTTTGTGAGTTTGAAGACTTTAAAGAGTCGAGATATATACGCAAACCTATTCCCCAAAAACCTTCACGAGATTGCTGCAGCACGTAAAATAGGTTACGACTTAATAGACAAATTGTGGTAAAAAAGGTTTCACCATTCGTTCCTTCCGGGTAAAAGAGCTAGCACTCGTCCCCATAATTTCTAGAGGGCCGCGAAAATACCCTCTCCCGCATTGCGTCTCTATAACAAACTTTTAATCTCTGTTTTTGTCTCCTTTTCCGAGTAACTTCAACGTTTTGGCGTATTTTATTTGCAACACATTTGCATCTCTCTTTGTCCTCCTAAACTTTATAAACAAATTTTCAGTTAAAACTGTTTTTAAATGCAAACTATGCGAGTGCCTCGTTTGGTTCGAAAGCGATGGCTTTTTAGGAAATGTGAGTAACGTAGACAAACAATTTGTCAACCGTCACACACGGACAGTAGGGTAGTTCCCAAAGCAACACACTTGCATCTAAACGTAAAATGAGTAGATTACATGGACGCAAGTGAAGACCTATATAAAGTAAGGAAGTAGGACATCCCGGCGAATTATACTCGGCCATTGCGAACTACGCAATGCAGAGATTGCGCCCTCGATGCGTTTCGTTTCGCACCATTTTTCACTTGCGTAGCCAAATCCTTGGAAAATACAGAAAAGCGGTCATAATTTTCATGGTAGCAACAATCTACATTGAAGAATATTCAAAGCTGTATTAAAACGATCTCCAAAGTTAAACCTACCAACACTACATCAATATGCACGTCCACATTATAAATCTGCACAGGTGCAGCGTATTTTCTAGGCAGTGACAACGAAATTACTTGTCCACTACAGGTAATAAGCTAGGCTACGAAGCTACAGGGCAATAAAGATGTTGCTGCAAGCTAGATACAAACTGTTGGTCGACTTTACTCCCGGCCCTCTAAACTTCAACGTGGCGGCACTTTTTTCTTTTTCGATCTGTTGTTAACTTTTTTGCACAAATAAAATTTTCCTGCTTGGTAAATTTTACGAATTCGGAGGCAAATATTTACCAACACAAATAGGAAATCGTTCCACGCAATCAAATATATACATTCGTAAGCAAGCTTTTTTCCTGCGGCTTCCTTGCGGCTAAATGAAGTTTATTTTTATATCCTTTGAAAGCTCGTACTGAAACGAAAACGTTACGTTATCAAGGTCACGTCTCATCGCAAGACTTTCCAATTAAAACACATCTTTAGTGAGTTTTTGAACTATAATAAATGCCTAAATGATCGTTTCAGTACAATACCTAGAGTTGAGAATGAGGGACTCACTTTTTCGCATTGATAATCTCGTTCATCTTTTTTTAGGGTTCCGTAGCCAAATGGTAAAAACGGAACCCTTATAGATTCGTCATGTCTGTCTGTCTGTCTGTCCGTCCGTATGTCACAGCCACTTTTTTCCGAAACTAATATAAGAGCTATACTGTTGAAACTTGGTAAGTAGATGTATTCTGTGAACCGCATTAAGATTTTCATACAAAAATAGAAAAACAAAAACAAACCCATACGTGTGTGGTATCCTGGTATCTATGGATAGTCTTCAAAAATGATATTAAGGTTTCTAATATCATTTTTTTCTAAACTGAATAGTTTGCGCGAGAGACACTTCCAAAGTGATAAAATGTGTGTCCCCCCCCCCCCTCCCGTAACTTCTAAAATAAGAGAATGATAAAACTAAAAAAATATATATAATGTTACCATGCAAACTTCCACCCAAAATTGGTTTGAACGAGATCTAGTAAGTAGTTTTTTTTTATTTAATATTTGTTTGTCTATATAATAACCAATATAAAATGACCTCACACTGCCTACATTTTGTTTAAGAGCAGGGCTCTGCTAAGACTGGATTTTATAATAACTTGGCGATTTTGTACGGAACCCCCAGTGCGCGAGTCCGACTCGCACTTGGCCGGTTTTTATACCTTTTATAAATTAACTTGTCACACGGGTATTTTTATAGCAGAACCGAAATATAAATAGATGTTGACCACCGCTGTGAAGTTTCTCATGCTCTAACCAGCTAACTTATTGTCTAACTCGCTCGCAATCGCCATCGTGTTCATTTTGACAGTTCATGTATGGGCTGACAATTGGCATCGGAATCAGCTAGCTGTCACATTCATACAAGAACTGTCAAAATGAACACGATGGCGATTGCGAGCGAGTTAGACAATAAGCCTACGGCACGCTAAGTAGCGATTTCCTAGAAAATTTCAAACGTTAGAAAGAAAACCATGACTTTTATATTACTGGCATAAAATAATGTTTTACGAGTTGAAACACAACAAGCTACTCTTAAAGTTTGTTAGGTAGAGATTGAAATACCCTACATAACGGTGAATAGCATTATAGTTTATACATATAGTTTCGTTTTACATATTGTGGTGAATCCGAACAAGCGTTTGCCTGAGGCTTCAATGATGCAGAAAGGAGTTTCGTGTAATGCCTCCCCTTAGCTTCGTGAACCTTTCATGTTTAGCGTACGTACGCCTCGCTTGGCGTAAGCAAAGAGCAATTCGCTAATATATAAATATCCTCACATACACTGAATATGGCTTCGATGCTCTTCGATGACATAATTTTCATGCAGCGGGAAAAAAGATTCTTTAGCACTGTCAGGTGGATTGAATAGGAGAAGGCGATGTTTTGTTACCGAGTTGTGCTAAATCTACGGTAGGTACGGGTTAGTTGTTTAACGTTAATTAGCGGTAGATAATATACGAAATATGTATCACGTTATAACATCCATTAGTGACGACGTGGTTGGCTTAGTTGGTAGTGAACCTGCCTGTGAAGCAAGCGTTCTGGGTTCGAATCCTAGTAAGGGCATATATTTGTGTGATGAGCACAAATATTTGTTCCTGAGTCATGGATGTTTCTATCTATTTAAGTATGTATTTCTCTATATAAGTATGTATATCGCTGTCTATTACCCATAACACAAGCCTTACTAGCGCTTACTTTGGGACTAGGTCAATTTGTGTGAATTGTTCCCTAATTATTATTAATTATTATTATTATTATTATTATTTATTAGTACAACTGACAGCAATAAAATCATAAACACAATCGCATGTTAATAGCCGATGACGCGGAACGGAATACAAACGTTTTTCATCACAGGAAATTTGTTCGATACTGAAAGCGGTCAGCCAGTTAAATAAAAAAACGGATTTATTCGCAACACTTTCGCTTCCAAAGGCTCGGAAGCCTGTATTGCTGGTCTCCCCAATTTCCATCATCCAATATTACGGTACAAGCATTTTCTGACGCCATATCATCTCAGCTCAGTGGGCGGTATATTGCAGAAGTTACAAGTATGGCTGGCAAACAAGTGGGGAATAGGTATACAAGAATGTTACTATAGGTGACTTCCTGAGTAATGATACGGACACCTTAGTTTTCCGTGCTACTAAGTTTTATACTTTATGGTCGTGATCAATAATATCGATCAATGAATTAAAGTAGGAGAATCCATATATTGTCAACTGAAATTCTTTATGATGAAGAAAATCTTGTATCTACTCAGGTTTAACATTTGGTAGAGTGATAAAATTTATTGTCACGGAACACCACAATGGTAATCAGGATTTTTTTTTATTAATTAGCTAACTACGCAAGTGTAATTGCGACACTGACATTGCAGTGAAATGGCACGCCATGTTTGTTTTGTGGCAATCGATTGCCTCGTCACTATATGTTATACTTAATAGGTGCTTAAGTGCTGATTTCGTTGTGAGTGTTGGTATTTAATACAGCTTTTGTAAGTTTTTAACCGCAAAAGTATATAATATTACTGGCAGAAAAGAAAATATGAGAAAGCACCTACCGCCGTACATACTCGTATTAAAAAAAACATGAGCTTAATTTAGTTGTCAATGTGTGTTGTTAGGAAAACAGTTAAATATCCAGAAGTTAACCTAAAACGTATTCTATGTCTTATCACGTTTTAGAAAGTACAAATGAAATTCTGCTTTCCGTACACACACAGCTAGTCAAAACGACGCTAACACAAAGCAAGTTGTAGCACATCGTGTACGTAGATAGTACACCTAAAGGCTTAGCTTTTCCCCACAATACTTTTGCTTTTTCCTAATGGAATACTCTTCCACTTTGTCCTCGCGAAAACACGGAACAAAACAGGTAACGTGAAACCCCAAACATGATGAATAAACAGATGTTGACAAAAAACACACTAAATTTCCAAGTAGACGTTGAATTGCCAGCTCAAGATATTTATTTTCCATAAATACAATACAATATTAATACAGTCTGATCGAATTGACTGTGACTAAAATAGAAATAGAACTTTGGATTTCAACTCTACTGCGTTATTTTAATTTTTAACCTTATCACTCCGATAATAGGATTTTCCATTTAGGTACGTATTTCACTCTGTGCAATCTGCTTTACCTGTAAATAGGGCATCCCACAGATCTCGCTTGGGTGCTGCTAGCAAATCACTCGGACGCTGTCGGATAACGATCCTGGTTTAGGCGCAATGGTATACCAACCAGAATACATCTACTGCTTCTTTATATTAGTTACAACTGGTATTAATAAAAGAGCATTAAAAGCGTCATGTCACCTTCATCTTTTCGTTTCTGTAATCATTTTCTTAGTTGCCACTACCAAAAATGATGTAGCCCAAAAATCAAGATGGCGCCACTCGCACCAACGCCAAGCCACTTAATTATGAAGAATAATCAGCAGCACTACTTATCTCTGCGTAGGTCGTAAATTCGGGCTTATGTAAGCGTAGTAACACAAGGTTTCTCATCCACCACGACCGTGTAGTTAGCGATAGGTATGCGAGGAAGTAATACACCAATGATTACTTCATTCTCCCAGCTCCTCTAGGCGCTGCTACCTCGCACAGCACAGGAGGACATTTTTACATATTTTCCACAGTAAAGAAGTAAAAATAAAAAATCTATTTACAGTTATTGCCACAAAAGAACCGCTCAAATCTGTTTTTGGTGGGTTTTTACAATTCATTATAACTGTAAATTTTTACTAGCTTCTAGTGTGGTATTTTCACACATGGGATTTCAAAACTCAGCCACTGATGGACGCGAAACCTAATTCATCAGTGTTGTTTGTTCCAGCGATGAACGACGTTTCCTGGACTATCTTCATTCTCCTTACTTCCGTTCCCTAGTCGAGTTATGGAACAATTAGACGGGCTTTGGTACACAGTTACTGTGACAAACGAACGGGAAGAATCCCTGTTGAAAGGCCGAAGTAAATCTTGAATGAATTTTGTGTGACTGTTGTTAACACAAAATACTAATTTAAGCTTTTATTATTTTCTTATTAAGCTATCATTATGCTGAAAAACATAATACTTGAATTGTCTCTGACGCTCCACACTTATAGATCTATAGGTACCGAATTTCAAGACATGAATCAAACAAATAATACTAAACGTATGTAGATACGTTGTGAAACTAAATAAAAACATGATAGGCAAATTGCTGCGCAAAAACCACTAGTTAGACACGCGAACCAACGAAAATAAAATGGTTTACGCTATCGTCTATTTCCAGGTGATAAATCATACTTTTCTCTTTTGTCTACTTTTGTTACTCATGCATTGTCTCTTGTATGGGATCAGACGTTAGCAACCCTCCGTTTAAAAAGCTCGACATCAGTGCCTCTAAAGCTCGTAGCATCCCGAAGGCGGCTACGTCACTTCGTAGATGCCTCTACGCCGTAGCAGCTCACGTAGCAAAGATTATTCAAGATCTGTAGAATCCTTTCATATATTTTATGTAAATTTGAAAAATACTTTTGTAGTAAGTTCAAGTGTGTCCTGGAGTTTTAAAAGTTAGATTTGAAGTTGGAAGTCCAACCTTCCGAGTACTTTATAATTTAGTAGTTTCTACGGTTGGACATATAATTTTATTCTAGTCCATTTTGAATTTCTATTAGTCAATACGCTCGATGGTAACCCCCACACACACACACGTACGCACGCACGCACATCTTATGCTTATGGTAACAAGACCTAAAGGCCACGTTTAGCATAATTGTGGGCGTAAAGGTAACCCAAGGTGGCTTAAAAATAAATTACATATGCTAAAGTTAACGAACACACAGTTAGCAATCTACTCCAAATTGATGTTAGCTTAATGACATTCTGGAACTTTGGAGTAGTTTCGCGAAGTAGCATTAAACTTTTTCTTTGAGGTGGAAGTTTGGCAATTAAATGTGGTTGATGTCTCTGATGTCTGCTAAGAAAACCTATATTAAATTATCTTTTAAATAATTTGTTTCTCATAAAACATATTAAATTCTATGGTCTGTCTAGACGTCGTTTCCTGTGAGATCAAGAAGATGCCGATATGAATGTGATTTGTGGATTTTGTGCGTGTCCGCTTCTATGGAAACGCACCCTAAACCCTGTAACCTTTAGTAGTCATTATGTAGATGTCTTTCCTGGCAAGTACTAACATTGACGGATCTGTGACGATTTATAGCTAAGCGGCTTACTCAACAATCAAAGGCTTTGCCGAGGTAGTAAATATTCAAAGGCGGTTCGCAAAATTGATCTTCCCTCCCAGTCGTCTTGTGTTAGGTTTATATCTAAGTAATCTAGTCTATATTATCAAGAAAATACCTATCGATGAAGTCAAGGGAAGTTGGTGTGATATATTATGTATGTATGTATGCAAACTCTTTATTGTGCAAAATAAACATAAAAAAATACAGTATGTATTATGTGTATATGTGATGTGCTTTTTATATGCTTTTCATTACTTTACCTGTTTGTTGTTTTGTCGTGTCGGTCAATCTTACAAGACAAATTTTACCCACTTCTAGAGATTGGATTGCCTTAAAATTTGGTGCATTAAATGTAGGATGGATGACAACAACAACAAAAAATATATAGAAATTTTTAACAACTCTATCCTAGAGAAAACGCGAAATTTCCGCATGACGTAGACGAAGTTACCGGCAGCGTAACAGAAATCTACTAATATTATAAATGCGAAAGTTTGTGAGTGTGTGTTTGTTCCTTCTTCATGCTAAAACAGCAAGTTCTCTAGAATAACACATAGGTTACTTTTTATCCCAATTCTCCACGGAATTGGAAAATCCCAAAATGTTTTACCAATAAACCTACAGACATTAAATTTGGCTGACATATTCCTCGAGTTGCATAAAGGTGCACTATAAATTTCCCATAGGATAAAAGGACTGGGTAAAAAATTAAGACTTTATTTAGTAGACAAACATTATACTTGGAGACGTGAGTGGATGTATGGGGTATGTTTTCACTGTGAGGTTATCTGCGCGGACTAAGTCGCGGCAAAAGCTATTAATATATTATAAAGCAAATTCTGTAAAAAAAGCTATTAAAAGCTAAAAAAGCCATAAAAAAATCCTCTATTATTTTGGATGTTATTAAACACGATCCCATTTGGTCAGAGTTTATGAAACAAACACGTTGATTGCTTTTATTTCGACGAGCGTAACACAATTACTTTAAAACCGCACTAACAAAACGCAGGACGAACAATAAAACCAAGCCGGCTTTCAAACAGCATTTCGAGTGTAGTAAAGTAGTGTTGGCTCTTTCACGCTTGATGTGACTGCTATGGAGAGAGCGAGAGATTACGTTGCTAGTCGCGTTGTTAAAGGCTAAAGTATGAGAGATGAGTTCCAATGCAATTAGCGAGTGAAAAGTCTGTAACGAGGAACATACAGATAGCACTCTGAAATATAAGGGTTGCAATTTAAAGTTCGAGAGCTCACTATTTGTAAGTTTACAGACTAGTCTTATGTTTCAAGAGCCAAGTCTAAATCATCAGTTTCGAAAGACAACTTCTTCAGTCTTGTTCAGTATTTGCCATACCTGCTTAATGTGGTACGAAAACTTGGCACGTATCATTGGGGCAAATATCTAGGTACAATATGAAATCTGGGTTTAGAAACATCATTATTATACATGTCCAGAGACTTTGAATATCATCTTTCTTTCGGCATGTTAAATTATTTACTTAATTAAAACATAAAAAATAATTTAGGGAAACACTTCTGGGTTTGGTCCCATAAATTAATTAAATTGAACTTAAATAAATAAAGACACGCGTAGAATTGAACACATAACAATCAACACAGTTCGACCTCGACCTGCCTAACTCGATTTCGTTCTGAGAAATGGCCGATAATTCAATCAAAACTTCAGGTAACTTCCAACTTAACTCATTTAAAAAGAAAGTTAAATACAGTCTTTATTTGTTGTTCATAGTCTCATTGCCCGATCACGTACGCGAGGTGCGATCCAGAGTCCGAGATAGGGCAAAACATAGAGCTTCAGTAATCCAAACTACGTTGTATACTGATGTTAGTATTCATGGCTGCCTTTTCGTCCGAATGAAACGGTGACAACTTGTTTTTACGGACAAGCAGAAATATTGAGGCAATTTACATGACAACTTACTCTCTCGCGTAGTATATATTTACTTAGTGAACTGAAAACTACAATCTTTTTACTTGAGGTGTGACTGGACTGCGAATTTTAAAAATAAACATGCATACACATACACAGATCACGCCTTTTTCCCTTTGAGGTAGACAGAGCCTAGGCTCCGTGTTACCCTAGATAACAATACGCGTATAGATGAAAATAAACGAGTGAAATTAGTTCGGACTGTTTTATTGCAATACGTCTACGAAAAATCGCAATCAAAACTCGTACATACATTCAGAATTCAAGCTTTTGCCGCTAAAAATACAATATACGTAGCACCTGTTGTTTTAGAACACGCAACGTATCACACGCGATGTGTGGACGCGAGGCGAGGCAGGCGCTTGGTCTTGTTAGCATCCAGAACCAAATAAAATACCTGTGCCATCGCCAAGAACGATTTACCGGTAGAGTCAAGCCCTAATCGTTATTCTGTCGGCGAAAGAACGGAATTACTCCGCAGAATTTCAAACAGCTGGCGGGTCTACGAAAAATATGCTCATAAATGCACACTTTACTAACATAGAAAACGCCTGTGACACAATTTCTACGTATCGTCGTAAGCCATTCATTAGCGTAATGAATGAAGCTAGCGTAATTTACCTAGAATAATGGCCCTTCGGTGATGTGACGCACGCAGAATTTTTTTTGTCTGGCAATTATTTTACAAAACGTCAAGTTTTTTTTTTATAAGCTGTGTCAACTGAATGATCTTCAACAGTCGTTCACACGATTATATGTACGTATTGTTAAGAAATCGGCTTCATCAAACGTAATTCTGGATTCAAATGGAATCCCTCGAACGTGCCGATACTTCAATTCGTCAGCGGTATTTGAAGGAAACCCTTAGTGAGACATCGTGCTTCGCTCAGCACAACTAATAAAACCGACACAAAGGAGAATGACTGTAGCAAAAATGACGAAATGTTACTAAAATGAAACCTAAAAGAATATACCCTGCCTTTTTCTATTATCTAAACTCCTGAACATTTTTACTTAGCAATTTTAATCACAACGATAACAAAAGATATTCTATAAGTCTCAGAGTATTCTTCGAAATATTGAAAAGGTACGTGAATAAATACGTTTGCGTAATCAAATCGGGTCGGTGACTTTGTTTTTTGGCAGCAACCAAAACAGCAACACACTTAGAAATAGTAGTACCTAAGCTATTAAGGTTCATTTTTTATTGAAACCCCAGCAACCTCTTTGATTAGATGAAAATCCGTACGTAACAGAATGTATAGCGGCCAATACGCGTTATCAGGCCCCAAGTGGTTACCAGGCACATTATCGTCGAGTCCTTATCCAGATTAATGACAGTGACCTGAATGGGGCTCACTTAGTCTACCCGCATAGGGAGGATATTTTCGTCACGAGATATCTTCTTAATGGGATTAGGCACAGGTACGCTTCCCCACGCAGATGAACACAATGAATAATTTAAACTGAAGGAATAGTAACGATTAAACAAAACAGAAATTTCAGTCCACTTTAGCATAATGTGATATGATGTTTAGATAAATTACCTGTCAAATCAATTTTGTAAACCAAGACATTTATTTACAATAATTTGAGTAGGCAAGTCTTAATTGCTACTGTAAGGCCTTTATTATTTATATACGTACTGAAGCGTATTTTATGTAAATAGCGTCGCAACCACGCTGACAATGCTGCTAGCTTGAATATACTATAAATATTCATGAGACGTCACTTTAGTACCAGGCGTGGTTTGTTAGAAGAATGTCTCATCTTCGCTCTATTTGTCACAAAATACAATGGTTCGTGTGACGCCGACGAGACTTCTAGAAAACTAATCAGTCAGTTTCAGGTTAACGTACCACCAAACAAAATGCAATCATTTCACGTAACAATTTTACACGCTTTGATATTCAGTTATTTAGACTTTAAAAATTGACGTGCCATGAGCGCCGAAATGTATTTCAATACTGAAATTTGAACGCAGACAAAATGTGAACAGTTATAAAAGTAAATAAAAACAACGATCGGGTTTTATTTATGTCAGATTTTGTAAGCTCGATTCGTCAAATTGAACATCAGAATAGCTGCTACAAGTCCAAAATAAGTAAGTTTTAGTTTTATCGTCTTCAAAATCATGCAACAGGAAGGATCTATTTCTGCTTAAAATATTACTCTCAACTCAATACTTGTAGGTACCCAATTGTGTTCTACTTATCTTACAACAATGATGTAGGTACAAAGTTATCTTGGTAAAGAGATCCAACTGTTTCATTTACCCCAAGCCTTTAAGCATCGAAAATACGACAACGCTCCCGGCATTGTAGGCGTCTGATCTGCCTGAGTATTATTTATGTCAGGCCCAACTTGGGAGCTCGAAGTAATACCTACTTCTTTTGGAGCAATCCCGACACAAAACAATCTGCAAGGCTTTTCTGTAAATGCTTTGCGTTTACTTGAAAACAATCAAGTCAAAAGTACTTTGGGCATTAGAACTATTTTATGCTTCGGTGAGAAACGTGTAACTACAACGTGTAAGTTGCGCAGACATTTGTAGCCTTTTGAGGTCTATTTCCAAATAGTCATCCATAAAATTCAATTTAACTTTTTCGGTCGTTCTTTTTGCCGAAAGTTAGGGTTAAGTTTTTTTGTCTGCTTATAGTTTTGGCGTGTCTTGACTACTTTAAGGCAAAAAAAGCATGCTATGCTATATCTTTCTGTAAATGATTCATTCCTTTGTATATGTAGTATTCATGTCATTGTAATTCCAAATGATGCATTTGCAAAACGTCTGGGATAGTGCAATACTGCGTAACTAGCACTGGTAAATACTGCGTATCAACACAACACCCATAGTGCAAAACCACGTAACTAGCACTAGTAAATACTACTTATCTACACAACACTCAACTTTATATTGGTTTGAACTGGTATATTCTAATCAGAATTTTACGTTCGTTGGAGGGAAATCTTAATTTGGGTACATTTGTTATTATTTAGACACATGTTCTATAAGTAAATAAAGACTCCATTTGCCACGGATGACATCGTCGTGGATATGCACAAATTTTTGAAAAATTGGGAAGATACGCGTCACTATATTTATACGACAACAATCTAGTAGGTAACACAGAGCACAATTAACAACGTTGTTTGTTATTAATTTAATTCTCATTTGTATTGATTGTTTATTTTCGGAGGCATGGCGTTTAGACTAACACGCAATCGTCACATAATCTCAGTTTAGTTTGCGTTTTGTAATCATTAAGGAAAGCGAGTCAGCGAGCTATAAAGGCTACTAGTAAAAAAAAGTGATGTCATTCTTCTACATACATAAGTACATATTTATTAGCAATAATTGAATTGGAATAGGTTCTGCAGTTTGGGGGTTAGCGATCTGAAATTTATGCCGGGACGTTAAAATCGCAATCTTGAAAAATTAACACAGAAAAAGTATTATTATATCTGTAACAAAAAGAATCGAATACCTATAGCAATACCTACATAATTATATTCAAATAGTCAAAACAACACAGGTTATTTGATAAGACAGCTATTTTATATTATCTAATATCTATAAAAAATGTTATAATGGTAGAAAAAAAATGTTAAAATACATTTTGATAATCTTCATTCAATTTGGAATCAATAGCACAAGCCCGACTCACATGTACAATTGTACAAGCCTAAAACATTGTGAAACATTCATCTACCTACTTCTTTCTATTAATAAATGTTTACGACAGTGCAGGTAAGTTGAAGTAGCGTAAGCTAGCAGTTAACTGATTGATAGTCATTAAGACAATCTACGTTAGTACTATTATTTTCATTCTGTGCTATCATTTTGTTAGTGACATGTTTACGCACAATATTTTTCCCTGTAGCTATAGTTTGATGAATAGGCTACCATTTAAATCCCTAGACGTAATAAACTTGTAATCTTTAACAAATCCACATTAACAACGCCTTAAGGTTAATACCTTAACTCGCTACAATATCACCTTAAAATAAAGGCGGGCATAAAATAAGTCGTTACAGTGAATGGCCGCTGTAAACCGAAACCATTAGCAGCTTTTATAGAATAAACTGTAAATCTCTATCTTGGAGGCTTGCATGAAAAGGTTTAAGGTCGGCGTGAAACAATTTTCGACTAGGTACTCTACTCGGAAGAATAAAAAATATTTCAAAACAGTGATTCAGTCCTAAAGGCGTCAAAATTGCTAGCCAAAAACTGTTACTTTTCGAGATTATTTATTATTACATCATGCACGCTACCTTGACATTCATCACAACGAATATTCCGAGTACAGACGTGATGAGCAAAGAAGGTTTCCGGGTCAAGTACCTACAGTTAAACAATACTAATAAAAACCTCAGCAAAACTAATTAAGTATGTTTGAGAAACAGACACAGTTAAAGTACTCCCAGATTTTTTTTATTTATTAATGGTAGAATAGGACTGGTTTAATTAAACAGAACTTAAAATTTCTAAGACGCCAAGTATTACCTTTCTTGGCGATTATTGTAGTAATGGTCGACAATTCGCGGCTAATGGTTACAAACACGCAAATAATTTCGCTCCCCTCCCATTTACTAAAATAATAAAAAGAAAACGGTCAGTTTATTCATTTTGTGGGTCCCAGTATAAACGTTTAGGATAAGGGATCGGACGGTCTTGAATAAACCGAAAGGTGCTATAAGACAATAACGCTGAGAGCATTTTCCACTGTTAGGTTAGGAGACAGGAGTACCAAAATTTTGGAGCGCAATAATGGAATATTTATTTTTATCTTGGCCGCTTCTCCTCCGTTATTCTACAAAAGAGATATCCACATTTATATCTACACAAGCAATATTTCTCCATACGATGCTATCAATTACCTTCATCTGATAAAAACCACGCTCGCAACTCGGCTGAAATACAATTTTGCTAATTTATGTCAAAATTTATTCCACTAGTAAATGACGTCATGCTGAAAAATCCCTTAATTTTTCTACTCACAAAAATTACTTTCAACTGTTAAGAATAATCAAATAATGATGGACAAAGGACTTTTGACAGCATCAATAAATTACATCTCATGTCGACGGTTCGTGACCGGAAAGCATTACGACTACCAGTTAGTTATAGAAAGACTTGAACCGTGAACGTTCAAGGCAACAACTTCCGATGTCTTGGTACCTTTAATGTAAGTGGATGTACAATATGTTCTCAGATGGGTAATATAAGATGACGTATAAAAAAACAAAACTGTATTAAGCATAGTAATTAATAGTAGATACGTATCTTGAATTCTTCATAAGTAACCCTACTTAGCTTTGTCTAGAGGCACAGGCTTCTTTAATATTCAGTTTGAAACTTTTTAACATTTTATGTCAAACTAGCTTTTGCCCGCGACTTCGTCTGCGTAGAATTAGTATTTTGGGTAGACATTAAATTAGAGCACAAATTAAATGTTACCATTAGAGAGAGAGAGAGAGAGAGAAACATTTATTTACACACATTCGATACACGTAGATTTAAAAATATAAGAAATACAATATACTTTAGAATAGTACCTTACCGATATGGTGTAAATTAGGGTATTGCATCTTCGTAATAAATTTCACTACCCTTTTCATAATTTTGATGATTTCTGCAATCAAAAACTATTCTATGCCCCTCCCCGGGACCATAACAATATCCATTCTAAATTTCTTTTAAGTCGGTTCAGCGGGAAGAAGGCAAAAGACAGACGCACTTTTATAATTTTAGAATATTTAGTAGGTATGGATTTTCAAAAACCTTTCTGATATTTTGCTTCAAAAAAAAAGGAAGACCTTTGCCCAGCAATGAGACACTCGATTGAGGTAATAGTTATGCATCTGTCAGCTCGAGACTGTTGGGTTATAGGACTTATTGTGTTTTTACTAATTTAGACTTAAGGTTTTGTTACTAACAAATTATGGGTATTTCCGAAATAAATGATTATTATTATTATTATATTAATTTAAAAATATTCATACATTAAGGAGGTACCTAGTTATTTTTGAGATTTGTTAGTTTTCTAAGTGCATTTCATGCCCTAAAGATATGTTAAAATAAGGTACGATAGGTACTACCATATTAACTGTCAACCCCAATTTTGTCCTCCTTATTTATTTGTGTGCCTAATCAAAAGTCTAAAAATAAAGTCCACGCTCTTATCTTCAAAAATTATAAAACTTCTCTAAGTACATAATATCAACCCCTATTTCAAATTTATCTACCAACAAAACTCTTAAAATCTATTTTTATCTAATCGAAAGCTTGAAAAAAAGTTTCAAACTTCAGCTTCAAAATCGACCAACTTCCATACAAACTTTTATCTCCTCTGCAAGATTTTTTAGTAGAGACAGGGATTATTATAAAAAAAATGTTTTAAAAATCGGCCAATTGCGAGTCGGGCCCGCGCACCGAGGATTCCGTACAAATTCGGCAAGTGAATATGATATCCAGTGTTAGCAGAGCCCTGCTCTTAAGCAAAATGTAGGAAGTGTGAGGTCATCTTATATTGGTTACACAGGCAGACATTAAAAAATGGATTTATTTTTGGTTTTATTTCATTTCAAGTTTCTACGACAACTGGAAGTGCCTACATACTCAGTATTTTTTGAGAGCACGGCGATTTGTATGGAAACACTCTTTCTGATTACTACCTATACCTTGTGATTGTATAGATTTGAGAGTTGATCTTTTTACAACTCCAAGAGGCCGCAGATCTAAGTATCGGATGTTAATTTCAACTTAATACCTATACGCGTATCCGAGGAAAATGAACTTGACAGACAGAGGGAACAGGGATGGACGGACGGACGGACAACTAAGTGACCCTGGGTTCCTTTTCTCCTTTACGGAACCTTTAAAATAGATACTTCAAATAATACAGGAAAGATTTCATTCATATATTATCGTAGCGACATCTATTAATGAATAGCGGAACTAATTAACCCATAGTAAACTTTATTATTATTCTGTTGCTTAGTATTATTACAACATATTACATGTACTACATTTTTGAACTCAGGACTTCTTCCTCTTTCATTTGGTATCGCAATGAATAATGTATAAAAAAAAATTTTTGGTGGACCCCCCCTTTTTCTTTTATTATCTCGACTTCTAGGTGGAATTTCGAAAAAAACGCGACATGGCAGTTTAAGTTAGATCTCCAGCAATACAATAAAAAAACCCGCATTCAGTTTGGTGCAGTAGTTTTTGCGTAGCGCGGTAACAGACAGACAGACAGACAGACAAAAAATCTAAAAATTGTATTTTTGGCTTCTATGGCGCTTATAGATGCCCCTTAGTTTATTTTTTCTTTAAAATCTTCTATGTACAGACATCGATCTGTTACAATTTTATTATATGTATAGAAGATGATTACCTTGGTTGGCAATGGCATGCCATTATGGCATTTATCAGGGAAAGTTATGACAGTAGGACGAACTAATGGTTAAATACTTTGGTTCCTCCTTTCCTCTCTAGATTAACGTAGGTTTTAAAGTCTTATGGTTTGTAAGTTGTATCGTCCAGTCAAATTTAAAATAGCATCTTCGACTATTATGAATTTACATTTACGCCAGAGTCTAATTGCATAATAATGTAAGTACTTATAAGTAAATAACTTTTTTTTCAATTTCACAGATTGGACCAGACAAGGCCAAAACTTAATTTTGAATATGATTCCTCTTCTATATTAATCATGCGGTTCCCTGAGCTCTTCGTACCAGCCCGCAAATTTCTTTGAATATGTCATAAACCGCGAACATTAATTACTAGACCGGGGGTAATTATTGCCGATTCTGTTACAGGCAAAAACGACCTTGTACTAAAACGACAGCGTGGCATTTTGCTTGCGGCATTGCCTACCTGCTCCAAACCGGAGCTTGTTGTAATCCTCGAGATGATTTCTTAATAAGTCCAACAGGTGTTTGATTCCTGAATAGTGTATGGCGTTTCGCTCGAAGTGTTTTTAGACAGGAGCAACAGCTCCTTCCACCAGCTTCCAGCTTCCTTAACTAAATTAACAAATTTAGTATACTTGTTTACAAAATACATTCAGACTAAGTATATTGAATTTAAGAAGTCCTTCGACGTGAAAATTCATTTGATCTCTTAAACCCTATTCATAAACTTTTCGTAAGCTAATATTAGTTTAACTCTAATTTGCGTTTAATTTAAAACATTGCCCTTGATAATACACGGTAAGTATCGCATAAGTTAAGCTCCTCACCTCATAAACGGTAATATCTTTAGTATTTTTTTACTCTACTCTCTCAAAGTAATAAGATGGGATGGTATTTCTCCCTGGTGATAGGTAGGTATATCACAATAATCTCTCCCCTCCATAATTAATGGAAGATAACCTAGTCGATCAACTAACCGCAACCACTAATAACCTAATATATATAAATGAATTAACCTTCAGTGATGAGAAACAGAAAGTAAACATACATTTCAAATGCGATTACTATCATGTTAATACTTATTTTATTTTTGAGATACTTGGGACTCTAAATGGACTAATTTTATTTACATTCGTTTTATTCTGTAGCTGTTAACCAGTATCAAGCTTTCCGCACGCATTTAAAATTAACCTATTGTACATGCAAATAACAAATTAAGTTGCATCCAAGCCAACGCTCCATTTTCTATAGAAGTTACCTACTCAGGGCAAAGGAGCTCACAAAACTGTTAGCATTTTAAAAAGATTACATTGTTTTAAGTTAAGACACACTTAAGAAGAAAGGAAGAGATTTTGGGGCGTTTTCAGGTTTAAAGCAAAGTCGTAAATTAATGCTAAAAACCTCTGGAGGCTTTAAAGTGTCTTCTTAGCATCCACAGAATGCGGAACAAAACATAATTTCTTCCCCAAGGCAAAATAAATTACCTAAATGTTATACGAAACGTATTTAAAGTTGAGAGTAAGCAAGGGGCAATCGTGTCCCTAAAATTGTTGGGATCGTGATTACGTTAGCAGAGTCCTGCTGAGTCGTTTATGGACTGCCATCTCGGTCTGCAGTTATAAAACCCGCGCCATGACAGCTAGAAAAGCAATACCCAGCATCCACAGACAATATTGAAAACGCAAATCCTGACGCTGAATCTTCAATTTTATGGACTACTCAATTTCTAGACACGATTCAACTGGATTCGTGGCGTATCCCGCACTTTCTTGTCTTTATTCGGAAACTCTGTTCGGCGGTTTACGAGTCATAAAATTCTTTCCTTTTTCATGTACGAAAGATATTCTATTGTTTCCTTGTGCACTGTGTTAAATTATTGTAGCGAATTTTATTTGAAACTTCCCTTGAACTATTCTACATTGACCCTTTTTGACCTAGGCAAGAAGAATAGATCCGAGACACAATACAGCCGTAAAAGGAAGACGTGACAAAAGTTCTTTATTAGTGTTCCATGCAGTCTGACGGAGCTGCCTTATGCTGTATTGTTAGCAAATACGTCGCTCTAGTCTGTAAATAAACTTTATGAAAACTAAAGAATTTCTCTCTCAAAATGGTAACTGTGTTTCTTTACCAGACTGCAACCCGAAAGGAGGGTTGTTTTAGTTATATTTATGTGTATCCATTGCCAATTATTAATGGGAATCATAAAACAATTTATTAATTGTCGCAGGGACATACCTAAACATAAGAAAAATGGTATAAAGTAGGGTTGATGAGGATTCCGTTTCCGCTTCCTCATAATGAGGAAGTTCCGCAATTTTATGAAATTCCTCTAACGCTACCGCTTCTTCCGCTTCCTCTTAAAATTAGAGGAATATTAGAGGAATTTTTATTTCACCCCGCATATCGCCTATTCTCTCGCGCGCTCGTATATTTTCATTAAAATAAACCTCCCAGTGGTCAATTTTGATTATTAAAATAACCCTCCAATAACTTTATGCATAATTATGTTTTCTATCATTTAATTAATAAAAATACTGCGTTCTTTCATTTATTTGATTTTATAAATTTTCAACTACTTAGTAATACAGGGTGTTTGGTAGCCAGGTGCAAAGCCTTAAGGGGGTGATAGCCGAGGTATTTTTGAACATTTTGAGCCATACATGTCTTAGCCGAAATTTGATATTTTTTTTTTAAATTGAAAATTTAGAAATTTTACGAAAAGACCCAGAATTTGATAAAAACGAGTCAATATTGCGCCAATGAGCGTTAATTTGTAAACAAAATCTTTTATTTCGGATAGTTGAATGTGTATTGGACCAAATGAAACAATTTTGAAGTGTCTGTCTTGCCACAGAAACAAAATGAAGGCATTCGAAATTACTAAAAATGTCTTATTTTAGAACAGAGTCATTTTTCAGTGCCATAAAAAAAATTAAAAAAAAAACCTGGAAATGTTCAAACATTTTTAAAAACATGCCTGTTTATTGCTCTTTCTTTTAAGGTATCAGCATACACATTGCTTGCTAAATCTGAGATAAAAAGTAAAAACCAATCTCGGGGGGGCGCTCGATAAGAATGCACTAGTATTGAAATTTCGCGTTTTTTCATGTAATTTACTAGGTGAATACCTACACTTACCTAGTAAATTACATGAAAAAAGGTAAAAAAAGAATTGTAAAATGAATTAATTTACTATTCAAATCACAACAAAGTGAAGATTAGTGATATTTTTAACGTGAAATTTCAATACTAGCGAGTTACTTCTTTAGTTAGCGAGTTAGTTCTTAGCGAGTGCTCCCCGAGTTTGGTTTTTACTTTTTATCTCAGATTTAGCAAGCGATGTGAATGAGTGATACCTTAAAAGAAAGAGCAATAAACAGGCATGTTTTTAAAAGTGTTTGAACATTTCCAGGATTTTTTTTTAATTTTTTTTTATGGCACTGAAAAATTACTCTGGTCCAAAATAAAACTATTTTAGTAATTTCGAATGCCTCCATTTTGTTTCTGTGGCAAGACAGACACTTCAAAATTGTTTCATTTGGTCCAATACACATTAAACTATCCGAAATAAAAGATTTTGTTTACAAATTAACGCTCATTGGCGCAATATTGACTCGTTTTTATCAAATTCTGGGTATTTTCGTAAAATTTCTAAATTTTCAATTTAAAAAAACAATATCCGGCTAAGACATGTAAGGCTCAAAATGTTCAAAAATACCTCGGCTATCACCCCATTAAAGCTTTGCACCTGGCTACCAAACACCCTGTATATCACTCTCACACAATCTTATCACTCTTTCTCTGCTTCATCCATTTCCTTATCCGCATCCTCATCATAAAAATCTCCTCTTCCTCATCCGCTTCCACAAACTATGTGCTTAATACTTCCTCATCGATTCCTAAAGGCCCATTTAGACACATGCAAGAATCGTATGCCATTATAGTTACATTGCGAAGTTTAACAGATCGGTTGAATTCGGTTTAACCCAGCAACCCGCAATGTAATGAAACTTGCATGCAATTCTTGCATGTGTCTAAACGGGCCTTTTGGGCAACGGCAAGCATTTGCCGTCATCCTATTCATTATAAGATTTACTATGTGCCAGACCATGGTAAAAACAGTGAAATGAAACACTACCTTCAGAAGATTTCCTTATGATGTCATATTAATTGTTTGTTAATAAGTTAATAACCAGCTAAATACTATAATATCTTATAACATAATTAATCAAAAAGTAAAAATGACAGTACCTATTGGCATCAAGTTGAATAAATTAATATCTCATACACAAGTATCAAGCTGATTCGCGCAGAAGTTTTTAACATTGTTTTACAAAATTTACTAGACTTGCAGGCAAGCGACTCGGTTTGTTTGTTTGTTCTTAACAAGTATTCAATGTTACCAGTTTACAGCCGGTGGCGTAGTCGTTAAGGTATTTACCTGCAACAAAAAGACGCATTAACTTTAAATGTAAACGGTATTTAAATAAATGATCTCCGTAAATACTCTTTCCCTTAAGGCTTTCCTCAAAGTTAGGTAACGTAATATTATCATTTTAGGCTTTACATAGTTCTTTTTGTGGCGTAAATTTAGCGCATCGAACATTTTTAGACGCTCTGGAAGGCTCTTAAGGGGCGCGCGTGATGCTTTTAACAAATATTAAAGAAAGTTTTACCTACTGCTATACGAAGTTTGTTATTTGAATAGACTTTCGCTGTGGCTGAGATCGTTTAGACAACATACCGGATTGACATTTGTGAGTAAACATAAGCACAAGGAATAATACTTACCAATAGTTTAGGTAATTAATTAAACTCGATAGTGATAGTGAAAAATGGCTACCTTAGACGTTACAGTTTGCAGTTACGTCGTCGGGAAAGCAAATGGTGTAATCCAAAATAAATAGATGTCGACGTTGTCCATAAATTGGATGAATCTAACACTAGGAACTGGGGCCTTACCATGACTTCCTAATTCCGACTCAGTTCAGATTTTAGCTGTCACTTTTAGTATGAATCTGACAGCGAGCGAACCCAAACTGAATCGCATTAAGACGTCATGGTAAGGCCCCTGATCTCTTGCAAACGATTGCTTAACCTATTAAGTATTTCCTTAAGTGCTGTATACCTGTACAGGCACACACCGAAACTACGACGGACGAAAAAAAGCCTAACATTGATATTAGTAACGATTTAATGTAAGAAATATGCCTATATTACTCCTAATAAGCCCGAGGCTTATTAATTCTGTATGGAATTATGCTCAAGGAAAAAAAAGCTTGCCATAATTATCATTTTTAATTAAAGCTCAGATCAAATAAAAAGTAAGTAGGTACAGACGTGAGTTCTGCGAACGGCAAAATGAAGTGAGGCCGGTTTAAACTACGACTTGCCTGCATGTGTACGTAACTCAACTACACTGGCGAGCAAAAATAACGAGTCACTTCTCATACAAAGTTCTATGGAAAGCGACCCGTTATTTTTGCTCGTGAGTATAATTAAATATACGAAGTTTGATAAGCTATACTTGTGTGCGTGCAACTGTATGCACACGGCAAAACAGTTTTGGCCGTTCACAAAACTCCGCCCAAGATTACAAGGTATAAAATATAAACGAATTCAGTAAGTGCCTATTGATAAACTACTAACATCGAAAAAACTAACAACAATGAACCTTAGATCAGGTACAATTTGTACAAACTTCCTTTTAGAGTACCTACTCAGATATTTAAGGGATAAGACCGGATTTTTTCTAATTTGTAAACTCTGCTCCGTCCTCTCGTAATTGGACTGTTTTTTCTCGTACAAATTAGAGAAGACCTATAAAGAGTTGCTCTCCCAAAATATAAGCCAGTTTAATAAAAACAAAGCACCTTAGCAAATAGGTCAGTTATTTAAAATAAAATAAACATCACCACACTTGCATTCACGTATCTCTATTCTATTTTAAATAACAATGAGTCTTAATATTTGCTTTATTAACTTCAACCGCACATGTCTCTACCTAATAACGCTCGAACATAGAAATTATAAGTAGGTACGTCAATAGTACTAATTAGTTTGACTAAATTGATTGAAAGCGTATTTCTACCAGTAGGTACATATTTGTAGAAAGTCTCCACCCTCCTAATTCCGTAACTAGGAAAATCACCGTGGCATATAGTGATTGTAGGGTGATAATCCCGGCTTCTTACTAACACGTCGCCATTAAATAATTACTACTCGGAGTAATATGACCCCCCCACATGGACACGCAATCCGCACGCACGCATTCACTGTCATTCAACTAAACACGCATGCAGTTACACGCATACGGAAACAGCATTATTTAGGTAAACAAAACAATGTTTACAAAAATTATGCTCAAATAAGACGCTGTGTGCGTGATCTTACATAAGCGTTCAAAAGTGAGCTAGGAAAGTAATACCTCAAGTTAAGTCATTCAATTCAATATCATCGAAACAAGACCTATGTCGGTAAAAACACAATACGAATTCGTTGTCCTTCAATCCGTATTCCCTATCCTCAGTAAAGTGAGCTGCGTGGGAAGCGGCAATTTGGAGTGTCTGGTACATCTGACTTGGTGCTATTCGACCCAGACCCGCAATCGCGGAAATGTTTATCTTTATTTTTAGGTACCTTACGTAAAAATAAATAAATCTTGTTGAGCAACGCCACTCATATATTATTTAATCTGCCTTAATAAAAGCAATTTGTAATTTTAATCAGCACACGGAACTCCTAGTTACCTTACTGTATGATCTTTTAAAACAAAAAGATTAACCGCATCTATTTTTACAGCTACCGCAACTTAGCTGATTATTTATTACTCATTGTTCTGGCTTACGGTTCGCATTGTTAACGGCCTTGAATGAGAAGTAATTGCCCACAATCACTTGCTAGACAATCGACTCTTCCTACGAAGTTTTTAGGGTTTACGTGAAACTGATAGTTAAATCGCTGACGGAAATATCCAACAGCGTAGAAATCAAATTGTCGGCGAAAATCTATCCCTACTGAGAGACTGTACAAAATACATAAAACATACAACTCCCAGCATTAGTATTGTCCAGTGTCTAGGAAAATTAAACAATATGGCTAGTCGCGCTTGTTCAACGACCGTCCCTGACCGCGTCATGAATAGTTATTAGAACCACTAAACCCTAGCTTTGCGTTATCGGATAAACTGAGTGATTTGTATAGCTACAACCTTCGTCAAACTACATAGATAATAACACATTTCACATCAACGTCTAGTTTAAGATGTATTCTTGGTCATTACCGTTTTTATCTCGCAGAGACAACCAATAAAACGAGTACGCGCTAATGCCCAAATCGCTTACTCTTAAGCTTGGCTAATGTTCTGACGCGCATAAGCTGATAATAGTTTCGTAGGACACTGTTTCCGAACACGGATTACCCAATTAACTTTTGGCATTTGTTTAATACGTAATAATCCCCTTAACGGTAGCCAGCCCTCGGCAGTAGACACGTGTTTATGTGTTGGACGTCGACTTGTGACTTGGTTTAATACCAGACTAACAAACTTTTGTTAAGACGGCTTACCTAAGTGCGACCAGATAAGATTAGGTGTTCCATTTCGGCAGAATCAAGTTGCAAACGCGTTTTGATGAAGGCAAATGTTAAATACATACATACATACATACATATCGTCACGCCTCTTTCCCACAGGGGTAGGCAGAGACTTCTTTGTTCCACTTGCTACGATCCTGACATATCTCTTTCGCTTCATCCACATTCATCAATCTCTTCATACATGCTCGTCGGTTTCGGGTACTCTTGACCTGGCCTTTTTCCAAAACGTCCCTAATTTGATCATGGAACGTCCGCCTAGGCCTTCCCCTCCCAACGCACCCATTCACACTCGCCGTATAAATCTGTTTAGTTAATCTTCTTTCATCCATCCTCTCTACGTGACCAAACCAACTAAGCATACTTTTTTCTATCCTAGTCACTATATCTTCTTTCACACCAGCACGTTCCCTTATCATACTATTCCTTATTCTATCTTTCAGTGATAAACCTTCCATACTTCTTAACGCTCTCATTTCTACCGCATTTATTCTACTTTCATGCTTCTTTTGCCATACCCAACTTTCGCTACCGTACATTAGTGTTGGAACGAGCACCCCTCTGTGAACAGCCAGACGCGCCTTCTTTGACACCTTCTCACTGCTCACAAAGGCGCGCAGCGCTCCATTGACCATGTTTCCTGCATTCACTCTTCTTTCAATATCTCTTTCACACTTTCCATCTGTCGTAAAAGCCGAGCCCAGATACACAAACTCTTTTACCTGTTCTACTTTCTCACCCGCAATCATAATCTCACATTCTGTCATGCTATCGTCTTTTTCGAATACCATAACTTTCGTCTTGCTTACATTAACTTTCATGCCTTTCCTTTCCAATGCCCCACATAAAATGTTAGCCATTCTTTGCAACTCCTCCTCCGACGATGCTAACAACACTTGGTCGTCGGCGTATAGGAGGCATTTGATGGTTAACTCGTTCATCCTTCGTCCACAGTCATTCTCTTTCAAATCATTCAGGCACGTATCCATGAATAGGTTGAACAGCCACGGTGACGCAACACATCCTTGTCTAACACCTTTTTCGATGCTAAACCATTCAGTGTACGCCCCGTTTATCCTTACACAAGCACTAGAATCCTCATAGAGAGATTTTAGTGCTTGTATCAGATTACTGTTCACCCCATGCACGGCTAACGCTGACCACAACTCATTCCTCATCTCAACTCAACTCCTTCAACTCAATGTTAAATACGACATTTAATTTTTCTTTCTTTTCAAATATTCTGTTATAATATGGACGTAAGTCTGGCAATAAAATATTTCATTTCAAATAAAACTTCTACGCGTGTTAGAGCATAGACACGGAATAAAAATCGGCCAAGCAAGTGTGTCCGGCTCCGGCTACACAGCAGTCTGGGGTTCAAGATAAAGTTTTCATCGACTATAAGGTCTATAAGTTACATGTTAACTCGCAGAGCCTAGGTAACTGTGATAATCTCAGAGCTTAACCACGAACGAAAGGACGGGCGGACATAGTCCAAACTATAAGGGTGCAGTTTTCGCCATATTGACTATGGAACCCTCATTAAAACAACAGCCTGAGTAACGAATGCAGAAACAAATTAGTAGTTTCGAGTTAATTAAATTGTTAAGCTCAATGGTTAATAGGTACCCCACTGCGAATAAGCAGGTAGTGTAAGACCAAATTACATTTACAGTAGCTACAATAGTAAAATGCAGTTGTGAATTGTATCGTTTAATAGAATTCAGTTCTTTAACAGTTCAGTTAATAAATAATATGTTTTTGTAACAAAATTACCTCGATGATCTTTTAACACATTTCATACGCCTAAAACATAAAGAAATGTAATTACGAAGCATTACAACTTGTTAATGTGTTGTTTACGGACTAAAAAGACTAACCTAACAATATATCTAACTCTGACGACGGTAATAAGTCATAATGTATTGCCCGGAAATATCCACGAACGCATTGGGTCAAGTAAAATAGTCTCATGAATGATCATTGCTTGCGAACAAGGTTTTCTTTACCCTGACCAGACACGTGAGTGGGACAAATATACGCAAAACGTGACACAACACTGAATATAAGTTTATCTCATATTGGTAATAGGTATCTATTAGGTCTTCATTAGACGCAATTGTACTCGTATAGTTCGCAGTCGATAGGAAAGATTGAACGTCAATAATATTGACACATAACTAATTATGATTAAGCTTTATAAATTAACTCAACCAATCCATATTGCAGTATTATAAATGCCTAAATGCCCAGTCCTATTGTAGTTCAAACTTTGTTCATAACGTATCGTTATAGAAAACCTTTCACTAACACAAATATTAGATTTATTAAGTAACCTTATCTAAATTGATGACATCGAAAAGTTTTGGCTCGTACACGACTGCTCAAAGGGTGGAAGGATATAGCAGATGTTCCCTCGTTATAAAGTCCCCACAGGCAATACAGACACAGAGCGCTAGTATAGCTGTTCGCTTTCCCCCTATTGACACAGGCTTTGACTGGAAAGTGCATAGTGAATAAATAGTGTTTTACGACAGAGGATTTTGCTTGCCTCTCTTTAAGCACTGTTGCAGTATGAAATCCACTATAGCATGGTATCAAAGTGTTTGGTTTGGGTCGTTTAACAATGTTGAATGTATATTTAACTAGGTAAAATTGAGTTTAATGTTCCATTTGTTTTATATTACATGAACATGACTATATTAATACCTAGCGCTACTGAAACAATTATCCAGGATATAAACATAAATTTAATGATTCATTTTAATGCCTTTCGAATCGTTTCGGAACCAGAGTCAGAGTTTCGATAACGATTTCGTCAGATTGCATCCATTCAGTACTATAGATAACCGGTGGAGCGTGAAAAGCCCCGTTAGTTCCTCGCTTTGCCGCAAAGAGCCGGCTTCGCAGCGCCACCGTCACAGATGCACGTGATGTATGCGCGTACGCAGCTAAACAGACGCGCAGCCGCCGCGCGACAGCCTCCCGCATAACTGACGTTGCCTCCGCGCTTATCAGTACTTAGCGCGTGTGACAAAAAGTGAATGGTACAATTATTTTAATATTTTTGTGACTTTTGAAGTTTGCTGTGTTCCACATTCTTTGTGATACAAGATGTTCCTCAAGGTAGGTAATGTTTACATTGTTTATGGTGTGCCCTGATTAAAATCTTCTAATGACAGAGAGTTTTTTTGACGGATAATAATGTTATTTTAACTTGCATAATTATAATTAGATTTAAAAGGTAACTTACTAAGTTAGTAGGTAAATGATTTGGGTAAATATAAAATAAAGAATTGATTTTAACAAAGCTTGAATCATCTTTGCGAATACAGCTCATGTATCATGTATTATATGCAAAATGATGCAATCTTCCATAGCACGTTGACAAATAGCCGCTACGTCGTTTTTACTAGCTTATTTTATTAGCAGCAGCAATATTTCTCTAATTGATTGCGGAACCAGTACCATAACAATAGGAGAGTGGGACCATCTTTGTTTCGAAGAATCATTATTTTGTTAAGGCGACCAACAATTCCTAATAAGTGAATTTAATTTAATTACTGTACTTTTTCATGCTTCACTTCTTAGCATTGAATTCAAACACGATTTCAGTTTCGTTTAGAAAAACAATTACAATTGGGCAAGACAACTTCAGACGGTTTACAAAATATTTGCTATTGACAAACTGCCACCAAATTTCACATTGCTGCGGTTATCTTTGACTAATAAAATCGAGATGTCTTATCGCTGCGGGAAGAAGATAACAGTTTGTACCTGAAATCTATTAATAAAATATGAACTGAACCGATTGTAACATTCTCGTAACTTAAGCACGATTCCTTTAAAATAAATTACCTAACTAAAAGCAACAATACAGATTTAATGGAACAACGTGACATCGAAGGAAAACGACAACAGCTATCGAGCTTTTGTAAAACATTGAGTCGAATTTTGAAATTGAAAGCAAAGTCGTGAACCTTTATATTTAAACCAAACATACCTACGTTGGAAACGTTTTGAGAACCCCATTAGTAAATGATAATGTGGTTAGCAAACTCACAGAGGATCGCTAATATTACACGATGTATTCATAGTGGTCGGCCTTACTTCGAAAATAAACGTAACTTATCTCAAGGATTGCTTCAAGGACACGACGTTTGTCGCTACGACTTTCACGTTTTCCTTTTCCTTTCTGGACCTTTTTATATCGAGCCTGGTGACGTGTTTTGGTTCACGATTGCAAGTGAGCTCATAAAATAAGTGAACCTTCGTGTACTTACTTGTGCACTTAATGCCCTTTTACCGACTAGGGTATTTATTTCATTTGGTGTAAATTGGGCACTTTGTTAAAAAAATAAAAATAAAATTGTTTTCAATCACAAACTTAATCTTAATTGACAGTTTGTGATACATGGGTTATAAAAAAAATAAAGGCCATCTTTTAGGAGCCCAAAAATTGAAGATATGGACCCGCAATGTTTTAAGCGTCATGGTAATGACATTTTGCATGCTTGGTAATGACGATAGCACATGGTAATGACAAATGTTCCTATCTCTAATTAATTTAAACAGATTTTGACGTATTTCAAAGTACCGAAGTATTTAATCAATTTGGTTATTAAATAAAAGAATGTAAATATTAAACAAATAAATAATAAAATACCAAATATGAGTAACATAATGATTTTTTTAGTAGCTTCATATAGTTTTGCTCACACATTTGAAATTCTTTGAAGTAGAAAATAATCTTTTTTCAAAAAAATTGTTTTCTTTCTCTTCAAAAGTCAAAAGTTCATTTTGCAAATTGGCCACCAAGGGCTCTTTTACATGTCTTTTTTTGAATGTACCAGCACATTCGGAAAGACCGTCATTATTACTTAATGTGTCTAAGTACAATAATTATTCACAAAGGAAAATTATTCCGCACACCATTATATTTTCTAACAAATCACTTAAATAATAATAACACAATATAAAGGAACACATTGTTATTGCAAGACATCTTTTAAATTTTTTATTCTTGCTTAGCTAGCAGACGTTGCATTTTTTTAATTCATTTATTGATAGAAGTTTTTTCATGCCTCTTTTCTTTGAGCATAACGTTTTTTTTCCTTTTCTAGGTATACAGCTCAGTGTTAGATATAATTTTTTCGCGTCTTTTTTTAGCTACTTTTCCGTTTTTTTTATTAGCAATTCTTGTTTACTATCTCCTTTTTTACTTGGCATATTTATTTACTTCTTCCACTGAAACAGATAAAAACGTGATAAATATTTGCAAAAATACAGAATCAAATGAATTAACAGAAAAAGTGGACAGATATAAAATGGAAAAATATATAAAAGCCAAGGTCTTTACAGAATTAAGTGCAGAAAGTCATTACCATGGAATAATCGTCCTTCCCGTGGGTAAAAAGTCCACGGTAATCAGTGGTAATGACCACCTTGGTAATGACAAAATGCAGCTATTTTCAATTTAGCATGTACCATATTAGATATTCCAAAATGTTTTACTGATTACGTCATAATCAATCGGTTAGGCTATACGATAAAATATGATAAATATAAATAATTCATGTACTTACCGAGGAATGAGACCAACGGGAATGTCAATATTATTGTGACAAAAACCACGGTACGACTTTGTAAAAAATAAATAAATTCTTAATATTGCTTTGCGCGACGTGGGCTCACTCTGCCTTCTGAATGGTGACAGTAGGCACGCGGGGGGAGCGGCGGGGGTTGTGCAGAGCTGTTCAGTGCAGAGCTATATGTCGCGTTACGTTGTGCCACGGTGATGACGAGTTAAACAGGAACCCAAATGTACGATGTTACTGTTCTGTTTTATATGATGCGTTTTAATTTGTGCAATCAATATTGTATGATATAACTATGAAACTTTTTAGGGAAATAGTAGCTTCAGCCGTAAACGCCAGTTAAATGGAACTTTTTGCAGAAGTTTTACCGAAAATTGGAAAGCGGACACACCTTGGTAATGACATTTTGGCCCTTTTGAACGAAATAACTTTCACATTACTCTATATATCAAAAATTTAAAAGAGGCGGCCGTTAGAAATCATTCCTTATTACAAGATACTTTTACACACGGTAAACATCCATCATCATTTGGATGGTGATATTGTCGCGGACAGCCGATTTACACCAAATGAAATAAATACCCACTAAGTTGTGTAATTAGTAGGTACGTGAGGTTTGGTTAGAATACTGATTCTGTAGAAAGTTAAAGTAGCTACTGTCGTATTTCGCAGTCACCTACGTGTTTTGTACTCAAATCTAAACCCACATTAAAAGGTTAACATCCTTAGATATGCCATCATACTTAAAAACTACAACTATTAATAACCTAAAAATCATAATCTGTAAAACTACTTATAACTAATTTTAGATTTACATCGTTTTTTATCATTTCAATGGCTAAATAACGTGATGGATGATAGATGCACGATTATAAGTTTGTGATGTCATAAATCAACTACGATCAAGGTCAAGTTTAGTATTGTTTACTTTAACCAAGTCAGCCGTTACGAACGTGACCTAGGCGTCTTTCCTCATTACAGTGCTATTAAAGGCGATCACAAAAACTAGGAATAACAAATGGGATTGATGAAATCTACGAGAAGCGAAGGTCTCATCAATTTACAAAAAAAACGAGTGAAATATGCAATGTGCAAATTTATCCCGCGAAACAAAAAACGTTTCAGCGAAAGATCGACATGATAATAAATTCGACACCAAAACAACCGTTATCGTAACATATAATCGAGCACACGGGGTTTTGTCCAGAGACAATGCGGCAGGAACTACGCTTTGCGGGCGGAGGGTTATGATAAATTTCTACAGTATAATAGACTCTTTTACCAGAGTAGAAAGGCTCATTTTCCTCTTCCACGAGGGGGACATTACTTCGTAATTACCTGTTTTAATAAGTTCGTGGCCGGGAATTCTGACGCCAACTGCTTATCGGTCAAACCAAATGGCTTTATTATTTTTACCCGACTGCTTTATTATTATGATTTTAGCACGCAACCTCTTACGAAACTGTTACACTTACTTCTAGGGTGGTTTATAACCACATTTATACGGTTTTATTAAGAAAATAATCATTGTTACGTAATAAAATCACACGTTGCTTGCAAATGATAAGTCACAGTAGGTAAGGGCAAATAATGGATCGTTAGTCTAAAGCTAATTAAATAAATATTACACGAATATAGACCGGCACCAATGCAACCAGCATTATTGCAGCATCGGCTATGCAACCTGCCGCCAAGATGTCTAGATATAAAAAATAATTGCTGCTCTAAGATGCACACAGCAGATAAACCTAAAATATTTAGATGCTAAATTTCATAATTTACTGACGACGGTATCAAAAGCGATGGATAATTTATAACAATTGCAGAGCAAACTACGTGTTGACATTAATTTTACAATAAAATAGCGTTAAACCTAGCCGGTAGTGCATTTAATAAGAAATAATCGGCATATGATTTGGCACGAGCAGTTATAGTAGTCTATCTACGCTACAAGAATATTTATGTTCTAGCTGAAAATCAGATGTGAGTACCTAATGCATTTAAGAACTTTGGCACTTGAAAAGTTGTTGGAAATTAAAACGCATCGAAAATATGTTCTTTTAAGTTTTTTTGCCAAAGGCAGGCACTGAAATACTAAACATTAAACCCGTTTACGTCTAACAATAGACTGAGCATTTAAACAATGAAATATTACAACCTTCGATGTCACAGACTATAGTTAAATAGATCAAATTATATTTTATCGAGCGTTTCCAGGCGGTCTCGCATCATTACGTTGACGATACTAACGCTCAGCCGTCTTCTCTTATGAGATTAGAATTACAAAACATTACAGAGAACTATGGGTTTTTAATTATTAATCGATGCACACAGTCGGTACCTCGCGTATCTATACAGTTTTACTACAATGTTTACTTCGATGTTTACACTAAAACTAAAATGCTATTAAGAAGTTTTAAACCATAGAAAATGCCGTTTTAAAGAAGTGATTCTGCACTTAAGTTCCAATTAGGTATTATGTGGATTCTTAAGAACTTTATACACCAAAACATAGACGAATATACTCTTGTGATAATAACGTATCCATCACAATACATGATCAATCACTTGTTCTTTTTCGATAAGTGCCTAAGTATAATGAATGATATTGGGAAAAAATTAAGTTACTTACCAAGCGCAACTATAATTTTTTTACTCTTATTAGAAACGCTCAGCAGGTGAATTAGTTTTGAGTGTCCTTTGACATCAAAATCAATTTGCGGGTTGACGTAATTTTTACTTCAAGGAAGTCTTGCCGATAGCATAAATAATTCTCGACAAAAGCCCCGCACAAATATTAGTTTTCTACGACACTCTTATTTCTTAGTAGCCGTAGAACATTATTTACTTTTCATGACCTTTTCCCAAATCGTGTTTGCGATACGGCCAAATTGGCCAACTAAATAAAGGTGTGCCAGCAAAAACAGCGTTGATATCATCTTTCTTCACTCAGTAATTATTAATCGTATTGGATGGTGATGCCCATTTCAACGCCATTTAGTTCATTAGTTGATAAAGTTTTAAAATGTACATTATAAACGGGATACCTAGAAAAATGACTTTAAAAAACATATATTAAATAGATCAATCAGTTAGATTGAAGTAAAATAGGTTTTAGTGCCAGTAATAAAAAGAAGAAGGAATGACAAAGCGGACGATTTTTATAGCTGTATAAGCACGGCATTCTAAAATTTTTGTCGCTTTATTTAGCCGCCTGCGCGGGAGCTTATTTCAGATTTGTAGTCTGCTGCTGCGGACGACTGAAAGTCAGTTATTTAAGCGCATAAACTATTGTATTACCTATTGAATTTTTCCCGGCAGTTATTGTAAATAATTCTGTTACTTAAATGAAATTCTGCTCTATATCAGATTATGGCCAACCGTTAACATATGTGAACCGAAAGGTTTGGCTTGTGTAATCTGATTCCACAATCTGATTTCGCGATAAAAATGTTTTCTCTCGGCCGGTTACGAAAGAGGAATTAGGCTTTATACGCTGTACGCCTGTTTCCGTATCTTATCAGAAGCCAATTTTCCTGGAGAATATCTGTGGTAGGACGTTAGAAGGTAACATTCACCTTCGAAAAAGCGCCTAAAACAAATAAATATCATAAGATAAAACACATATTTGACATTACTTTTCATAAATAAAAAGTAACGCATTGGCTTTATCACTTTCTCCTTTATCGTGAGAAGAGTAGGTGAGTCAATGTTAAAAATAAATAGTCTACAAGCCTTATTATTGAACGTAATGTAGGATAGGAAGTGTAGACGCGACATAACGTGATATATCTCGTTTGGTATCTTAGATAACCGCTCAGCAGATCTTGCTTTTAGCTAGTGAACTCATAAAATCTAGATGTTCTGTAAAATTGAAGTTGTCGCTTTTAAGTCGGAGAGAAAAGCTTTATAAATAAGAAGTAAGGGTCAATGAGCCAAATACGATGCGGAGTGGTGCTTAGTATTTACTATTTAGCTTGATTTTATTTCGTCTGTGGTTCTTCTTTTCTTAATTAGGTTAATTAAGAAGTATTAGCTTCAGCCATAAAAAAATACCTGGTCTAAGTTCTGAATAATACAGTGCAGTATAATTACTCCTTATTGATCTCCACATACATGATAAACAAACAGAAAAGGTACATACCTCAAAAGACGGTAAGCAATCGGATGTCATGGAATGAAGATAATAAGATATCAAAGCAAGTAGTGCTATGTATTAACAATTAGAAAACTGAAGATTACCCATAGTAATCATACTATACACAACGTGCAATATGTAAATAGTGCAGAAATATATATTTTCAAATGGCAGCGATGAAACTCAGGCATAAGACGACAGATGTTTCTTTTGTATAGATCTCCAAAATTCAATAGTAGTCGTATTGCATTTTTTGCCATGTATCCATTAGATACCAACCACAATTCCGTTACTATAGCAACGAAGCACTGGCCACTTTATCGTATAAAAGAATAAAAGTGGTCACAAGAAAAGTATTATCAAATCTACTTTGGAGAGTTGGCTTTGGGACCGTTAGCGTAGGCTTAGATGCCGGAACTTAAGGCTTTTCAGCCATTCTATTTGCAGTCTTCCCAATTGAATCAGTTTTGGCTCAGCGAACTGGCAAATACTAGGATAGGAAGAGATGTGGCGTTAAATTTTCAGGCAATTTTCTTTTTAAATCTTAAAATGAGATTCCCAACCTCTTTGCATTCAAAAACATCTTTTTGATATTTAAGATAAATTTATGCAGCTTAAATTAACAAGCCAATCAATGTAAGTGCATGATTTCCAGAGCATGAATCGCAAAAGGTCAATGTGGGTAAGACCGTCTACAAGGCAAGTCCGTCAACACGTTATAACTTTTGAATTTGAAAGCGTTTCCCGCTTTAGCGTCCAGTAGATAAAACAGTTTGTCGCGCTAGTTCCGGCACTTTAATTTAGATGACGCTGTGACAATAAACTTCAGAGAAATCCGCCTAAACAAGTCATCACGTGTATGGAACTCGAAGTGATAGTGCGACGGTCTCTGCTAATATTTTTTTTAAAAATAGTTGGTGACTAGATTTTGCGCCAGAAAGTAACTACAAATGTAATACAAGAACCGGCCATCTTTCTTCTGTATTAAAATTATCAGAAATTGGCTTAGTTTTGTAATTATACGTTCTATCATTTATCACATTAAAATTTCGTTAAGTTGGAAAGTCCGTCTACTATGTTACAAGGCAAGACCGTCATATGCCGGACTTCCCTGAAATCAGAGGTTACCAACTGTTTTTACGACTTCAATTATTATTACGATTTCATAAGGTAAAATTTCATAGATAAATCCTTTCAACATTGCACAAACTAAGCAAATCTTGCGCTATCAGTGCTAGGTGACGACATTATACATATTATACAAATTACTATTGATATTTTATTTGGGAAACCTAAAAAATAAGTAAGTACGTATAGTATAATTATTTGCCAAAAAAGGTTTACCACCCCATTTACGTAATATGCCTTTGAATTCGAAAAATTGTGTTTATTTCGAATCTAAACCTTATTTTAACAAGTTGAAAGTACACTTTTCATCGTCTTGTTTCATTTTTTTTAGGATTCGAATACGAACATATAAGCACCCATAGTTTGGCTGATAACATTACTAGACGGACTTACCTTAAACTACACGGGAAGTCCGTCTACTCGCCGAAGTTTTAAAAATACTATTGTTTCTGCTTAATTTGTGATTAAAATGATCTGTCACTATAGCTCAACTATTATTTATGAAATTTTTCATCTTATGCGATTACAAGCGGTAACGTAGGTGAATAATTAACGCAGCTAGATCACTCCGAAGTAAAAAAAAATGAAGTATGCCGGTCTTCCCCACATTGACCTAATATTTAGAGCATAGATGTCTGAAACACCGTATACTTATTTCATTTACTCGACACGATATATTTATTGACATCATTTCGCGTGACTACCAACTTGTTAACAACCTTGTAAAAATCACGCTTTCGCTAAACGACATGCAAATTTTACAACATGTTCCACATACAAACTTTCAGTGCATTTATACAAATTAGCGAACACACAATAAATAAAGAAATAACTGGACTTCAAGGCCTTCAACGCAAATATTACCAACATTTTGACATTCGTTTTGCATGCTCTAGCTGTAATTAAGCAATATTTTGAAGCATACATGCATTGTAGAGTTTAGTTTACAAACACCCAAAACACACAACCTTTCACAAATATCTGCTAACGCTACTTATGGCACTGACTGACGATAATTTTCGCGTTTAGTTTGTATGTGCATGCCGCAATGTGCAGGTTTGAAATACTTTGAAATCAAATTTGTCAATAAAGACAGTCACTTAGTTCTATCGGCAATTTTAACAAGATCATTTACTAACTTTTGTTTAATCGGCAGAATATAAATAAACCTTGCGCAATATACCGGTCTCGGCCGACCTTAACACCGATGTGAATTTTCTGACGCGACATTATCTGAGCCACTGATGCGGGCACTCAAATTTAACGGCAATACGATCATTTCATGGATTGAGTCTTCAACAACCTTACCGTTTAAATAGTTAAGTACATAACTAATCCGAGATTAATTAATTATGACCACTCATTTCAATTAATTAGTACCTAATTGTGTTTGGGATATAACCGGTTTCTAGTTAGTTAGGTAGGTACATGAAAGTTTAATCCACTGAATTACGGTTCTTGGCAGTCTTGGCAAACCGCACAATAAATTAATTTCTCGATAAAACAGATTTGATATAATAAAATAAACTTTACGACTGCAGCTTTAAAACCTATAATAACTCTACACTGATCTTGTTCACATTTTTAGTGTCTAAAGAACAAAAGAAGAAGCTTTGATTGATTTAATACAATAGATTATTTTTACCCGAGAACTCTAATTACAGTTTTTAGAAGTAGCAATATAATATTCAACTTTGTTTTATACGTAATATTGCTAATAAGTCATTAATATATTGAATATATTAAATTAACACATATTCCATTAAATGTGAAGATATAATTACCTAAGGTAGATACCTATGTGACAACCATTTATTCTACATAAATGCAAGATATCCTTGCTCGGGCCAAGTAATATGGAAACAACAGCGTTTAAGTTATGGGTTTCATAGTCCTATTACAATATTGGTTTTTGTGGAAGCCGTAAATCAAGATTTGATTACCCCAGTCAAGATTTGATTACATGACGTAAGTTACTTCAGATATTAGAACGTGTATGTAGCGTATGTAGCAAGATTTAAGTAGATTATCTTGTGACAGTTGACATAGTGGCTAACCTACTTATCAAGTTAGGAAACAGTTTAATTTAAACTAACATAATTAAATAAGGTTACTTGGAACTTGCTACTTTGACGTGACATTTGTCGGCTCAGTGAAGTTTACCGAAGCGGCACCTAACTTGTTGACTTCAAGGTTAATGTTAATTAAAACTGAAAGCAACTAAATTTAATCGCGAAAGTTATGAGATAAAACGACACGACCATGAAATTAGAACATCTTTGTAGAAAGAAATTTACACAATTTTTATTTTCATCAGCAAATAATCTAAATTAAGAACTCTCATTTATTAATTACCTTCTAATATCATAAATGAGAAAGCAATTCTGGTCTCTGTTCGTTTGCTTGCACGGCCAAACTTAATTATCAAAGTCGGTAAAAAAATAACTTGAATATTGTATTGACGAATAAATGGGCCGGGTGCTTTTTATACCGGAAAATTGCTTAGTTCGCAGGATAGCAATAAACAAATTCTTCGCAGACGAAGTCACCGGCAGCAGATAGGTTAAATAAAAAATCCTAAATTATGGTAGGTATCTAACCATTTATTAATAAATTTGGTGTTCGAATAAAATTTTAAGTTGCACACTATGGCAAAATGGCTAGTACCTAGTAATGAAAGGTTTTTTTTTTGTCTTAAAAGAAAATTTTTTGGTGTTTATGTATCTTTAAGAGACCTTAGGGCCCCAAAATATTTTTGTTAGTCGTTTGTTATATTTGTTGCCTTTTTCTACTACTCAAGCTTGCGTAACTTTACAAATAGTTAATGTCTGGACGATCTTAATGTATATGTTGCAAACAGCAAGTACAGCAACATATTACCTAATTATGTAACAGTATCATTTCACTCGTGTAACGTACCGTCAGAGTACAATTTTATTATCTTACATTAAAGGCGTGTTACCGCACTGGACAATGGTAATAAACCATCAGTACACGTTATAAAACTGTTAGCCGCATCGTCTTAGACGTAGTGCATATTCTACATGTTGTCATGTAGGTAGTCATTTACAGTGTTGTTATGGATATCCATATCCGTAACCGAAACTATCGGATATCTGAAATAAAAAAATATCCGTAACCGTAACCGAATCCGAAATAAAAGTTTTGGATAGTTTCGGGTCGGGCGGAGTCTAACTAAATACTACAACTCGTATGAATTAACTGTGCACTCCGCTGGAATGCGACACCTCTCCCTCTACCTAATGACGTCACAGCGCGAGGTGCACAGCGCAGTGTTGTTATGGATATCCATATCCGTAACCGAAACTATCGGATAATCCGAAATAATTTAATATCCATAACCGTAACCGAAACCGATATTATATTTTACCAATATTCATATCCATATCCGGATCCGAAATTAAATATCCATAACATCCCTGGTCATTTATATAGCCTACAATCAGCATTTTTACAATTGTAGATATTCCATTAAATGTGTTAGGGGTACGTTTATCTAAGAGTATAATTTCTCTTTAGTAGGGAATATCGGAAATATACGGTCAAAATTGCGAGTAGGTAATCCCAGAGGCATTATTAACAGTAGGTACGAGAGAAAAACAGGCGTAGTCCCAACGGCATATTTGTGGTGTAATTTCTGGACATACTTCATGATTTATAATTAAATTTTATACGAGTTGCTGTCAACACTAGACATAACTCTCTACAAAGATATTATTGTCTACATCAACATTGAGCTGTATTTTAGACCAACCATACTACAATTATAGTTCTTTATAAATAAACGAAAAACACCTCTATCATTGTATTCAAAATTGGATAACGGCCAATGATATAGGTACGGCGGTTGTTTCAATTAACAGATTAAGTACTTCACGCACGACTATTTCAATTGTACGCTAGTCTTGTTTTTTTTCGCGGGGTAGTAAAATTATTTTCTGGCACTGACTCGAATAAGCGTGAACTGAACACTTATCAGCTGAAATACAAATTGAACGTACGATCCGCTGTATTAAATGAATCGAAGCGATCCTCAAATATTCAACTAACTCCACAAACTATCCTCCTGAGAAGTTGGTTTAATGGCGATGCTCCAGAGCTTTAGATCAGGAAACTACTCCGATGTTGATCTATCCCGGTTTGAAAGTTTGAAAGCGTTAATGGACATAACGCGAAAGGAAAATCCATCTAAACAGTTGTCGAACAAATATATATACCGCTGAAAATATAATAGTAGCTAACACATTACGAGAATTAATTTGCTAACTTGGCGTATACACAAGAGAAATGTACTTAACTTATGGAAAAAAAATAATGACGCCGTGGTAGAGGGTAACATTTTATAATGGAGTGGCTGCCGCAGCTCCAATTTGCCATCTTTTATGTCCTCTTTACGGTCGCAAGCTCCGTAGCATGGAAATTTGAAGCATTATTTGTTCAAAAGAATTGGATCCCATTGTCGAATTACTGTAGGTAGGTACCATTATGCATTATGTAACTTAATAATGATAACACGAGCTTAGTTAACTTTAGTAAATTGTTAAGCTATGCGGATAAAAAATTGAATAAACACAGATCGCAACTGGGGTGTCACGGACGGAAGAAAGCGGCTACCGGCTACTGCGGATGTAGATAAAAAGTTAATTATGTGGTAAACTCACAACATGTCCACTATACAATCCACATGCTCACGTTGCAATGAATGGAACAGGTCAATGCCGAATATTAACCTCGATAATGAAAACCAATTTTCATTTTCATTTAGATGTTGAGGAAAAATTCGTGAAATGTTGACTCGTAGTAGACGTTTACGTCTTTGGTGTCCTAAAAATATCTGACACTGAATCACAAACTCTGTTCTATTTCAAAGCTTTAGAAAAAATCTGGTGCGGTTGACGGCGAATGTGATGTGAACTGATGTCGGAAAACACTTTAGAAATCTTAACGGGGAGTCATCACGCACTTATAATAATGATAACCACGCAATTTTTGCCTTTATGCAACTTATGTTTTAGATTGTTATCTACTAAACACGTAGACAAATGAAACTCAAATAATAGTCTATCGAGAGCCATAATTACGAGCCGGATACAAAGAATAATACAAAGTCACGACCAATAATTAAACTAATAAAAAGTTAACTCCGACTAAATAATATGATTGGTATTTTGTGTATAATCGCTCTTTGACAAAGATTCAAACTTCAAAGCCATTTTCCAAAATAGGGTGACGTGAAAAAAATTACGCAATGCTTCTTACGTTCGTCTAAGTAGTAACTAAGCTTAAACAAAAACCAAAAGAATAATCACTTGCTTTTCCATTGTTTTTATGTTTGACGTTAATCTCAGAATAATTTATTGAATCAGGCGTTACTTTGCGGAGGGACCTCATTTAAATGAACAAAAAACACGAGTACCGGAGTAGCAAGGTAAATGTTTTTTGTTCATTAATCTCGAATTAAAATCATCCACGTAACGTAAATAAAATCCAGTACGAATTGAAAAGTCAATAACACATGAGATATAGTTGTTTATTTATATTATTAGTTTGCTAGCGACAGCGACGCGACCCGCATCAGCTTTGCATCCATGGGCAAGCGTGAGTTACGGTCTTTAGTTTATACAAACTACCTATGTAGGTACCTATATCTCGATAATTTTTCCGAAGAAGAATTACGAACGTTTTAAACGAAAAAATTTCCATGTCGGTGCAGTCGTTCCAAAGTGAACACGTCGTAACGAAAAGCATATTGTTTATCAATGTGTACTCTCAAGGAATACTTCTGAAAAATAAAGCCTCTTTCTTGTTCCAGTGATTTAGACTGCTCGTTCGCTGTCAATCAGCCAACAGTCCTAGAACGTGACTAACGTTAGTCTTTTATAGGTATAGAAGATGTATTGGTTTCCTACCTATCCGACCATAGCAATCGGATTCACTTGACCGTAAAGGGGCTGAGCAAATCTTTTATCTCTATCACTTGCGGCTATATCATTAAGACAATACACCTCACGTTCTGTTTGGCTTTTTCAAAGACCGATGCTGAATCTTCGTATAGAGTTCGACAAATAGCGTGCTTTTGTATAGGTGCCTATTTCGAAGAACGTGATACACATTATTAGAACACATATTTAATGAGGAACTACTCCGTACACTTAGGTACACGTGTTTTTTCTTCTAGACAATCCTATTGTAAGTATTAGCATAAACGTGTGCAAGTATAAAAGCTTGAATAGAATCTAATATGACTTCTGAAACGTGCAATATGCATTGTAAATCTTCATAGATGTCATAGAAAATGACCAACATAAATCTGATTTATCAACTTCAACGTCAATTTTCCCTGTGTAACAGTCGTGATTCATTTACATGGTTGTAAATTATTTTCATTGCTTGTACAAACCAAACATTATAACAAAATATGTTGCTGATCGCGAACCATCGATCATACATAATAACAGCAGCCGTTTGCTTTATAAAAACCGAGCACACATATTGTGCAAC
Organism: Pandemis heparana; assembly: GCA_963854515.1. NCBI lineage: Eukaryota > Metazoa > Arthropoda > Insecta > Lepidoptera > Tortricidae > Pandemis > Pandemis heparana. The sequence continues at coordinate 13,506,650 of OY978010.1, read as the reverse complement.
CGGAAAGAACGAACAAGCATGCAGTGCGGAAAACCGGCACATCCTTAATTTTAAATACGCTATTGTTTTACACACACGGACCGGACGCGTCAAGAAATTGGGACCGTCCCGTGTACAGTAATTGTTGTCAGGTGTCTGGAGATCGGTGTACTGGCAACTCTAGCTGAGCTCAATTTAGAGCTAATTCGAAGCCGCCATGTCTCTTTGAAGTAATTGAACCGCTAGCTTGTGGGCTAGCATCCCCGCCTACGTGGTTTATGTGAGACTATCACTAACAGCTCCTAGTACCCGCACAAATAACGACATTGGATTTGTATACCGCTAATCAAAGAAAGCTAATTGGGTTACAGTTTCAGAATATTTAAATTTTCTTCTAATTAAATTAAACATATATGTCGTTTATAGCACTGGCAGTTACTGGCAGTTATTTTCCTACTGCAAGGGGACATTTTATATTTAATTGAATACATTGAGAACGATCGTTTCAATCACCTTATTTTTAATGAGCACCTCGTGTACAAGCATAGTTTATTATCTAGCAAGAAAACCACTAGACATAATTATGTTTTGACTAGTGATTTAGGTGACCATATTAATCCCTGTTGATATGATATGATGTCTTCTTCATTAATTTATATAAGTGTCGGGCAAGTGTTTGTTTGGTATTCCGCCAACTACTCATGCGTATCACAGTATCACACCATGATTCGATAGATTGATAACTGATGTAAATAATTATATACGTAAGAGTTTTCAATGGTTCACGGTTAAGTTCATTCGAAATATTATAAACGGGATATGAACCGCGATTACCTTTATTGAGCTCCCGATATTTCGACGCAGTTGCATGCATCATGATCACGGGTACTGCACGGTAACTGCGTCGAAATATCGGGAGCTCAATAAAGATAATCGCGGTTCATATCCCGTTTATATTATTTTGAATTATATATGTAATCAGCTATACATATATATATATGTAGTAATATGACACAAATTCAGTTTTTTTAATGTTTAATAACGTTACTTTCACCAATGAAAACTTTATTTAACAAAACTCCTAAAATACAACTTACTTAGATTTTAGAATCTGTAATCTGTCGAATTCAACATTATACACATTAGCACAGCGGTGACAGAAAGAAACTGTGAAAGTTTTAATACTTACGCCAAGTGGTGTAAGATTAAAAAACTTTCAGTGGTCGTACATTAACGTCAGCAACAGGGTGTAAGCGTAAACATATCCAAAGTTCTGGGGCTGGGACATTCCCTAGCGGAAAAATTCACGAGTGGGTCTAGGGTTGACACTGACTGTTGCCGACTATAGCAGTATCGTATTTGAGTTTGATTTAACGTTGTGTATGCTGTATAGTGTCCAATGATTACAACAACTACTCGGAACTTAATCGCGTAATATTTGATGTTTTAATTACATGCAGCAAAATTAAATCCCGACTTCCCGAGTGGTATGAGGGGAATCGCGGAAGTTTAAAACATTATGTTCAATGCGTTTCTTCTTCACTCCGGTTCATTTTCTAAACTAGTCTCATAGCACTGTTGACGCTGATAAGTGAAGGTTACAACATTTCACACACATTTCGTCGTCTGAAAACAAAAACTCTGATCCTTGTTTTATTATGGAAAGAGGGAGACACAATTTTGTAAGCACTTAACAACAATTACGGAGTTGAAATATAAAAACAATCTTATCTTCGATTATCTGGCTTTACTCGGATAAACGGCTAGCCCTTGTTTACAAAGCATGTTCCGCTATATTTGACGTTTTGCGTATTTTTTTGGCACTTTATTTAATTGCCAACCCTACCAGCACCGCAGAGAAAGGTTAGCGGCAGACGTCGCGCGTCTCTGGACCGTGAATATTTATAGACGACGCTCTTAACACAGTCGAAACTGAAAGTGTTAATTTTCAGGGAAACACGTTGGGCACGGTCGGTGGGTTACAGAATTATTTCTTATCTCGACCTCGCTAAAGTGTACTTCGTGGTACGGTTTAGTTGTAGTTTCCGTGGGACTTAAACATTGCGGCACAAACTTAAGATTTTCTAGTCAGTCAGTGGGTACAGTTTATTTTTCACTAGCTGTTAACCGCTGACTTTCTCCGAAGAATTCTTTTATCGCGGGAATTACGAAATTTTACGGGATAAGTATAGTACCTTTATGTGCTACTCCGGACTACAATCTATCCTTGTACCAACTTTTATTTAGATCTGTTGAACCACTCTGAGGTGATTGAGTAACAAATAACCATACATCCATAGGTAGATACCACCAACATCGAAGAGCATCCCACTTTTTTGACGATTAATTTTTTTTTACATTTTTAACGAACATTTTGTATATTTTTTTATCGTTCCTTCCTCGTCCATTTTCTACTCTCAAGTCTAGCATGATACCATTACGGTGTAAAAAGTGTAAAAAGGTCTTTGCTTAAATATGATATGACTCTAACCAAATGGTTTCTTGTTCCGCAGACACATAAAAACTGTTATGTTTATAATAAGTGTTAGAGTAGCTCTAAACCGTAATTGTTACGTAAACAAACCGTAAAACTTTAGGGCCGCAGTAGAGGAAACTATAAAAACGTAGTGAGACAATAATTAAAACTGCTTTTTACACCAGTTAAGGGTCTGTCAAGTAGTAAGGGCGATTTAGCGTGGTAATAAATTACTAAAGGATCCGCGATGATTTTCCATCATTCATCTAAATCTTAAATTACATTATGCTTTTGTTTCTTTTGAAATTAATAAATTTTAGAGGTAATGTAAAAAAAAACTACACAACACAAACGCCCTGGTAACAGCTGAGGAAATAAATTTTTCGTCGTAAAGATTATTCAGTTTAAAAACAACTTTTACAGCCCGTTGAATTTGTTTACGCGATAACTGGATTCGACGTTTACTGCTGTATTTAGAACAAGGGTGGTGAGTTGTGGGTTGGAATAATACAATATTTATCTTAGCCCTTTATTATTTTTTTAAGAAATAGTTACCGTCGTAGTAAGACAATAGTCAATGGAAGATTAACTATGTCGAAGAACTACTCCACAACTACGGCGACGTCGGCCAAATGTCTTCCTATTTAATTCCGCCCCAGAATAGTAGGCGCCGGGTCTTTAAGGCAGACCTATTTTGGCAACATTTCAAATAGTCTGCAGATTTATACTAAAGCACTCGTCCTGGCTTTAATGGAGCCACCACAATCACGGTCGAAAGGCTCGACGGTAAAGAATCCCTTTGATCACGAGTATCACGATCCTTCTTCGAGTAGTTCGAGGGTAGGGGCCATTGTAAATATTTCGGGATTCCAACCAGAACCTCTGAACAGACACGGCATCATTTTTTAGCTACGAACGTATTTGACGAATATACACTCTTGAAGAGTTAGTGATGCACTTTATTTGTTAGAAAAAGGTACAAAATTTAAACCATATTTTCCATATTTTTCTTGTAAGTAAGTAGCTTTATTGTACAAATATAAAGAAACTAGACACAATTCACAAAAGCAACGTATCGATCGAAGGTAAAAGATGATTATTTTGCTTTATAAATATTTATAGCACCGAGAATACCCATTATACTTCATCGTTACCCTTCAAATAAGTCGATTATGATAAAATTTCTAGCGAAATAATGTTATAACGTAGGAAAAGGACCAAATAGTAGGCTAAACATAAAATTATAGGCTATTAATAAGATGATAAAACTTAAAGGGTTCCGTCCGAAGAGCGTTGAGTTTATACTTAAAATGAACTATTTCTTACTTAATTTATTCTGTTATGCAGTCTTCATTCGCACAATTGGCATACAATTACTCATTCTCTTTAAAATACTTAACCGAGCCAGCTGAAGTCGTTTAAAAAATTCGTTTTTCACGGATCTTGATTAATTAACTGTAGATATAGTACTGTAGGTATTCTAAGAAATAAATTGTATTTTCTTGTATGTTTTGCAGCACTTCATTAATGCGTTTTATAGCGTTAGCGGCCAAACCAGATAAAATTATATATGTACATATTACAACGCTAAGTAGATGATTCTTCCAACTTTTCCCTACATTAATTTCATGAAAATTAGTCGTGCACAAAAAAAACTATATATACCTCATACTATAAAATATTACCCATAGATTAAAGAGAGAAGTGTAACCTGCTAATAACATACGACTCATGTTTAGTGGCAACTAGCAATGTATTTAATTCTAGGTATTATAGCCTGTTAAAAGCATTTGACGCTAATTTACTACTTTTTGCTTCGATAATCGAGCGGAACGAGATATATGCGACAGGACTGTTGTCATACCGATGCAAGACACTGGCAGACCGCCAAAATTTCCACAGCCATAATATAACGTCACCAGCCGATGCTCTGCTATCCCAAAATGCCTGTGTTAAGCTTCTTAGGCCTTGACGTAAAAAATATGATTTTTAGTACAACAGTTTCGTGTCCTTACTAAATATTATACTTGACGTCATTTTAAATGACTAAGAGTCAAACAAACCCTGCCTAAAGAGAATATCTTAAGCAAACACCTGTTATCTTAGTTTCACAGTGTGGAAGACGAGCATAATCTAATCTATTTGTGTTTTTCGTTTCAGGCATTCAGTGGACTCGGTCGCGTCGTATTCTAGCCAGAATCACGTTGACCGGATAAGGACACAGAACTTCTCAGCGGCTTCTTGTCACGACGAAGGCGACTTCGGCTCGATCAAGACAAGCCTCTTCAGGCGCTCTTCATCCAATTTAGAGTATCCTCACAAAAGGCCGGAAAGCGTCACGTCCAACACTAGCTCCACAAGAAGCCGCCTTCGAGAACTTGTCGAAAGGAAATCGAACCAGGAAGAACACAAATCCGCAGCAAACACCGTCGGGGACATCCAGTACTTTGAAAACCCGACAGAAACATTAGAATTTGACAGACCCCGAAATTCACTCGAATCCAAGAAGAGCCAAGACGAACGTCCCAAAAAAAGAAAGCTACCTAAATCCAAAGATAAAGAGAAAGACGTTTGCGAAAATAAAAACAAAAAGCATGAGAAGTACCAAAGCAAATTAGCTGAATACTATAAAATTCCTGTGCAATTGCCACAAGACGAGTTTTATCAGCACTTGACGCGGTCAAAGGCAGCTGAGGAATTATTACAAAAAAAGTTTTCGAATTCTGATACTGAATTTAACGGTAGCTACGGAAGGTTGTGCAAGCATAAAGAACCAGAGGGTTCCAATTTGCGTCGCAGCCGAAGCTTAGCAGTCATTAGAGAAGAGACATTTACAGACTTACAGATTCAAAATCACGCAAAGAGCAAGCGATCTCAACTTATACCGCGAGCCCGCTTATTTGACAAGCCTTGCTTCAAAGACAGGTAATTTTAGTTTTGTTTACGTACCAGTGGCGGGGCGTCAAGTATATATCAGAAGGCAAGCCGAAGGGAATTTAACTAGCATTTTCCTCTATTCTGCATAATAAGCTGCCCATCTGCCTTAAAATAGGCAAGCTAGCGGGAATCGAGTTCTATGGACGCCACACCACTGTTACGTACTCAGTATAGTGTAAAGACATCATTGTTATAGGTGTTATTGTTACCGTTTCGTAAAACTAAATAACGTTTTTAATATTATAGCGCACTGTTTGTTTCTTCAATAAAATCGATCAATCGTAGTTTATGTAGAGTACCTATATACAACAATAAAACACTACTAACAGTTGAATTTTCCTCGTTTCAGGTTACCTGGTCGCGCTAAATACCAGACAAAGGAGGAAGTTTTGGAAGGTATTTACATCGACAGCACTGCATCTTGTTTTGGAGCTATAAACGGCCAAAGAGAAAACGAGAATCACGCTGAGAATACTGACTGCAAGTTAGAAAAAGAAGACTCAGTTTCAAGGAACGAAAGTCACCATTCCAGATCCATTAGTGGAAGTTGGCCGAATTTAAACGACGATTTGAAACCAACCAATCTCTCCGAAGACAGTATCGGACATTCTCGCAATCCGAGCGAAATAGACAGCTTAGATTCTAATTACGTAAGAAAACACTATAATTTTGAAGCACATCTTAAAAATTACAAGGACAGCTCTCCAGAGACTGAGCGATCAGTGGTATCACCGGACAATAACAAGCATCTTTACATAACTGATCACGACACAGACCAAGAAGATAGAGACCGCTCTAAAAACAATACCCCAAAATCATTTACTAACGACAGCCTATCGATCACTCAAAGCGATAAAGATAAGAAGGATTTGGTGGAACCTGAACAAGTAAATGATATAGACTCATATGACGAGATTTCAATACAAAGCAAAAAAAGTGAAGGTTTCAAAAATTCTAAACCAGAAGATAAAGTTTTTGAAAATACAGACTCAAAAAAAGAGGCGGACACACAATCCGTAGTATCAGAGAACGACGGAACTATCTCGAGCCCACCAGATAGCATTACTTCGTATATATCGATTTCAATTGCTTCATCGACAGATAAGTCGCATAAATTAGAATACCTCGCTAACTCGTTAGCTGAAAAGATTGACGAGTACTGTGAGTCACAATTTAAAGAAAATATTTCAGTTGCATCAAATACGATAAATTCGGAAAACAATAATACCGAAAGCGATCCTATTTATACAAAAGTAAACAAGAAGAAAACTTTCGCTGATATACGCAGAGACTCTTTCCTCAGCAATAAGAGCAATATATTTAATGAAATAACGAAAAAACAAAACAACGAAGTATTCGTTAGTAACACCTATATCGAAAACGATAATTATTCAATCAAAAGTAATTGCACTTCAACAAAAAATATAACCACAGAACCATTCGTTACAACATTAATAGAAAATCAATATTATTCATTACCAGACATAAATATAAGTAAATGCTTAAGAAAATCAGAAAGAATAGACGCTCAACTTAGAGAAGAAGACCAAGAAGATATACCTTGTGAAAATACATACGAAATAGCACAAACTCATTTCAGAGAGATATTGTTAACAAAAGGCAACGAGAATTACGGCCAGTTGAATAAAACTAACGTGATCAACAATCAAAATCTTCAATCGAACACTACTGTATATTTACCAGACTATCGCGAGCCCCAAATAATACAAAGTTTTACTAAACTTGAAGATGACTTGAAGTCTATAATAACTATAGAAAGTTCTAATGCAGACGACAAAGATAACAATTACTTTCGATCAGACTCACACCAAAACGAAAGGGAGATAAATGAGATAGAAGGAACTATACGAAATAATAAAGTTATAACTAAATCGGAGAGTTTGAAACTAACTTCGAGTTCTATTTACAGACCAGACCTTAACATTACGAAATCATTTTCACACGATCACATTAACAAATCAGCCCAAGAAAAGAAAACAAAGCAGGGGATCCGCAAACATTATTCTTTGCGACAGCGCGATCCGACTGATGATGACATTCATCGCTTACCAAGTCCAAGCACAGTTCAAAGAAGTTTGACTAAACCCTGCGACTCCACAGTTAGAAATACTGTTAAAGTAGAAAGTAATAGTACGCCCTTACTGTCACGAGTACAGTCATTTAAAACATCGGCCGATTCTAACATAGTCATAGTGCCTTTAAGCGGACATCAAACTCTTGTGATAGATCCACCGCTTACTCAAGATTTAAAAGATAATTGCACAAAATCAAATCACAAGCCAGAAGTAAAACCCATTATAATTCCATTTGATAAAGAACCAGTTCCCATATCAGAGACTACGACAGTACATGAAACTACATTCGAAAAAAATAAAGAAAAACAAATCAGCAACGGTTCGGTCGACAACTCTAGTTACTGGATCCCGAAAGACCCTTTCATAACTATAAAATTAAATAAAGTTGTAAAAACTACCATTCCAAAACTAAAGAAAGACAGCAGTGAAAAAATTGCTGGTGTCCAATATAAATTCGAAAAACCACCGCCTAGGTTGATAATAAAAGATAACAAGCAAGCTCCAGATAAAACCATTTTACAATCCTGCAAACAAAGCACTAAAATGACTCGACCACAAGTTTTGCAAGTAACAGACTCAAAGAATAAAAAGGTAAATGAGCCACTGAAGGTTGAAATTCAGAAAAAAGAAATGATGGAATCAAAAACTAACACAAAATCTGAACTTATGGATGAAATAAAAGATGTGAAAAATGATAGCTGTGTGAAAGATAAACTGAATAACGCAATAAAAACTGATATTGAATACCAAGAAAAACTACATTCAGTTAAAAATTATTGGTCCAAATTGATCGATAAATCACCAGACGCGAAAGACAACGGAAGAACTGAGTGCAAATTAAAAACCAACGAATCTCCAGAAGTTGATAAAAATATCGAAATTGAAAATACTTTAGACGAACCTGATTGTTCAACCGATGTGTCCGTAGGGAGTATCATTAAGTCATTAGAAAGTGTCAAGATAGTGGACAGCATACGAAAAATAAGTCAAACTAAACTGCAACTTTGGAAAGACGAATCCGAAAAAGTTAAGAGTGATTCAGAAATCGAGGAAACTGCCGTCAAGAAAATAGTTAAGGACTGCGAAGGTAACTATTATGAAAAACCAAAACCTACAAATACAAAATCTGAATTAGAACTATGTAGAGACACTCCAGAAATCGAAATAGTCGAATTAAGCAGTGACGATAATCAGAATCATAAGACCCAAGCAACATTAATAAAGGCAAAGGGCTTCGACAAAGGTTGTGATGAATTTGATCATGTCCGATATAAAGTCATGAAGTCGGAATTATTTAAAAACAGCATGATTGCAAATTATCGGAAGGAAGCCCAATTTGACGGGCTGCTACAATATTTACAAGATTACAGCTTTCAAGAACTATTAGTGAACAATAACATCGTTATTATCGAGCCTGTAAGAACCAAAGTTGAACCAATGCCTCGAAACAGTAATCATCAGGATACTCGCAAAATTCCACCAACTTTATTTAAAAAAAATGATAACTCATGCAGTCATGTAGACAGATCTAAAAATGCGATTCGTCGGCATTTTTTTTACCACCCTATTAGAGTAAACAAAGAAATAATAGAAGAAGAATTACCAAATCCGGATACTGTCAAAAAGGTGCGTAACCTATTCGAAGATACCCTAAAGATGAAGAGCCCGATGTCGATGACTAAAGACCCGCCTCTTGTTGAAGAAACTATAGGTTTAACTAGACGAGCTACGTCATATCGAAACCTTAACGAGGAATTAAAGGGCACCAAAATAGGGGGCAGAAAGAAAGTCATACGGCAACTGACAATCGACACAAACTTCGGTCATAAGAAATGGGATAATGCCAGTCTTTCAAGTGGAGTTTCGAGTGGAGATCTGAGTTCTAATAATGACTACGAAACAGACGGCCTAAGTCCCTATCCGAACAAGAACTTGAAAGACAACGTATATAGTTCCAGTGACGAATATCTCTGCGATTCCGTAAGCCACGACTTCTGCTGCGAAAGCCAGTACGTCAGTCCGGATATAATGAAAAAGATACGAGAATGCGGTACTACCGTGACTTATTATGGGGGAAAAGTGTTAAACTCAAAACCTGGTTCTAATGTCAGTCCTATGACTAAAGCTATAATGGACGAAATAAAAGGATTGCAAAAGAACTGCAGCAGAGACTGTTATTCATGCCAGACAAAATGCCGAGGCGACAAATGTTCATGCCTAGTAGCCGATAAACACAAACTTATCCCAGACAAGCAAAGTTCTAACGCATCCTCAGACTCGGGTAATCCTGATTCCGAAAAAAACAAACGTTCAGAGGGATTTCCCGGTTTTAAGTTTAAACTGGTGAAATCAAATAGCTGTAGCAGTAGACTGGAATTAACGGGGACCGATGACAGTAAAGTTCCTCGTATGAGGTATAGATCACCTAGCCAACAACTGAAGGCCGATGATCCTCCATTAATGAATGACGATGAAAACTCTGTAAAGAACAAGATCTGCCGTCTCGAGAGCTACAATAAAGGAGTCGTTAAGACACCGTTTGAAAAAAAGGACAACGAAGACAAAAAAATTCAACACACCACGATTAACAAATTGAATGAAGGCATATTGAAAAAGAGCGTAGTCCGTCCACAAGTAGCTGATCTGCCAGCTGCTATTACTAGAGTAGAAAAACAAGAACCACGAATCGAAACAATTGAATGTGAGGAGGCACAAAATGATCCAAAGCAAACTACAGACCCACACAGTTTCGAAAAAAAGTATTACTACGTAAACGAGAACTTAGAGCAAAGCAACGTGACACCAGGAAAATTTGGAGAGATGGTATTCGAAGAGTTCGAAGTTTTAGAATCCTGTTACGATAGTTTAAATAGCAATAAGTCATTGAAATAATAAACCGTTACTTTTAAGCTTTTGCTTATATAAATTGTGATCTGTTTTCGATTAATGCTATTAAATTATTGCTTATAAATATAGTACTTGTAATAAATATGTAACTTAACACGTATTTAATTTAGGTTATAAGCATATCCTGATGTGTAGAATTCCATTGTAACATTCAAATTGAAGAAATACCGTAAACTTGGTGATGGTTTCTATGTATTAAAATATAATTTAAATATTTTCAGTCTTCTTTTTTGATAATTTCGAGATAAAACCTTACCGTCAGATTTGTCGTGGTCGACTTTTGCGGGCGATTTGGATCCGTGTGCGCATACGCTTGTGAAAAATGAGCGACGGGCGGGCCGCCATCGTCGACACCATGACTCCTGCACAATAATAAACGTATTTTAGGAATCCTCATTAATAGACTTATCAATAACTATAAAAAGAGAGTTGTGGGGTCTGGGATCTGGTGCACCGGTATCAGATACTAACACGCATCTATAACTAGACTTTTATTTACTGTAAAAAATATATTTAAAAAAACACGAAGAAGCAGAGAAAAAATACGACCAAAGCTTGCTTGCGCGAATGTGTATAAAACGATGCCTTCGGTAGTTTTATTTCTTTAACCTATATAACAGCTTCTTTAAAAGCTATGTAAGATTGGCACTCGCTTTAACGCATTTCACATAACATAGCCAAATTTTAAAATAGTATTAGGTATGTACGTGACAATCTAGATAAAACAGTAGCTTTTGCCAGAAGTAGTCAAGCCCTGGCAAAAAGCACGACTTCTTGTAAACTTAGTTAGGTGTCCCTAAAATTATTGCCAATCGGCATCAGTTTTTCATTACATACATACACCTATTTCTAATAGCAGGGCACAGCACAGCGCAGCCTGGAATTATAACGAAAAATTGTATCAATTCAAACTTTCGCGATTTTCACACATTATTATAAGAAAACGGGACTTAATCACGTAAACAAAAAGTATTAAGTAAGTCGCGTCCGAAACGTCGAGGTATTTACAAAAATAATTTTTGTTTACGTGATTAAGTCACGTTTTCTTATAATAACGAGAAACTTATCAGTTTATAAACAAGATTCCCTTGACACTAAATTACCAACTTTTAGCGAAATGCATTAATTTAGTTATCGATCTAATCTGCATGATGAAGTTGGTGCCACTGCCACGGCAGTCACTTTTAACAAAGATGAATGCAGCTGTCGAAGTCGATGTCGGCGTAATGCCAGGCCAGATATCCCTGTGGTGATAAAGTTACGTACGATTCTTCTACTGATCTGATAAGTAATAGCGCATTATAATGCAACCTTTAAACGAGCAATTCTTGTATGTATACACCGTGTGTTTTTTACTTCCGATAACTTCGGCATATTGCTAGGTGCAATCTAATCTACCACTTGTTTCTATGGATGTACCTAGTATGTATTTAATACGTAGGTATATAGAACTTATCGGAAATCAAAAAAACACGGTGTATATTATATATAGCCTGTATCTCGGTAACGGCTGCAACGATTGTCATGAAATTTGGTAATCAGAGGGTTTCGGGGCGATAAATTGATCTAGCTAGGTTTCACTTTTAGAAAAAGTACAAAAAAATAACCGAGCAAAGTTCTAAGCTGTACTAAATCAATAAAATGCATAATTTAGGATTTAGAGTAGGTACTCTTTATATCTGCTATGCTCTTCTACAGAGCGACTCATGGAACCTAACATAATTTTAGCACAAATAGGTATCTAACCTGGATTAAAGGTCTTCTACATGATCGGAATCAACCGCCGACTATCGTGTCCTTGGTCGGGATGTCAACGGCCTTGGTCGGGAGCGCATCCCTTCCGACAGGCTGCGTCCGCGGCGGTTGACTTCAACCACCGACCGTGTAGAACGAATACAAAAATTGGTTGATCCGACCAAGGACACGATGGTCGGCGGTTGGTTCCGATCGTGTAGAAGGCCCTTTAATCTCCTCTAACACAACTACCTACAGTAAATATAATAGCATGTGGGTAGACATAATGGTTGTCATTATTTTTAAATCTTAGAATGGCAATTCTGAATATACTGCAATGCACTGAGCGATAATGACAAATTAGGTCATTTACGCGTCAAACACATTTTGCAAGTACTTAAGACTCTATGTTTGCTTAAAATGACTAGGTATTTATTGTATGTAGAGTAAACAGTTCTTACATATAACAAAAGCTAAGCAATTCATGTTAATACCTATTTGAACATTACTGATAACACAACACCTTTTTGACTCAACCCAATCAACATTAGAATTGCTTTAGGAGTCAGCTGATGGAGAATTGTTTGATGTTATTTTTCCTTTATATTAAAGGAGGCACAAGAGACATTATATTTTGTGACATGAATAATAAAAATCCAATTGATATGATAATGTTATCATTATAGCTAACATAACTAAACTACCAGCTAGAAGCCTAGTCAAAACATATGAGGCACTTACAAATTGTATGATCAAATTGTATAAACAGGAAGATTAAACTGTATGAATCACTTAAGTACATTTTATTGTTGATTGAACAACTGCAGTGACTAAATAGGTATCCACAGTTCAGTAACCCAATGCTAAGGTCGTTTTGGGATCCAATTAAGAAGTCGTTGAACTCATCATTTTGTAGTCTGATGTGCAACATGCAAAGAATAAATTTTAAATATTATAGCATGCTGCAGGCAATGTAATAAACAAAAGATGGTTTGTAAATTCAAAGCAGGTTTCTTTAATGAAAGCTGCTGCTACTTTTTAAAGACTTAGTGATGTATATCTTTGGTAAAGTAAATAGAAAAATAATCTAAAGGGCTCTCATGAAAATGTTATGGTGTTTGAAAACGGTAATATTGCCAGAAAACTGAAATAAATAAATAAAAATCTGCCTGTACTAGGAAAAAGAAACGGAGATGTTTTTATTATTTAAAATAATACACTAGCAGCTCATACATTACAATTATGTTAACATTTTAACATCAGGACTCGAAATCCATATTGAGTATACAGCCTTTTTTTTTAAAAGTTATGATGTAAGTTTGAAAAAATGGCATAACATAACTGAGATCTGGTTTCAAGATCAATGAACTTCCTTATCTGGTGTGACTTACTCAGAGTAGTCGACAAAACATCTTATTTGCATACTGCTGACCTACTCAAATCACTTTCAAAATTCCTAAATTAATCCTAATAAGTATATTGGTTTGACTATGAAGTATTATGTTGAATTTTAGTTAATTTTTAGAAAATAAATTAAGGTGAGTTCATAGTAAAATTGTTTGCTATGTTATATTTGAACCTGTCAACAAAAGTTAACAAGACCAGTTATCAGTGTTTCTTTGGCCTTCAGTGATGAGCAACATTAATTAGACAGCTCATTAACTTTTATGATCTTAAATGAGACAACATTCTATGCTTTTGTTTAAGTTTAATGAACAACCATGGACAAAAGAATTCCAACTAAAAATAATAACAATTCTAACTCTATTTGTTAACTTATTTTTGAACTGTGTTAGAAAAATATTGGTATCATACGAGTAGAATTCCAATAAGAATTTTCAATTTGACACATCTCATTCAAACTTTAACAGTAACAACGAAAATAACAATACAGAAAAGTACATGAAGAAAATGATGAAGTATCAACAAATTCGATGACGTTTCACAGCTGCTTTTGAATTCTGACTTATACTGTATTTTATATTATATATCTAAATTTACTACACGTGCATAATGAAACAGTCTTTCAAAGGAATACTTCGGAAAACTGTATGTATGGCTTGTAGGTAAAATTAAAGTAACACAAAAAAACAACAATTACTTACCCTGTTATTTGACAAATCCCTAAATATCGGCGACAAACACAAACCACGATTTATTTCTAATTTTGCTAAAAGTCGGCACCTAGAAACACACACCGTCGACGCCATCTTTGCACTACGTATGTATAAGTACTAAGTATGTGTAATCGCTCGCACCAAATTCTAGGCGCCACGAAGCAACAACCCGGCTTTATTTTATCCTGTTTTCCTTCCTGAGATTAAAAGGCATCTGAAATAAACATAATATATACAATTTCAATATATACACTCTGATTAAATATTTCGAAGAAAACCGAAGAGAAATTCTTTGCAGTATGTTCGGACTGAATTATGCTAAAACTTGTGTATTTTCATTCAAATAAAGATACTGAATATAAGTTATGTTGTGAAATATTTTTTTCTATTTAAATTACACTAGAATAGATTAGTTTTAATATATTTTTATATTTTCTCCGAGACATATTAGCAAATTAAATTTGACAATTAGAAATGGCGCCAGTTTTTTTGTTTATGAATATGGTATCCCTGTAAACTATGGCTGCGTTCATTGTAAACCATCGACAATTATTGTACTTTTTTACGAAATAGTTAAGCGGTCATCACGCGACTACGTGTTTTCGAGGTAGGTTTAGCGCGTTTTTATCAGTGACTGAAGTTAGTTGACTGTGTTGACAGCTGACATGACAAGACAACTTCGGTTCGGTAGTTCGGTCGGTTGTTCACCGTCACCGCGATTGTTTCAGATTGTCATCGTAAACGGTCTCGTTAGAAATATTTGCCTGTTACAATGGCGATACCTGATTACAAGCTAAGTGCAGTATTATGCGGTCATTCTTTAGACGTACGATGTGTAGCAAAGACCAAAGAGTGCTGCATACTATCTGCTTCCCGCGACCGGACCGCAAAGTTATGGCATCCTGAAGGGTTAGTGTCCAAACAATCTTGGTTTTCTTGTGGTAAGTAAAGTTACGTTTGGCTTGAGACCTGATATTTACTAAAGATTTTCGTTTTATCTCACCAGGGTCAAGGATTTTGTCAACGTAGTTACGTACAACGGGCACAAAAACTTCGTTTCTTGCATTTGTTGGCTGCCACCTTGCGAAGCTTTTCCCGAAGGCATCGTAGTTACCGGCAGTAATGACAACACTATTCTGGGCTACAACCTGCAGGATGGTAGCATTGTATTAACCCTAGAAGGACACGAAAATGCTGTGTGCAGTGTAACACCTGGAACTGAAGCAGGCATCCTTTTGAGGTTTATTTACGTTTTTGATAGACTACTTTTAATTCTAAACTAGTAGAATATAATTATCATTATTATTTATTTTATATTTATTCACTAGCTGCTCTTGGATGGAGCTATAAATGAACGTGTGTATATCACAGCACTTGTGTTTCTTTGTTAAGTTCCAACCAACAATACCAAATTGCCAACAATGACAGCTTAATTTTTTTTTATTGAAAAGACAATGACCTATGTCACATTTCATCCTTGTTTATTTTTAGTTCAAGTTGGGACAGTACAGCCAAAGTATGGAAGGTGAATACTCCACATGCTACTCCAATGACCCTAAAAGGTCACCAAGCAGCTGTGTGGGCAGCTGTGGAGCTTGGCAACAAGACTTATGCCACAGCTTCCGCTGACAAAACCATAAAGTTGTGGAAAAAAGATGGGGATTTAATAAGCACACTCACAGGTAATTTTATTCCCCTTTACTCATAAACGCTCTATAGGCTTCTGCTAACTTAGCAATCGTTTGTCCTTATCTGTGAAAAGTAAATGTCAAAGTGACAAATAAGGACAAACAATTGCTAAACTAGCAGAAGCCTGCAGAGTTCATGAATAAGGGGGTATGTCTATATATTGTTAAAGTTGTGATCTTCAAAATTTAAAAAAATAATTAAAATACTATAGATGTTATTATTAACAGTAATGTTGGAATGGAAGATATTCTTAAATTTGTGGGAACTAAAAAGGAAATTTCCATACAAATGACACTCAGATTCACATCTATTTTATATCTCTTATGGGGTGGACAAAGCTTAAGGTGACAAGACCTAAACACATGCATGTTTGTGTATTAGTTGAAAACAGGAACCAAAATGGTGATGGTTTGCTAGCTCATGACATATAACATAATTTTGTTTATGTTACAACATTTCAGGAAGCTGTGTTATTAAAGGTTTAGTTTATTTATTAACCCTACATACCTTTCTTTTTTAATTAGATGAATAAAGCTGTTATTAGCTTTAATTTTTTTTCTAGTGTGATTTTTTTAAAAGCTAAAATATAAATAAAATTTAACTCAAATTTTCAGGTCACACAGACTGTGTGCGAGCGTTAGCGGTTGCGAGTCCGGAATCATTTCTCAGCTGCTCCAACGATGCTTCCATCAAATTATGGGCCAACAAAGGAGACTGCCTTAACACATTCTACGGACATTCTAATTATATTTACAGGTATTCTATGGTAATAATGAGAATACAGACTTCATCTGGTAGCTTTTTATTGATGGCAAATAAGATTAAGTTAAAGGATGTTAAGTTAAGAAGTTAAAGAATGTTTATTCAGACATTGGCACTGACTGTTATGCTATTGAGATAAAGCATATCTACTGTCATCAAAAACAGGAATTATAGCCAGGGAAATCTCTCCCACCTGGTTCTGATCCCTTAGTTAAAAGCAACTCGTCTAGCTAACCAAAAGCCGGATCCTGAATGAGCGAACCGCCTCAACGCAGCAGCTGCATGACTCATGATTTTGTTTGACACAAGGATCAGAATCAAACTGAAAGTGATACTGTCTTGTGAGGCAGTTTGCTCAGTTAGGTCCTTAAAATGAGAATTAATACTTTTAATTGGTTAACAAATCACTCCATATTTCTTAGTACATAGACATATCTCCTTATTCATAAACACTGTTGGCTTCTGCTAATTTAGCAATTGTTTGTCCTTATCTGTCACTTTGACATTTACCTTTCACAGATAAGAATAAACGATTGCTGAGTTAGCAGAGGCCTATAGAGCGTTTATGAATAAGGGGATCTATCTATACAATAGTGTCCGACCGAAGTTTCGGTTTCGGCCAATTTCGGCCAAAAAAGTGATTTCGGCCGAAGTTTCGGTTTCGGCCAGAATCCGGCCGGGCCGAAATTACTTCGCGACCTCTCGCGGCTCTCGCATCGGGAGCGCTCGGCTTAATTCGGGCACTCTCGGCCGGGTAGGTATAGGTAATGCACAGGCGGTCGGCCCAGCTGAGACCAGCGTCAGTAGTATGCATGCAGTTTTTTTTTATTTTGTTTCACAATAAAAGTAACTGTTCTCATATAAGAAATCATTGCAATAACCTTTTCCTTACGATTTGTACAGTAATTTTGAATATTTTGTTTGATATGATACATCTTCAAAAATTTCGGTTTCGATTTCAGCTAAAAATCGTGTTTCGGTCGGACACTACTATACAATAAGACCGGTCCTGTGCCTTCCGCATCCACCGCGATCCCGTGATCCTGGTCAGGTCGTCGCTCTTTGTTGGAGGCCTACCAACAGCTCGTCTCTCGGTCCGCGAACGCCATTCGACCTTCTGACCTCATCGCACCCCCCACCCCCCACATGCATGTATATGTAGTTAATACACATGCATGTGTTTGACGACCAGATAGCCCAGTGGTTAGTGACCCTGACTATGAAGCTAGGGGTTCGGGTTCGAATCCCAGTAGGGGCAGACATTTGTATGATGAATGTGAATGTTTGTGCTTGAGTCATGGATGTTGTATGTATTTACCTACATTATACAGGGTGTTTGGTAGCCAGGTGCAAAGCCTTAAGGGGGTGATAGCCGAGGTATTTTTGAGCATTTTGAGCCATACATGTCATAGCCGAAATTTGTTTTTTTTTTTAAATGAAAATTTTAAAAAATAATGAAAATACTCAGAATTTGATAGAAACGTGTCAATATTGCACCAATGGGCGTTAATTTGTAAATAAAATCTTTTATTTCGGATAGTTTAATGTGTATTGGACCAAATGAAATAATTTTTAAGTGTCTGTCTTGCCACATAAACAAAATGGAGGCATTCGAAATGACTGAAAATGTCTTATTTTGGAACAGAGTCATTTTTCTGTGCCATAAAAAAAAAAAAAAAAAAAATCCTGGAAATGTTGAAACATTTTTAAAAACATGCCTGTTTATTGCTCTTTCTTTTAAGGTATCACTCATTCACATTGCTTGCTAAATCTGAGAGAAAAAGTAAAAACCAAACTCGGGGAGCACTCGCTAAGAATGCACTAGTATTGAAATTTCACGTAAAAGGTAGGTACTTCAGTAGTAAATTACATGTAAAAAAGGTAAAAAAAAAAAAATTAATCTTCACTTCTTTGTGATTTGAATAGTAAATTAATTCATTTTACAACTTTTTTTTACCTTTTTACGCGAAATTTCAATACTAGTGCATTCTTAGCGAGTGCTCCCCGAGTTTGGTTTTTACTTTTTCTCTCAGATTTAGCAAGCAATGTGAATGAGTGATACCTTAAAAGAAAGAGCAATAAACAGGCATGTTTTTAAAAATGTTTGAACATTTCCAGGATTTTTTTTAAATCTTATTTATGGCACAGAAAAATAACTCTGTTCCAAAATAAGACATTTTTAGTAATTTCGAATGCCTCCATTTTGTTTCTGTGGCAAGACAGACACTTAAAAAATATTTCATTTGGTCCAATACACATTAAGGCGAAGGGATAGGCAAAAGCTCATAAATTGGTTGTTTTTGTGCATGTTTTATGGCGATAATACACAATTTGGAGTTTTGAAAACTGCACATTCTATAAAACATGTCTTGAATTAGAATTCACCGGTGAAAACATATTCCTTAATGTCGTAGTTAGTACAAAAATTCGTTTGCTCTAAGAGTCTCGCAAATATTTTGTACACGGTTTGCTCGGGTGAAACCAATCTGTTTGCTACCAATCTCGACGAGGTCACTCTAGTAACTCATAATTAAAATTCCGCGGTGCGTTTGCTTCAATTAGCCAACAAATAAGGCTTTAGAGAGTAGTACTGCCCTGATCCTGTGAAAAGGGCGAACGCAATATTTGCCCGCACATTCAATCAGGCGCTTTTCAATGTACAAAAAAATTCGGAAACCAAAAAAATGTTAAAAAGATAATACAATGAAATAAATTATTAAGATAAAACCAAAAATGTTCATAAAAAAAAAAAAAAAGAATAATAGATAAATAAATAAAAAAATAATTTGGATAAGACGTATGAAAATAATAAGGAAAAAGCAACGTTGCATGTTCGCTTGGTGGCGGCAGTGTGTAAGCGACGCGACGTTGCCAATATTCGCTTTGCGTTTTTTCATATTGGTTTGGCTAAGCATGTTGTTTGAGTCACAGAATAGGCGCAAAACAGTGCTTCAAAAAGTCGTACTCGTTCGCTTCGCACGTATAATACCTATATTAAGTTAAAAGTGATTATTTTCAATCCGTTTTTTGGGAACTTAGTGGCAGGTTGGTTTGATACTTACTTGCTGTTTAGCGAACAAGCATGGGAAATAGGATTTTGGTTGGAATTACTGCATGAAAAATTTTGATATTTAGGCAAGTAGTACTCCAATGTATAGTCTATCATTAGAAAGAAAAAAAAAAAGATATCTGAAGGTCTAAGTGGTCCCCAAACATTGATCCGTTATCAAAATAAAAAAGACCGCCATATTGAAATCTTTAGTTTTTCGACCGATTAATTTCAAAATCAATATCTGAGGATCTGAGTTGTCTCCAAACACGTGTCGTATCCGTTATCAAAAATGACAAATTAAAGTGGCCGCCATTTTGAAATCTTTAAGTTATGGGCCGATTATTTTCAAAATCGATATCTGAGGGTCCGAGTGGTCGTCAAACACAAATCTGCTACCGAAAATGAAAAAACTGGCCGCCATTTTGAATTCTTTACTTTCTGGACCAATTGTTTTCAAAATCGATATCTGAGGATCCGAGTGGTCCCCAAACTTGAATCCGTTTTTAAAAATGAAAAAAGTGGCCGCCATTTTGAAATCTTTAAGTTTCGGACCGAATATTTTCAAAATCGATATGTGAGGGTCCGAGTGGTCGTCAAACACAAATTTGCTATCGAAAATGAAAAAAATGGCCGCCATTTTGAAATCTTTAGTTTTCCGACCGATTGATTTCAAAATCGATATCTGAGAATCCGAGTTGTCTCCAAACACGTATCCGTTGTCAAAAATGACAAAAGTGGCCGCCATTTTGAAATCTTTAGTTTTTGGACCGATTATTTTCAAAACCGATATCTGAGAGTCCGAGAGGTCCCCAAACATAAATCCGTTATCAAAAATGAAAAAAGTGGCCGCCATTTTGAAATCTTTAAGTTTTGGGCCGATTATTTTCAAAATCGATATCTGAGGGTCCGAGTGGTCAAACACAAATCTGCTACCGAAAATGAAAAAACTGGCCGCCATTTTGAATTCTTTACTTTCTGGACCAATTGTTTTCAAAATCGATATCTGAGGATCCGAGTGGTCCCCAAACACGAATCCGTTTTTAAAAATGAAAAAAGTGGCCGCCATTTTGAAATTTTTAAGTTTTGGACCGAATATTTTCAAAATCGATATGTGAGGGTCCGAGTGGTCGTGAAACACAAATTTGCTATCGAAAATGAAAAAAATGGCCGCCATTTTGAAATCTTTAGTTTTCCGACCGATTGATTTCAAAATTGATATCTGAGAATCCGAGTTGTCTCCAAACACGTATCCGTTATCAAAAATGACAAAAGTGGCCGCCATTTTGAAATCTTTAGTTTTTGGACCGATTTTTTTCAAAACCGATATCCGAGGGTCCGAGAGGTCCCCAAACATAAATCCGTTATCAAAAATGAAAAAAGTGGCCGCCATTTTAAACTCTTTATGTTTTGGGCCAATTATTTTCAAAATCGATATCTGAGGGTCCGAGAGGTCCCCAAACATAAATCCGTTATCAAAAATGAAAAAAGTGGCCGCCATTTTGAAATCTTTAAGTTTTGGGCCGATTATTTGCAAAATCGATATCTGAGGGTCCGAGTGGTTTTCAAACAGAAATCTGCTACCGAAAATGAAAAACTGGCCGCCATTTTGAATTCTTTACTTTCTGGACCAATTGTTTTCAAAATCGATATCTGAGGATCCGTGTGGTCCCCAAACATGAATCCGTTTTTAAAAATGAAAAAAGTGGCCGCCATTTTGAAATTTTTAAGTTTTGGACCGAATATTTCCAAAATCGATATCTGAGGGTCCGAGTGGTCGTGAAACACAAATTTGCTATCGAAAATGAAAAAAATGGCCGCCATTTTGAAATCTTTAGTTTTCCGACCGATTGATTTCAAAATTGATATCTGAGAATCCGAGTTGTCTCCAAACACGTATCCGTTATCAAAAATGACAAAAAGGGCCGCCATTTTGAAATCTTTAGTTTTTGGACCGATTATTTTCAAAACCGATATCTGAGGGTCCGAGAGGTCCCCAAACATAAATCCGTTATCAAAAATGAAAAAAGTGGCCACCATTTTGTTTTTTTTATGTTTTGGGCCAATTATTTTCAAAATCGATATCTGAGGGTCCGAGTGGTTGTCAAACACAAATCTGCTACCGAAAATGAAAAAGCTGGCCGCCATTTTGAATTCTTTACTTTCTAGACCAATTGTTTTCAAAATTGATATCTGAGGATTCGAGTGGTCCTCAAACATGAATCCGTTTTTAAAAATGAAAAAAGTGGCCGCCATTTTGAAATCTTTAAGTTTTGGACCGATTATTTTTAAAATCGATATCTGAGGGTCCGAGTGGTCGTCAAATACAAATCTGCTATCGAAAATAAAAAAAACTGGCCGCCATTCTGAATTCTTTACTTTTTGGACCGATTGTTTTCAAACTCGATATCTTACGATCCGAGTGGTTCCCAAACACGTATCCGTTATACAAAATAGAAAAGTGACCACCATTTTGAAATGTTTAGTTTTTGAACAGATTGTTTTCAAAATCGATATCTGATCTGGCGGCCACTTTTTCCATTTTTGATAACGGGTTTGTGTTTGGGGACCACTCGGATCCTCCGATATCGATTTTGAAAGCTATCAATCTAAAAACTAAAGATTTCAAAATGGCGGGCACTTTTTTCATTTTTGATAACGTTTTTATGTTTGGGGACCACTCGAACCCCTTAGATATCGATTTTGAAAACAATCAGTTCAAAAACTACAGATTTCAAAATGGCGGTGACTTTTTCCATTTTATATAACGGATACGTGTTTGGGAACCACTCGGATCATCAGATATCGATTTTGAAAACAATCGGTCCAAAAACAAAAGTTTTCAAAATGGCGGCCACTTTTTTCATTTTTAAAAACGGATTCATGTTTAGGGGCCACTCGGATCCTCAGATATCGAATTTTAAAACAATCGGTCCAAAAACTAAAGATTTCAAAATGGCGGCCACTTTTTTCATTTTGGATAACGGATTCATGTTTGCAGACCACTCGGAGCCTCAGATATCGATTTTGAAATCAATCGGTTCAAAAACTAGAGATTTCAAAATGGCGGTCACTTTTTCCATTTTATATAACGGATACGTGTTTGGGAATCACTCGGATCGTCAGATATCGATTTTGAAAACAATTGGTCCAAAAACAAAGGCTTTTTTCATTTTTAAAAACGGATTCATGTTTGGAGACCACTTGGATCCTCAGATATCGAATTTGGAAACAATCGGTTCAAAAAGTAAAGAATTCAAAATGGCGGCCAGTTTATTTTATTTTCGATAGCAGATTTGTGTTTGACGACCACTCGGACCCTCAGATATCGATTTTGAAAATAGTCGTTTCAAAACTTAAAGAATTCAAAATGGCGGCCACCTTTTTCATTTTTGATAACGGATACGTGTTTGGGAACCACTCGGATCATCAGATATCGATTTTGAAAACAATCGGTCCAAAAACAAAAGTTTTCAAAATGGCGGCCACTTTTTTCATTTTTAAAAACATTCATGTTTAGGGACCACTCGGACGGATCCTCAGATATCGAATTTTAAAACAATCGGTTCAAAAACTAAAGATTTCAAAATGGCGGCCACTTTTTTCATTTTGGATAACGGATTCATGTTTGCGGACCACTCGGACCCTCAGATATCGATTTTGAAATCAATCGGTTCAAAAACTACAGATTTCAAAATGGCGGTGACTTTTTCCATTTTATACAACGGATACGTGTTTGGGAACCACTCGGATCATCAGATATCGATTTTGAAAACAATCGGTCCAAAAACAAAAGTTTTCAAAATGGCGGCCACTTTTTTCATTTTTAAAAACGGATTCATGTTTAGGGACCACTCGGATCCTCAGATATCGAATTTTAAAACAATCGGTCCAAAAACTAAAGATTTCAAAATGGCGGCCACTTTTTTCATTTTGGATAACGGATTCATGTTTGCGGACCACTCGGACCCTCAGATATCGATTTTGAAATCAATCGGTTCAAAAACTAGAGATTTCAAAATGGCGGTCACTTTTTCCATTTTATATAACGGATACGTGTTTGGGAATCACTCGGATCGTCAGATATCGATTTTGAAAACAATTGGTCCAAAAACAAAGGTTTTCAAAATGGCGGCCACTTTTTTCATTTTTAAAAACGGATTCATGTTTGGAGACCACTTGTTTCCTCAGATATCGAATTTGGAAACAATCGGTTCAAAAAGTAAAGAATTCAAAATGGCGGCCAGTTTTTTTTATTTTCGATAGCAGATTTGTGTTTGACGACCACTCGGACCCTCAGATATCGATTTTGAAAATAGTCGTTTCAAAACTTAAAGAATTCAAAATGGCGGCCACCTTTTTCATTTTTGATAACGGATTTATGTTTGGGGACCTCTCGGACCCTCAGATATCGGTTTTGAAAATAATCATTGGAAAAACTATACCTTATTCTGTACCTTTCCCGCACACGTTCAAGTTTTACTTTATTCTGAAATAATAATTTACGTTGCGACTCTAGACAGACCCTGGACACCGCAATTTTCTGGGATAATAAGTAGCCTGTTTTAATCTAGGGTACCAACTGTCTTCGTTCCAAATTTCATGCAGAAGCATTTCATCTAAGTCCTCTAGGTTGGCATGGCAACGCATCTGCAATCCCTCCGGGGTTGCGGGTGTCTATGGGCAGTGGTGATCGCTTACCATCAGGTGACCCACTTGCTCGTTTACCTTCCTATTCATATATAAAAAAGAAAAAAAAAAGAAGAAACAAACATACTTACACACACTCACATCGTCACAAACTTTCTCATGTATAATATCACATACATACATACATAAATAACGTCTCTATCCTTTAAGACTATATACTCTATACTCTAGACTTTAAGGCCACGTTACGAATGCCGAAATGTTACAATTTTTATTATTTTTGCGAAATCTGATTTGAACATTATGCTGTGTGTAAGGCAATCGGAAAACTGAAACAAGCGCCATCTACTAACATCACAGTGCAATATTTCAATCCATCAGCCCGCGCCCATTCGCATCGAGTTCACACGTCGATTATTTAACAGATGTCGCGTTGATCGGACTGCTTGCCACGTCACAAACGGGCAAGGTCATTTGCCTATCCCTTCGCCTTAAACTATCCGAAATAAAAGATTTTGTTTACAAATTAACGCCCATTGGTGTAATATTGACAAGTTTCTATAAAATTCTGGGTATTTTAGTAAATTTTCAAATTTTTCAAATTTAAAAAAAAAATATCAAATTTCGGCTAAGACATGTATGGCTCAAAATGCTCAAAAATACCTCGGCTATCACTCCCTTAAGGCTTTGCACCTGGCTACCAAACACCCTGTATAAATATGTTTATCCGTTACCCTTTGTACAAGTTTTGCTAGGTCAGTTGGTGTAATTTGACCCAAGATATTTATTTATTTAACCCTTTATAAGGTCCCATTTATTGGAGCATACTACCACAGATTCAAAAGCGGATACCAAATGCATACCTGACAGGATATTTTCAAAGCTAGTCGTGTTTTCAATAATTACAATCGATATTGTGACGTATATTGAAAACGATAAGGTTGTAATTCTAACACAATGCACGCGGTCGGTAAATCGCCTCTGCCTTATAAAGGGTTAATAGTACGTGTGGTCCTCAGCATCAGCCTGGAGCCGTCGGGCGCGGGCTGGGCGTCCAGCGGCGAGGACGGCGCCGTGCGGCTGTGGGCGGGCGGGGACTGCGTGCGCGAGATACGGCTGCCCGTGCACTCCGTGTGGAGCGTCGTCTGTATGGACAACGGGGACATCGTCACCGGTACCTACCTCATTTATACTCTTTAGTGCAACTACTAAATGGGTCGGTTCACTCGTTGCTATGGTTACATTCTCCTGGGTCACTCTTTGAACCGTAAGTTTATGGGTTTAAATTATGTAGAGACACAACATTGTTTCTAACAAACTATACTATTTTTGTCCCCTGGCTGATGGGACAAAATGACAAGAAATTGTTGATCCACCCAAATGCTTGTTATCAAGAACAAAAAGAGACCACCGATGAGGCTGGCATAATCACACAGGTGCGTAAGCCTCTTAACATATCTTATTAAAAAAAGAAGCTTACAATCTTGTCATTTGATTTGATTAAAGTCTGATTTTACATTGTAACCATTCATATACCAACAAAAGTACCTAAACTTCTACATCTGTCGTAAATTATCATTACAAACCCAGTTTTTTTGTAACAAGCACAGAGGCCATATTGTTTAACATGCAGTGTATACCATCTCTTTCTACCATCCTAAATCATTCGCCAAAAAGAAATTGTGAATGTACGGGGTTGATTGTAACTTAGAAGGTTCAGTTGTAACATGTAACATAATACTCGAAAACTTTTTTGATACATTGTTTTCATGTCACATTGTTTCGTTTAATAATGGCTGTAGAAAAGAACAGAGGCACGCTTTTTAACAGACTCAAAAAAGAGAATATTCTATATGGTAACACTTTTTTTTACCCCAGAACTGTCTGTCAGTTTGAAAAATTATTCATTACATCTATTTACAACCTATCTACATTTATTGTCAGGATCCAGTGATGGTCTAGTGCGCGTGTTCACGAAAGACGCATCGCGGTATGCTGACGAGGCTACACTAAAGCTGTTCGACGAGGAAGTGGAGAAAATGCAGGCTGCCTCGCAGCAGGAGATCGGCGGCTTCAAGCTGTCCGAGTATGTTTCATGTTTTGTTGATAGCATTTAGCCAATCGACCAATGACGCTGGTCTTAAACCTCGCAGAAAATTGAGTAACTAGTATCTTATTCATAAACGCTCTATAGGCTTCTGCTAACTTAGTAATCGTTTGTCCTTATCTGTGAAAGGTAAATGTCAATGTGACAGATAAGGACAAACGATTGTTAAGTTAGCAGAAGCCTATAGTTAGAGCGCTTATGAATAAGGGGGGCTAGTATTTAAGTCTGGTTGTAGTGATAGATGGCAATGATCCTGACCTGACGAGCTGACTAAAAACTAGCTTGAGCATTTGTAAGATAAGAAAATTTATACCAACTTGAGTTATGGATGCGATATGTATTTATTTTTTACTCGATGTATATTTCGTCGTCTCGTAGGACTAAGTACAATTTTTGCTTCATAATTGTTCCATGATATTTGTTATTTTATTATTTATTTATTTATTGTATACGTTCCCAGGCTGCCAGGTCCTGAAGTCCTATTAGAGCCGGGTAGAACAGACGGACAGACGAAGCTAGTCCGTCGCGGCACCAACGTCAAGTGTTACTCTTGGAGCGCGGCAGCCGGCGCCTGGAACGAGATCGGAGATGTCATGGGAGCCAACCCTGCGTCTGAGGGGAAGACTATGTTCCAGGGGAAGGTATGTTGCAGTTACGAAGATAAGTGTTAGGGTTATGAGTGTCTAAGATGTAACGTATAGTGGTTAAAGAATAGTTTAGTCTTCGTAGCACAAGGGAAAATTAGCGTCTAGCTCTAGCTAATACATTTTCTTTATTATATTAGCGAAAGTAAAGGTTTTATGTATTTAATAATCATGGTGATAAAGAGTAGAACAGATAACCGTTAGTGACGAAATGTTCTCTATTGGCCACCACGAACTGAAAGACGTGGCGTTCGCAGTCCTGCCACTAGATAGAACGACCGATGGGCAACTGATGGACGCAATGGCAAGTTGTCATTCACTGTAGCGTTCTAAGGGGGAAGCCTTTGTGTTCTACAGTAGATGTCTTTCTTCTGATGATGATGATATTCTACTTCTTCTCATGGTGCCTCTCCATTACTGGAGGTTGGCCGAGCTTAGCGAACCTATCCCTATCCTGTGCCAGGCGAAATAGCTCTATGATGATGTTACTAATTTTAAATTGTCTGTCATTTACAGGAATACGATTTCGTGTTCAGCGTGGACATAAAGGACGGCGCGCCGCCCATCAAGCTGCCCTTCAACAAAAACGAGGATCCCTGGACCGCCGCACAAGCCTTCATACACAAGTTAGTTACAATACCTGTTTGAAACTGCCTAGAACAAAGATTTGTAGAACCCGACCATTCACGTTGTCGAAATCACAGAACGACAGTGGGCAAGACTTGGATTTCTAGTTACGTGATTGGTGGCATTTTTCATGTCTCTGCCCCATTGCTTATATGGAAGGGAATGTTAAGGAGCGTAGCGTATGGGACTTGAATGGGCCAAATAATATTCTAAGAACATTATTTCTGTTTATACTTAAAATTTACTCAGATAAATCTATAGCATATTTTTTTGTGGATGTGTGTGGTTTTTCATTATTGCATTTTCACTGCTTTTGTCTTTCAGCAAATATTGACAAAAGATGTGTTTCTCAGAGTTCAATTTTTATGAAAAAAGATTGTGGTGATACTGAGTCTTGTTTGTACAAATTTGTATTTAATATTTTGTTTCAGACACGATTTACCGCAAGTGTACTTAGAACAAGTAGCCAACTTTATTATTACAAACGCCAAATTGGACACGTTGCCTGCGTCTAGCAATGGGTGAGTAAAATAACTATTTTTTTTTAGTCTTATTCAAATGATTTAATTCTCATTCAGGTCATCAGTAGGTCGTTAACTTGGGTAGCAAGCTGTGCGTCTTATTGAATACATTAGAATATAATATGTACAAATAATCAAATGCTGCAGTTCACAGATCGAATTACATTTTATTGACTAGAAGCTACTTTTATTAAAATGCATGACATGTCCACATCTTTTCTATTATAATCTTTAATATTCATCTTTTCTAATAACAGGTAGGTACAAATTGGTCAAACGTAACTTTCGATGTAACATAACTGTAACTAACCCTTATAGTAGAACGCTGTGCGTGAGCGAATTGTGCGTTATTTATTTACTTATTTATTTAAATCAGAGCGTTTCATAACGTAGCAGGTAAAAAAAATCAAAATTAAACTGGCATGATAGACCTAGAGTGTTGTTAATAAATAATGTTACATTGTATGTTACATTTCACCAATCTCTACGCGCTTTAGTGTAAGTTCGTATGATACTCCACGTTTCCGCTTATTATTCATAACTAGCATCCTACATGTTTTCGCGTTCACCACCATATCGACTAATTTTTCTGAGTTCTTTCCATTCCTGAAAATAAAAAGTCCATAATTTGAGTCTTCGTTTGTATAATATCGATTGTCTAGTTTATAAATCAGCTTATTCGGCGTAACTAGTACAATTGTGAAGTAAATAAGGCCGCCTATATTGTTACCTCATTACTTCTGTATACCTTTTTTCTGTTTTTATTGTTATAATGTGGTGTTCAATAAAGAGTTATTGTATTGTATTGTAAAGCATCGATATATGATCGTTTTTTGTAGTTTCGCGGACCCTCTGACGGGCGAGTCGCGCTACGTGCCGGGCGCGGCGCGCGTGTCGGGGCTGGCGCCGCCGTCGGCCGCGGACCCGTTCACGGGCGCCGGCGCCTACATGACCTCCGCCGCCAGCACCACGTCCACTGCTACCGGCACCGACAAGCCGCTCATACCGCACGACGCCTACATACGGTACTGTACCCACAACCCAACCCCCCATATGGGGTCATGTGACACATTAAGGCCCACTTGCACATTCCAGAGTTAAAAAAGTAAATCGATAACTCGGGGTTATGTTTGACAGTTCCATACATTTTGACACTACTTAGCCCCGAGTTAGCATTTAACACGGGGTTAAGTCGCTAACCCTGGTCCGTGCAAGTGGCCCTTACAATATCTTCAAAGTAACGTAATTTTCATTGTTGCGATTGATCTAAAATTTCATTTTTTTGTATTCTACTATTACCAATGTGAATTCGTTCCGTGACCAAATTGGGGACGTTTTGACAAAAGTTCGGGTCAAGAGTACCCTAAATGGGCGAGTATGTCAGGATCGTAGCAAATGGAACAAAGTAGTCTGCCTATGCCTATGGGAATGAGGAGTGACGGTATGATTTTATGTAGGTATTTATGGATGATTATCAAAAAACTTATTAAATGAGCAAGATATATAAATATAGCTTCGCCCAGCTAAAGAAAGATATTTTATTTACAGATTCGACCAAGCGAACCTGAAAGCAATATATGAAAAACTAAAAGAATTCAACAGCAAAGTGGGCGATGGACTGAGTGCACTCACTGAACAGCAACTAGCCGATATAGTTAAATTAGGTGAAATGGTAAGTTATCTTAAATTGTTATTTTTTTTTTTCTTAACTAACTGGTGCAGACCAATGGTTTCAAGAAATACATATGATTGTATTCAAGTCAGTAAGATTAGTGAAATTTACTAATGGTAACAGACTATTCAATATTTATCGTATATGTTTTGTTTCAATAAATACTGAACATATTATTATGAGCTACCCGTTATTGTCATGTTTCTGTTATAAGTAAGAGAATTGTTGTTTCAGAATAGTACTTACAACCCTGACGCAATAGGTTTACTGAAGATGACGTTAGAATGGCCAAAAGGTATGCCACATAACAATACTTACAACGCTTTAATACATTTCTCAGATGTGCAGACCAGCAAGCTTCTCCATTGTCTTCGTTTTGACAGTTCATGTATGGGCTCACAATTGGCATCGGAATCAGCTAGCTGTCACATTCATACAAGAACTGTCGAAATGAACACGATGGCGATTGCGAGCGAGTTAGACAATAAGCCTACAGGCCCAATATTTGCTTGAAACTTGGTAAAGAGTTCCGATAGCAGCGCAATAATCAAAGAAACCCGTTACCGTTTCAGAAAAAAGTTTGTACTGTTATATGAATAAAAGCACTGATCACCGGTATTCAAGAATATATTATTTCCAAGATATTAATACAACGCCATTTCTAATACGACCACCGCGGGAAGAGGCCACGCAGGCATCTCTCTGTGTCAAACCACAGACTATAGCATTAGGCTACAAAGCAACGTTCAGAAATCAGGCTAACAGTACTTTTATTTTTCAGAAATTCTCTTTCCCGTGTTGGATGTGACGCGCCTTGCCATCCGCAGCAAAGACATCAACAGTCAGATATTCGACACGACGTACGGACCGAGCTTTATCAAGTACCTGCTGTCTCTGTTAGCGCCAGGTTAGTTCATTTAATTATTCCCTTACAGTGTCTTAGTAGGGCCTAGTAAATATCTCATCTACCTACATTACAACATTAAAAAAAAAACATGTATACCGAATTCGCTACAATTTCAATACATGTAGGCTTTTTTTTCTTTTTTTATTATCGCGTAATTCGGCGTGCCTCATGGCGTAGGCCTCCTCCATTTATTGAAAGGTTTGGGCTATAGTTCCCACGCGGGCCCAGTGCAGATTGGGAACTTCACTCACACCATTGAATTGCTTCGCAGATGTGTGCGTCAAACTTACTACCATCTAACAAAATTATTTTCTTTTTTTTTAATAGCGAAGGGCTTGATTTTAGATCAGAGGATTTATTGAACAAGCGGACAGCTTGAAACCATGCACAGTGGTTAACTACGTTAAATTTTGGACAACTGTCGAGGACTGACACCTATTGAGTTTCCTGAACGCACCCTAAACTTGACGTATTCTTTGACAGATAACCTCCCAGCCAATCAGATGCTAGCGATGCGTGTGCTTGTGAACGCGTTCAGCGACCTGCCCGGCGAGATGCTCGTACTGGCGGCGCGCGAGAGCGTGATGCACTGCCTCATCTGTCTCACGCAGCTCAACACTAACGCGCAGGTGAGAGTGGGACAGTCGAACAAGCAAGGACAAGGACGGATATAGGGCCGTGTACAGTGAAAATGTTCGATAGCTTTGGATTTTCAGGTATCGCGTTGTTTTTTGCAAACATCAAGGTCTAAAACTAGCTTGTTGATACCAAGGCTCTAGTAATTATAGTTATTACGGGAATAGGGCTCCTTTGCAGTGAACATAATACATTCCATTTATTAACTATCTAATGGGAATTTTAATAAATCCCTTCTATCTACGGCAGGGGGTGTACACTCCGCAGCTAAGGTACGATCAACCGGCGCTCCTGCTGGGCAGGATAATGGCTGTAGGTTGCCACTCGCCTCGCACGCTGGCGTCGCGCGTTACTTGTGTGTTACCTAGTTACCTAGCAACGAACAATGACTACTACAACCCTACTAAGTCCGCGGTGACATCGTGAACGGTCATGATTTAAACGGTTAAACTAAAAGAAGCGCTCTCGCGTCGTAATGCGGTTTATTTTTGCACGAATGCTTTGCGGGAAATGTGATAGAGTGGGGCTGTAGGCTATTCATCACTGTAGGTAAATATAGCTATCTATATTGTGCTTTATGTGTACGCGACTAGTTTTTATTTATTTAATCGACTCCCGAGAGAGACCTTTCTGTACGTTAAAGTACTATTACTTTATTCTGTGCTCAAGGAACATGTCTACCAAACTTCAGGTTAGTCAGTAGCTTTTGTGGCTTAGCTGTGTCTCTATCTTAACAAAATTGATTTATTTTTGAGTTTGTTTAACCTCGTCTATAGACCGACCGCTTAACCGAATCCTCGCCCGCGCGGCACAGGGGCGCAGGGTAGGCGACAAAGGGGGCCTCTGTGCGGGCGGCAGGCGCACTACCCGCCCGTACCGCTCTCGGTCCCCTTTGTCGTCTTACACCGCGCTCCTGTACCAGCGCGAGCGAGGACTCAGTTAAGCGATCGGTCTATAATAGTAGATTATGATACAAGTGTGCAATGTTGATCGAGACACGAGGCATTACTGCGTGTGAGCGATAGCGAGCGCGGGTAAGAAAGCCGAGTGTGAGTAATGATCAATGCACACGCGTTTCATACGGCGTTTTTAACACATCTGCTGAATTATGAGCTTAAATGCGGTGCAATTAGACTCAATTTACGAGCTGTGTTGAAAAATTATTTGTGTATGTGTGTGTCAGATAGCGGCGACGTCGCTGCTGCTGAACCTGTCGGTGGCGCTGGCGCAGCAGCCGGACGCGGGCGAGCTCGCCGACTGCCTGCTGCAGCTGCTGCCGCGCCTCACAGACACAGAGGCCTACTTCAGGTAGCTGCACTGTGTCTAGTGTTGTAAAAGACTCGAGTTCTGAGCCTTTAGTGTAAGTTTTCGCATATAAAAACGTTTCGAACGCGTTCACTTAAACGTCTCGATTACTATGGAATAATTGGCAGCGCCACTTGCTGATAGAAACGGCAACAAACTGTTCTGACATTTTAACACAAACGCGTTCGAGACGTATTTTGTGACTGAAAACCTACACTAAGCATACTGGAGTCCTAATTTTGTAGACTTGACTCACTGACTCATCCAGGGAAATTACAGGCACAAGAGGCATTTCATCTTAGCCCTCTAGGTTGGCAACGCATCTGCAATCCCTCCGGGGTTGCGGGTGTCTATGGACAGTGGTGATCGCTTACCATCAGGTGACCCACTTGCTCGTTTGCCTTCCTATTCATGTATAAATAAAAAATAAAAAAACTTAAGAGAGGACTTGGTGAACTCGTAAGATCCGAGTCCCGAGGAGTGTCGAGCGTGAGTAAATATGGAGCCTTAGATATAAAATACAGCGGCCTTACCAGGACGTCGACTTACGAATTCCGATTCAGTTTAGGTTCGCTCGCTGTCAGATAAGGCCCCAGTTCAGGTTTAAACTGTTATTTTTAGTGTGGATCTGATCTTTGTTGGGTTTAGTGCCATTTTGACGCATGGTCCTTTACCTAGGTATTTTTGTTGACAGGGGTCTAGTAGGTCTCGGAACGTTGCTAGCGGAGGCGCCGAGCAAGCTGGTGATACAATCGAAGATAGTGTCGTCTCAGTCCCTCCACGCGCGCATCGTGCGCGACGCCGCCTCTCAAGACGCGGCGCTCCGCAAAGTTTCAGCCTGCTCCCAGCAAATCATCAGGCTGTTATAGGGAACCTTGCTACTATTATACTGCCCTACGTTTAAAACTGCGTATGAACTTAAGTTAAGGCATGATAGATCCGTTTCCCAAATCATTGAACAGTTGTGACCCGGATTATTCGTTTTATGAAATTGGAATCCAAAAACTTCCACTTATCGTTGTTTTTACTTTTTAAGGATTTAGGAAAACTGTTCTATCGTGCCTATATTCCTCGCGGCGAATCTTGATCCCTATGACACTTCTAGTGACAGTTCATTTTATATAACCTTGTAATGAGGTTCAGTCACGTTGAATCGTTTAGAGGCGAAACTTAAAGTCTAGCACGTCATAATATAATAGAAAAGATTTGAATAAGAATATAATGAAATTATAAAGTATTTATCAATATTTGATGGAAATAATTTCACTTAAACTTACATGTTGACTAGAGGTCCACGCCGCGCCGACGCGCCGCCGCCGAGCAACCTCAGCGCGCCGCCGCCGCCGCCGGGTCGTTCAAAATTTCGCGCCGACGTGGAATAAATATTTTACCTATGACCAAACCGAACAAAACAAACAATGCGCTGTTGCCATACTGGCCTTTTGGTGATCCAATCTTGGATGTAGGCCTCTTCCCTCTTCTTCCACTCTTAGCGATCTTGTGCCCGTCTCATCTAGTCTCGACTGCCGCGCCCTCGAGTATCCGCTCTGGGTCTCCATTCAAGGACTCGCCTTGTCTAGCGACTCTCTTTCATTCTCGCAATGTGTCCTGCCCATGTCCACTTTTTCCTTGCTATGACAGCCATGACGTCTTTCACCTTGGTCTTATTTTGGATCCATTCGTTAGGTTTCCGGTCACGAAGGGTGATCCCGAGCATCACTCTCTCTATACCCCTCTGCGTGACTCGGAACTTCTCGGCGGACCTTTGTGCTTTTGTGGTCTCTGTACCGTAGGTGAGCCCGTACTCACCCATGCCCATGACCCACTGCTTGAAGACTTTAACTTTGAGATCCGGGGATATTTTGCCACGTAGAATCTGCTTATTGGCACCGAACGCCGCCCAAGCCTGCGCGATCCACCTTTCCACTTCCGCTACCTGGTTCTCAAAGACCAGTGTAACCTTATGCCCTGAATATTATGTATTCGGTTTTCGGTTACTCTATCCACTGGAAGCGGGTCATAATCTTAGTTTTTACCATGTTCATTTTAAGACCAGTTTTCTCGGATTCCACTCTTAAATTCTCCAGCATCGTCATCATCTCCTCAATGCTCTCTGAGACCAGAACCGGGTCATCAGCAAACCTCAGATTGGTCATTCTCTCTCCATCAAGCATCAGCCCCTTCCCTGCCCATTGCATTTGTTCGAATATACATCTAGTGCTAGGGTAAACAGCTTCGGTGATATTGTGTCCCCTTGCCTGACACCTTTCTAGATGGAATTTGTTGGTTTTCTTGTGCAGGGAGACACAAGTAGTTGCGTTCTGGTGGAGGTGGTTGAGGATCTGTATGTACCTTTCATCGACACGGCATGAAACTAGAGCTTGCTCTATATGCCAACACTCTATGGAGTTGAACGCTTTCTCGTAGTCGATGAAGGCTAGTATAAGCGGTTTTCTGTACTCATTACATTTCTCCACGACTGTTTTGAGAGTTTGGAGGTGGTCGTTGGTGCTGAAGCCTGAGCGAAAGCCTGCCTGTTCTCTGGGTTAGTAGACTGATAGGTCTGTAGTTTTCCAGCCTTTAGATGTCCCCTTTT
Source organism: Pandemis heparana (assembly GCA_963854515.1). Classification (NCBI taxonomy): domain Eukaryota; kingdom Metazoa; phylum Arthropoda; class Insecta; order Lepidoptera; family Tortricidae; genus Pandemis; species Pandemis heparana. The sequence continues at coordinate 13,471,239 of OY978010.1, read as the reverse complement.
TTGTGGATTAGGGTGATTACTGCGTTATGCCATGATGTAGGTACTTTACCTTCCAGGATGCACTTTGTGAATAGAATTGCCAGGACTTGACTGACTTCTGTAGTATTGGGAACAAAATAAAAAAATGTTTCCTTGGCTTGCAGGATTGGCGCGGATTTTTATTCACGATTAAATGTGTTTTCTTTAGTTACTTATTCCTCCTAAAAAATGTCCTCACGCCGGCAACGCCGCGCCGCGCCGGATTCAAAACCCAGCGCGCCGCCGCCGGGTTTTTTGGCTGCGGCGTGGACCTCTAATGTTGACGTACTGCAAAAGTTACTTCGTTAGGCTGGTATCGACTAAGGAGTGGGTATATCGATAAGAATGACTAGGAATATCGGTAAACAGGTGACGTTGATTGAACAGAATGGAAGGAAATTTGTTGTTCATATGTAATATTTAATGTCCTGGGGCTTGGCAAAAATAAATCAAACGCTTTGTGTTATATTATGATTAACTTTATTAAATGTTATAAGGCCTACTTGAACGCAAGTCATTATATTATCGTTGCCAGAAAATAGAAAAATCTAAACTGGTGCATCACTATTAGAAATGTCAGCGGAACTGTCATAGGGATCAAGATGCGCCGCGAGGAGTATAGGGTGCGAACGAACCACGTATACAACGCTTGTTAAATAATCATCTGACTTTTATAGGATAGTGTACTGATCGTGATCAGTACCATCCTCTGTAGTCGATAGTTCCTACATCATCTGAAAATAATTGATTGTCATGTTGACTTGTTAATTAAAATAAGCCGTATACATGACATTAATAGGGTGGGAAAGGAATTCCTTGGTCGACTATAAATTAGATTAGACTGATGACCGAAGCTGCCTAATAACTAGCAGCATAGTCTAACATTTTGTGTGTTTTTTGTTCCGCGAGGGGAGGAGGGGCAGAAGAGAGATAATCGAAAAAAATTATCCTTTATTTTTTGACAATGTTGACATACAAGTGCAGCCATAATGTTGACTTACCGACAGACGCTATACTTCTACTAGACCCCCCCGCCCCTTGATCATCGGTTTTTGACGCCCTAGCTATTTTGAATATAATTCGCTTGCAAGACACTTACCTTGTGTTCTATGGATGGATCGTTAGCGTTGAAAACTTTAACCCTGTATAAGGCAGAGGCGATATAGCGACCACATGCATTGTGTTGGAATTTCAGCCTTATTGATTTCAATATATGTCACAATTTCCATTGTAATTATTGAAAACACGACTGGCTTTGATAATATCGTTTGTCAGGTAAACATTCGATGGCTGCTTTCGAATCTGTGGTAGTCTCCGATGTGGCTCCAATAAATGGGGCCTTATAAAGGGTTAACCTATAAGGACCGCTTGCCCGTACAGTTACAAATATTTTGAGCCTTTCCTGTTGCCAATTAAACACCAGAGTCTGCAGTTAACTCTGAATTGTGTAGATAACTAGACCGTGCAAGTGGGCCCAGTTGAATTGCCTGTAGCTCCAACATTTATTCTTTGAATGGCTAAAAATTAAATCAACAAGGCCTTTATAAATTCTAAATACCTAAAATGTAATTACTATCGTTGTAAGTCGGTAGTTAGCTCGCCTGGAATAAAGGCCTGAAGAGAAAGTGATGTAAGTGACCAAAAACATTACGGACAGACCTTTAAAACGATATAAAACCGGTATATTTCGTTTGTGTTTAAAATTTCGTTCAAACTAATTTTATATTCCTTCATAACTTTATATCATATCATAACGGAAAGAAAACCATAACGTTATGAAATAGCGTTATAATACTTATAACGTTATTAACAGGGATCGGACTTTTCATCGCACGGAAGACGTTAGTGAGCCATGGAGTCGATATAAGGCAATAAAATCCAACTCTTATTCATTCATACTCATACTCATCAATTTATTTAAGTAGTGATTTTAATTTTATAATCAAGGACAATAAACAATCATGCTTAAGGGTACAACAAAGTTGTATAAAAATGCTGCGGTATTTTTGCTCGTGAGTAGTATAAACTTTGTCTTTGAGTATAGAGTCAGCGTCAAATAGTTCGTGACACCCAAAGTCCAATCACAAAATAATGAGTTTGTAATCTAAATCGCACTAGGCGTAACTGCCCGGAAGCGGAGCGACGTGATATACCGCACATAAACTGCAGCGGCGCGACAGCTCGTAGCAAATTTTGCCTGTCAGTAGTTCAGCAGCGTTCGAGCCAGACAGAAGAACCTGACATGGATGATTTTATTTACACGAAAAAATAATAATACCTTTATATTAGTAAAATAATTTTATTTACAATTTGACTCACCATTTTTAATCACGATCACTATAATTCACGATCATGAACTATTGTATACTTTGTTATTTGTTTCTGTATTGTTTTGTACTGATTTGTATTGTATAATATAAATTCATTTTATAATTAAATAAATGAGTGAGTATGAGTATGAATAGGAGTTGGATTTTATTGCCTAATGTCGACTCCATGGCTCACTAACGTCTTACCGTGCGATGAAAAGTCCGATCCCTGGTTATTAACTACGCGCACGGGTACAGGGGCGCGGGGTAGGACGACAAAGGGGACCGAGAGAGGTGCGGGCGGGTAGTGCGCCAAAAAATTGTGTTATGCAAAACTTTATATTAAAAAACGCTATTCAGCAATATAACGCAAAAATAACGGTTATTAAAGGTCTGATTACGGATGCTGTGTTGCCAACCTAGAAAATGTTCAAAACTGTTGCTTTTCTGGTGCTGGGATACTTAATTTCTCAAATGCTTTTTTCATATAGGTAGGCGTGATATGGTGAACGTCACGTTTCCTACGCGATTTATATAGACTAACTTGTCCGTATCCGGTGCGTGTACACACATCCATTATGTGCCATACACCACCGCGATTCCGGCAAATAAAACGGTCCGTTGTCCGGTGAAAATACCGGACGTCTACAAGATGCCTAACTGCCGACTGCGTTTAAATTTAAAATGTTACTCATATGCGAGCTGTAACCGTAAGTTGCAAATAACAGTAACCAAAAACAGCAGCGAGGACGTGACGCAAGCCTGCCGCGAGCGGAACGCCACACCACACTAGAGTTTTTGGTTACTAATGCGCAACTGCAGTTATGTACAACCCGGAGATGAGTACCTGGCTTAGTGTTTACTTAGGTGTCACAAAAGGAAGCAATAATTAACAATTATCATTATGTTAGACGCTAGTTCTAAATGAAACGAGAATATTATAAAAGTTGGATTTAATGCAATACATTGAATAAACTTTAAGACACTGTAATAATATAGTACACAATATACAGTTGCTAATTATCGTTACAGCGGTGATTATTTTCGTTAGCAACAATTAAATAATTTTAATATAAAAAAATATTCTTTTATTTTACATACTATCACATAGTTTCTTCAAGGATTTTATGAAGTTACTAAGACCTAATAAAAAGTTAAGACTGAGTCCTAACGGCTAAATGAGGCCGGTTTAAACTACGCTTCGAAGCACGACTAAACTTTACCAAGCAATAATCGGCAATACTTTGTCTTAACTTTTTATTTGGTCTGAGGGAAATTATTGAAATAACAGAAATGTTTTTAAGGACTAGGTGCTCTACGCATTTGAGACTTGCTTTTTTTATTTTCAAATAAATTAATTGTACGCAGTGCTGTGAACGACAATATTTTGAAATATAATTTTCTATATGCGCCAAATTTGCACAGCATTAATAGTAATTGAAAATGTTGGAACGATTTTTTCCTCCAATATAAAAGTACCATAAGTACGAGTATATCACATGTACTATTGATAATGATATTTCATTATAACATACCCGTGTATACATTTACTTATACCTCAGTAATGCATAAAACTGTCTGAAAAGTGTTTTGTCAAGTAATTGATTAGAACTCTGAATTATTTATTTTAAAAGGATACCTTAATGTATACATATTCTGATTTGCAAAATATAGAAAGTATGAAAATGATAAGGATAACCGCGTTCTTGAAGGATGTGGTCTTTTAACCGCCTTCACGGAGGTTTTACAATTTTTACATCTTACTTTGTATTTGGTTATAATCTAAACCATAAAGTTATAGGTTAACTCAAAAATTCGATGTTCGAAGTTCATTTCATACTATTCCGCTCACACTAATAGTCAATGGGAGGGACGGTATGATACGAACTTTGAAAATAGAATTTCAGAAGCCCCCGTATACGCGCTCATGATATTATTTATCTGTACTTAATGCGGGTAGATTCGAATACGAACTAAACAACGCACATAATACTGGCACTCCACTTGGCGTTGCGTGTTCGTGTTGCGCTATTGGCATCTTCGTCGCATACGCTAGAAACAATATAGTGCATCCCCTTCACTCACACAAATATTTGGATAAATACCCCAAGTGGAGTGTCAGTATTAACGCATTCTCTACCGATCGTCAAACCCGACTTCAAATACTTGCGAAATCATGACAGCTTCGCAAGTTGAAAAGATGGTTTAGTGCTCGTGACCCACTGTTATAAAAAAAGTCGAAATACTCCATCAGAAGGTCGCGGGGCTCCTATTTCTATTCCGTGTACCCTTCGAGCATTTGAAGATACCTAACAAACCTAATCTAATTTTATTATCTCTAGTGTGGATTTCGTAGAGAGGATGGATGAAAGAAGATTAACTAAACAGATTTATATGGGGAGTGTAAATGGGTGCGTTGCGAGGGGAAGGCCTCAGACGGACGTTCCGTTATCAAATTGGGGACGTTTTGGAAAAGGTCAGGTCAAGAGGACCCGAAACCGACGAGCATGTATGAAGAGATTGATGAATGTGGATGAAGCGAAAGAGGTATGTCAGGATTGTGGCAAGTGGAACGAAGGAGTCTCTGCCTACCTCTGTGGGAAAGAGGCGGTATGTATGTATGTAGCGAGGATTTTTATAACTGTGGGACCACGAGAACTAACCTGAGAAGACGCGTATGCGCGTCATCGGCAGCGAACGCGTCAGACGCCTACTTCTTCTTCTTCAACTCCTCGAACCGCCTGTTCAAGTCTTCGAAATCTATCTCGTCGGGCGCAGACGCGTCTTGGTTGGTGTTGGAGTTGTTGCTATGGGGCACGGAGGGGAGTAGAATGTCCGAGGGGACCGAGGGCAGGTCCGGCAGCTCCGGGAAGTGGGCGGCGCGCGCGCGGGGGGAGGGCGTGGGGGCCGCGGGGGGGCCGTACGGGGCCACGTGCGGGGTCGGCACGTGCGATGGCTGCAAACAAGAACAATATTAAACTGATTATCACATGTTTTCAGAGGGTGCATCCCTACTGAGCTGGTAGCGACGCATTTTTGGTGATTTTTTGCGATTATTCCACAGTCAGCTTCGTTTTTAGTGTATTAATTTATCTAATGCAATCATTGATCGTGATGGACTTTTATATCATTTTTAAACGAGATATATTATTTTATCCCTTTAATACGAAAATAAAAGTCCATCACGATTAATCGTTGCATTGGACACATTAATACACTAAAAACGAAGTGCACTACAAACGAATATTTGAAACTTTCATTCAATTTCTGTGAAATAATCGTAAAAAAATCACCTAAAATGCGACGTTGCCAGCTCAGAAGGAATTCAACCTCTTAAGCCGTGTATTAGTGTCGCAATGGTTTATGAGCGCTCGGCATGTGGTGGGGGTGTTTGCGCAGGTGTATACTGTCCTTCAGGAACGCGAGACGCGGGAACGGGGCGCGGGAGCGGGAACCGACTGAACGAACCAATAGAATGCATTCGCGCCACGTGACGCGCTACCTCCCCGCGTCGCGCCTCACTCCCCCCGCCAAAGAGACCAAAGAATGAATTCTGCGCATTCAAAGTCACCGCTCATATACCGTTGCGACACTTGTACTCGGTTACAGCTTGGTTACAGCTCGCAGATCAAAAGGAATAACACCTCTTTTTTACAGTTAAAAGGTAATCCTCGGTTATTTACTTATTTAGCTTAAGCGCTTTAAAATTGTACACATACGTCTATTCTTTACAGGATTACACTGGCTTTGTTTAATAAAGTATTAAGACAAAAAGTCATGCATCACAGTCATCACAAACATGCATTTATTTAACATAAAATAAAATAAAAATAATTACCAAATTATGATTAATGCTGTCATAAGCGGGAGGCAGGTTGTGCATCTCTTCCTGCAAGAAAAGGTCGAGGGTAGCGTTCATACGAAACTTACGTTGATGATTTAATGAAAAAGGCAATGGATTCTGGCAAAACAAAGCAACATAACATTAAGCACACAGACTTGGATCAGACGGTCAATATTATCGTGATATTGGTATGTCAATATAGGATCGTGGATTTAAAAACCATCGGACTTGCTGCCCGTCTTTGCCCGTGGTCTACCTACAGTTAGTCGACCTGGTTTTCGACGGTGGTTTTTGTATTAAAATAATAATGAGTGATTCTAAATAATGGCAGCATTTTTTCCGGGAGTAATATTGACCATCTAATCTTAAATCCACGCTAAATACAGGCTGGCATCAATTTTAACCGTCTCACTCAGTGACGTAAATTAGAGGTCATCCATAAGGCTGGTACCAGAGTTGTGCGTAATAACTAAACGGTGTGAGGAACAAACCCACCAATAGGAAAGCTCCGCTGAGCGAGGCTAGGGTAATGAAATTATACTTAAATTTTTGGTTAACGTACAGTACAGCTCTGATACATATACAGCTTTAATCAAACCACTTGATAAATTCTTCAAAAATAAACGAGATTTATTTAGGACTTCTTTAGCAAGCAACAAAGAAAATAGACACGCATCTTCCGATCGCTGATGTAGATAACTAATTTTTATATAGCTCACTAAATTCATTCCGTGGTTCACACCAAAAAAGATAGCAAGATCGGAGTTCTTGTTCTTGCGCTCATTCTGTTGGTTCATGCGGTAAGAGAAGGAAGATGCGAAACAGCAATAAGTGCTAACAAGTTACAATTAACGAAAAATTTATATATTAAGTGATTCGAGCGAGAGCCAACGGGATAAGTGAGACACAGTGAAACTGACAAAGCCAACGTTTCACGGAACGTGACGCCTTGATCACACATACAAAGTACTTGGCTAGAGAGTGGCCTCAGGAGTTGTCAGTTCGTGAACAGTTGATAAACAGTCTAATGATGTACACACGACTCTATCGCGAAGGTAATGAGGATGTGCAGATCAATTTGAGGTCTTCGACTGTTTATCAACATCTGACGCTGACTGTACTCTGTGACGAGTACTCGTCCTAGTATTCGGGTCAGCAAAATGACTAAGCGAGTCACTCGGACCTAAATACCGTCCGCTCACAGAGTCCTCTTGGCGGGCACAGGGGTGCGGGGTAGGCTTGCGCGGGGGCCGCTGTCGGTGCGGGCGGCAGCCCCCCCCCCCCCCACAGACAGCGGCCCCCGCGCAAGCCTACCCCGCACCCCGCAGCCGCGCCCAAGAGGACTCTGTTCAACGGTCGGTCTATAGTAACTCACTCACTCACTCGACTCTTTCGGCCGAGTATCAATTTGCTGTCTCGCAATCGCCACTGTACTCTGCACGAGTCAAATTACGATTGAAGTCAAACATAAAACCTTTTTTATGTAAAAAAAAGTACGTGCGATCAAGGCAATATTCATTCGAACTACTTTGAACATTTCAGCAAAATGACGGTGACATATCCAAATGGCTGAAACATTCAGGGCACTTAGTTTTTTTCTTTGACATTTCATTTGTTTAGTACCTGCAAGAAGCTGTTACTGAGGTCCTTGGAGTCGACCCCGGGGGGCAGGTTGTACCCGGCGGGGGGCGTGTACCCCCCCGGGGGGAGGCTCGGCGGCGTCGCTATGAACCCGCCCGCTTTGCCGCCCGACGGACCCTGCCAATAATCACAACAATTTATTTTATTTATTTATTTATTTATTTAACATTATCATCACTTACACTATCATTACAGGAGTAAAACCTAAGGCGATAGATAAAGTCTATAACATTGGTTAATGTGCATAACATATAATATGTAAGGCAACCCTTTTGAATTCACTCAGAGTGCAATGAAATAGGTCCACTGTATCAGCCACTTGATTGAGAGTAGCGAGGGCGCGCGTGAACGGCGCCTTGGCCAGCAACTTGGTCCGGCCGCGCGGCCGCGCCAGCAGCGCCGGCCGCCGCCTCCGCGTCGCATAGTTGTCGGGCGCGCACAGTTTTATGTGCTTCAATACGCCCGGGTTGTTCCGCTTGCCCCACAATAATTCGACCATATAAGTAACTAACGCAAGGTCCCGCCTTGTTTCTAGTTTATTGTACCCGACCATTCCAAGAACGAATAATGTTGGGTACATCAAGGGGAAATAGGGGTAAACCGAGTAAAGTTTTTTATATAAGTATCTAGTAAACTTATTTTGGATTTTCTCCAGCATGAGAATATATTTGGCTTCATGCGGTGCCCATATGATTGCGTTACTTTCTAATGTACTCCTTACCAGAGCGTTGTAGAGGGCACATATTGCTTTGGTATTTGTAAAACCCTCGGCCTGGCGGAGTATAAAACCTAACCGTCTGAAAGCCTTTTTACAAAAGTTGACAATGTGGTTACGAAACGTTAGCTCCGCGTCTATGTCCACTCCCAGGTCCCTAACCGTTGTAACCCTCTTAAGCGGCACCCCATCCACTGTGTAAACGTAATTAATAGGAACTCTGGCTCTAGTAAACGTTACCACTGCGCATTTAGACGTATTGAAGCAGAGCTTGTTTTTTTGGCTCCAGGCGACAACGCTATCTATGTCCCTCTGAAACCTCTCCGCATCTGACTCGTCTCTCACCGCCTGAAGTAACTTCAAGTCGTCCGCGAACAGTAGACAATTGGCCTTTTCCACTACTTTAGAGAGATCGTTGATCATTATGATAAACTCCAGTGGTCCTAGATTACTCCCCTGACTCACTCCTAATCTAGTGTAGTAGAGATCTGACTTATAGCCACCGTAGTCGACAAACTGTTGCCTATCTTTCATGTAACTTGCAAAAAAATGTAGTGTTCCTGGAGTACAGCCTACCGCTGCCAACTTCTCCAGCAAGATATCATTGTCGACCATGTCAAAAGCTTTTCGGAAATCGAAGTAGGCAGCATCGACCTGTATCCCCGCATCCACATTAGGTACCACATATGTGACAAAGTTAAGCAAGTTACTTGTAGTACTACGTCCCGGTCGAAAGCCATGCTGTGCCTCCGATAATTGAGAACTCATCTGCTGAAACACGCTACACTGTACCACTGACTCAAATACTTTTGCCGGAGTCGACAGTATAGCCACCGGTCTACAGTTACTGACATCATTACCTTGGCCACCTTTAGGTACCGGCACAACTCGTGTGATCTTCCACTGGCTAGGAAAATACGAGTCTTGAACGCACTGGTTAAATATGTGCAGCAGTGGTTCCGCCAACACCGCTCGGCAATCCCTAAACACATACGCCGGTATGCCGTCAGGTCCCGCCGAGCGCTTCGGCTTGAGGCGACTCAGCGCGCGCTCTACTTGGTCTAGCCGTATTCGCCCCACATGCACCCGCGCACTTCGGCTTGAGGCGACTCAGCGCGCGCTCTACTTGGTCTAGCCGTATTCGCCCCACATGCACCCGCGCACTTCGGCTTGAGGCGACTCAGCGCGCGCTCTACTTGGTCTAGCCGTATTCGCCCCACATGCACCCGCGCACTTCGGCTTGAGGCGACTCAGCGCGCGCTCTACTTGGTCTAGCCGTATTCGCCCCACATGCACCCGCGCACTTCGGCTTGAGGCGACTCAGCGCGCGCTCTACTTGGTCTAGCCGTATTCGCCCCACATGCACCCGCGCACTCCCCGCTCCGCTCGCGGCCACCGCCGCGTTCACATCTAGTTTTGGTGCATAAGAATCATACACTGACCGAAAAAAAATAGCTAGCTCTTCGGCGCACTGAGAATCGGGAATAATATTGCCGTCTTTTGTAATTTTATTTCGTGTCCTAGACCCTTTCTTTGACCCTAGGTACCTCCAGAATCCCTTGGGGTCCTTGGTGAGTTCTCTTTGGACTATGTCCTGATGGTACGCATGTGCCCTCTCTATCAATTTTTTGACTTCAGACCTGCACTTCGCAAACCTTTCGTAATCACATTGCAACTTACTCGCTTTATAGCGCTTATGAAGTCTCCCTTTCACTTCTATAGTGCGAATTACCTCCGCAGTGTACCATTCCGGGTAGCTGTACCTAGAATTTATATTTTTCTGTTTCCTTTTAGGAACACAAATTTCTAACATCTGATTAATGGTGTCATAAAAATACTTAACCACCTCATCAGGCCCTTAATATTGTATAGTTTGCCCCAATCAGCATCCAACATTAAAGAATACAAAAGAGAAAGATTTGCTTTGTTAAAATTCCATTGTAACGGCACCGGTTCAACCCCGGCGCTCGCGGGGGCGGTGGGTGCGGCAGGCGCGGGAGGCGCCAGCCGCAGCTCGACCGCCAGCGGCGGGTGGTGCGCGTCCACCGGCACGAGCGGCTCTTCGGCAACGTTCACGCACAGCCCTTCAAATGTACTCAGCACTAAATCTAACTGTCGGTCATTACAATTAGGAACATTATTGCTCTGAGTGAATCCACAATAGGCTATGAAATATTCAAAATAATTCCTAATGTTTGTATTGGCTGAATGCAAATTAAAATCCCCCATTACAATCATTTCCTTATTTCTAACACACAAATATTCAATTGTTGTAAACAGAGTCATATATTCAGATTCATCACTACTCGGCGGTATGTAAACCACGCAACATAAAAACAACAACTTATTTTTTAAATGTACGGTAGCCGCAACCAGTTCGAATGCACAGCTGTTAACATTAACATCTCCGGGCAAAGGTACCTGACGCAGCTCAAACTCGTGTGTGGCCACTAGAAACGATAAATTTAAGCATAGGTCGATTCACCACAAGAGCTGGCACGAATAAATTGAAAGAGTGAATGATAAAGCCGCGTACAGATTACGCGCGGCATTCACTCGAACATCGCCGCGCTCGAACGCGCCGCGCGGCGATCCGAGCGCTGTCGGTTTTTGAGCCCGCATCAAAGGAGCTTCGGTCGCTGCCGCGCGCGCAGTTTGGACGGTTGAAGTGTTGCGACGAACGCTTTGCTTAAATTATGGATTTAACGACAAGAACTGTCGCGAGTTAATTCAATTTTATGGAAGTTATGATTTGCTGTAGAACAGCAAATCGCTTTTACACCACCACAAGGCACTGAGGCATGATGCGTGGACGGAAATTAGTAGGAAGATGGGTTGAGTTTTTTATGGTGTCTTCCACGACTTCATGTCTCATGTCCGCCATTAGTTGTATACTACATTATAAAACAAATATCTTTTTTCTCCCACTAACGCCTTTTTCGTTTAAAATTATTGCGGATGATGTGATGGATCACATGACAATAAACGCGACTGCCGCACGACCACGCGCGTTCATGGTTTAGAAATAATTGGCGCGCGCGCCACGCGCTGTTCGAGCTGGATCGCTTGCCTCGCGCGGCCGCCGCGGTCTACCTAAATTCCATCGAACATTTGCCGCGCGAGCCAATGTTCACGCGAACACTGGCGCGCGCTGCTGCCGCGCATAATCTGTACACAGCTTAATACTATTCAGTATTTCAGTAGTTTCAGTTCCGGGCTTGGACACAGGATAGTTTATATCCCGGAAAATCGCCCAGTTCCCGCGGGATAAGCGAATCCTGCGCATACAAAGCGGGCAACAGGCTAAAAAAATGCTAAGTTACGGGCCGTGTATCATCACCGGGCCTTTCGACCTTATTATAACTATGTTCGTTATGGTGTACTCACGGAAGGGTAGCTGAAGGGCTGCACGTGCGGCGGGGGCGGGGGCCCGGGCGCGGGGGGCTGCGGGAACCCGATGAAGCCCGGCGGCAGCGGCGGCCCGTTGATGTCGATCAACATCGCGTCCCGCCCTGGAGGAACCACAACAACAATACTTACAATCCTAAGTCATAATTATTCGAGAATATTCCAGCAAGTCGAGTTAGTTCAACTGAACACGCCTACAAAGACATTTTCATTTATATTTTTGTTTCATTTATTCCCGCCATTGACGTGTGGTTTGAGCATCGAGCAATGTAAAATAAATAAATATCTTGGGACAATTGGCACCAACTGGGAATGGATGATTATTTTAAAAGTGCTTGGTGATTTTTCTATTGATAGGAATAGCCATCCTTAGCTACGGAAAAAAGTTTCAGATCTTACTGTCGAGCCATATATTTTATAAAAATAAAAACATTTTACTCAGTCACTCGGCGGCCTCTATACGGCATATCAAATAAAAAAAATAATTAAAAAGGTACTACTACTAGACAACGAATAATCATACTTATATAGATAAATACACAAATAAATACATACTAAACATCCAAGACACGAGAACAAACATTCGTATTTTTCATACAAATATCTGCCAGACTGGGGATCGAACCCGGGACCTCAAGCTTCGTAGTCAGGTTTTCTAACCACTAGGCCATGGTCGTCAAATGTCCTAGAACCATCAAAATCATATCAGCAGTGAGATGTCCACTGTACACACACAAGATCTCCGTGACAATCGCTTTTGTGCTTCCCGTGTACATGACCAGCTAGCTTATTGCGTAACTCGCTCGCAATCGCCATCGTGTTCATTTCACAGTTCTTGTATGAATGTGACAGCTAGCTGATTCCGATGCCAATTGTCAGACCATACATGAACTGTCAAAATGAACACTATGGCGATTGCGAGCGAGTTAGACAATAAGCCTACAGATCATGCTGAAAATTATATGAAACCATACCCTCTTCCTCCCGCATAACTTGCTCGTCCGGTGTGTACTCCACATTGTAATTCTTCGCTATCTCGATAAGGTATCTCTCCACGAGTATCTTGGGCGGGCTCTGGACACTGAGCTTGTGTTTCAGCTTCTCACTGATCGTGTTTATGCTCTCGCTCCGACACGCATCCGCGTATATTTTGCCATACTTCGCTGTTAGCAAGTCGGATATTACTTTCAACTCCTGCAATTTGTCAAAGTGATTGCGTTATAATTTTATAGGTTAGTGATTTTTAATAACTGTTTATTTAGCTGTTTTGTAATATTAATTGTCTATGTATAATCGGGTCACTAATATTGGTAAATACATACATTACATACATATTAATAATTTTATCCCTTATGGGGTAGACAGAGCACAGGCTAACAATGCCTAAGGGCCAATTTTAGGGTAATTATGATCATATAGGTGGAAAGGAGAATCAAAATAGTAAGGGGTCGCTAGCCGCATCGCCTATAATCTAATCTAATCTAACTAATATTATAAATGCGAAAGTATGGATGGATGGATGAATGGATAGATGGATGGATGGATGGATGGATGGATGGATAGATGGATGGATGGATGGATGGATGGATGGATGGATGGATGGATGTTTGTTTGTTACTCAATCACGCCAGAACGGCCCAACGGATCTGGATGAAATTTGGCACATAGATAGAGAAAAGTCTGGAATAGCACATAGGCTAATTTTTATCCCGGAAAATTGCGTAGTTGCCGTGGGATAGCGACAAACGAATTCTTTGCAGATGAAGTCGCTGGCAACAGCTAGTAATATGATAAGTGGAAACATAGTAAGTGGAAAGGATTCGGTTTTCAAGTAAAATCCCATCCAGAACCATTGCCAAAGGAATCACTGCTTAAGAATACGTGTTTTTGCTCTAGGTTGCTGTAAATATTTTCATGGAACGTCACTGTTAGCTTGTTATTCAGTTCTGTCCTTGACTATACTAAACTAAACAACCACAAATAAAGTTTATGTTTGACATGTATTGCTACCTGCACATCGGTATGCATCCGCGGTGCGACCCATATCAGCGTGGAGATGGCCTCGGCGAGCCCCTCGTCTAGTTCCTTCATCTGTGTGACGAGCCCAAAGCGCGCCAGGATCAGGTCGCAGTACATCTCCACTATCTCCATAGCTTCCACCATGTAGTCCTCCCTGATTAAATCAACAGACAATATTCAGATTAACAGAGGCACAAAAATGATCAAACCAGTGGTGTAACTGGGGAATTTCAGAAATAGGGTACAATTATGTTTTTTTCTCCGATGTTTTTATTTATTTATTTTAGAAATTTTTGCATTTTTTTTTTGGATTTTTGGAGGTATGTCAGGATCGTAGCAAGTGGAACAAAGTAGTCTCTGCCTACCCCTGTGGGAAAGAGGCGTGACGATATGTATGTATATATGTATGTTGCATGGATCTGCTCAGAATCAATCGATTATATTGGCATAAAAAAATGTCCCCACTTTTTCCTACAAACATTAATCTACGAATAGTAACAAAACTGACCTTTTCACACACTTTTTTCCCATATAAAGAATACTACTAGTAGACTAGTGTTATTGATTCTGAATAGATCCATGCAAAAAAAATAAATCTAAGAAAAAAAATGAATTGTACTCTATGAGGTAGCAGGACTCTGAAAATGCCACAAGCCTCTAACTCTATGGAACCCTGAAATGGCTTGGAAGAAAGGACTATGTTGCACTTCTTTATAATGACAAAGGACTCCCATCTGATGAATTTGCCGCAGGTCCCAGACGTTAGTTACGCCACTGGATAAAACTACAAGTATGGTATGGCATCTCTTTAAAATGTGAGTCATTACGAAACAAAGTCATTACTGAACTTCAAACTGGCCACCATTACGTTAAGGCAAAGTGGGGAAATTAGGTAAATAAATTAATCTCCTAGTATCCACTAGGATCAACTATTTGGCTCCCCTGTTTAATTTTAGCTGGGGTATCCAATTAACAAAACTTAGTGAATACTACTTTATTACTATTTGTAGAGTAGTTCTATTGTAAAGCAGGTTCTTTGGATAAAATTAAATGACAACACTGACATTGTTAGTACTCAGAGCGTGTAATCTGGACTTTCATACTCAAATATTGTATGTATGTGATGAAATGATTGATTCAAGGACAACAATGGAATGTTGTGTAAGTAAATCACAAATAGAATTCGAATAAATTTTCTTATAGCGACGTATTTGATCTTATTACATTTACATACCTTATAATGTGTTCGACGCGGATTTTGGCTCGTTCGCTTTTTCCTGCAGCGATGTATTCAGCTATTTCCCTTCGCGCTTTCTGCGCCAATTCGGTTTTCTTCTTTTCAAGCAACTTTAAACGGTTTATGGAAAGTCTTAGGTGGGTTTTTAGTTTAGTATAGTTAGGATTTGTAGAAAACATTTTTTATTTGTGACTTTAACACTATTAGACGAAAACTACGATTATTATGCGCCCGATGAGTAACACTATAACAAAATTGTTGTTTGAGATGAATCACAGCTGTCAAGGAAAGGTGCAAACAACTCGACCTCACTGTAGTTAAGTTAAAACCACCTCTCAACCTATCATCTTAAAGTCCTTTACCATTATTTAAGCTGTCATTAGTGACATGACAGCTGTGTATTCGTTCAGAAACCTAAACAAAACATCAATAAAATAATGTCCTCTTTGATAGATTTCTTGACACTTTTGAAGGAAATAAGAAACAAAAATTTGAAAAATTGAAGCAAGTACAGTCAGCATCAAAAGTTGATAAACACTAACCCCCTTATTCATAAACGTTCTGTAGGCTTCTGCTAACTTAGCAATCGTTTGTCCTTATCTGTCCCTTAGATATTTACCTTTCACAGATAAGGACAAACAATTGCTAAGTTAATAGAAGCGAATAGAAAGAACGTTTAGAATGAATAAGGGGGTACGTGCTCAATCTTAAATAGGTCGGTGGAAATCCCTACTATCCCTTCGCCACTAGTAATATTATAATGCGAAAGTAACTCTGTCTGTCAGTCTATTACGCTTTCACGCCGGAACCAAAACAGTTTAATAAAATTTGGTACGGAGGTAGTAGTTTTAGTTCCGGAGATTTATATAGACAGAGTCGCGGCCGTGGATCCATTTTTTTAGATTACAATTCTGACTTACAAGTCTATTACAATTGTCTCGTAGTATTTTTTCCAGATGTATTGACTGTTTTTTTTCACTCTACATATACTACTAGGTACGTATTTTAAACGAATATGTGTAATTAAATAAATATTTCTTTTTACCTACGTACTTAAATAATTATTTTAATGATAAGGTGTGGAATCGGAGGGTGTGGATCAAAATCAAAAAGCGTAGATTCATATAAAAGGTAACATTTTATTTTATGCTTAGTACACTTATTAATTACTTACAAAACTAAACACAGGTATAATGCAGTTGAGACATTCATTAATTAAGTATCTAAGTGTCTCGAGGGAGTAGGGTCCGTGTTTAAAAATCTTTCAAAAAAATGGCCAAAATAATCTTCCTTACAAATTAACGAATGGCTCCATAGCATAGAATAAGTAAGAACATAGTAGAACGGAATCTCCCGCTCCGGCCGGACTCAAGGTCACGATATTACAGTACTCGTTAAACGAGCGGCTCAGTTAGGCTGCCACGGCCGGCGTCGCCGCACGCGCGTTTTGGCACATAAACTACTACTAGATTTACGTGAGCCTGTTTGTATTTTATTTTATATTTGTCGGTAAGTAATACTTACTTAAATCATCTTAAATGGCTTCATTTGGTATGGCACTCGTAATAACTTCTAAATATGTAGGTACGTACCTAATGATTTATAAATTTCATATTTTGTAAAACTAGAATAAAATAATGATTTCGAAGTAAATAAAAACTTATTTTTTGCGATATTATCTTTAGACGTAAGTATAATATTTAACGGTAAGCAACCCTAGCAATACGTCTGGACGACAGAGGGGTGTAACGACGTGAAGGGGGAACGGTAAGCAACCCTAGCAATACGTCTGGACGACAGAGGGGTGTAACGACGTGAAGGGGGAAGTAGGTATATAAATGGCGGCGTTTTGGACGCAGTCAAAAGAGATTCCCTTCTACCCTGTTATTATCTATTCTATGTCCATAGTTACCTATCATACGAAGAATTAACACTTCTGATAAAGAAAAATGCACAAAAATACCGAAGCGTCATCATAAGTAAAAAAAAGTCTATTAAAATAACTCTAATTAAATACTCGCTGCAAATTGTATCTAACGAAACGACGTTCTTTAAGTTGTAAATTATAACAGGTAAGGTTTTACTTGTTTTACTCCAGAACGATACTTTTTGCAAGTTAGCCTTATATTCTCAGAGGAGACAACAGATTAACTAAACCATATCCGTTAGAATGGTTGATTTACTTACTCCAATTTTATAGCTCCTTTCTTATATCTGAACTTTGAATCAGTCATCCGAATAATACTAAATACGCCAATGTCATACGCAGCGCAGCCTCCGCCTCCATTATATCCACGTAAATTATCTACACTATTACCAATACCAAATCAGCCATTCTAACGATATTCAAATCCGTTGTCGCGTCCTACACTATAAGGGTGCGACCACACCGCCGCTTAAAAAACGGTGACGTTACGGAATCGCAACAAAATGTATGAAGAAACGAAGAGAAAACATGACGCATACGACACGTCACTGCGTATACGCGGCGGTTTGGTCGGACCCTTACTCAATGGCACCTTTTTAATAAATCATAGTCAGTCAAGAATCTTTGAAAAAAAAAACATCTACGGCAATTGTAACTTCTCCCGAAAAAAGGTTGGTAAGTACTCTCTTTATACTTAGTCTTAATTTGAGGTGGTATTGAAACGGATAGTGACCAAAAGTCGCATTTTCGGAATACTCCACGAAATGTTATTCGATAAAACAAATAATCATTAAAAAATACATTATAAAATATAAAAATAGCACACCTAACTGAGATTCTGTAATTCCATTTGACTTGTATGGTATGGACAACGATAGATAGTATCTTTAGGAACGGATTTCTACAAAAAAATAATATCAAGTTTAGCATCTTCAAGAGCGCTTTCATTAGAAGAGTCTACTCTATCTAGTTATCAAGTTTACAATCAGGCAACTTAGCTCATAAATCATGATGGAACTGGCGGCCTTGTCTAATGCGCGAACGCTGGCGAACGCATTAACCAACTCTTTCTACCCTCATCCAATACCGTTTGACAGAAAGGAATGGCGAATACAATTTTGATTCAAAATGCGTTTCACAATAAGGCCTCTGTTCAGATAAAAAGCCTAACTTCTTTGGCACTCAATACAGCACACTGCCTCATTATAATAAATCTTACTGTGAAAAGCTTCATCCGACATGAAACCATAACCTCACTACGTACAAATGGGTGTGTAATGATCGGTATAACAACAATTGATATATTTTCATTCAATATAAAAACATTTGATATAATTTCAAATGATATAATCACTCATTTCATATAATAAACGTTTGATATAATATCAAAATATCTATTTTTATTTCATATAACGATCATTTGGTATAACATTGATTTCATATAATAATCTATTGGTATAATCGTGATTTCATATAAAACTCATATTGCATAACTATCATGTGGTATATTTTTTAAAAGTAGCACGTAATATTCTAACCTAACCTAACCTACATAATCTGGTAGCACTTAGTTTTATGCACGTGCAAGAGGTTCAAGAGCGAGTCGACGAAGCCCCGCTCACGCGGGGCTTCTATTTCTGCTCTGAGGGTCACAAGGTAACTAACGAACCTACCCAAGTGGTTGTACGAGTTGGTGTAAGCAGTTTTTTCAATGCGGGGGGCTCCGCCCCCCGAGCCCCCCTTGAGAGGGGCTTCCCCCCCGTCCCCCCTTTACCCTTCTGCCTAAGTAAGTTTAGCGGGGTATTAAATTTGGGATTACATCTAGAGATTATATCAAAAACTGTTATTCTAACTGTACTTTATATGAAATCAACTTTATATCATAAGTTTACTATAGAAAATATGCATTATACTAAATGTTATGTTATATGAAATATTTTTAGATTAAATGATCGTTATAGAAAATCATAATTATATTATATTTAAATATATTAAATGTGGTTATACGATTTAATAATTATATCAAATGAGCGTTATAGCGACTAATATTATAGCAAATGTTGTTATACCCATCGTTACGCACCCGGTACAAATACCAGTGGTAAGGTCAAAACCTTATGTAGGTAGGTACATACATTTTGGCCAGTTTGTTTGGCAAATAGGCAAGTATAATTTTACAAACATGTTATTCGTGTGCAAAATTGCAAGGAATGATATGACTTAACATAAAAAAGTAGGAAAAACAAAATCCTATTTCTATGCATCTACCTAATTAATTACAAATTCTTGCATTTGATATCTTAAACACCTACTTATATTTTATTCAGTAGGTAAATATCTAACATCAATTTTCTATGAAAACTGTAACTCTATAAATAATTAACATCCAGACAAATAACATCCAGATAAATATTTAGTTTTCGATGAGTTATAATATCTTCGCAAATACAAATTGACACGAATTACATAATTTTGGCAAGATCTCCACAGTCGCAGAAACAACTGTTCCCAGTTATACATGCATGCCTCTTCCTAAATTAGGAACAACAAGCGACTACAGTGGGAAAAAATGGGATAAGGTCCCAGCAACTTATCAGACACAAGATCTGTCATAGTATAGTGTTTTGTTAAATAAACAAAGTCACAAAACATCTACAAATCATGTAAGTATATCTGTTAACAATGTCTCATCACGACTAGGAGACCATAAGAACATGTCATGTATGAATTAAAACTGCGTAAAATAATAACTATAAACGTTTACCGATATTTTGCATATAGATACTAAAAATAAAAACAATTATTAACGTAACAGTCATGATAAACACAACTAGGTATAGCAACACATTTATAACACTGGTTAAGCTAAGCTCGTTTCCACATTATATTGTCGTATGTGAATTTTATGTGATAATTATTGTCACAATGATGAATCCTAAATTTTGCATTTTGTCAGAATAAAATATGTACATTATAGTGTATTATTTGTAAAGAGATTCAAAACAAACCGGAGCTAAATATAAATAATTATTAAAGTAGTGGTTAGATCAACAGGTAAGTACATTTTAACATTCTGAAAAAATACTCTCAAAAGTTGCTAGAAAGTACTTTATAAACTCCATTATCTAATTCACTACATTTATACATTCAGTCATTGTCACAAGCTAAATTAGTCGTAATACTAATTTTTTTGTCAATTTTATTGTGCGCGTTTTCACACTCGTCGTGTAACACGACAGTAGTGGCGCTTATGCTGGAGGGACTGTGTGAGTGTGTGAGATTTGTACGATTGCTGTCAGCCAAATGTTCCAGTTCGTGGCTCTCCAAATTAGGAATCCCTGAGCAAATAGAACTAACCCTAGACACTGTCTTCCTGTCATCCGACGGAAATTCCTTAGAGGAGTTTCGACCGACTATGCAGAACAATGAACAGAGAAAAAACGTGGCGTAAATCCAGCTTACAGACATGATTAATGCTAAAAAGGTTCCAATTTGGGAGTAAGGAAGTAGATTTGATCCCAGCAAAAATATTCCAGCAAATCCCGTGGTGAGCGCAGCAGCCGCAGTCGGCCCGGCTGATGTGGACAGAGCGTATTTCACCCTCGAGGCTTTGACACCACTAGCGTTCGTGTAACTGAGCGCGTAGTGCAGACTGAAATCCACGGCTAGTCCAGCTGACGTCGAAATTGCGACGCTTTCTAATATGTTCAACTTCCAGCCACTGAGCACCAGAATAGCTATTGTGCCAGTGCAGGAGAATATCATAGCGGTAAGTGCGCACATGCTTATAACAAAACTCAGAGTTGCTGGTATGAGGACAACAAACCCTAAACAAGCAGATATTAAAAGCGCCATCACCGTTCCGCTGGCTAGCGTGCGCTGGAGATCATAAAATTGGAAATCTGAGAGAAACCAACCGCCTCTCATGCCAGCTGGCGCAGACTTTAACTCGTTTTCCGTCCAGTTTTCAACGTGAAGAAAAAAATTGTTCATTGTTACATAAGACATTGAATACGGCACGACGCTCTCGAACTCTACGACGAGAGCCGCCACTTTGGGGGGTCTAGCGCTTCTTAGAAATTTAGGTCCAGCTACGCCTGGCATAAAAAGTTCCCGAGGAGTCTGATACAATGACTCCATAGCCTTTATGATACAAAATTCGAACACTTCTTTTTTGTAGGGAAATCGGGATAAGTTACAACAGGGCGTCCTATCTATTTTGTCAATATTATCAATACATCGTCTATTCATATAATTTTTAAAGCTTTCAATAAAACAGTTCGGAAGAAGAGGTCCAAGCGTCAGTTGATAGAACCGCTGGGCTTTGATGCTCTGACAAAATTCCAGTAACCAAATTTGTGATTTGGGATCCGATATAGAAAATGTATCATCGAATACAAGCTTCCCTTTGGAACTCGGATTCATGTGATTGCTATTATCAATGGCCTTCACGCCCCATATCCACCGAAGAGGCATTTTGCTCCCTGTCCCTATGTCTTTACCAAATCTTTCAAACAAAAACTTATCACTGTAATTGATATCATATTGTTCAAAAGGATGAGATGTTTGGAATAGTTGAAATTGTTTAGAGTCAGGGAGTTGCAACCCCGGAGTATAAAATACTACGACAATGCTATAAATACCAATAGCACCTAATACGATAACAAACACTATGTGCAATTTCGTGACACAAGTAATGATAAATCTATTTAGCACTACTCTTGTGTCATCCCAAATCTCATTTAAAGGTTTGTATAGCATTTCTAGAATTTTGGTTTTGTTTTTGCATAATTTTACATCTAATATAAACACTGATGCAGGCAACCAGCTAATCATTAGGAAAAAGTTGACTAGAATTGCTGTGCCAGCAAATATGCTGAAACAGTTGATAGCAGGAATGTAACTAACGTAAGACGCAAAAAATGCTACAGCGGTAGTCAGGGTGGTGATCAACATTGTGACGACAGAATGTTTCAAAGTTTCCTCAAGAATTTGCACCAGTATTGTTTCACCTGCACTTGAAACATTCTTTATGTCACCCAGACCACTGTCTTGACTAGCTACGTTATCTCGCACGAGTTGTTTTCTGACCATCTTCCATACTTTGACGTAAAGAAAAGCATCGTCAGCGCCGATACCTATCACAACTACTATTACTAATAAATTCATAAACGGGAAAAACTCTAAATTGAACACATACACGTACAAGAAGTATGCTATCCCAAGCGAGTAAGTTATAGCTGTAAACAACATAATCGTTAATGTGAGAGATTTTGTGTAAATCCATACACAGAAGAACACAAAAATGGCACCTAAGCCAACCAACCAAGTGTCTTGTATCACCCATAAGTCGAAAAGCGTATTCTTAAGTCCAAAATCCATGGCAGGTATCAGAAGATTCTCATACGACAAATTTGAACTTTGGAGTTTTTCATAAAATGGCATTACAGTACTACTTCTTGGCAGCGGAAGGAAGATCATTACATTTTTAACAATATTTTGAGAATATTTGGGTGGGGCAAAAGCATCAGAATCTATCAGATAGAACAACATGTTGTACACTGCATCATATTGTGAACAGTACTTGGGTACTTTACATCGGTCTAGTTCACATGAAGCCATCAATGAAAAGTTATGAAAATAACCTGCACATTTTTCTAAGATCACAGTAGTCTTGTTAACATCTTCTCTAGTTAAGTTTTCACATGTTTTTTTACCAGAGATTAAAGCTATATAGTTTGGCACACTCCATACCGGACAGCAGAGGTCTTCAGCATTGACCGGTCTTTGGCACAATTTAAAGTACTCCGAAGCCCCCAGTTGCACGAGGTCCAACTGCCATTTACACATTATTTCAACATTTTCAAATGTGAGTAAAGAAGTATTACCTGTGTTTGTTATAACAAGGTGAGCATGGTCAGATAAAGGTGCCCCGCAGCTTCCAAATGCATAATTGTGGTGGATGGGAGTGTCGGGCTCGCGCTGCATCTCTTTGAGAGATATCCACTGCTTCCTGATGTGCTCTCTCAAAAAAACATCATTTTCACCTTCAAAGCTCACATTTTTTCCGTAGCCCCAATGCACATGGTCACTGGACATATTGGCATCAGGCGAATTATAAAAAATCTTCTTGGTGCCAGTATTGTTGTAAATATCTTTTTTCCTGATTTTCTTCTTTGCCGGGTGCCCATTTTTCGGTCTATGTTTATTTTGCCGCGTTCTGTTGTGGTAGGTGATATTCATACGAATTTGATCTTCGATCTCTTTAGGGTTGACTGCAAGCCGCCGGGACGGTCGAGTTTCGTCGATTAAGTTTTCCCATGCGATGAACCGATGCGCCAGGAATGTTCCGCGAGTCTCGAACCCTATCAGAGGATCCGAGAACGTTGGGAGCGGGTGACATACTAATGGAATTACTGTGAGTATAGTAGAAACCACGCCAATTAAAAATAGAAACAGGTAGGAGTGGCGAACAATAAACCTGGCGTAAGCGGACCACATCGCGTTGTTTTTTCAGGCCTCATAGTTTTCCTCCTAATCCATTTCCTAACGTTAATACAACACATGACCAACAAACTGAAGCCGGTGGACACTGTTTACGCATTTAATGAGTCACATTTTTCTTTGATCGGGGAAAATTGAAACGTATATTTCAACAGAGAGAAGGAATAAACTGCAAAAAATTACCACTACAGTCACATCACATCATATCAGACAGTTCAGTTCAGAATTTAGACACAATCAAACAAATCAATCCAAAGATTATAGTACCTACACAATCCAACGGATCCAACACAAAACACAAACACAAATGAAAAATTCTAAATATGCGCACTGCACGCACACAAACAATATGTTCCACAGAGTAACAAAATTTTACCCATTTTTATTTCATAAAGATTCTTTTACACGCTTACAACGTTTGCTCGTGAATAGCTGGATTGGACCGCTTTGAACCTCGGTGGATCACAAGAAATTAATTAACATGTAGCAACACTCTTGTTGTCTCTGACATCTTGTGATCACAAGACTTCTTTCCACTAGTTTTCTGTCAAGGCAAAAATTGGGCTAGAAAAAGCCGTCCCTGTAGGGATTCGTGTGTAAAATTGCTCCAATTTAGTGAAATACTACATCAAGATGAGGTACTTCTTAAGTTATCTGTTCGGGCTCCTCATAGTCATCGTGATTCCCATATTCTCGATGTACTACTTATTGAACGGGAAGGGTGAGCAAATCAGCTTTGGATGGTTCTTGGAGAACACGTCGCCTTACATGTGGGCGACGCTGGGCATCGCCTTTGCCGTGTCGTTCTCGGTGGTGGGCGCGGCCATGGGCATCCACACCGTGGGCACCAGCATCGTCGGCGGTGGCGTGAAGGCGCCCCGCATCAAGACCAAGAATTTGATCTCCGTTATTTTCTGCGAGGCCGTCGCCATCTACGGTCTGATCACTGCCATTGTGCTGTCTGGTATGCTGGAGCAGTACCCTGAGCCCCTGACTGACTTGGCTCTCAAGAGCCAAAACTTCATGGCCGGCTATGTCATGTTCGGTGCTGGCTTGGCCGTGGGGCTTGTCAACCTGTTCTGTGGCATTGCTGTGGGTATTGTTGGATCTGGTGCTGCCCTCGCTGATGCGGCCAATGCAGCTCTCTTCGTCAAGATCCTCATTGTAGAAATTTTCGGATCAGCCATTGGTTTATTCGGTCTAATTGTTGGTATTTACATGACGTCAAAAGTCAAAATGGGTGCCCAGTAACTTAAGAAGAGATAAAAACTTGAAAATAAGTGTGAGTACTATGTAATTACTGCAACTTTTGTAATTGTAATCTGTTATATGTGCTCGGAATTCATATTATCTACTGTTGTAGTGTTAAACAAGAATCTGGTTTTGAGCACTTTATTTTAATATCTGAAGCTTGAGAAGCTCTCCTAGTTTGTGATGTTTAATGCTGTAATAAATTGTCTTGCTGGTTCAAATTTCCTCTATTGTTTTATTTTATTTTCAGTACTCATCAGCACTGGACCGCTCCAGCCTTGACCTAGACCTTATTATATCGAGTTTGAAACAGACTGTCCTGAGAAAAGTATTCAATCAATGGTAAATTAAGCTTGAAGTATCAATACTACTGCAGTGTTTTATGTATTACTATAGATGTTTGGTTTGATGAGTTAAGTGCTGTATAAACTTGTTTAAATAGTTATCCATTACTTATACATAAGATATCTGACCTTAGCACTCTACTATAGACTTATTTATCTTATGTTGCATTTTGTGCTAAGGTGTAGAAATCTGTTCGACCATTTTGTTGATAGTTTCAGAATTTTGTTGTGGATTGTTTTTTGACAACTTAACTTATAAATATTAAACTATGCTGACTCTATTGAGTGACTGGATACACATTGTACCAAAAATCAAGGCATGCTGTTATGGAAGATGATAAAAACCTTATGTTATTTATGACCACAATTTGTAAGGTGGAGAAAATTGACAAAACAATTGAAAGATCAAAATGCTTTCTGAGCTTCAGAAATTAACTTCAATGTTGCATCTAGTCACTTTGTTAAAGGCTTAAACATTCCATGATCCTTGTTCAACTTGATTGATTGGTTATCCAAAAGTCCAGCTGATGTAGTGTTATCAACTAATTGGAGTATATTTCACAATATTTAAGGTTGTTTTCCATTAACTTTGTTAAATATAAAAATGTATTTCAATATGATGTATGAGAATATCAAATTAGATTTAACTAAAGTTGTTAGGAGTTTCATGTACCTTCCTATGTGTCATTATAAAGTTATCAGCAAAATGTATTTTCTTAATGTATAATAATGTATTGGGCTAGGCTAATTGAATACTGCTTAAAACCGAGTCACAAAGTGGAAAAGAACCTTATAATGTGAGAACTAGTTGTTTCAATGCAGTTCAATTTTAGTTAATGTATGAATCAACTCATACTTCAATTGTAAATATTTTATGCTTTCCCCTTTCTTGTGAACACAGTTATTTATTATATTTTATCTTGTAAATTTGTATCCCGTTGGACTTACTATAGGTGTTGAAGTTAATGCCATAGATTGTGTATTAAGAGTAATTAAAATTCAATTTTTATTGATTAAGGATTACTCAAGGCACGATATTGCATACAAATTTTCGAAATTAAGAGATTTGAAAGTATTATATCAGTCTGTAATCAACATTCACCTACTGATGTAATTCTAAGTTGATATATTTAATTTGTGCAAATGTAGATATTATGTACGTTGATGAATAAATAGATAAAAGTTGTTGTTCATTGTTGTTATTGGTTAAATCTACATTGATGCTCCATTTCATTTCATTTGTTGCTTGTTATTATTTAAAATTCTGACCAAAATACTTTTACTTCATAAAATATTCCTTGTTGCTGCTCAGTCTGGTCATAACCACGAGTCGTGCTCCCACTGTTATAAAAAATGACGAATTACATACAGTTCACCATAAGGTCGACGGAACCCCGCTTTCGTCGCTGTCATTACAACAATTTAGTAGGTATTTGCCGATTCCTCTGTTTATTATTGCATCTAACTTTAATTATACAGTTGGAATTTCTATGCAGGATCAAAGGCAAGTACTGTGAAAATAATAGTCATCAGCATTATCGTTAAAAAATATACAGAGCCATGACAATGGAATAGCCTGGTTTAATTTGAAACTTGGAAAAAAAACCAGTTTAGGTATACGATCATAGTAATTATGATGGGTACGTATCTCAAGTATGCTGAATATCCTAATTCCTTATCCTTTTCCATAGGTAAGTAGGTTCTTGTTTCGGTGGAACCAAGGTGCCAGACAGTAGACATTCCCTTCCCTGTCCCTATGACTCAACAATGTAAATAAAGAGCATCGTGATTTGTGACATCATCAAAGTGGGCGTTAATTGGTGTAATGTTGCCGCCGCTGTAGTACGCGGAGCGCTGCGATCGCAACTATCTGTCTGAGGTAAGGCGGTAAAGGAACTTTAAACAACTTTAAAGAAAAAAATTATTGTTTCTGATATTTCAAGCGATGAGCTTAGCGTATTTTCTATCTCTATCTGCTAGTTATGTAGGGAAAGAAATATGTAGTAGGTATATTTATTGCATACATAAACATCAAAAGCCGCGTTGCATGGGGCCTATGAGGACTGAGGTCTCTACTACTTAAGAAATAAATCTTAAACCTTAAGCGATTTGTAAAGATTATTTTTTATGTGTAATAGGACAGTATAGGTATTTTTGCGAAAGAAAACGGAATAAGTGTATGTGAGTCACGTGAGACTTCAAGGTCGACCGTTAGGTACCTACTTACTGTTAATGTCAGACTTGTGACAAAGAATTTTATCAATAAAATTATTCTTCACAATTACTTAGCTATTTTTCCAAAGCTATGTTCCGTTATGCTACTACAGATACTATCAATCTAGCTACAACTGAACCAAGTAGGTATTTATTTATAATTATGAAAACGAAAAAGCATTCCAGTAGCGCCATCTATACCGAAAATACACGCGTGTGCGCTACATTCATAACTAGGTAGTTCCATTTTAAATCGATTGTTTTCTTCCGTACTATCACATAAGTAAAATTACCGTTGACTGCAGCAGTTTGATAATAACTAATTATGATATAGGCAGCTAGGTAATTATAGGGTGGTACGTTTTCTAACACGGATGTGGGTCTAATTGGCCCGCTACAATTGACAACATTTCATTTTTATAACACCTGAAAATGTATATATGGTTCGAAAGCATTTTGCCTCGTGATCACTGCAATATGTTTATATAATTTTAATATCGCTTATTATAAAAAATAAAAAATAATTAAAAATATGTCCTAATTTTACTAATACTACCACAGGATAGGTGAGACGCCTTTGCTTTTTTCACGAGAAAAAATAAGCGATCATAATTTTGTATTTTTGACAACTTCAAAGTACAAGGGGGGCAACTCTGAAATTCTATTTTCGAAGTTCGTTGCATACCTTCTCTCTCACTCTCAAGTAAATTACTATTAGTATTAGCGAAACAGCACAAACCGAACCTCAAAAATCGAATAGGTATTGAAGAATAGGACCCGACATTGACAATTTAAAATTAACGTCAGTTTTTTTTCTGTAGAGAAAAGACAAAAGGCTAAGTGTGTATTCTGTGATAGTACCGGAGTTACGCCCTTTTAGAATAAGCACAAATGAATAAATTAATTATAAATGTATATCTTTGATTATTCTTTGTTTCTGTATTGTTTGGTACTGATTGGTGGTGTTCAATACATTATAAATTAAATACAAGCCCTAGCGAAAAAATTAAACTGTAAGCATGTTCATCTTTTCAAACAAAATACAGAGAATCATTAAAATTATAGGCTCAGAAATATGAAATGTTGTCAATTTTAAACGAAAGGATTAAAGTTGATTTTCCTTTGACACACTATCAAATTTTTTGGTTTCGTTTCAGATACTTCAGCGCCAATTATAATCTAACGGTAGGTACCTATTTAGTATTATAATACTATATCTATGGGTAAGTATGGGTTATTTAAAATTAGGTAGGTAAGTACTAAGTACCTACTAGTTTAAATAAAGCAACACTTCTTTAGCAATAAAATATTTTATTTTTATTTTCATATAAAACAATTTTATTCGGATGCAATTTTTGTACCTCTTTATAATAAATGCTTGTGGTGTAATACTACGCGCAGGAATCCAAAATATCACAAAACTGGAATGTATGAGTAAGTTGAGTTGTTTACGGTACAAAAAGGTCCTGCCTTAAGCATTTTCGAACTTATTTTCTACCACATAAAGCATTTAATGTCATTAGGGGATGTTGCAAAATTTAAATGTGCCCACTTGAGAGTTATTTCTAGACGTGCTTATGTTAAAAAACTACCTGTTTTTAATGTAAGATAGGTAAACAATTATTACAAAAAGAAACTGTCGTGAACCCGGCCTATTGCAAGATACAAGCTTATAAATAACAGCAGAAAAATGTACTACCGAAACTGCTAGGACATATATACATATTATGTTTTATACATTTTTGAACTTTAGTAAGGAGCTTAACAGTAATTTCAATTTTTCTTACTCTAAGCTTAAGGTAGGTACCTCCGTGACTCTCAAATGGGCCTCTCCTTGAAACCATACATACTTACTTGAGTAATTGGTAGGTAGGTACACGCTATGTTTCCTACAAAGTCGTCTGTCTACATGGAACACAGTGCACTACAAACTTATCATTATTTATATGGCAATAATACATTAGAAAATACCTAAATAAAGCTTTTCTCAACATTTCACCATTTCTAATAAAATGCTACAAAGTGTAAAAATCTATTTATTATTTACAAAATAGGTGGACTCTTCGTAAAACGTTCCAAATGCACACAACACTATATTTACAACAAATTCAAATATCCATACCTATCAGACTAATTTCATTTAAAAACTCATCAAATTTGACTTCTACAAAAGTTATTTAAGATTGTCTAAATTAGTACTTTGCAATGCAAAAATTAAAAATAACGGCCTACTTAATAGTTTTGGTTTCTTATACAAAAATACATTGTTTGTGATTTAATTCGCGTACCTATTTAAATCTAGATAGTTTTATGTCATAACCCGTTACAAAGTATCTATAAAACACGCGTAGAGGGCACCACTGCTTAAAAGTACTAGATATAACAATATCTTAATTTTATGAGCACTGGGCCAAGTTATTCTTATTCTGTGAAGGTTTTTGCCAAACATTTTTCAAGAAAAACTATTTACACGACTTTGGATGTCTCTTACTGTCCCTAATTTTAATCCTACATTCCACCAACTCTTCAAAATACACAATTCAATCACCTACAAAATACTCTCAGTAGCTTAGTGAGTTGATATTGATAGGTATAAAATATTTTGCACAATTCCCGTTCAAACACATAAGGAACGCTAATTTATATCTAGTAAAGAGGATTTTAACTACCTACTTAAGGAGACGTGTCAGACGTTGCATTTGAGTATAACAATGAATGTTTGAGTATTAGTATTTTCTCATAAATTAATACTACTTAAATTATTGTGACATCGAAATAAATAGTTAGTCTACACTATGGCAGTGGTACCTATTGATAGTTCGACAGTCTTCATAGAAATTAAATCTAGTTGTGTACATAACATTATTACGATAATTTCATTAATAAACTAATTGAGATTCATTGGAAATCTTGTACTATAGTGATGTCATTAAACTCTAGTTTCGGCGTCGTCTTCAGTAGTAGATTTCCTGAAATATATAACATAACAAACATTGTCATCAACGTAGTAAATAATCTGATTTATGATCGCGTTTCCAGCAACAAGGCACATACACAAGGGCGCGACGAGCGATTTTTTTAGATTGCCTAAATTAGTAGGTACTTTGATGATGAGATTTGTGTGCTTCTTTGTGCGTTTTATTTGGACGTGATTTTCGAGTGCATATGTTTATTTTAAAGTAATTAGGTATCACACAATGGGCCTGCCTTTATTCTTCGAAATTAGAAATTCCAGTTCCTTATAGTAGGTACTGTCCCGGTCACATCAATAGTGTTTATTAAAAGAGTGAGAGGGACGGTATAGGTGTGAGTATGAAACAAAACTTCAAATTTCGATTTTTGGAGTGACCCCCCGACCATTATAAACCCCGGGCCACATTAGCGGGCGAAGGTTCATGTCGCGTTGTCGCGATAAAAAGTTCGAGTTCGTGTAACTCCGACTACGCGGCCACACTAGACGAAATTATCGCGATAAAAACTTCGGGCGAACTATGTCGCGCAACTCTTAATTTGGCGGGAAAATGAACCAAGAGCTCAAAGAAACAAACAGATGGAGGCAGCGTTTGCTTTCTATTGTATGACTGTAAATAATTATTGAAATGTCACTTGTCAAAATTGACGTACATTTCAGAAATTTCAAAGTACGAAGTGTAGACACTTGCACGAACACGAACTCTGTCGCGATAAAATCCTATGATGTGCGCTAGATACCGACAGGAGCCCGAACACAGTTCGAGTTCGCCCGAATGATTCGCGATAGGGCGAACTGTCTGTCCACACATGCCGCGATAAGGCGAACCTTCGCCGAATCCCGCTAATGTGGCCGTAGCATAATACTAATGCTAAATGTTGATAAATCTTATGACGCTCCTCCACTACCAGTTTCAAGTGTCAAAAAGTCCCCCGACCTACTTCAACTCACCTCCTTCCTCACCTCCCAAACGTCAGTTTTTATTGAAACTTGAAATTTGAAGTAGTGTGGGAGCGCAGTCACTTGTAAGAAAGTCCCTCGACTTGGGCCCTATTTTATAAAGCTACAAGTTATAATATTTACAAGCGGAAGTCTCTATCCAACACATAGGGTCAGAATCAGAAAGAGACTTCCGCTTGTAAATTGTAACTTATAGCTTTGTAAAATAGGGTCTTGGTCGTGAAGTTATCTCTGGCTTGCTGTTTTTAGCTGATCCATTATTAACAAATGTGACCGTACCTACTATTATTAATGAGACAGCTACAGAAAGAGGTCGTAGGGAATTTCCGTAAGGAATTGAATATAAACTTTTAATGCATGCATATAAAAAGTGTTTACCTCCTCCCTAAGATGACAGATGATTTCGCGCGCGGCAACACCACCGTTAGTAAAGCAAAAGATGATTTACAATGAGTGTTTCTCATACAACCGCCACCATCTAGCAACAATTCATTATTATGACGCTATCAGTAAACCAAGCAGAAATCTTTGTGGATGTCGGTAAAGTGGGCCACATAAAATAAAAACTGAAATAAGTATGACTTGGTCGAAAAGACTAAAAGGTTTGTACCTTGGTTTAATTTAATTGATTCACTTTACCGACAGCCGGAAGATATGTGCTAGATAGAATGGTTCGCTCCTCTTGAATTAGGTACAGTTATTCGAGTTTTATTGAACTTTATTTTCAATATAATACAAATACGAGTAAAACTGGACTGGACACCCTCACCCGGATTATGGAGTGAAAGAAAGTTTCAAAGAATTAAAAAAAAAGTTAGGGTGCCGAAAGTCCGAATGTGGGAAATTCAATGAAATATGTAGATGATGCATCTACTACAATAGAGAAAATAATCATTTTTGCTTGATGAGACATGCAACAATGAGTAGACCCATGCTAACAATATGCCATCTTTTCATCTAAGATGAATACTCACTCGCTGGTTTCCCCCATGCTTGCTAAAGGTGCTCCCATTGGCTGTTGACCTTCACCTAATACAAAAACAGAACAATTTGGTTTCATATTAAGTATTTCAATTAACAATCCGGTTCGAAGGATCAACGAAAATATAAATTTACACCATGTGTTGCCATACCAAAAAAATAAAGTGAAAGTATTAATAATTTTGTATAAAAACACAGCAAATAAAAGGTTGCTACATTTTACCTGGGTGCGCTAGATCGCTACGGACCGGAGGTGGCAGCGGCGGGCGCAAGCTTGAGTGATCTTCCTCAGCTGAGGCAAAGCAAAACAACGGGTCAGAAGCTAGTTTACACTCTGGAATGCTCAAGCTACAGGGACTTTTAGGAGTTAAAGCTGACGAGGTGGAAAACACACTCCAAATAAAAGGGCAAAAATAAATGTCGATGGTTCTTGCGAGCTCCGCGAATATCAATTCGAAACAACTAAATTGCTATCGTGTACAAAATTTATTAGGTACTTCGAGCCACGGAGCCTTAGGCTTTACGTTGACCTAACGACACATCTAATTTTATATGTTTTCTAAATATCTGCTTTCAGTTTAAATCGCAAGGAAGAACCAATCTCATTTCCAAAATAAAATCAACAACACTCGAAGTGCTTTAACCTTAATACCACTCAACTCGCATCTAATCTAATCACTTTATCAGACTAACCTGTGTACGGGAACAAGTATTTATCGTGCGGATGGTGCTTATCTGATCCCTCCGACATCCTGTCATTGTATTCACCATAATCCATCTTCCTTTGGTAGTCGTTTTTGAGCATCGTCGCTATTCCAGAGTCTCTGAAGTCCCTGGGAGGATAACCGTCATGCTCTCTTGTTGTGACTCCAGAGTCTCGGAAATCTCTGGAACCGTAGACGTTTGTGTCTGTGTTGAGGTATTTAGTTGGGCTATAGCCGTAGTCGGATGTTCTTGATGATAAGTAGGTTTTGGAGCCGTAGGGATTGCCGGGTAGTCTGTACATCGTGGGGGATATTGGATAGTTCGGGTCGTAGGGGACTTGTTTTTCTGTGTCGGTTGGTAAAACCCCGTACATCAACTGGTCATCCATAACGCCGTATCTGTGAGAAATTTAATAATGATTCTATTTAATATACCAAAAAGGTGATGCATGTGGTCTTATTCAGGTAATAATAAGCCAGAAAATCATTAACTTTAGACATTGTCTACTTTATATTTGTGTACTTTATATTTCTACTGACCGGAAAGAATATGGTATACCTTCGTTACAAGTCTGATCTGGTACAAAGGAGACAACGAGAAGCAAATTGCCTCGTGACAGAACATGATCTATCTCTTACGCTTAGTATCTGTTAGGTCTCACCTGTTGTCAAGTGGCAGCCTGGACGCGTCGACACTAGCAACGTACGTGTCGTGAACGTTCTCCAGTATCGAGGGCTTCATGCGTCGTCGACTCATCTGGTACACGTCAGAAGTCAGGTCCGGGACAGGTAGAGGGTTGGGTGACGGCGAAGCGAGATGCGGGTTGCCTTCAGTGTCGGAACCAGTCTCTTGCGACCAGCGGCCTATTTCTGGACGGTTGGATTCTGTGAAACAATTAAGGTTTTATCTATTGCTGAGACGATAGCATTTTGAATGTAATGCATGGATATGACTGTGTTAGGTTATGAAGCCTTCGAAAAGTGCATCGTCACTAGTGTATGCGTTTAATTATAAAAACGCCTAAGCTGCGTTCCCTCTCGCACAGGGCGTGCTCTCGCTCTCTCTAAAAATGGCGCAGAGACGACTTTACTCTGAACAAACTCAACAATAAAATTTGTAAAAACAAAATAATCTCAATGAAACCTATAAAATAAAACTTCACTTTTATTAATCAAATCTTGTAATACTTGAACGTATGGTTTAGATTATGATTATGACTCACCCTCTCTTATGTGCGACGGCCATCTTGGAGAAATGCCCAGCGGCGCGCCTTCCGTGATATTTGGCAGATAGCTTCCTCCATTATTGCTCGGAGCTCGGTCTCCTATGAACAGAAGGCCAACAATGTTATTTCCTCTTCATATCCCCGGACGCAAAAGGAGGGGTGTTATAGCTTTCAAATAGATCGAATGATTTTGATGCGTTTTTTTTTGTCATTTGATAGCCAGTTTCCTTGGGGTGGTTTTTAGCTATGTTTGGTAAAAATCAGTCTAACACTTTGAAGAGTATCAGCTTTTTACCAAAATTATCTAAGGCCTTTTTGCATAATTTTTTTATTTTTTATTTACGTATGATTAAGTACTCAAAGTTTTTAACATTGTTTAATTTAATGTTATTTTATACAACACCATCGGACTCGAGAGACGTCTTCCCCGTTTTCTAGGAACCAATTATACCTATCCAGGGACCCACTCTAACAACTACGCAAAAAAAAACATTCAGCAGTGGCTTTGCAGAACTGAATTCCGGAGATATTGACATCTCACGTGCGGTGATCAGTCTGTGCGATGGTCTTGTTAAAACGCTCCACGACTCCGTTGACTTGAGGGCAATATATTGGGGCGAAGTGTAGTTGAGGAATGTTGTAGTCACCGAATAACTTTTGTACGTCATCGCCTGTAAACTAGAAAAGGCGTTTAGTAAAGGATCAGCAACTCACTGGTGGCAGAGGGCGGATGGCTGGAGCGACGCGTGCTGGTTTCATCGTCGTCTGAAGAGTGGCTGGAGGCGAGGTCGAGGCTGCGCGCGCTGCCATCGCTGTCGCTGTCCGTGCCTTCTGTGGGCTCGCCGCCCGCCGTCGGCTCAGTTTTACGCCGGCGTCGGCGACTTTCGTCTGTTAAAAATGAAACCTGTAGTGTCTGTAATGTCGGTTTACGGGCGGTTTTATGTGATAACGTAATAAAGAAACATTGATGAAAACTGCTAGCTGTGACGTCACGACGAACGCGATAACGTGACACTATTTCGTGCGTAAACTATTTACATTTGCCACCACCCCTGAATTGACGACCACGACCATTCATTCTACTAAGAGTGTAACGACGAAGAAGAAGACTAATTTCTACTCTAGTTAAGCAGTCAGAAACGAGAAGATTTATTTATTTATTTATTTATTTATTTATTTATTTATTTATTCATGACAAATTTGCACCTTAACAGCTAGAGCCAAAACGGCACAAACTTACAGATTAACACAGAATAGCTATATTTATTACTATCTACTAAACATATGAAATTAAATTATTTTTAACTTATAGAGCTCTCAGGCATCTGGCCTTCAGCCACCCTCTTGCACTCTGTCATCAGTCGCCCTATTGCACAGGCAAACAGGTCTACATGCGGCGCCGCCGCGAGCACAGAGTTGAGCAGCGCGATTTATGCCAGCAATGGATCCAATTCAAATTTCCGTCAGCCAAAATCGGGCGACTCTTTGTTCTACTTGCTACGATCCTAACATACCTCACACCATGTTACCATTCATAGGTACGTACTTGAATACCGAAGAAAAATTTATTAATAGGTACGTACGTGTCAAATAAACCTGGCGGTAGCTAAAGATTTGAGAGGGCAATTTGATTTATGGAGGATATGAAATATACCGTCTCTCCTAGTGTGCAGCGAAGAGTCGAATCCTCTAAGATAGGCAGGCATATCACTTGCACTTGTATTGTAGTTGGATGTCGACGTGCTTGTATGACGAAGTTGACCATCACTTCGGCTAGACAAAAAGGAAACAAATCAATATGTATAGTACTTCTAATATTAAATTGTTGTTGGGAAAAGTTTCGTCGCCAATTTTAATAAATTGGCGCCCAACATGGGGCTAATGCAAAATACACACCTGTAAGGACTTGAGCTAGTTTTCGTCGTAGATCTAGATGTAGTTGAAGATGCCGATATGCCAATATTTCTTAACTGTCGGCCGGGCTCGGTACCACTGTGGTATGCCAAGGCAGACCTAGGAAATGTTAAAATTAAATATTAGAGAGATAACAGCTGTGACATTCGAAAACCTTACATATGTTTTTACTATACTTGCCTATTGCCTGATAGATTTTGAGCGCTGCTGCTGACAATAATCGAAGTGTCAGCCAGCGGCACCTTCTTGCCCATGCATCGGAGCATAGTTCTGTAAAAAATAAACAAAATTATGAACGAGAAGGAAACATTTTGTCAGGAGATTGCAGATGAGCTGCCAACCTATATGGCTAAGACGGAATACTTAAATTCGCTGGCAGTTAAACTCTCCACGCGGACACACAGGAACGCAAATGCAAGTGGAAGCAGGATGCTAATGGTAGTGCTACGAAGAGACCTAACTCCATATTTCTTTTATGCTTTGAAACTCGTGACGACATCATCATTGCCAGACTACATAGGAGTAATAATGATCATCGAAGGACGGTATCTTCATTATAATGATGACGAACATCACTTAAGGTACAGGTAAGATCGTTTGATCACTCATTATTGAGGGCCATAACTGTATTAACTTCGAAGTACGTCAGCAGGCCGTAGTCTGGCCATCATCATTATCACCATCATCAGCCTATGTTCGTCCACTGCTGGACATATTCCTCTCCCATGGCACGGCACGCCACTGAGCACGATCCTCTTGCCAGCCGCCTTGCGAAGATCATCCCTCTACCGATTCTGAGGACGTCCTACGCTACGTTTGCCGATCCGTCGTTTCCACTCAAGAACTGGTCATCGGTACACTGGTATGTGAAGCTAGAGCTAGTATAGACTGACCGCCTGAGGTTGTCCCGGACGCGCACGTTGAGCGCGGTGTGCCCGAGCGCGGCGGCGGCGGCGTGCAGCGCCACGGCGGCGGCCAGCGCGGCGCTCAGCACGTCGCGCCGCGCGCCCGCCTCGCTGCCCAGCAGCAGCGCGCTGGCCCACGCCACGCACAGCAGCGGCAAGCACACCACGCTCACGAACAGCACCATGCTGCAACACAAACATGTTCAACCCGACTCTTAAGGACCATAATTAAAAAGGACCACTTCTAAAGGACCACTTCTTGAAATGGCCGCTTCTTAAAAGGAGCACTTCTTGAAATGACCACTTCTTAAAATGATCACTTGTTAAATATGCATATAGGTAGCAGTGGCGTGGCGTCAAATATATCAGAAGGCGAGCCGAAGGGAACTTAACCAGCCTTTTCCTCTAATTCTGCACAATAAATTGCCCAACTGCCTTTAAATAGGCAAGCCAGTGGGAATCGAGTTCTATGGACGCCACGCCACTGCTATTATGGCAGCCCCCCAAAGCGGCTCACCGCAGGTTCCCGAAGCCGGTGACGTGGTCCCTGACGGTGAAGGCGGCGCGCGTGGCGCCCGCGAGGCAGGCCACGGCCGCGCCCGCGCACGCGCCCGCCGGCACCACCACCCACCACACCACCGGCTCGTGGCAGCTCACCCAGCAGCTGTACGACACGGGATAGCTGACGTTATGTTACGCCCGATATTATCCTGAATACTGCTATGTGAATACACCCCCTTGCAAAAAAACGGGCACCTCTGGTTTTCCAGATTTTTAGGCATTCAAGCTTACCTTCTAAGCTTGAATGCCTATAAATCTGAAAAACCATGGGTGCCGGATTTTTTGCAAGATATACAGGATGTTTGGTAGCCAGGTGCAAACCTTTAAGGGGGTGATAGCCGAGGTATTTTTGAACATTTTAAGCCATACAATGTATGACTTAGCCGAAATTTGATATTTAAAAAAAAAACAATTAAAAAAAAATATGAAATTTTATGAAAATACCCAGAATTTGATACAAACGAGGCATTGCACCAATGAGCGTTAATTTGTAAACAAAATCTTCTATATCGGATAGTTAAATCATTAAACTTTAATGTGTATTGGACCAAATGAAATAATTTTTAAGTGTCTGTCTTGCCACAGAAACAAAATGGAGGCATTTTTTCTGTGCCATAAAAAAAAATTAAAAGAAATCCTGGAAAGGTTCAAACATTTTAAAAACATGCCTGTTTATTGTTCTTTCTTTTTAAGTAAGTATCACTCATTCACATTACTTGCTAAATCTGAGATAAAAAGTAAAAACCAAACTCGGGGAACATTCGCTAAGAAAGCACTAGTCCTGAAATTTCACTTTAAAGGTAGGTACTTGTCAATTACATGAAAAAAAGGTAAAAAAAAACATTAATCTTCACTTTGTTGTGATTTGAATAGTAAATTAATTCATTTTACAATTTTTTCTTGCGTATACTCACAAGAGCGCATGGCCATACTGATGCTGGTGGTGCGAGGCGGACAGCGCCAGCACGACCGCGGGCGCCGCGTAGGCCGCCGCCAGGTGCGCCGCCAGCCCGCCGTGGTTCACGTCGCGCAGCTCGCGCAGCAGCCGCCGCAGCTGCCACGCGTCGCACGCGCACCACGCCAGCGCAGATACCCACCAATAGTGGAGCGACATGGCTATCAGCTTGCACGCGAACTGAGGGCAGACAGACTTATCGAGGCGGACCAGGCGAACTGTAAAGACTGAGTTCAAAAAGTGACCAATGTCTTGGCTTCATTCACATAAAATAAGGTGAGCTGCAGGCTTATTGTCTAACTCGCTCGCAATCGCCATCGTGTTCCTTTTGACAGTTCGTGTATGGGCTGACAACTGGCATCGGAATCAGCTAGCTGTCACATTCATACAAGAACTGTCAAAATGAACGCGATGGCGATTGCGAGCGAGTTACGTAATAAGCCTGCAGGACCGATGGCCGATGGGATCAGAAGGTTCTCGAATGGCGTCCGCGGACCGGGAGACGAGCTGTCGGTAGGCCTCCCGATCCCGGTGGATGCGGAAGGCACAGGACCGGCCCGAATGGAGAGCCTTGGGGGAGGCCTATGTCCAGCAGTGGACGTCTTTCGGCTGATATGATGGTGACGATGATGAAGGTGAGCTTCTTAACTCTAGCCTTGAAGAGTTCTAGGATCTTGGGAACTTCTGACAATGGGAGCGATTCCTTTTCCTACTACCCAACATAGATAGATGCGATGACGCTCCCCTCTTCGCTTTCGACGTTTTTAACCTTTCGATAACGCTAGATTTAGTAGTACCATTTTTATTGACGGGAATATTTTATCCTTATTTCGCTTCGAGCATTGGGATTGTCTATTTTTTTACAATGTATGATAAATCGAAAACCATTTGAACACCTAGTACCATCAGTTAATAATGCTAAAAATAATTATTTAAAGTCCTTCGGTAATTCCATTAACTTCGTAAATAAACCCATGTGGGGATGAAAGGCAACTTTATCTTTTTTTTACTTTCGATCTCAATGTGTGCCTACGGAACTGCATTGAGCCACCAAGTTCGGGTGAGGTAATAAGACGTTGGATACCTAACTTTAATAGAATTCTATCTCCTTATTAGAAAAACAATATCAAAACACATTTTATCATTATGAAACTCACCTCATTTTGTACCAAAGAGCTCCTCGCTTTCAAAGCAATCAGGTATAAAAGTTCGGCCATAAACACGCTGAATATGAGATGTTTGTGAATAGAGTTGGAGACCGTAGCCGCACCACCGCGCATGAGACAGAGCGCCGCCCACGTCATGAGCAAGAGCGGGAGAGAGATACTGAACGCGGTGTATGACGTCACGGACTCAAGGAGCGACGGCTCTGGGATGAACTGTGAAAGGAAACGCAGTTGCTTAAAAATTTAAGTCCAATTCACGAAGAAGCTTACAAGCATAGATACATTAGATACATTCGCATTATTCGCAAAGATATGCCCAACGCTCACAAGTAATTCGTCCAATGCGGTGGTGCTAAAAGACCACCATGCCTTAGTCTGTGTCAGGACGCCGTATCGTTCAGCTGTCAGTGTGACAGAAAAAATGCCCAATTGCGCAGTAAACGAATTGTTCGGACAGGCGTATCTTGACTTTTGATATCACTGCTTACAAGTGGGGAAATGATGGGTATTCAGTTTATAGTGTCTTCGATAGGGGCCTTTCTTTCCTAACTATAGTCTACGGACAGAAATGCAGTTCTATACAATATGAACAAATTAATGAACAGAAATATCCCGATACCTCAATATCCACTTCGTCGACTAACACAGCGAATGTGGACAAATGGTTGCAGGTGCAGTTGATGAGGAGGGGGTCATTGGAGTACGGCGACCAGTCGTAGTCGATTTCAGTGTGACAGCCCACGCGGGACCATTCGCCAGACCTAAAAACAAACACGTCATTAGACGAAAGTTAAGAGCGTTCATCACTACTGAGCTGGCAACGTCGCATTTTTGGTGTCTTTTTACGATTATTTCACGGAAATTGAATGAAAGTTTCAAATGTGCGTCTGTAGTGCACTTCGTTTTAGTGTATACATACACATACATACATACCGTCATGCCTCTTTCCTACAGGGGTAGGCAGAGACTACTTTGTTCCACTCGCTACGATCCTGACATACCTCTTTCGCCTCTTTCTTTCTTTTTAGTGTATTAATTGATCGTGATGGACTTTTATTTTTTTATTAAACGAGATATATTATTTTATCCCTTTAATACGAAAATAAAACTCCGTTACGATTAATCATTGCATTGGACACATTGAGACACTAAAAACGAAGTGCACTATAGAAGCACATTTGAAGCTTTCATTCAATTTCTGTGAAATAATCGTAAAAAATCCCCAAAAATGCGACGTTGCCAGCTCAGTAGGAATACACCCTCTTAAAGAAAAAAGGTAAGTCGAATGAGCAACCTATCTTACCCTCTCAAAGTGGACCAATGCACACACTGCGGATTCGTCCTCGAACCAAAGGTCTCTCTATTTATATCCAACCACATTTGAAGCCTGATGGGCTTCTTCAGTCGTATCCCACCCATACTTCTATACACCAACTTCTTTCCGAGCCTCGTCGTATTTTCATCTTTGAATTCCGGATCCATTGTCAACGCTAATACTTTCGGACCTTCTTGGCTCTCCGCGACGAATGATGATTCGTTTTCATGTAAACTGTCAGCGTATAGAGGCTTGTCTTGCTTTTTGAAAGCAGGCTGTATTAGTACAGGGCCATGGTTTTCGTGGGTTTGGATTTCTGGGTCGTTTGTTTGTCGTGGATTGTTGTTGTGGTTTTGGGTCACGTGGTGGTGGCCTTTGTTGACGTATGTTATACCTGGAACAAAATAAATTATGACAGATAAGCTGTGAAGAAGAACAAACAAATGAATCAGTACCGTGACTATGTACCGCGTATTGCTTTTCAGGTATGTTTAGCAACCTGCAATAAAGGTGGTCTGAAAATAATATACGCACACCAAATGCTTGCAGGGGCATCAACAAAAGTTATAGTTAACTAATTAAACCTTTTCTCATCTTCTGACCGGATACCAAAATACAATAAATCTGAGTCTTGAAACTACAACTATAGACCTACAATGCAATGTAACCTCTCTGTTTCTGATGAGAGACGGCAGGGGCCTTACCATGACGTCCTAATTCCAACTCAGTTCAAGTTTTAGCTATCACTTTTAGTATGAATCTGACAGCGAGCGAACCTAAACTGAAACGCATTAATACGTCACGGTAAGGCCCCAGATCATTATCTCCTATTAACTTACCTTCATCATCGACATTATTGTCCATCGCTTCTTCCCCGTCCCGGGACTCTCTGTACCACACATATTCAGGCACAAACAGCGCCACTTGCAGTATAGGCGATCCTACGGTAATGTTGACACCCCAACGTCTGCCTACAGAGTCGTCGGTGCGGAGAGGCATCAGCTGTGACGTGTTGCGCGAGTATTGGAGGTAGGAGAACACTGCGCGGGATTCTGGCTCTGGTGTATCTGGGAATTGAGATGTTCGGATGAAATTTTTTATTACCAAAGCAAGAACTACTGATATATCTACTATGTGTTCAGAAAACTATGAGTATTTGATGCCTTTTTTATTGAAGTCTCCTTATTCGTAAAAGGTGTACAGTGGGAAATGAATGTTTTTATGCTAAGACGTGTAAATACTAAGGCGTGTTTACCTTGTCCATTATTATTATTGTTATTACTGATCCCGAGCAAATCCAGGGGCAACAATATCCTGGTGAACTTATCAAACTTGTTCTTGTTCTTGACATAGTTGTTATACTTCGGAAACGAAACAGTTGGTCCGGAGGGCTTCTTGCTTTTCTTCCCGTTGCCATAGTAACCGGGTTGTATGGGCGAGTGTATGAAGGCGGATGTGTCTGGGAGAACAACGCGCTCAGTCGTGTATGACTCGATGTTGTATCGAGTTAGCTGGGTTGGCTCGAATCCGTATATAGACTCTGGTGTTACTATATCCACACCGATCACTGTTGGGAGAAAGGAAACTTAGAAAACTGAAACACATGAGCAGGTACTTAATTACGTTTGTGAAATTTGTTTCGTTTTCAGACGCCCTACTGAACAAATACCTAGATTATAAAACCGTTATTAAGTTAAGATGTTCCATTATGATAATCTATGTAGATCTCGAGAACTATTATGATTTAAATTGAGAGAGTTTAATATTCTGCCTGTGAAAATATTGAAACAATAAACAAAGCAAATATATATTAAAAGAGTCTGAAGTAAATTTAAAAAAGGAAGACCTAAATCTATCAATTGACGTCTAAGACGTGATCCGATAGTGAATAATGATGATGAAGTTTATAACAAGAGAGAACTATAATGACCTAATTAAACAAACAGATCGCTTTTAGCAGTTACAGAAATTCGAAAACAAAAATGCACTCAAAATATCCATACCTAAGTCACTGGTAATGATTTCAAACGGGCTGGTGTAGGTGTCATGTTGGCTTTCAGCCAGAACTGCGATGTACTTGTCAAACTTTTGGAGCAACAGTTCTACACCGTGCCCCGTCAGCAGTCTGATGCGCCGCCATTCTTTCTCGTATTGGTCGTTTAGGATCGTGTTTGTTGATTTCATTATGTTCTGGAAATAATATGACATAAATGCAATTTATGACGTTGTCTCTTGCTTGGTGTACAGCTGTAAGAGTAGATCTACGAGTGCATTAAAGGATATTCATGTGGATAGTTACGTCGAGGTTAAATTGAGTTTTATAACAATAAAAATAAATGATCACTTAGGGCCACTGGCACGGACCAGGGTTAGCGACTTAACCCCGTGTTATATAGATGCTAAGTAGTGTCAAAATGTATGGAACTGTCAAACCTAACCCGGAGTTAGCGTTTTAATTTTTTAACTCTGGACTGTGCAAGTGGGCCTTAGCTTTAATTGAAAGCCGAAACGCGAAATGTTGCTAGACAATGTTGACACAGACGATAAGATAAGAATCGCGGGATGCCATTGGCTGCGGGTAGCAGAAAGCCAGTCCAGTCCTCCAGATCCTTATCCTTGGATCTATGGAACTACGTCCAGCAGTAGATGTTTTACAGCTGATATCGTGATGGCTACTTTTAAGAAGTACATCATAAGAGCGAGCACCTACAATTTTGGGTCGGGGCTCTTACCGCATCAGTTCTAACAGAATTCTCTCCGCTCTTAATAAGAGTATACCTACCTACAGTTTTTGGTCGGAGCGACTGGGGGTCGTGCCACCCTGTGACCACGACCACTCGTCGGTGCACAATCTTCACTTACCCGTACATAATCCTTGTCCTGGCTATGCGTGAG
Source organism: Pandemis heparana (assembly GCA_963854515.1). Classification (NCBI taxonomy): domain Eukaryota; kingdom Metazoa; phylum Arthropoda; class Insecta; order Lepidoptera; family Tortricidae; genus Pandemis; species Pandemis heparana. Next base: position 13,427,255 of record OY978010.1, on the reverse strand, counting down.
GTTCAACCCAGCCTGCCGCGGCTCATACCGTATCAGTTCTAACAGAATGCCCTCCACTCGTAATAAGAATATACCTACAATTTTTGGTAGGGGGGACTGGGGGTCGTGCCCCCCTGCGTGCCCCCCTATGACCATGACCACTCATCGGCGCACAATCATCACTTACCCGAACATAATCCTTGTCCTGGCTATGCGTGAGGTTCAACCCAGCCTGTCGCAGCTCGTACCGCATCAGTTCCAACAGGATCCCCTCCGCGACCAAAACGTCTGCTCCATAAAGCCGGGGCGTGTTAGCGCAGGCGACGGCCAAGTCGTCAGCCAGTCGAACGCCGACAAACGTGTTTACCAGCAATTCGCCTGTCTCTATTTTGCTTAGCTGGAAAATAATGGTTATTACTTATCTGGGATGAGAAAGGGATTGAAAAATCTGTCTTTTCATATATTTACGTCAAAACGTGAATGACATGACAGATTTTTCAATTCCTTTCTCTTCGCGGTTCAGTACTAATTATTCTCAATATAATGTTATTTGGTGTCAGGAAAAAGCTTATCATCCTCGCAGATAACCAAGTTAGCTAGCCAGCAGCCAAGAAGGAAGAAATTTTCTTCCCAGATAACTGGTTTTTTAACGGGAAAGATTTTTTCCTGCACGATAACCAAGTTACATAACCGGCACTGGTAAAACCAATGTAGGATGATTAATTTGGCTAATTTAGGTTTAGGTGCGCCGGGAGTGGCCCTTAGGCCACCCATAAGCGGCGAACATGTTTGTATTAATTTAAAAATAGTCTTTATTTTACCTTATAGTTATGTACAGGAAACAAATCTTTCCCGTTAAAAAACCAGTTATCTGGGAAGAAAATTTCTTCTTTCTAGGCTGCTGGTTAGCTAACTTGGTTATATGCGAGAAACAAAGGGTAAACAGGCAGTTACAAGAAGAAAAGAAGATGATAAAATTACCTATGACGCAAGAGATAATAAGACAGACAAAGATAAACAGACTGGGCGCAAAAATGTGGGAAGGTCAAAAGGTTTTCCTCGTGCTATAAAGGTACACTTTTAACACTATAGTTGCTTCCTTTACTGTTTATAATAGCCAACTAATAACCCCAGAGGGTTGTAAGACTAGATAGTACCGTTAACGATTTACCTGTTTCCGAAGTTGGTAGAAAGTGGATGTTGTACAGTTGAACATGTCAGGCACTTGCCACGGCACGACTTGCGTCTCGTCACACAGTCTCGTAGCTTTACCGCTGGTGCCTTAACAATACAATTTTATATTAGTACGAAGCAAATAATTGTTAAAATATGGAATTAACAATAGACTATACCTGGAGGGCAATCAGAGTACGCCTCTATTCCAAACTTGGTACGCGGCCACCAAACGCCATTCGAAAATGAACGCGGACATCCATCGTAGACAACTATGAGAGACAAAAATCTTGTTAGTGAAATTTAAAGTTTGTTACTTATATTTGTTACGTATACTATGTATATAAATTAAACATTATTATTTTAACTCAAAAAAATGTAACGACAAGAACTTTATCATTGACATAACAACCCCCTTAAAAATTGCATAAGGCTTAAATACGGTTTAATCGAAATTAATAAATTATTTAAGACATAAAGAGTTTTCAATGATTCACGGTTAAGTTTATTCGAAATGTACCCGTGATCATGACATGATGCATGCAACTGCGTCGAAATATCGGGAGCTCAATAAAGGTAATCGCGGTTCATATCCCGTCTATGATATTTCGAATATATTTATGACTTGTTAGCATGTTAGTTTAGTACATATTAAATGACAAGAGAAGATATTTAATTCCATTATGAGTATGACAAGGTTCAAACATGCTCAACATTTTCACGCTCCTGTCAACAGTTCTACAATACCTTCGCATCCCGCATTGGGTTTGACTTCAGCGTACAGGTTGGCGCAGGAGTCGCATGCGCGGCCGATGACCCCGCCGCGGCAGTAGCACTGCCCCGTGGTGGATTCGCAGGAGCTGTTCACTGACCCAGCCGCGTAGCACTGACACGGCAGACATTCAGACGCGCCGGGCAGCTTGTAATGGTTCTCCTGCTCAACAATGTTAATTGAGGATCAGAATTGAATCTATCGATTCAAACTTTCGCGATTTTTACACATTATTATAAGAAAACGGGATTTAATCACGTAAATAACAAGTATTTTTTTAAATACCTCGACGTTTTGGACGCGACTTTGCATCCATGGTCTCGAGAGGAATCATCATGGTCGTCGAGGTATTTACAAAAATACTTTTTATTTACGTGATTAAGTCCTGTTTTCTTATAATAATGAGGAACGGTCTTTTCGCAGTGACGTAACTATAGGGTGGCAGGGCTGGCAAAATGCCAGGGGACCCTAGCTCTACGGGACCCCGAACTGGCTTGGCCTTGACCACAGAAGGGAAGATGATGTACTTCTTTACAGTGAGGAAGGGCTCCATCTGATGAATTTCCCGTGGGCCCCTGACGTTGTAGTTACGGCACAGTCTTTTCGATAGACTTTAGTTAGCCGGGGACTCATTTGCGAGCTGTAACCATAACTGCTGTAGGTTACAGTAACCGAAAACGTGGTCTTCAGCTCGCGGCAGGCTCGTGAGCCACGCCACACTAGGGTTTTTGGTTACGTGCAACGCTCACAGATGACTATTTAGACAGACTAACACGATGCTCTTTTTTGAAATATTCTATTTTATATTTCAAATTTCTCTGCTGAAATATTGCGGATCAATTTTAAAAGACTTTGTATTCGTTCCCTTATACTTCTTAGAAGCCGATGGAAAGTTATCGGAGCTGCCAAATTTCCAGGAAAGTAATTTGGACAACTTCAGAAAATTCTCGAATCCTTGTACGAAATTTTTATTTCTTCAGAAAAATTCCAGAAATTTCTCAGTAGTTTTCCATCCAACTTTTTGTAAACTTTATCCCCCGTATTCATAAACGCTCTATAGGCTTCAGCTAACTTAACAATCGTTTGTCCTTATCTGTGAAAGGTAAATGTCAAAGTGACAGATAAGGACTTTTACACAAAAGATCCACAAATGGGTCGAAGTGTATCCGTGGGGACCCCTAGTTTTTATGGATAAGGGGGTAAAAACACACAAGAGATCCACGCGGGTCTATGTGTATCCGTAAGGAGGGCTAGCCTTGTAACTGACCTTGCAGTGGCAGCGTCCAGTGCCGTGGTCACAGTGCGGGTGGTACCCGGCGGCGAGGTCGCAGGCGCACGGCCCGCACGCCGCCGCGCCCCACCAGCCCCCCGGACACGAGCCCGAACCCTGTTCCTCGCATCCCTCGTCTAAAACACAATGATTTTCCCAATAAGCGCCACTTGCACGGATCAGGATTAACGACTTAACCCCGTGTTAGATGCTAACCCGGGGCTGAGTAGTGTCAAAATGTATGGAACTGTCAAATCTAACCCCGAGTTAGCGATTTAATTTTTTAACCCTGGACTGTGCAAGTGGGCCTAAGAGTCACTAAATTTTTCGCTGACGTAAAATTGTTAAGTGGCGTCCAACATGGGACTTGGTGTATTTCAATCGTTTATTGGGTAAAACTAAGTAATATGATATACAATACAATACAAACATTCTTTATTGAACAACACATAAATCAGTACAATAACATTACAGAAATAAAAAGACAAAGTAGACAATAGTAACAATAAATATTGAATTAAATTCGTTTACAAAAATGTTTCGCACTTTGCTTCATTATAATCTACTTACTAACTATTGCCCGTGACTCCGTCTGCGCAGAATTTGCTTTCATCGCTTTCCCAAGAACTATGTGAATTTCCTGGATATAAACGATCCTTCCTTCCCTAGGACTAAAACTATCTCTATACCAAAATCCAACTGAATCGGTTCAGCAGTTTAAGCGTAAAAATATGACAGACAGACACTTTCGCGTTCATAATATTAGTATAGACAATCCCGACAAGCACCCCATTGCAACCGACATCGAAACCGACGAGCATGTATGAAGAGATTGATGAATATGGATGAAGTAAAAGCGGTGTGTCAAGATCGTAGCAAGTGGAACAAAGTAGTCTGTGCCTACTCCTGTGGGAGAGGCGTGACGGTATGTATGTATGTATGTATAGACAATACTTACCAGTAAGCAGATATCCGTCCTCGCATATGCAGCGGTACCCTTTACTGTTGTCGCTGGGTTCGCAGCGAGCGTGTTCGCCGCACGGGCCGAGCTCGCAAGCCGCCACGCAATGAGGGCCATGCCGGCCGCGGGAGCACTCGCAAGTTGTCGTGTCCCAGGACGATTCGCATTTGCTCTGGAAGGACAACCGTGATTGACATGAAATGGTATCTTAATTGTTTTTCAGTGTTAAGTGATTTTTGGAAAAGAAAATACGGAAACGAGTCGGTAATATTTGATGTGTCATTTTTGCGATGTGTCATTTTTGCGATGTGTGTATTTAAACTGCGTGAAACAATGGTACAAAGTTGTCCCTGACAATTAATCACTAATCATGAAAAAGGTAAAAGGGAAACTTTGAACTAGAACTAGCACTAGGTATATATATATCCTTTTGATCTACTAAAGAAAATGCACTTTAGATTACAATTTTGGTATTTTAATAATCTTTTACATTCAAAACTTAATACAATTGCTTCCAGCGGAGCCTTAAGCCGTCTGTTTCTTTCTCATTGTTTTTTTAATTCTTTTTCTTTTTAATTTCAACTTTATTTTTTAATATTCAAATTCAGAATTCAATAAGGAGTAAAGAAGGAGTCTTTACAGTGCTTTCGAAATACTCACTTACCACAATGCAGTAAATACATAGGTACTTTATTTTCAAATTAAAATATGGCAGACATGGTTCAATAATGTTCAAGCGCTCGCTGGCGCAATGTTTTTGAAACTGTAAGCATTTTAGTTTTTTTATATGAATACTTACATAAGGCGGGCAGATAGACAGCATACAATCTGCTCTAGACTGGCATCCATCTCTCACGTTTTCCCTAACAGTTGGTCGATTTAACAAGCTTTGAGCAGTCCCCACTCTCACATCCTGAAATATAAACAAACGTATAACCATCATCTTCCTAGCGTTTTTCCCGGCATTTGCCACGGCTCAGTGAGCCTGGGGTCCGCTTTGACAACCTAATCCCAAGATTTGGCGTAGGCACTAGTTTTTACTGACCTTCCAACCCAGAAGGGTAACTAAGCCTTATTGGGATTGGTCCGGTTTTCTCACGACGTTTTCCTTCACCGAAAAGCTCATGGTAAATTTCAAATGTAATTTCGCACATAAATTTCGAAAAACTCACGAGGTTCGAGCCCGGGATTCGAACCAGCGAACTTTTGCTTGAGAGGCCACAGGTCAAACCACTAGGTTACCACGGCTTTTAAACACACGTATAACTACCCAATTGACAACATTTCATTTTTATAACACCTGAAAATGTATATATGGTTCGAAAGCATTTTGCCTCTTGATCACTGCAATTTATTTATATAATTTTAATATTGCTTATTACAAAAAATTAAAATTAATTAAAAACATGTCTTAATTTTACCAATTCTACCACAGGATAGGTGAAATGCCTTTGCATTTTTCACGAGAAAAAATAAGCGATCATAATTTTGTATTTGACAACTTCAAAGTACAAGGGGGGCAACTCTGAAATTCTATTTTTGAAGTTCGTTGCATACCTTCTCTCTCACTCTCAAGTTAATGACTATATTCGTATGAGCGGAATAGCACGAAGCGAACCTCAAAAATCGAATATCGGAGAATAAGGCCTGACATTGTCAATTTGAAATTGACGTCAGTTTTTTTTTCTATAGAGAAAAGACAAAAGGATAAGTGTCTATTCTGTGATAGTATCGGAGTTACGCCCTTTTAGAATAAGCACAAATTAATAAATTAATAATAAATTAAATACAAACCCTGGCGAAAAAATTAAACTGTCAGCATGTTCCTCTTTTCAAACAAAATACAGAGAACCATTAAAATTATAGGCTCAGAAATATGAAATGTTGTCAATTTAAAATGTTGCAATGTTGCAATTTGAAATTGACGTCAGTTTTTTTTTCTATAGAGAAAAGACAAAAGGATAAGTGTCTATTCTGTGATAGTATCGGAGTTACGCCCTTTTAGAATAAGCACAAATTAATAAATTAATAATAAATTAAATACAAACCCTGGCGAAAAAATTAAACTGTCAGCATGTTCCTCTTTTCAAACAAAATACAGAGAACCATTAAAATTATAGGCTCAGAAATATGAAATGTTGTCAATTTAAAATGTTGCCACAACAAAATAATGATCAAGGTTACAAATACAAATACGATAATGGGTCACATAATATGGGTTATGTTTTAATTACCTGTATACAGCCTTCAAAGAATCCAATTTCAGACGCCAACAATCCAGCTGTGGTGTCCGGCCCGCCAATCAGAATCTTGCCAATGTACAGTCCCTGCACCTTATTGGCTAGCATTGGAAGCAGAGCCGTCCGGAGTCCGTAGTCAATGGACACAGAAATGTCGGTGCCGAGCCATTTTATCTCAACCCGATGCCAATGGCCGTCAGACAGGACCGTGGTGGGCAGGAACATGGTCTCACCGTTGTAAGCGTAATGGAGTAGACCGTTCTTCAACTAGAGAGAGATTTTTGAATAATACAATATGGTTTATTTGTTATAGGAATAGTCTTAACGTCAAAAGAAATCTTGACACCGAACGTGTGTGTGTGCGTCTGGAATCCGGAGTGCACGCAGTCGACGCGCAAGAATGAGGTAGACAGAGCTCGGTCTACCCAACAATAACATCCACCCGCAATTTCTTCAGTCTACCCGTGATCATGATGCATGCAACTGCGTCGAAATATCGGGTGCTCAACAAAGGTAATCGCGGTTCACATCCCGTTTATAATAATTTCGAATCGGAATTTAGTTTTTCGTATTTATGTAGTGTACCCCGCATTGAGACACTCTAACTTCTTCAGACAAATAATGGATTTGACAGGACATGAAGACTGCCTATTGCAGTACATAAAGTTCCTTGTCAGCTTTATCATACATGGATTATAGAGCAAGCAAGAAATGGCCAAGACAACACAGTACGAGGAAACTCACGCTAATAAGGACGGAGCTGTTCTGGCCAACTTGGACGGACATGAGGAAGGCGTCCGGCTGCAGCGTGCGCAGCGACAGCGCGTTGAGCCACGGCAGTTGGATCGGCCGGAGCAGCGGGTTGAAGGAGAGCATGCCGTCGCCGCTGAAACGCCATGGCGGAGCCGTAGCTTTGAAATGAAAAAAAAAATATAAATCAAACCTATACTCCATTTTGTTTAGGTAGTTAACTAAATGTAAACAATATTGATATGTCTTTTTATTGAAATATACTCTTTAAAAATCGAAATGTTTACACTTTACAAATTAATAAGAAATTACATTGTTATTTCATAACTTTTTTTTTGTGACCGGACTTGAACCAGACTTTATTACGTAGAAGCCTCATAGCGGCCGCTTTGCCGCACACCTTTTTGATATGTACACTGGACTGGGTGGACAGGATAACTTTACTTAACAAACTTACTCCCAGCGCAGTCTTTCCCAGTGTGTCCCTCGCCATAGTCGCTGTGGCGTGTGTCCTACGGGTCTACGTAAAAGCTAGCGGACGTGACTTTAATATGTGCACCAGACTATTTGGAGTGGGCGATAGACAATCCTTAGGTGGACTTACACCTTTACTAAACAAACTTACTCTCAGCGCAGTCTTTCATAATGTGTCTCTCGACATAGTAGCTGCGGCGTGTGTCCCACGGCACGGTCTACGCAGAAGCCTAATATCGCTCGCTTTGCCGCACACCACTTTAATAATTGTGCTCCTGCCACAGAATATATAATAGTACTAACGTACAGAATGGCCACGCTCCGCCCCGCACCTATTCGAGTTACCCCACCCCTCAAGCGCAGTCTGCCGGAAAGCTGCTGGCAACTAGTAGGGCTCGCGACGCGATGTATGTCGGCCGCACGTCACAAGTTCGGGAACCTATCCTACCTACTTCATTTTATAAAACATTAGAAAATTAATGCTTTCTGAAATTATCGCGATTAATACATGAAATAACTACAGAATCATTCGCTTAAGTTTGTTGTCGTACATCTATTGTAATTTAAAATAATAATGCTTAAATACACAGACAGACACATTTTAAGTAAGTTTAAATAAATAGATAGGTAACGATTAAGTACATTTATTTGCATACATCTAAGCCATATCTTTAGTATATTTATGCCATTGGTAGTACTTATAGTACTAGGTTTTTGCGATAGACAGCCCTGTGTATCTTACGCACACATTGACGCGTGTACAGACGACGTCGTGCCTGTGTTCATTTCAGAACGCGGATTTTGTACGTCGTGGCCGCCGTGTGCTCCTGCCTGACTATCTGGGGTGGGCACAAGACAATCCTAAGTTGGACATACAACTTTACTTAACAAACTTACTCTCAGCGCAGTCTTTCCCAGTGTGTCCCTCTGCGCAGTCGCAGCGGTATGTGTCCCACAGGTCAGTGCAAGCTGCCCCGTTGTAGCACGGCGCTGAGCCGCACTGCGCGCGTTTCGCTGCGCAGCCTGCTATAGTACCATTGTCCGCCACGAAACTGTATCAAAACACTAGTTTTTAATGCGACCCACAAACGCATCTTTCGTACTTTTTAAGTTAACCGTTTAAAAGTTGAATGATAAAAAAATCTGGATATATCAGAAAGACTTGAATAAGATTTTAATTCAATCCCGCTTACCTATTCAAGTCAATGAATCTATGGTCGATGTAAAAGTCAGAAATACAGCCGACAAAGTCCTTGTTCTTAACTTGGAAACTGCTTGGGATGTTCGGGAGACCACCGACTTGCAACGGTCCCGTTAGATCTAGGAACCTAAACAAAAAGAAACACTGGTATTATGAGGATTGTTTAATTAACCTTATCGCCGCCATTGACTTGATATGAAGTGTAAAATGCACCTTAACACACACAAGACACAAGAGATGCTTGGCGGTGAAAAGAATAAAAGAGAATAAAGGTTACATTAACCTTCTTTCACGTCACCCATACACCAGACTTCATTATTACGATACCTACCTTAAGTTGAACCTAAACTCAATTGAACGAAGGTTGCTTTTACATCGAAGTAATGGAGGTTTATATAGGTCGTTGGGGTCATAAATTAGTCATTTATTGCTTTAAGGAATTCCATGCACTACATACAGTAGTATGTAGTTTCCGTACATGTAGGTAAGGTCTTTTCACTCTTAACTGTCCTATTTGGTAAACAAAATTCTAACCTCAAAACGTCTCAATTTGTTATTTTTTAACTATTTCATCGTAATTAAAGGAACTGGAGATAAAATATCAGCAAAATTACGTATAAAATAATGCCTCAGGTTTATTTGATAACATAATACACCTTATTCTTTACAAAAAATTGTACATTGAGGTTAGAATTTTTTTTACCAAATAGGACAGTAACATTACAATGAAAAGACCTTATATATTGTATTATGTTGTACATACCAAATATAAATTTGTATTTAACAAAAACAGAAATTAGTTTTTTACTTCAATCATCAATGCCTACTAAACTTGTTTCATACTTTCCATACCTATGGCAAGTCTCTGTGGGTATATCGCAGCGCGCGGGCAGCGTCTTCCGCGTCTGGTTCGCGCATGCGTACTTGACGCCGAAGTCTGCGGCGCCGGCGAGCGAGAGAGCTTTGTCGCAGTCGTCCAGGATTATAGTCGCTGTCTGTGAGAAAGAGAGAAAAAATAATTGCAGATATAACATGGAGAGTAGTGTATAATTGGGGGACCTGGATCAAACGAGATCCAGGATCCCCCAATCATACGTTATATTGATTACTGATCATGAATCAATACATTAATATATGTCAATCGAATTATCTGTTGAGCATATAATTACAGTACAATCCGATAATCAAGTGCTAGTTCAATCAAAAACTACTTCAATTAAATTCTAGTTCTAATACACTCTGAGCCAGAACCGCCACAAACACCCTCGATCACAAATACTAGTCTTGCTTTATTTACGAACTTTGAATAGTGAAATAAAATGCACTGATATTTATAATTAAAATCATTTATTTAATTATGAATAAGGTTGTTACATTCTATGTACCACCGTCTAATACACTTTACATTTGTTAAAGCACATCTTTTTTTTTTATGTTTAATACATCTAAAATACAGATCGCCAACATCACTAAACATTTTATGCAATTCTTCAAAGTCTGGACACCCCATTTCTTCTACATCAATAATATCACAATTAGAACTTATTTCTTTTACCCACTTAACTTTTTCAGAACCTCTCACTAAAATGGTCTTATTTTTTAACAAATACTCCGCATATCCTTTGAAATCTGGATAGTCAATATTTCCTTCACTCCATGTTATGCCATAGTTTTTCCTAGTGCACTGCACCTGTTTTCGTTCTTCATCTGTTAACTTAGAATACGGGTACGGCGATTTTATTAAACTATTTTGCGCATAATTTTCTGCAGCGAAGGCAAATTCCTTTATTATAAAATTATTCTCCTTCACCTTGAAGCCTTGCACGTCGACTATGTAAGTATTTGAATTCATGATACTTTCTTCGCAAACAAGAAGCAGTTCTACACGATAACGGTTGGGATACTACTGATTGAAGCCTAGCGTATTGTTTGTATAAATAAATAAAGCACTAACTAGGCGACCGAGCTTTAGCTTACATTGTAAAACAGCGCTCCTCGTTTTCAATCACACAATGTTAATGCTCAGATTCATTAGCTTTTGCTCTGTCGAACAAAATCGCAGAAATGTTCTTGGACACACCAGATACGGATTGATGTTTTCCAGATTCACAACCTTGAAGCCTTGTACGTCAATTATGTAAGTATTTGAATTCATATTAGTTTCTTCGAAAACAAGAAGCAGTTCTAGACTATGACGGTTGTGATACGACTGTTGAAGTGTAGCGTATTGTTCGTATAATAAACGATAATTATTATGCTCGAATTTCGCAGACGGTAATCAAATCAAATTATATCTTTAGGTTTATTCCTAACTTTAGGAAGAAAGTAAACAAGGATTAAGTATACATGATTTATTTATAAAACATACATTTTTAAAGGTACAAACATTAAAATCAAAATGTTTATTATTATTATACACAGTGAATAAATAGAACACCATCATATCCTTCACAACACTACTATTTCTATTTATAACATGCTCAGGTTTCTATAACCACTCAGCGTAATGATTTAGAAACTTCCAATTAGATTGGTAGCAAGTCTATATAACATTTATCTATTCTAATTACTCGAGCTGCTACTTGTAATCCCGTGTAAAAGATTCGTGAGCGTTTAGTTTTATAATAACTCTGAGTTATTAGCACACCAGAATAGTGCTCAGCGTTTAATATTTTGACATCATGACGACCATGAAGCTGACATTTATCAATGATAACCTCAACGATATCTCCTTTGTTGATATTCATTTTGATTATATACTTATTATAAAATATATACGTTGACAAATATCAGTATTAAACAAATATATAATATGATTGTTGATTTATTTACTTAAAAATATTATTATCTACACACCACTTATTTAAACAAGATACATTTTTAAAAGCACATGTTTTGGTATGGTAAATACAATTATAAATGTCGGAAGAAATCGAATATTTCTCACTAAGTGTTTTTAAATTAGGACAATTAAAGTCTTCTAAATTGTAAACATTGTCACTTTCTATTATCTTCTTTAACCAGACCACTTTTTCAGTACCTTTTGTATAAATACGTCTATTTTTACAAAAGTTTAATATCAAACTCTTATAGTTGAAGTATGGCACATACCCCTCATTCCATAATATTCCTCTGTTTCTCTCTATCCATGAGGCTTGCAACCGTTCTTTCTTAGTTAAATTATAAAAAGGATAAGGTGGTTTAATCAACAACACAATGACACCTTTTTTGCAAATAATTGCTATTTCTTTAGGTATAAATGTATTGTTTTCGTTTTTAAAACCTTGAACATCCATAATCACATTCATGATAATTTTCGCACTATATTACTCAAGGGTTTATACTCGATTAGACGATCATTTATGATTAGACAGTACGCTGTTGTATTGTCAGGTATATCTTCTGAAGACTCGATTTCTAAACGGACATCAACCGGTCCTGTTTTCAACGAATCATTTTGTCGTGAACAATCAATAACGAACAGTGGGGCTTTTTTCCCGAATGTATTTAAATCAAGCAGGGGATCGATTCCGGTGTTGTAATACGACTGACGAAAGTTAACATACATTTCGTATAATATACTATACTTATCTTCATTAAATTTTAAATTAAGTGAATCATAAGGAAAGTACTGTGAATTTAAAAACAACTTGACATTTGTTATGTTACAATGATCAAATTCTGATGAACTCTTCGTTCGATTCAGTTTTCTATCAGTTTGAACACCGAATATAACATATCTCGGTTTTTCTAACTGAGAAGCAGTTTTGACAGACCACGAGTGTTTTGTTGCTTTAGGTAAAAGCGGATATTCATATAAATCCCAATTTCGGAAAGCTAGTTGTATTGCTCGATCTTTTTCCAAGTGCTTAAGCAGCAATAATCTATTGCGATCCGAAACTTTAACATGAGGGATACGCCACTGAACCTTATGTATGTCTATTTCTATAGTATCATTTGTATCAGTTATAACACTATTCAAAACGGAATTGTTTCTATGAAGTATAAGTTCATGTCTACAATTGGCAACAATTTTGTTATAATCTTCTGCAAACCCTAACACTTTATTAAGCGGTATAATAACAGAAAAATTATCCCCTTTTTTCGCACTTCCGTTTAAATTCCACCCCCACAATGCTGAACTTTTACTTTCGCCTACGTTCATTGAGATAAGAGATTTAATCGTAGTTGTGATTCCAGCATTTTTAACATGATCTATTTCTACCCCATTTAATTCGTATCTTATATCTTGAAATAAAAACAATATAGGATTATTTATAAACTTAAACTCTTTCTTCTTCTTTTTTCCTGCTGTATCTAGTTCAAATACACTCGCATGTCCTTCGATGTAAATGGAGCTTGCAGATGGTAATACATAAACATCTTGCTGATGAATAGGTATTCTGATTTCATCGTTTTCTTTAAAGCTGTGATTGTATGGATTGTAGCTGTGAATCTCGTAGCTTTCAATAGAATTATCTTGCTGCGGTAGTTCAGTTATTTGCAGCATATTATATTTATTTTTATTTTATTTTTAAGCCGAGAGAATGAAGAAAGATTTTATTACTTTTAGTAATTTTATTTGTCGTACTTAATCGTGTTCTTCCTTTGAACACTGGAAGATTAATAGTACATTTTTGTTCTTTGATGTTGTTTTTATTGAAAACATACATATTTAATTGTATACTTATAATAAATTGAAGCGGTTATTTGTACTAAACTCGGCAGACTGTTATGTACTCAACGCCCAATTCTGAATACTGTTCGCGAAGGAATGTCCTAATCCGGTTTAGCATTTTATTTTATTATCATTTAACAACCGTAACTATATGTTTAATCCGTTTCGTTATTTATTTATTTAGTCTCGATTTACTTTTCCAAAATGATTTTAGAAATTTCAAACATAAATGTCCACAGTTGTATAAATGATTGCCTTGTAAATTGACATAATTATACCGAATATTTGTTCCGACATATGCTAAGAATTCTTTTGGCGGTTTTAAGTTACCGTAACTGTCAAAATATTCAATATAGTCTTTAATTTTTCCATAGGCTACCCAGTGAGTACCAACATTTTTAGATGAATCTAAATTAATCACACCGCATTCCATCAGCCACGGCTTTTCTGGTAATTCATCTCGCATAAATACGCCTCGAAAATGGGGTATATTTTTCGCATGCTTTATTATATCGATATTAGTTAGCGCTCGATCAGGTAGCCCAGTATCTAGTTTTTTTTGTTTGAAACGTAAATTCCTAACCCGTGTTTGTACGGTTTAAGATGTAATCCTTTACCAATACACATAGCCTCCATTTTCATGTTATGTCTTTTTAACTCTGCAAGATGTTTTTGTGCCGATTTATAATGATTGATAGCTTTGGTGATTCCCGCAACACCTCCAGCCAAGCTCCCCGTAGCAGATAAGCCGGCAAGAATAGGAATTAATGGTAAAAATCCACCAGTTTTAGGTACAGGTATCACTCTCGGGGATTGCACGGTTATGTCAGAAGCAAATTCTCGAGCAGCCGCGTATGCTAACTCCGTTAGCAATTTCTTGCACTTTGGTTTCAAATTTCGAATATGTTTTTTAGTGTGCGATACAATATTACTAAAGGTTTTTTTCAGACCAGCTCCCGTTTTCTGGGAGGGTGCTAATAATGTTTTTTCCTTATGATGCGCTTCTTTTTTAGTATTACTTCGTGTGTGTTTCATTTTAATAATAGTAATATTGGTATGATTAAAATGCTTTATTTAAAGTTGACTTTCTTGCATAAAGATCCAAGTGCAAATGAGCGTATTAAGTATGAATAGCTTATTTAATGTACTAAAATCACTACAAACGATTGTTTTTATCAATCCAACTGTTCTCACTTGATGGAAGACCCAGCCACTTAACATATACTTTGTTTCCTTTGCTTTTTACAACTTTTTCAACAAGATATACATCAGGGTGAGCAGTTTTCTGAATTTCTTGTCTGTAGAATGCTCCTAAAATAGGCCTAGACTTTGCGTCTTCTAATAAATATGTGAGTGGGTTAGTTTGTTGGACTTTTCTTATCTTAAATATTTCGGTTGACCAATTAGGTGTAAATCCTTTTTCAAAACATCCCTTGTATTTACTGATTCTTACAAAATCTCCAACTTGAAAAACATGACGATTCGGTCTTTTTTCGGATAGCGAATTGTTAATGTATCTTTGTAAGACAATTTCTTTATTATTATGATTAATTTCAGCCGGCGTTTTTCCTATGGTTCTATGAAAGGTATGATTGTATTCGTAAACTTTCTTGTCAAGAGTCCCATCGATCCATTTATAATTTCCTTTCAAACTAAATTCTTTGTAAAGCTTAGTTTTGAGAGTTCTTATAAGTCTTTCTACGATTGATGCTTTTTTTGTAGAATAAGAAGAGTAATGATTTATGTGATACTTTTCAATAACTTTTTTGAATTTATTATTATAAAATTCTGTACCCATATCAGTTTGTAAATTTTTTGGGTGACGACCATTTTCCAACAATGTTTGAAACTCTTTAGATACGATTTCTTTAGTCTTTTGTTTAATCGGGAATGCCCAAGCATATTTTGAGAAACCGTCTATAATTACTAGTATGTATTTATAACCAGCATTTAATTTGGATAAAGCTTGCATATCTATCAAATCCGCTTGCCAAAGGTCATCTATATCTCTTAATATTACGCTTCTCCGAGGGAAGTTTACTCGTACGTTTTTATGAATTTCATTAACAACGTCGGCTTTGCTCATAATGCTTGTTTAATTTTCCCTCAAGCTCCTTTAATGCAATATCTTTTTCAATATTTTTTACACGGTCTGTTAAAATCATAACCAGCTTTTCAATATGCGCAAGTTTTTCAGAATTATTCTTATTAAATTTATCAACGATCTCTTTATTAACAACGTCGGATACTTCACGTTTATCTATAGATGATATTTTAATTACTTCCAGTTTATAACTATCAACATTAAAATTTCCTTTTTTCTCTTCATTCATGTCTAATGCTTATTAGATTACTAGACGAAATGACTACACGAAAACAGAATTTATTCTTTTATTATACCCGCTTCCTTTAACTCTTCAATAATTGATATAATTTCATTGTCATGATTGCTGTTACCAGCACTTTTAGATGCAATTAAAAGTTTCAGTCTTTCAATAAGTTCGTTAGGATCATCCCAATAAATATAATCCGTATTACTTTTATATCGTTTTAATTCAGGCAAACCTTGACCGATTTTCAATTGCGGCAACTGTTGAGTGAACTCATTATTTTCGTCAGTTACTTGTGAAAATAGAGGCTTGATTATTGTACAGTATTTTAATCCTTTGTCACCTTTTAATTGTCCGGCCGGGTCAAAGTCCCGTTTGTGCGCGTTTGTGTTACTTAAAATTTCTTTGTATTTTGTTTTATCTTCTTCAGTTACAAGCTTAAGATTAGGTCTGTTTCGCAATAAAAGTTCTTTTAAACCACCGGTCAATTCATAATTCTTATTTTTGACAGTAATCATGTATTTTTTTCCCAAAGTATTATCAGTGTTATTTTTAAAAGATAAACTAACAACAGTGTTTCCCATCATCAGGTTCTTATCTTTAACATAAATACCAAACGGAACATTGACTTGCTCATACATATCCATCATGTCTTCTTTTTTCAAAGATAAAAGTGTATCGTGACTGTTACTTTGATTTGTTGTATTTTTATCATTATCATTAGAACATCCATAATATTCTGAATGGTGATTAGAATCAGCATTAATTATGTCTTTAAAATTATTATAGTCTAAAGAAGAGTTTAAATCGATCTGCGTGTTATTTTTACCATTTCTTGGTGTTATGTTAAAAGCAGAGTGAGGTGTTTGATTTATCTTGACAACTGTTTCTAAAGAATCAGTAATAGGTTTAAATACTTTTTTGTATTTCAGATCAGCTTCATAATCTTCATTTTTAATCTTCTTTATTTTGTTTTTTATATTGTTAACTGATTTAATGAGTTGTGCTTTTAAATCGGTATCCATTTTACTTTCCAACTTATTAATATGACTACCGTTTCTTAAAACCCCTTGTTTTCAAGTGAGATTTTTAAACTAGAAATCGGAATATATAACTAAGTTAGAAGCGGACAAACGTGTCAAATCCTTGTCTATATCGTCCGTTATTTATCGCGCAATCTTTATTTATAACTAAGAAACTGAATCGATCTTGCCATATAACAGAACAAAGTTGCTTAAATTGTATCCAATCTAAATCTGTATTTACATGTTCATTGTATATATGTTTTAAATTGGTATCATCTTGTTTGAAGATAATTAAAACATTAACATTATCTCTGATCAGTTGTTTAGGTATTTTCGAATAAGTTTGCGATAAGTAAAAACAATCTATCTGCCTATGTCTTCCCATAGTAAAATAATTTCTAATATTAATTTGATTTTCACATGCGACATCATCGAAAATCATAATGGAATTTGTCAAAGCATCGTTGGGGTGAAGAACTTCTTTGTGATCATTAAATACAAATAGCTCCGCTCCTGGAACACTTTCCATAACTTGTCTTAAAAAGAGGTACTTTGGTTGAAAAGCGGTCTTCGAGTATAAATAAATATGTTTAAATTTCAAACCATTTTCGTGTAACAATAAATTTAACATAACATTAGTTTTACCACAATTTGAAGGACCGCATATTATGCAGCGAATGGTATTAGGTAACAACGAACTATGTTTTAATTTTTGTGTGTCATTTTTTACTTTGAAAGTATTTACTTCCAAAGTTTGACTCTGTTTATCAAAGATCATGATGAAATGCGGGGAATCTCGGATTTTATTGCTTATATAATCTTGGGTCTAGTCTAGATCGTTGCTTAAAATGACGATCAAAAGAAAGAGATACATTTAATAATTTATTTGATTTGATTTGGTTGCATATATAAAAACTTTTTCATTCATGCTGAAATATATTTATTCCTTTTTTAAGCTCAATATAAACAAAGCATAATTATACTTCTAAACACACATCACACGAATACAATTTTACGATTTCTTAAAAAGAAAAACCAATACATAGCTCTAAATTACATTTAAAAATATAATAACCTTTTATATAAGACTGTTTTTTTTATTAATATCATATCTTCAATATGATAATATAATTAACTACTTATATACTTAAAGAAATCTTTTCAAATACGTACAAGGTATTTCGTATATCTATTAAAAAATTGTATTACAGTGACCCCAGGGGAGCGTTTCTATGTTACCAGCTAATATTTGCCTCTTGTCATCATTACTGTTTAAAACTACTTTGTTTACTTCCTGTGAATATAAAACATGTTTAATGGATTTAATCAGATTCATTTTTCGTCTAAAATTTTTTTTGGTGTGTAGCGCTGTTTTATAATCGGAAAGTTGTAATCGATTCGTTATAGGTTTCGAAACACCTTTAGCTTTGTTTAATGAAGTTTTAACTGTCTTTAAACAGTAGAGTTTAGCTCTTAAGCCTACAAATTCAGTAATTACGTCACCACCCATTTCATCTTTAAATAATCCCGGTACTTTAGCGTTAATTTGAGGTATGCCGTACGGGTTATCCTCATCATAATTACTTGTATCAAATTTCGTAATATCATTATGTAGGTCTTGGTAAAAGTCTGGTGTTACAATATTATACAGAAGACTATCAGTATCCGTGTAACAAAGTGCAGCCTTTGAATTATATTTTTTTTTTATAACATCATAGTGAAATCGATACAAATGCTGTTTAGCGAATTCTAGTACTGTAAATCCGATATATATTGGTCTGTCTAGTAAAATTTTTTCAGGAGCTAAATGGATAGCTACAAAATTTTCTGAAAATATGCATACGTTTTTTACATTTGGTTTTAGTAAGATTTTTTCTGCTCCTATATATTTATTTGTTTTATTGCTACAATCCTTCCATTTTGTGACTAATTTAACTTCTATTCGCTTTCGTTTATTTTCAATCGTCTTACCGAATACCGCATTATTTAGAAGTTTGAAAAAGTCTTTTTCGAACGCTGTAGTAGCACTTTGTCTTAAACGAGTATTTAAATCAATGTACTTTTGTAAAAAGTTATCTTGTCTGAAGCGTAAGACTCTGTGAACATTCCTTAATATTAAACCATTTTTCAAACATTCTTTCAAGTGAACATAATGTATGACGTAATTGTATTTATCATATAAATTAGCAACTAATTTTTTTGATTTACCGCCTGGCGGAATGAATTTTTCTGGGGCGAAAGGTAACTCACTGTGATAATCATGTAAATGTTCGGGATAAGTCAGGTCTACTTCTAAAATATATCCAAATTCTCCATCATTTGGCACTGTCATTACGTTAAAATATTTAACTTCATCTTCAGTTAAAAATTCAAAATCTGAAATAGGCATTTTTTTCCTCATCGCATAACCGTATAGATTGTTACAATCGAGATATATTAAATATGATGATGGTTTTGAATCATTAAATTCTGGAATATATTTATTATTCGCCTTTACATGTCGAAGAGAACATTGAGCTAATCCCCCTCGTATCCCGTTCTCAAGCATCTGATACATATTTAAATCATCTAATAGCTGTAATTGAACACCTGTACACAAAAGCATAGCATCCCAACTTAAACTAGGTGCAGACACATAATAAGCCGGATCAAGATTATAATGTCGTAAACTTGTACTTCTGAAATGTTCGAATATATCACACAATAATAGAACGTCGCATTTCAAGTATAAGTCGGTATATTCTCCTAATGAACTTATATTAAAGGTAGACCATACGAGTTGCGCATGTGTATACTCAGCATCAGTGATATGCTCATCTTTTAAAGAATTGAAAAAATGTTCTTTATATGGTAGTTTATCCTCTTCGTATTTAGACCAAGAATTAATATAATCATAGGGATAAATACCTTTACGTCTCAGCAAATTAATTTTATTATAGCTTTGAAATTCTTTTGATAAGTTGTGGAAATCCTTTTCATTCAAATTTTTTGTTAATTCATTTAAGCCTGAACTAAGAAATTGAAAAGAATCTATAAACTTAATATTGATTGGTTGCGACTGGTTTGTTGATTCTATAATTTTTGTAATAGACGTATATTTCTCTTTGGATTGAGGAATAATTTTCACAGAACCAGGATATTTTGCCAGTTCTTTAATAAACAAATGACAGTCATAACCAGCTAGGTTATGAAAAACAACTGGTATAAATGGACATATTCTGTATCTTAAATTGCAAAGTGAATGAGCGGCACCTCTATACTCTGAAGTAATATGATCATGATCATGAACTTTATCACCGAACAAAAATTGTTTGCATATGTGACATTTATCAGCATTTGTATGGCTAGCTACTTGTTCGGTAGTTAAAGGTTTCATTACATTATTTTGAGACAATATTGAATTAATGTTCTGTATATCATCGATTAACCACTTTATAAAAATCTCGACGCAATCTTCACCTCTATAGGTAACATATTTGTTTAAACGAGGATCATGCGAACAACAAATATAATACCCAAAACATGATGGAAGATGCTGTTTAACGGTTTGAGTGTTTTGTGTACTCGCATCTTCACAATTTATTAACATACTCTCAAAGTCAGCGTAAATTATATAATTAATTTTTTGTTGTCGTTCAAAGTTTTTAAATTGAATCGCTGCATTTTTTTCAGGTAAAACAGTAAGAATGTGAGAACAATGATGTGAATTATATTTTTTTTCAGTGGTGAAAAATTGAAGGCAAGAATCGCAAAAATACATATTACCCTTGTGGTGAGTTATTTGACGACGAACTAGACGCACTAGATCTTTGATTAAGCAGTAATGACCTGCACCGTTTTGTTCAATATATAACAAATTGATATGATTTATTTTCTTGGATTTCGTGCGGTACAACGGTCCTGTTACAATACCCTTGTCTAGCCCATAGATATTAATGCTTATATCACTATTACTTTTCTCAAACAACCTTACATCATTAGCAGACGGAGGGAATGACATTCCTTTTATATTTAAAACGGTTGAATAGTGCGGATAAGACTTAACTCGACACGCATTATTCTTTGAAGGAAATAGAGCTGCCATAATGCTCCATAAAAAACAATGACTATCACTGTTCTGAATGTTTATACAGGTTTTAGTATTCTTGATATTAACTGGTAACGGTATGTAAGTACCACCTCTCATTGGGTTATATTTATTTATATTGATTTCTAAGTGACTAATTGTAGAATAAGACCACCCGGACTCACGATGTTCGAATTCGATTAGTTTATTTTTTAAGTTCTCGATCATAGTCATATATAATTCATTAAAATTTGTGTTTTTAAATACAATACTATATTTTGTGTTAAAAGACTTAAGCTGTTGGTTACATGAATTCGGTAATGTAAAATGAACAAACAGCTCGCTGTTCATTTTAACACAATCATGTTTCAATAATGCGGATTTCATAAGGTATAAAATATCACTTCGAATCCCGCATAGGAAAGTCTCAGGTGTAAGGCATTCGACATCCTGTGAGGGGTTTAAGCGATATGTAGCAATTCTGTTTCTAAATGCTGTGCTAATTATTTCAATGTGTTTAAAATCGGTTTTCGATAAACAATTTGATTTATGCAAATTTGTTCTTAAATGAAATCTGTATTTATTTATAGGCATCTCGATCTGACAATGATCACATCGCATAAATACATTGGTGGATGACTCGGGGTAAGTAGACGGAGCTGTAAACAAAAATATGATTTTATTGATAGTATTTATTCATAGATTTATCTAATACATAGGTTAATAATAAAGGCATGAATTGGTAAGCGCTCTCTATAATGCACTAATCATGAATAACATACTAATTTCGTAATCATTAAATACAAAAAGAATAAAAATAAAACATTAATAGTAGTTGCTAACAAATGTCGGAGTACAAGTTCTATATTCCTTACGAGTCGATGTAATAAAGTTTGATAAGTGCTGCCAAGCTGTAGTATTATCATCCGTCTGAGTTTTTATGCTGACTATGGCATGCCGCCATCTATTAACAGGTAACACGTTTTTAATCTCGTCGCACTTGTAAACTTTTAGTTCAATAAAGTGTGAACCTGTTTTTGAATGATTCTCCTGTCGTGAAAACCCATTGGCTAGTCTTCGCGTGATACAAGACTGTAATTTACCAGGTGCAGGGGTGATACTCGAGGGCTGCTTCTCATCCTCGCTACCGCTTCCAAAAAGCTCCGCAGCAGTTGCGTGGTGTGGTTTCGCAGGTACAGGATTAATTTTGATCTTCTTTTTTGAAGCACTTGAAGATGATTGCGGTGACTTTGCGTGCTTTTTCTTTTTTTCACTCGATTCAGCCGGTCTCGCAGCTTCATCTTCAGAGCTTGACGAAGAAACTACAGCTTTAGATGAATGTTTCAATCTGAAAAAATAAAAACGATCGTTAAATTAAATCGAGCTAATAAAATTTTTGCAGAGACTTGACTACATTAGAGGATATTCAATGAAAGTAATTAAAATATTGATTGGGTCTGATTAAACTTAAACAACATCATTCAATAACACAGAATAATCTTTAGTATCGAGTCGAATCAAAAGATAAATTGAATACTTACGTTTTGCTATGCTTCCTCTTTCTTATCTCACTCGATTCGGCCTGCATCGTTGACTCGTCTTCCGACGGAAATAGTGTTTCAGCATTGTTAGAGCTATAAATCTTCGACCTGAAATAAATATTAAAACATTTTAACTACAGTATTTAAGTTATCTATAATATTTGACCCTACTTTTCGTTTTATAGTAAGTATTTAAATAAGATAGAGGTATATTTAAAAAGTATCGTCATTCGTCTTGTTTCATACAATTTACTAGCGCAGCCCTCCCCGAAATTATAAAATTTTGCACTACTATAAGAATGACGCATAATAACATAGCATCATTAAACTATTATTCTTTACCGCTATTCGAATGACTCATAATTTTATTGATGATATTAAGTTAAATTACTCTATTCAATAAACAGCATCATTTATATTGAAGCCAGAATTAGTTAGCATAACTCTATCAAATTCCAATATTTACACTACTATTCGAATGACGAATAATTTTATTGATAATATTAATGACTCCAATGTATAAAAACATCAACATTTAAATTATTAGACAGCATAATTGAAGCTAGAAAAGTAATTAACTTTTCTAGGTATCTATTCGAATAGATAAATAATAAATAAATATCCATCAGTCCAGAAATCCGCAACCTCGCTTTATAGTCGGTGTTATGTTACAAACGACTCGACTATTCAATCGTAATGATGGTTGCATAATTTAATAAATACATTTAGTTAATAAGATAGACACTTACATTTTTTTTGATGATGATCCTTCAGCTTAGGAGATGAGGTGATGGCTGGTTCTTTACTTTGCAGAGGAGATGAATGATGCACTAGATTCGGTATCAACCGCTTAAGTACTCTCTAATCCACGTGAATATCTTCCTTATACGGAAAGTATCCGCGTGACTTTAAAATAGGTCTCATCATGTATCAGCAGTAACCCTTTTAAGCGGTGTAATCTTAAACTTCTGCGTTAACGCTTAGTCTTAAATGGGAAGCGATGATTTTGTATAGTTTAATACTGTGGTTTTGCTTGGCCGATACGGATTTACTAACTGATTCACTAACTTCACAATTGGTTTTAGTTTATATAACCTATTGTGCGAAATAAAATAAAAAAACGTTTGTTAGTTTTCATATACGAGATCAACAAACAGACATACTTACCTCCAAATTCAGTGTATGTGGATGCAAATGTCGACATTGCAAATCATTGAGACTCATTTAGCATAGACATCTTTCATATATGGTTAGGTCTCATATTAACGATAAAACGATTTTACTATGCGATATTAAACCTTATGGTTTCTTTTTTATACTTAAAAAATAATATAAATAACAAGAAATTAGAACATTTTAACGATTAGTATTTTTGCAATACACTGGTGAGCAGTTCAGTAATGTCGGTGAGTGTGTACCTATTTTATTATACTTGTTATTATTTAATAATAATCAATATCCATACCGACGACTGGATAGCTGAGTGGTTAGAGAATCAGGCGACAAAGCTTGAGACAGATATTATGTATGAAAAATATGAAAGTTTGTTCTTGAGCTTCGAGTGTTTAATATATAAGTAAAGTGTTTAGTATTTAAGTATATATCTATCTATATAAGTATGTTTATTCGTTGGCCAGCACCTATAACGTAAGCTTACCTTACTTTAGACTCAGGTTAATCGACATCAATTGTCTCTGATATTTATTTATATAGTAATCCAATACAAGCTTTATTGTAATACTCGATTTATAAATTTTAATGTCGTTTAGTCATGATAAGAATTCTTTTGTTAATTATCGATTAATTGTTATCAAACACCAATGTTACTGACAATTATTTGATTCAAAAATTTTGAATGTCTTTTCTTTACAGGATACAGAAGATCTCTTTAATTTTGTACCAGCGGATCAGCGTGCTACGCATGGAGCAGAACAAAGATCTACCACTCATGATGGCGCTTCTCGCAAGAGAACCAGAACCGAACTACCATATTCTTCATACATAAAAAGAACTGTAAAACGTGCGACAAAAATAATTAAAATAGAAATTTATGACGCCGAGAACGCACCGAAATCTGAACATTCAATGTGTACTTGTGAAGCAGAAATCTGCGCCCAATATGTTGTGAAGGGTATATTATTTGATGACGTATATAGCGCAACTAAAGATATCATAAGTAAAATTCAGGATGATATGGATTTGAGAATAACTAAAATGTGTTAGTTAAGTATAATAATGTACTACTATATTGTCTACTTATTAAAAATAAAGGAGTTAATGTAATATGATATGTTTTATTTATAATAATTCAGATACTTAACTATAGCGTTAATAATCTTATATAATTACGAGTCTGAACGCTGAATAAATAAATTTAGACTTCAATTTAGAATTACGTAATTAAATTACTATTCAAGAATCAAATAAAATAAATAAGTTTCTGCGTAAGACACGTAATATAACATAGTCAGCATAGTAACTGGTGAGCGAGGTAGGTCTGTTGCACAGTAGTGTGCAGCGGATTCTGCTCTAGGGTAGGCTGGATACTTTTCTGATTGAGCTTTCAATCCAAATTGAATACCTAGTAGAATGGACAACGGTTTCTCATGAAATATGCATCACTGATGTTACACAATAATGATAACATATTACCTATTTAATATCTTACCCGTTTCGTACGTCAAAATCAGATTATTGAATTATATTAAGCAATTTATAGTGAAACATATCGAAACCTCACATTAAGTATTCTCTTCTTACAATAAATTTATAAACAAAGAATTATTGATTAAATAAAAAAATAACAAAATTGAATCCCTGTTTCATATTATAGCATCGCTAGTGAAAGATGACAGCTTAAAAACTCGGTCTCACCTGAGCCGTTGTTTATACTACGTCTCAATGATTCGTCAAACAACACGCCATTATCACGAATGCACTAGCTTGCATTTTCTCTATTGCTAACAAAGAATTTAATATCGTAAGTATTTGAATGATAATATGATTGTATAAAAATGGTGACTTAATATATATGTTTGCTCCATAACCAACGATATCAGAGTGTACCTATTAGAAATAGAATTTAATTGAAGTAGTTTTTGATTGAACTAGTATTTGATTATCGGATTGTACTGTAATTATATGCTCAACAGATAATTCGATTGACATATATTAATGTATTGATTCATGATCAGTAATCAATATAACGTATGATTGGGGGATCCTGGATCTCGTTTGATCCAGGTCCCCCAATTATACACTACTATGGAGTTTCAAGCAAAGACTTATAGGAGAAAGAATTTGCCCTTAGTTCAGATTAGCGAGGACCTACAGCCACGTATTAAATTTTTCATAAATTAAATAGGCTATTGATGTACTCGTGGACTTATCTTTCATCGAACCTCAACACAATAACCCCCTTATTCATAAACGCTCTATAGGCTTCTACTAACTTAGCAATCGTTTGTCCTTATCTGTCACATGGACATTTACCTTTCACAGATAAGGACAAACGATTGCTAAGTTAGCAGAAGCTTATAGAACGTTTATGAATAAGGGGGTAAAGGTTTGCCACACACACTTACCCTGTTAAAATAGTCAACTTCGACGGTATGCCAGGCGCCATCAGCCACGTCTCCCGCGACCGTCGCCTCGGTCTTCCCCCCGCCGAGCGCGAACGTGAACCTCACCCCCGGCCCCCCGTCTCGTCCCGCTCCACTACTGACTATCTCCAGCGCGACAAAGTCGTGTCGCTCGTTGTAACGACCGTTGTAGAGGAGAAGCCCTGATGTGGTTTGTGTTGCGAATCTAGGTAAAATAATAAATAATAATAAATATCATAGGACAAATTACATCAATTGACCCAGTCACAAACTAAGCAAAGCTTACAAAAAAAAAAAGAAAAAAAAACATACAACATCCATGACTAGGGCACAAACATTCGTATTCATCATACAAATGTCTGTTCCTACCGGGATTCGAACCCGGGACCTCTAGCTTCATAGTCAGGGTCACTAACCACTAGGCTATCCGGTCACCATTGTTAAGTTAAAGGAGTTAATATCATGAGGTGTGGTCATAATGTGATCCTATTGATGAAGTTCTGTTCATAAGGTTCAGAGGCTTCGGTTTTAATAAAAATACACAATTATAGATAAGGTGGTCACTATGATGCCTCCCAAAATTAAATATACTTTTTAAAGAGGCTGTCAAGTTATTGAAATTGAGTTCCTTAAGTAGTTTTTTAAGAAAAACTATTTGATTTAGAGCAGCAAATGAAAAATCTATTTTAATCAAAATCAAAATCATCATATTTCAAAGCCCGTGGAAGACACATGATTGGATGAAATCGGCTCGATAGAAAACAATTGCAAAGATTTGTCTAAAAATCCTCATTAAACGGGTTTATATCTCTATTCTTTTGACTTACGGATCTGCAATTAAAATCACAATTTCAACACATTAATACATAAACCGCTAAAGAGTTAAATTACACAAATAATCAGCTTGTTTCCCGTACATAACTATTTTACATTACCAGGACATTCTAAGGAAAAATAAAAAATATTTCTACTTAAATTAAAACAAACATGTTCGCGACTTAGGCCCGCCGCACGGAAACCTAAATTAGGTAATCCAAATTAATCATCCTAAATTGGTTTTACCACTGCCGATTATGTAACTTGGTTATGTACGGGAAACAAGTTAATCTATACATATTTCTATTTTTTTTGTTTTATTTCTAAGAATTTAGACTTGCGCCACGCTGCCAGAATAGTGTCCTCTCTTTCACTAACAGGCACGCGGGCCGTGGCGCTGCTCAAGGCTATTGGCGGTTGTTACCTTACGCATACATTTCAGAAGTAATTGAGCATTCTAAACATACCCCACGTGCTTTACATGGATGACTTACTTGAGTTTCAAATGGACTCTATGCCGTCTTCTCAGTCCAGGAAAGGTCAGGAACGAGGACTGGGGGAAGCTTCGTGCCCTCAGTTCGCACATATCGGTGGTGTATGCCGCGTCCATGTTGCAGCCCTGACAGAGTATCCCGCCTTCCCGTTTAGCGATGCACTGGGAACCGCCGCGGCAGACGGTGCCGTCGCCGTTGAGGTCGCAAGACGCTTTGGTTAAAATTGTTTCACAATTCACACCTAGTGGAAAAAAGGTAAAAGAGTGGGGATTAAAAGAAAGTAAACATCGCGCGTACTGATCAGCGTATTTTGGAATTTTGTATGAGAAGTGATGCTAATTGAACGCCTTCCATGGAGCGTGACTTTTTTAAGAAATAGAGTGCCACATGAGCATGTCACGCTCACGGACACCCTTAATACCAGAGGATTGCAAATTATATGCTGCCAGTCCAGAGCTAAGATGGAATACCTCACGTGCCAATAAGTTCATCAAGTGCTTTGCTCTAAATTTAAGGAACCCATCAGTGGACCCCTGCTTGGTAGAATAAGCGATTCTGATAGTGGTGGCAAACCGAACTGACTTTGATCAATGCCCTACCATCCGCAAAACTTACAAGATTTAATGACAAAAAGTTGAAATAAGTGATAAAACACCCAAAGAGAAACAATTCTCCTAAGTCCCCGGTCCTAAAACTTAGAAAATTGTCGCTAAACATCCTAAGCACAAAAGTAGACTTGTAATTTTGAACTGCAATGTTACCAGTGAATCCAGGTGCGCAGACGCAGGTGTAGCCGCCCTCGCGTCGGATACACGAGCCGTTGTTGATGCAGGGCGACGAGTAGCAAAGATCCACTTCGGTATCGCACATGTAGTGATCCCTTGAACCTGTAGGAAGCAAAAGGACGCATTAAGCCATAACCAGGGGCCTTACCATGAGGTCTTAATGCGATTCAATTTAGGTTTGCTCGTTGTCAGATTCATACTAAAAGTGACAGCTAAGACTTGAACTAAGTCGGAATTAGGACGTCATGGTAAGGCCCCTGAGCTGACGAATGGATATTATGCTACGATTCATCCCTATCCTGAGTTACTGCACTGACTTCGTGTCAATTTACACGGTGGACGTTACAAATATAGAAGTGAGATAGAAGCATTACAAAAAGTTGATGTGCTTAACGATACAGACTTGAAAATGTATACGTATATAGAAACACTTTTTCTCATAAATTAATCATCGACCGACCGTCAGCGGCCATGAGTAAAAAATAAAATCGTCTTAATTAGTTTTCGTCAAAGTAAAGAAACACACGTGTAGTAAATACCTGTGAAACCTTCCGGGCATTGGCAGGTAAATGTAGTGACAGGATATATGGGTCGGAACAGCACCGAGTCGCTCGTGATGAAGCCGGAAGCATTGCCGAACTTGAGCACCGTGAGACACTCCTCGTAGTTCAAGCAGGGCTCATGCACGCACACGTTGTCGTCGAAGGGTAACACCTGACAAATATAAAGCCATACATACAGAATTTTGAAATAAAACCAGTTACTTTGCACTGTGCAAATAATTCAAAGTCATCGTAGACAGAAGAAGGTCTAGACGGACGTTTTGGAAAATAGAAGACGTTTTGAAAAAAGGTCAGGTTAGGAGTACCCGAAACCGACGACCATGTTTGAAGATTGATGAATCTATATTCATGAAGCGAAAGATTCAGGAAGCATTAAGGATCGTAGCAGGTGGAACAAAGTAGTATCTGCCTACCCTTATGTGAAAGATACGTGATGATAAAAGATAAAAGCCGATTTATTGATATGTATGTATTGTGTATGTATCGTAGATCCTAAGGTACTATCAAAATTAAATGTTCCAGCGCTGGTGTTCAGTCGTTTTATAAGTAGTTTAGTTACGAATATGCATTATGTTTCTGTATGTATGTATGTATGTATGTATGTCTGTTCATGAGCGCTGGAGGGCATATCATAAGCCAATCGTCACGGGATAGGGGTAACCCGAGATGTTGGACTTTTATTACTATATTTTATTTTATTTGTTTGATTTAATTTGATTTAATTTTGTGTAATTTAATTTAATAGATTGATTTAATTTAATTTGATTTGACCTAATTTAATTTTATATACTTTAGTTTGATTTAATTTGAGCAAATTTGACATTTAATTTTAATTTTTTTTTCTGTTATATTATGGACGTAAGTCTGGCAATAAAACATTTCATTTCATTTCATTTCTGTATTTCCTGTTAGTTTTGTCTTACTCAGTGCCTCGGTGGCAGATGTTGTGTAAGTTTTGATGAATAAAATAAGGTGATGATGATGATGAAACATTTTCGATCGCGGATCGCGGGATCCCGGTGGATGCGGAAGGCACAGGACCGGTCCCAGTGGAGAGCCTTGGGGGAGGCCTATGTCCAGCAGTGGACGTCTTTCGGCTGATATGATAAATCATTTTTTCAATACATTTGCTCGAAAAATTCACTTTCAAAGGATGTAAACATGGCTCGTAAGTTAATTTTACCGCACTAGTGCGATTTTTTTACAGTTTTTTTTAATTTTCCATCTTAAAAGTTTACAAGCAAAGAGTATTAAATGACAAAAATAAAAAATATCGACTTATACGCAGAAAAATGTATAAATAAACAAAACTAAGTAATGAATTTGCAAAATTTATTGTAATTAGTATAAACTGTAATTTAATTACCTCAGATTTTAATGATTTCCACCTTTTATTTATTCGAAAAAATCGCAGTGGCTGAACGCGTCGAACCTTTTGCCTGATAATTTTAGTTAACCTAATTAAAACAAAACTTACGCATGCGCATTAATACGGTACACGGACGCGCCATTTTTGTAAAACTTTGCGTTGTTTTGTGTTGTTGATTATAGTGTACAAAAACCAAACAAAATGAGTTCTTCAAGTGATGAAGTCAACAATAACATGGAGTAACTCCGCCCGATATTTTAAGTAAGGCGCAAATCGCGCAAAATATTCTTTTGCCATCAAAATCTCGGGAAAGGTATTTATTCTTCAATTTTGTGTTATTAGTGTATAAGTGCCTTTTTTCTCACAAATGTATTGAAAAACGTCGTATGATACACGGTTGGCAAGGTTTTACAAATTCGTGACCATGAAAACCTCAACCTTATCAACTGGTCAGCTCATTTGTAAAACCTTACTTACCAACCTTGTATCACAAATAACTATTACCTGTACTGTGGCAAGACGAGCAAGCGTCGCGCGGTGCAGATACACGCGTTCGCGCAGATGAGTGGGAGAATAGTGCAGAGCGGTGTCACCGCCCACTCCGAGCTCCGCGTCTGGTCTCCGGGCGGAAAACGACACGTTCAGAATGCTGCCGTGTACGTCCGTATCGTCCTGGAAAACATAAATGTAAATATTTGTATCCACGAAGAATTCGTTTAGGTAAGTACATCAAGGGAACGATCAAACTTTCCAAGATAAAAAGTATCAGAGTCTTCCAAGTAACAAATCATACAATAGTTTTGAAAGAAGAAGAACATAAGAAATCGGCTATGACACGTGAATACGCATGACTGTGCTCCGATTTGATTCCGATAATGTCAATAAAAGATGGAGTTCAAATATTTTGCTCAAGAAAATGGACTCTTTTATCCGTCGCATCTGGAAAAAAATCTTGGTTATCTACGAGGCAGACTGAAAACGCAAATTAAAATTAAGTAAATTTGCCGTTTTAATAGTGACTTACTTGTATGCTAAATACGTAGATGTTCTCTTTTGGACAGGGTATGATAGCAGCGAGTCCATCAATAAAGAAGCCGAGTAGGGGAGACAAGAACTGTTCAGCGGTCATGTCGTTAAGACGCACTGTGATAGAGTTGAACAGCATCTCTTCCGTTACCAACCGGACTGAGAGTTGCATCATCGCTTTTATTTCGTTTACGCCATCTGTCAAAGAAAAACAATGCTTAATCGACAGTTGATTATTCTTCAACAATTAATTCATATGGTACACAATAATAGAGTATGCTAAATATTACAAGGTAGTTGCAGAAAAGTCGTTAATAAAATCTGGACAATTTTGGCACAAGGAATGGAATATTCACTAGATCAAACACTGTTACGAGACCAAAAGTTTCTGTATAATCTCTCCATGGACTCGCGTTTTAAGGTAAGGATTTATCAGACCTTAAGATGTTATCCTAAATCCGGAGCATTTCATTTGCCCGAATTTCATATGACATAATGTAATGTTTGTCATAATGATCATTTGCCATAACTCTTTTTTTCTCTGAATCCATATTTTTTTCAGGAGCATTGAAATAGCAATATTAGCAATCCTGTAGAACTCTATAGGTCAGGTTAGGTTAGTTTCATTATAATCCTGAACAATTAACAGTTAAAGAGAAAAAAGAGTTACGGAAAATGATCATTATGGCAAATAATATACATTTATGGCATATGAAATTCGGGCAAACGATAGAGAACCTCCTAAATGATGTCTAACTTACCATTGACCGATATTTCCATAGTTGCCAGTTTGGGGACGTTGGTGTTGAGCTGTGGCGACAAGGTCATAGATCCCGTGGTCTCGTTTAGTAGTACTAGGTTAGCGTTGTTTCCAGACAGAATGCGGTATTGCAGCTGTAAACATGTTTTATATGAAACAATTGTCAAAATACGTCAAAGGACAAAGCGTTTTCTCATAAAAAAGTTTCAGTCTTATTTTTGCAATATTTATTTTCTTTGGTCCTTGATTCTATAATCGACGATAAATTTCATTCAATCATTGGAATTGCAATGTTTCTAAGTATTTAAAACTAAGGTGGGTATGAGGATTCTTTCTTTCTTTCTTTCTTTCCAATTTATAAACGGTCGCTTGATTTATAAATCCTAGCTTCAATTAAGGTATCTACATTCATAGCTTAATCATCACTTACCTTGTCAGTAACATCAGAATCGTAAGCTGGTACTTTTCCAAAGGGTCCAACGGGAAAGCAATCCTTGTAATTGTTGAAGATGATCTGAAAATCTTTCATCACAGGTGCATTGTCATTCACATCTGTCACCATGATCTCAACCCTGACATCGTTCCATAGTGGTGGACTGGCAGCTCTGATAATCAGCTCGTATTTCTTCCTAGGACTCTCGTAATCTAAGTCCACCATTGACACCAATTCTGCTTTGTCTGAGCCTTGGCGGGTTTCTAGAGAAAAGCTGCTGGAGTCGTCACCACCTGGAGTTTACGAAGTTAATTAAAAGCTGATCCTTCGAACCGGATGTCATATTGTTAGTGCCTACCTACTTAATATAATAGAGTATGTACTTCAATCGTATCCACATCCACCCGACAATATCTATTCAGACGTCAGTTGATTGTGGTAACAAACACCCATACTCAATTATAGTTATAAATCTGCCTTTGCCAGGTGAAAGCTAAAAATAAATCAGTGAAAATACATACGAAATTTTAGGTATTTACCTTTAATGGAGTAATGTACAACAGCGTTTGGTCCTTCATCGGGATCGTGGGCGTAAATTTCTCCAACTGTGGTGCCGATGGGGCTGTTCTCAGAAATGTAGAAGGTAAGGCAGTCGCTTTCGAACACCGGTGGCGAATCGTTGATGTCCTCCACTTTAATGTGGACGATCACCTTAGGGAGAAATCATCCAATGAAACAGATATAATCATACTGAGCATTGAAAAGCGTATTGGGAGTAATTAGTGGAATTCATATGATTGGGAATTGCGATACATTCATTTTAAAGTAGAGCTGCTAGTTTAGACATAAGTTATACCTTATAAAATACTACAACCACAGTGAAAGAATTCTATGAGATCATTTTTAGAGGATACGTGCCACAGGAAGTTGTCACTGTTTCTAAAAACTATCTCAAACTAAAATTCGTAACACTTACTGTGGAACTCTGGGGCGGAGTGCCTCCATCAATAGCCAATGCTCTCAGATCATACGTAGCAACGGATTCGCGGTCAAGTGCTTTGTTGGTCCTCACGACGCCTGATGCTGGGTCCACCACAAACGAACCCTCCTCACGATCACGCGGGTCTAGCTCGTAGTGAACGCGACCGTTTAGACCGACATCTGCATCTGTTGCTGCTACCTGAGTCACTGATGTACCTGAGAATAAATGAGCTTATGTTTAACAAATCGCAAATTTACGGGCATACATACATACATACATATCGTCACGCCTCTTTCCCACAGGGGTAGGCAATTCCCATTTACGGGCAAATGCTGTTTAATCAGTGGTTTAACCTTATTGAGTTACAAACAGAGATTTTAGCTGCAAAGTGACCCTCTTTGAAATGGCTAAATAATATACTTGGGATATTTACCAACTAAGGCGTCCTCCATAATGCTGGCAGTGTACAACTGTTGTTTAAACATAGGTTCGTTGTCGTTGACATCCACGACGGATATTTCCACATCCGTAGTGTCAGAAAGAGATGGCACTCCGCCGTCGCGTGCCGTTACTGTTAGCAGGTACCCTAAAAACCAATGATCTTGTTTAGATAAAGAAAATGATAAATATCGAGATCAGCAGGTCGTGGTCTTCGCATGTGAAAGGAAAGACGCTATCGCGTTTTAGAACTCTCTGTAAGATTCTGGAACATTCAGCGTTGCTTGTGTTTTGTTTATAAGAAGCTGCAGGAACTTACCACTCATAGTCTCGCGGTCGAGTAGCCTATTGGTGGTTATAGCTCCGGTCTGTGGATTGATGACAAACTCTTGCTCATGGTGAGCCACAGCCTCGTTAGAGATTTCGGAGCTGAGGCTGTAAGAGATCTGAGCGTTAACGCCAACGTCACTGTCTGTAGCGGATACCACTAAAACTGTAGTGCCGATTGGCGCGTCCTCAAAAACCTAGAAAAAAATAGGGATTATTAGTTAGAGAAGTTGTCATAATCAACGCAAAAGAATGCAGTATAGTGTCATGCAACTTGGATATGGAAGAGAGCACTTACAGATGCTGTATAAGGTGCGTTTTCAAAGACAGGGGCGTAGTTGTTAGCGTCAGTGATATTGATGTGGACCATGGCGGTGTCGGATCTGCCTCCATTGTCGGTAGCAGTAACGGTAAGAACATATCTTCGTTCTTGCTTGAAGTCCAAAAGCTGTGCCACCGTTATCAGACCTCGACCGTTTTGAGAGGTTATGGAGAATCGGCCACGAGTGTTGCCACCGGTGATTTCATAGTGTAACCTGCAAAAGGGAAATGAGAAATGACGTAATTTTCAATGCTGTAAAATGAAATTACCTAATAGTCGGGACTACCACATCACAGTAGTCGAGAATGTTAATATCGTTGAAAGAAAAAACGGTGGTCGTTTTGATAATGTTTAATAGACTACCACTACCACGTCACTTCACGAGAGTTAACTAACTACCACAACACGCCTGTAGTCCTCATCAGCATGCATAGCAGTATCGATGGTTTGCCCCCCGCTAGCTACCCGTTAGTGAACAAGTAGTCATTTTTCACCGATTTTAACAACAGCACCTGAAGCGACCGACTAAACTGTCATTCTATGGAACTTGCTTATGTAAACAAACCGCCATATTGAAATTGTCTCTGAATGATGAATTTGCTAGTGATGTTTGTTTACATAGTTAACAAGTTCCATAGAATGACAGTTTAGCTCTAATGGTCACCAGACTACCACATCATAACAGTAGTCCAAACTATCGCATCACCTGTTGTCCTCATCAGCATCAGTAGCTGTGACGGTGACGACCGGTGTGCCGGGTGGCTCGTCCTCCGCTAGTTGTACGTCGTACTGCGCCGGCGCGAACACTGGGTCGTTGTCGTTCACATCTTGTACGACCACAACGACAGACGCTGTTGCTGAACGAGGCGGCTCACCTCCGTCTGTTGCCGTTACCTGGCGAAGAATAGTTCTTTAGTACAGGTGACATCAAAAGGAAGCCTGGATGGACAACATCTTCATAGTCATATGTATGTAGCGTTAAATTAACATTTGACAGGTAAGTACTTACCTATGTGCAATACGACAAAGTGCTAAAAAAAATGCGTGAAGTAAGTACTAAGCAACCAATAAATAATTCCACCAGGATTTCAAGCAAGTAAAGTTCATTATTATCATTATTTAATTGGAGATTTTGTAGCGTTATTGTTGTTGTACAAAAAACTCAACAATAAAAGTAATTGTGGCTTAAGTACCTGTAGTTGATACTTCGATTGCACCTCTCTGTCCAACAATCCATTGGTGTAAACCCAGCCGGATCGCGGGTCTATAGTAATGGGTATCTCAGTTCGTCCAAACTCTTTGTCAATCAGCGTGTACGTCAACTCCGCATTTATTCCTTCATCCGCATCGTACGCTTGTACCTATAAATAAAAAATATTAAAATTAAATTAAACCTAAGTAAACAGTTATTTTTATCACAGAAATCGGTTAAATCAATATTTTTGATCAAAAATAAAGGTTATAATTTTACCGCCAGTCCGTGTCGACGTTCTTTTGTTTTATTTTTATTTTTTTAATAGAATCCGCAACCCTAATGGATTTTAATAATTCATAGTGGCCAGTACGCGTCATGAGCGCAATGCATTCAGTAAAAAAGTTGAATTAGCATTTAATTCTTTCAATTAGTAATAGCTATAAATGAAATTAAGTGATTTGGTTTGTGTGAGTTTTGTTTTCTTACAGCTCTATTAAAATTAAGTAGGTAGAGATTTTTTTAATCGTAATTTTGTTTTCTTTCGCTGGCTGCATAATTACCGCTAGGGTCGGTAACGTTGGACGTGAAGGTAGTTCTAATATCAATAGTCTGACGGTAGCAAGGTTTTTCATCATTCATCATGAGTGCATAAATTAACTATTTTTTAAATTAAACATTTAAATCTTCGAGGTTTAAGCAAACACTTACCCTGACTATACTATATCCCGACGGTACGTTTTCACTGACAGACTCCTGAAACAGCGACGTATAAAAACGCGGCGAGTTGTCATTCACATCTTTGACGTTGACTAGAAGCTGAGTTGTGTTCGAGCGTGAGGGACTGCCACCGTCTGGTAAATACAAAAAACAATTGTTAAATAGTTAGATACAAGATAAAAGTCTCTGATCTTTTTCAGATCACCTTTTTTATAAAACCGGGTGAAATCAATGTTTATAAGTACGAAAAAAAACTGGCCAAGTGCGAGTCGGACTCGCGCACGGAGGGTTCCGTACCAGAAATACTTTGTTGTATGGGAGCCCCCCTTAATTATTATTATTATTTTGTTTTTAGTATTTGTTGTTATAGCGGCAACAGAAATACACGATCTGTGAAAATTATTACTATTACGGTTCTTGAGATACAGCCTGGTGACAGACGGACGGACAGCGAAGTCTTAGTAATAGAGTCCCGTTTTTACCCTTTGGGTACGAAACCCTAAAAATGATGACCAGCTTAATTGTAGGATTATTTTGTACAAATCTTTGGCAAGTGCGTACCCTGTTGTTGGTGTAAAATTAACTCCTAAGTCGTAACTAGCACTAGTGAAGCATTGTCAAAAAACCTGGTATCAATTTGCGACTTAAAATTCACGCTGTATAAATCATCATTATTATAATTAGCCAGAAAATATCTACTAATTGATATAAAGCTGCCCTCAGAGAGTGCCCCAAGAAATGAGTCTCTTTTAAAGCAGGGAAGCCATTCCATTATTCGATTTTCGACGTTCGTATCATACCATCCCTCTCACTGTCAAATTAATGACTATAAGCGTGAGCAGCACGAAACGAACTACGAAAATCGAATTTCGGAGTATAAGGCCTAGCTTTTCTATTTCCTTAAAAAGCAAGTAAACTACCTTGAGTCCTAATAACAAGGCGGTAGCTCCTCAGCTGCTCATAATCCAGCGGTTTGACGAGCGACACGTCACCGCTAAGGCTGTCAATCGAGAATTGCATCTGTGTGTTGCCACCGATGATCGCGTAGCGGATTGCTGCGTTTGCGCCAGCGTCCGCGTCTGTCGCTCTGTAGGAAGATAACTCAAATAAATATCATGGGGCAATTGACACCAATTGATCTAGTCCCAAACAAAGCCTATCCAAGACGCGAGAACAAATTTAGCATTACGTAGACGATGTTGTTACGACCGTTTTTTCAAAGACTTCGTAGTACCAAAACAAGACTATTTCTAACTAGTTTAACAATTTACTGTCAAACATTGATTACATTATATTCTGAACTAAATTGTAATTTTTATTGATAATGCTACTTATCTCGAACTAGATATAAATATTGATACGTATTCTGAGCAATCTTATTCAGGAAAATACTCTTACATAAACATATCTCTGTCTGTATATTGTTTATTATACAGTCCCTTGGTTATTTTACTTATTCATACACAAACAAGCAGAAATTTCTCATAGATTCTAATCAAGCGGGATAATAGCTACCGCAAATAAAACATCGTCTAAATAACCATTTATAAGCATGAAACTCTAAATTGCTCGACGGGTGGTCTAAAGTTTACAATATACGACGACAATAAAAGCGTCAGTTATAAAGATTCGACATAAACTAAAGCAAATTATGCAGTATTAAATTTAACGTTAGTTTTAAAGTTTCACGGATGTCCTAATTGTCCTATCGTGTGTACTGTGGAGGATTATCATATACATTTTTATGGGTTGTGATATTATAATAAACCACTACTGGCCAAACAAGTGTCAATCATTTTCCATCCAACTTCCTATCAAATGATGTCGCTAAAGACGAACTTTTAACTTGTCAGCCACGTCTTATCGACATTATAAAATATTTTATGACGTTCAAAGGATTTTTAACTTTAGAGAGGCAGACCATATTTGGTAGATGGTAGCTACTGGATGATTTTACATTTCACCTTTCACAAAAAAAGGGAAAGACGTAGTCTTCTCTAAAAAGTTGCCGTGGAAATGCGCGGTACTTTTACGGAGATATATAAACTGTTTCACTCTTTCGCTCCCCCATTGAGTCGTGTAGCCGCCGCATGCCCATACACAGTCAAAAATAAAAGCACCCATTATT
This sequence comes from Pandemis heparana, assembly GCA_963854515.1. Classification (NCBI taxonomy): domain Eukaryota; kingdom Metazoa; phylum Arthropoda; class Insecta; order Lepidoptera; family Tortricidae; genus Pandemis; species Pandemis heparana. The sequence goes on along the minus strand of OY978010.1, from coordinate 13,388,838 downwards.
GAAAATACAAGATCATTTGACGCACTTGATCCGGGCAACGACAGGGTTGTCACTGACGTTGATGTCTTCATCCACGGTCACGGTGTAGGTCTTTTCACTGAACTGTGGGTAGTTGTCATTATCGTCGAGGATGTTCACGTGGACTGTTGCGCTGAAACAAATTTATAATAAATAGCTACGTTAGATATCATTAATACCTAGACGGACCAGTTTAGTTTGTAAAGATACGAGACAGGAACACCAGAAAGAAAATTGGCTTTGTCATCGTGTTGAGTATCCGTGTTCTGGTGATCATGCCACTTAAGTACTAATTTGTACTGTTTAGTGGTTACACCTTCAAATTATGTCATGATCATCATCATCTCCAGCCTAAATACTTCCCACTGCTGGGCTCCTCTGAGAATGAGAGGGCTCAGGCTATAGATCCCACGCGGGCCCAATGCGTATTGGGACTTCAAAAACACAATTGAATTACTCTGCAGGTGTGTGCAAGTTTCTTCCGATGTTATCCTTCACCGAAGAGCTTATGATAAATTTCAAATGTAATTTCGCAAATAAATTCCAAAACCCGGGGCGAGCCCGGGATTCGAACCCATAAAACCTGCTGCTTGAGATGCTATAGATAAAACCACTAGGTTACTACGCTTTAATCGGTCAAATTATGTACGCGTCAATAAATCCCCTAAAACGGTGCCTCCGAGAAAATTTAAGCTGTGGGGTTGATTATACTTACGTGCTAGATAGTCTGTCAGACACAGGGCTTGCTTGGTCCGTAGCACGCACTATGACAGTATACCGAGCCACCTTCTCCCTGTCTAGGGGTGCTCTGGTCAGCAAGGCGCCACTCCTGCCGTCCACTCGGAAGACGTCCTGGTCGGATTGCTCGTTACTGTCTATGGAGTCGTTAGTATCGGGCTCCATTTTGTCGGCTGACACGGATTCTATTGAATATTCGACCTGGAAAGGAATGGATGCCGTGAAACATAATGAACCAATTTCAAGCCTTACTTGTGTACAATTTTGTTGATAAAGCGATGATTTGGTTTGTTTCTGAGGCAGTCTTGCAGAAAAAAGTAAATTTCAATTTAGTTTTCAACTCTCGCTTAACCCTTAAGAAGGCTCCAGTCCAGGTATGTCAGATTAGAGTTAAAAATACGCTATCATGTTGGCAATGCAATACATCTAAGTCAACATATTTTTAATGATACAAGTAATTTCCATTGATATTGTACACAAACTAAGACTCAGTTTGTAAGTAATTAAATTAAATGTGGTCGCTAAATCTAATAAATACATCTCGGTTCAAACTCTATCAAGGCGTTAGTGTAGTTATTTGACGCTGCACCAAACAACATAAGAGATATTGACTTCATTCCGCTACTAGGTTACCTCTGCATTCTTCCCGATGTCCTGATCAGCAGCCTTGAGTGTGAGCACCGTGGTTCCCGGGCTAGCCCCTTCCCGGACCGAAGCCTCGTACTGCTGCATCTCGAACACCGGCGAGTGGTCGTTGCAATCGAGGACGTTGATCTGGAAATTATAGGACATTTGACAAAAGGTGAAACCGGAGTATGTTTTGAAAAAGGTAGGTTCCGATAGCCTTAATACATGTGCGACGGACGGTGAGTTACACCAAAAAGTCATTCTTCCGGTTACATTTTTCACTAAAGGAACGTCTAAAAATTAAGTTTTACATCTCAGCTTTAGTACTTCCTCAATATTTAATTCAACTCCGTGTTATACTCCTAAATGCGACAGGACATTAGTTATTAGTGTTATTACGCTACTCGTAACTTGAATGAGTGCTCAGACTACGGTCCAGGAAGTCCTGACATTTAACAACGTCGTTAATTTGACATAGAGCCATAAAGAACCAGACGGCTACCCTCGTATTTAGCGGCCGTCATACTCTTGTACCTATTGCAAATAAAATGAAATAAACATTGAAATATTTTATCAAGCGACTTAAAATGAAAATGAAAATCCGACGTTTTCAACTCATTGCCGATCATGTGATAAGAACAAGGTAAATGCAATTAAAATCTTAATCTCTTTAATTAACTTCATAAATATTATTTTTTTGTGTTCTACAGCTCGCTAAACCATAAAGTTTTTTGGGTATGCTTCTCGTTCCGCTTTCCTTTTAAAGTTTCAATCCTGTATGCGCTTGCATTGAATTTATGTCTAACAAAACTCACTGGCCAGAGTTAGTGTCAGCTGTATGAATAATAACTACTTAGTATAGTCTATACAGCCTTCAGTTACGCGAGAAAGATGCAAAAGATGCACTGTTTTTGAGTTGCACTTCGCAATTTGTCGTGAGACAATAATTAATACGCGGGCGATCGTGACCACATTCACCATCTCTTTCGACCCTAATCCTTAACCATTTGCCGGAGTGAAATGATGAGTGCGCTAGATAAACGCTAGACTTTAGTCTGGTAAGAACGGTCATGTTTACCTGGAGCGTAGTAGTCCCGCTTCGAGGAGGGAAGGTGTCATCCTGAGCTACGACCCTGAAGTAGTGAACGTCGAGTCTCTCGCGGTCGAGTTTGGCCTGAGTGGTCACCACGCCAGTCCGAGCGTCCACCGCGAACATGCCCGCCGACCGTGAGTCCAATAAACTTGACATGGAGTATGTTACTGGGCTATTCTCTGGATCCCTGTTCGGAAAAACAGTATTAAATATAACATGGAAAAATTCTTGGTAAAAGTATTCGAGGAGGCCTGCTTTCTGCTCCTTTTCCATGAAAAGCGATTTTGACACACAGACCGAGGAAAAACATGTCAAGTACTCGTATGTGATCAATTTAGGTAATTGATTATTAAAATTTATTCCTCTTCACGACGCACCAATTTTTTTTTTCGCTTAGTATCTGCAGAAGTAGGTACTTATCTTTTTTATTAGACAGGGTAGCAAACGATCGAACGACGAATGAAGTCACCTGAATTTTATCTTAATTTAGTATCATATATCTACATGATGTATCCACTGAAATACTAACGCCACCAAGCATAATTACTTTTTATCACATATGGGAATATAGTGATTCGAATTTTTTTCCCACCCATTCAGACTTTTGAAACTTAGTTATTCTTAAAATTATTATTTTCATAACAAATGTCCTTTAATAATTCTAATATCACCACGAGCATCTAAAATATTCCAAGACGTTTATTTGAAGGGACAAATAGTTGTAATAAGTATTCGTGATGGTCCTTCGCCGGAACGACCGCGGTATGAGCTATCAAGATAGCGATATTAGCTATGGTTATTTGTTTAGAAGATAAATGCGTATTTATCATAAAAATGCAACAGTGTTTTTATAAAATGATCGAAAAAAAACATAGGTAATTTGAACATTTTATACACAAACATTATGAATGTCCAGCTGGCTTATTGTCTAACTCGCTCGCAATCGCCATCGTGTTCATTTTGACAGTTCTTGTATGAATGTGACAGCTAGCTGATTCCGATGCCAACTGTCAGCCCATACGTGAACTGTCAAAATGAACACGATGGCGATTGCGAGCGAGTTAGACAATAAGCCTACAGGTTAAGTTTCGTTAAAATTCATTATTTTTGCATTTTATTCCTCTTATGAGTAGGTATGTACCGATTCGTTAAGTAGGTATTTAATTATATTTGAAGTAACATCTCAATATAAGGACCCAAAGTTTAAGGTTTGCACAAGTTCAAATAATTATGTAGATTAGCATTGAACGATTTTGTTTAGATTAGTCATTATATTGGATTGGTTCTAAACGTGTCGCGCATACCTACACTACAATGCGTGAATGACTCGTGATTTTTATTTAATAGTCAGTTGCTAATTAGTTAGTAATTTAGTTAGGTTTGTAGGCAGTTAATGCGTTCCAAGCCTCTTTGAAATAATGTATTAAGATTGTTGCCTATACAACGAATTACCTAGAAGTATTCTAGGCAATACAAAAATAGATCCGTTAAATAAAATAAATAACAACATGACTTCACTTAGTCTTCGTTACTGCCTCTAACACTTAGAACACCTATTCCCCAGTCCGTAATACTGCAGAGTAATAGCATCACTTATAAAGATTATGGCGTGAGAATAATTTATGTTATTGTATGTTTCCTATACATGGGGGAAGAAGACTGACGGGGAATCTGGCCCAACTACCTAACTATCTGAAGCGGAGGGCCCGAGGTGACATTGACAGAGTCAATTGACGTAAAAAGCATCTATCTTGTTGGAGGGCTGCATAACAAATGAATCAGGCTAAAACGTTTTTGCGAGACGTTTTGCTTTTGACTCTTGGAAAGCTGATATATAGCGACAGTTGACGCTGAATTGAATTGAATCAGGTTTTTTTGGAAAAGAATAAGGTAGGGTAACCGAGGGAAAACTTCAAGCTTTAATGACAGGATCAGTAACCACTAGGGTATCGGAATAGATCGTCTAAAGCCAGATACACAGACAGAAAAAAATAATGAAATAAATTAGGTAGTTACTGAAAAAGGCACTTCAAATCGATTTCGTGATACCGTGAGACCTTCACATAGGATCTGTAGTTGGCTTGATTATTAATTACTGCCAGACATCTTTCTTTCCGCTAAGCCCATCTAAAGCCTGGTGTCCATATACTTTATTATATTATGTATTTTGGATTCAGCAAGCACTCCTCAATAAATTAGGGAGTAAATAGAAAACCTAGAATGTACCAGTTGCTTCTCTTCCCATGTTATAGGCGATGCGGGTAGCAACCCATCATCTTACTGATTCTTCTTTCACCTATGTATACGCCTACAATCATGCCAAACGTGGTCTTTAGGTCTTGTTACCTTAATAGGCTATATTTACCCCGTAAGGAATAGACGTGATTTATGTACCTACGGATGTATAAATAAATCATTGGCATGCCAATAGCCAGTACTCCACTCTATTCTCCGAAGCTAAGCGCACGGAAAGAATGCGTCTCACAGCCTAACAGTATTAGGTTATAACGCTGACAAAAACCACAGCGTCATCTGTATAAATTGCCACGTTAAACCATATTACCGTAGTCATTGAGCCATTGTCTGCCGACCCTAGCCGCGGTAAAACAGATGAGTTCATAAAAGCTGCAGTCAATTAAACCGTATGGTTTATGAAGCTGAGTTTAACGTAGTTACATTACTACAATGCAACATCATGATCCTTTTTTAACAAATATTTTTTGGCCAAGAGCATTTATAGTATCGTTAGCTGTAATTGGTGCCACGTAATTCTTTTCATTAAACATTCACTAACCAAATTGAGATCAAACTTATTTAATTCGGAATCAAATTGTTATGGAAATAGACCTAGCAGTTTGTGTTTAAAACCAGTATTTTTTTCATACTCGTTAGCGCTATCATAAATAATATTTTGTTACTAAAGTAAAGCTGTTCTACCTGTTCCGTAATGGTTCCGTAGTTTAAATTCGGAGAGTTTAGACGTTACATCTTCGCAAATGTAACTCAGTGACCTCGTTTTGTTAATATAAGCCGTTCAGTTATATCCAAGACACACTGAATATTCAAAAGCCTTCACAGCTCAGATGAAGTAGGTAGTTGAAATAATCCCGAACGAGCTTTTAGTATTGCCTACTCAGTGTTGCTAATTCGCGACTTTAACGCCTGGATTAAACTGATTAAGTCTTACTTCGTTTATTCTATTAAAGTGTCTTGGATGTGGCGCCAAGGAAACCACACCTTGTTAACAGGCATGTGAATTTTCGAGCTTCCTTTAGCAAAATTTTGTTGAATGAAAGTTGTTCAAATGTTCCGCCACAAAAACCGTAACTAAGGCTGGGGAGCCATTCCGGCTTACAAAATTGTTCTTCGGGGAAATATTTTTAGTTGAAATTTCACGAATGGCTCTCAGCACTTTTGACGTCGTCTTGAATATGTTGCGAGAATTTGCTACAAAAGCTAGTATAGAAGTTTGTGGGTCAAAATAGTGCGAGAGAGTACTTAGCTACTTTGCATATTATCCGTTATTTAGTTATATTATGTTTTAGAGTAGACTTACCGCGCTCTAACTGTTGTGACCAGAACCCCAGTTGGCTGTTCCTCGGCTACAGACGCCACGTAAAGCGCCTGCTCGAAATACGGCGACTGGTTTCTCAACTCCCTCTTCACTCTCCTCGCTATATCTGTGTCATTCAGTTCCTGGTGATGGTACACTATCTTTAACCTGTGATCTGAGTCCACGATGTTAGTTCTGTCACAGTTGAACGTAAACAACACCGACACTTTCCACATCGGCTCCATTATGCACTCATCGTTACGCGCCACCAGATCGCCCTGACTATTTTCAATCAGAAACCGAGGGTCACTCACATCCAAAAATTGAACTTTGCACATTTTTTGCACTGTCCGAGGCAAGAATGCCGTCAGCGAATTCACAAACTGAGATCTCTTTAAGCATATCCCCTGCCATCGATCCGTCGTCGGTATAGCAAAGCTGGCATACGTCTCCGATATCCACTGTTTGGCTTCAGCAATTTTTACGTCTATGGCCATGTCAAAGGGTACTACAGAATGAGATCTTTTCTTCCGACTCTTATTTCTACTAGCAACGTCTTCAAACATCGAATTCGACCACGGATACGCCGTGGATAGAACATTAAAGTGACTAGACACCAACTCTTCTTCTTCTAACAACCTCCAGTCTATGGTCTCCGGATAAATGGCAGCTCTCTTATCCCGCGTAACCTGCTCATCTTCGTACTGCATAGCAGAATCGCTCTGATCGTAGACACGATCGAAATCGATGTCGTATAATTCCGCATGCCGTCTATTGCAGTCTTCGCCCGTGACTAGGATTCTGACAGGCAAGCTGTAGTAATCAATGTCGCGGATTCGTTCTGAAGTGGAATCGACGTAGAACGTGAACAGGTTGGGGTAGAGGACGCCGTCGCATCGCAGTCTTTTGCGGAGGGTGACGAGGCCGGTGGTTCGGTTGACGCGGAGGACGTGGTGAACGAAGTTTGCCGTGCGGTGGACGTCGATGGTGTAGGTGCGTTCGGAGCCGAGCTTGTAGACGGCGGCGTCGAGCACAACGGTGCCGGGCGGCGAGGAGTCAGGCACGAGCACGAGGTAAGCGCGCGCGCTTGCCAGCGCTAGCGCCGCCACCAGCGCGGCCGCCAGCTGCCGGCCTGCCATCGCGGTCACCGCTCACCTACAGCGCCGCCGCACCCTACAACCCCGCTCACTCTCCATCTTCATCCTGGAACAAGGTAAAAATAAGGTTAAAAAGCTACATTCCATGGGTAAGAGAGTAGTCTTTTTGTCTCCCTGTCCGACCCTGCTGAGCGATTGTACAGCTCACTCTCTCTTTTACTAGCTGTAAAAGCCATCACACTAACAACAAAGTCCGAATAAAAACGAAATGGTCAGTTAAGGAAAAGCGAAATAGTACATTACAGACCTAGGGCGGTTAATTCGTAATTGTCCCAGATCGCAGGTGTTTGTGGCCCGAACCGAAGGTGAGGGGCATAAATATGCGATCTGGGGCTTTACGAATTACCGCCCGTGGTTTGTATAAAGTTTTACGTCTTGCCTCGGCCAGGAAGTGAGATTTTCTGTCCGCGAAGCGGGCGTAAAATCCCAATTACGGCCAAGGGTGACGTAAAGAAAATTACAGCACTGTACGTACGACAGCTCATATAGCTCCCCTAATTCATACCAAAGATATGAATCACTGACGTTATTACTGTTGCATAGCGCAATAAAATAGTTCCTCTTCATATTAAACATAACCGTAGACAGCATCGTAACATTAATCTAAGTTTCATATCGTTGCGACAGAAGACGTTTCAGAATGCAATATAACGTAAATAGATATCAGTAGGCAAATATGTAAACAGTAGAGACTGTACTGCGCTGGAAGCGCGAGTTATGGTGCATAATAAGCACCAGACGTCGAAGGCGTCAGCTAAATCGCTTAGAAATATTGTAACGGCTGCCGACTGTGGAAAACTGTGAGAGTTCGCTAAAACACTTTTGTTTTTGTTTTCCAGACGGGCATTATCGTTGCGATCAGGTGGCGCGCCCGACCGTAATTATTTTATACACGTACAGTCAACTGGAGGTGGTTATCGGCGTTAACGTCAGAGCACCTTTCAATAGAGCAATGCACATATTATTTTAGGACCGCGGGCCGCAAATACCCGCATGTTTGCTTATGTCCGTATCAAAAAATGCAAATTAGACAATGTTGTTGTTATCAAACAAACCTCTCAACTTTTACGGTCGCTTGGTATTATAAAATGTTCTGCGAATAGATCCTCGGAGAGCAAACAAAATGGGATAACATCCCGCTAATAACTGAACATCCTAAACAAACAAACTAAATCCGGATTTAACGTCGTAGCCGGATTTTAACACCCGCGGTATTACGGGCAATTATCGCTTTTCAAAGCCGACATATCGTTTCAAATAAAAATAAAAAATTTTGTAGTAAAAAATATCACTTGTTATTGACCATTAAAGCTTACATTATAATAATGAAATGATACTGAAATAATCTAGTCAATTCTATCACACTTTAACTACCTAATTCACAAGTTCTGTTGTTTCTTCCATTCGAAAAAAATATTGATTAAAAATCATCGGAGGATACTGTTGTTACAAAGCCTTACCTAGTCTAGCGAGGTTATTCTCCAGAAAGAAGGAAATCTTTATTATTTCGTCCCCTTAACGTTTAAACCAACTTTTTTCTGAACTGGTTTCTCTTACAAGTTAATTTTAAATTTACTCTTCATTTGACGCCAGCATCAACGACCCCGTAGTGGCTCAAGCTGCCAAATGCGAAACACTCGTTGAGTAAAAACGGGAAAACTATAAGTGCTCTCGGTCAGAAGATTAATGGCCGGTGTTATGGAGCGCTTAAATTACCTCCTACCGGTTTTACCTTGTTCCCGGTTTCAACCCGGTACCCAGTTTTACGGAGTTCCGGTTGTGTGCCCGGGTATCGCTTTACACCTGCCCGTATTAAACAATGTTGACACTGCATAATTAATTACCGGCTCTGATTAAACGCAATAGGATTATGTTAAAATGTAACCGGCTTTTGCAGGGTCAAAAGTTTCATAATTATTATAGCAGACTTTAGAGTTGTTTGAAATTTCAGTGTTTTGTTTACCTCTTGGTGCAGATAAAAAGGAATTAGTTTTAAAGCAGGGTCAATTATTAAATAATTATATTTTTAAACCCTTCAAAGTTTTCCAAAAATATCATAATTACCTACCTAATTTAAAATGAATGCGTACTTATTGTGTTATCCAAAATGCATCAAGGCAAAAGTTGCGATAAAAGTTTTTTGAAGCAATAAATAGATAATAAAAACAACCTGCAATAAATATACTAAATAACCATCTTAAATACTAAAATACCAAGCTTTTCCTTTTTGTCATGCAGACTCAAACAAAAATAGCCTCGGTTAAAACAGAACATAAATAACTGAAACGCTTAATAAGGACTTTTCCTTAAGGACCTTACCTTTACAGAGCAAAATTATAACGTCGGCGATATTGTACAGCTCTGCTACCTCATTTTATTGTTAAGAATGATTTATAACCCCACTCAAACTCAGTTAGTTGTATCGAAATATGAGGGTCGTGGCCTTTGAATATCTGACCTTGGAAGATCATTAAATGTGCACATTTAAAACTGAATTATGGACGAAGTATACATATAATGGTGAATATTAGAGTACGTCTTTATTTTTCAAAATTAAACGAAGGTAGACACACGGCAGCGTATCAAGCTAAAGAAATTTTACACGGCCACCTATGGATTTACACAAACCCGGAGTTTAACAGATGCGTTGTCAGCCTAGAGAACTAAGATATAATTTGCCAATAATTTCGCATGCTGTCTAACTCTTTGAAACAGAGATTCCAGTACTGCAAGCATTACATACATACAATTATTCTTTTTTCAAAATTAAAAGTAAATTACGGAAAAAGGGGTTTTATTTCGAAAATAAATTTTCTACAGTTTACAGTTTAGTCTGGATTCTTGTGTATTCTTATTATTATATTCTTATTATTATTATTTTAATGCTTTATTTGTTTAGGTTTAAGTTAGGGTCATTGTTCTTTTAGCTTTTTAGTATGTCTACTATCTATACTCCGGTTTCTGTTGTCCTGTCAATCGTTCGAAGGTTAACTGGAAGAGATCCATTTGAGGGATAAGTTCGCCTTTGTACATCTGTGTGTCTTATTACCTGTAAAATTTATATGTTTTATGTACAATAAAGAGTTATACATACATACATACATACAAACATACAAACATAAATCATGTATTTATCCCTCATCCATTGATTCAATATTTTGGCCACCTGTTCTACCAAAATGTGATTTAAAAATTACATTGACATAGAGCGTTGGGTTGTTTAAACGTGTGTTTTAAAAATATAAGTAAAGTCAAGCAAAGAGCTTTTATTGATTACCAGTGCTTTGATATTTCTACGTGGTCTTATGTCGCGTCCTACCTATGTACTCATTTTGATCCGTCATGCAAAAAAAAAAACAATCATTTTCTTACAAAGATAAATCCGACACAGACGTCAAACGTTCAATTTTATGAAATGAAGGTAAATAGAAAGCCAAATAGCGTATTTAGATAATGTTTCGTATTGGCAATAGCTTGCCTCTTATCCGGCCATATACACTCACGCGGCTTATCTGAATCGTCCTTCCGTACCTGATACAGCAAATCGTATATGCGGCCTGCATAACAATTGTGGTCCTTCGATGCGACATAATTGGGGTTTATTTTGTCTACCATAGATTTAGGGTGCGACCAAGCCGTTTATGCAGTGACGTGTCGTATCCGTCACGTTTTCTCACTGTTTCCTCATACATTTTGTTGCGATTCCTTAACGTCACCGTTTTTTAAGCGGTATGGTCGCACCCTTACTCGTAGATTTGTCTTTTTTGACCCCCGGCGTAAAAAAGGGGTGTTATAATTATAAGTTTGACGTCAATGTCTGTGTGTGTGTGTGTCTGTCTGTGGCATCGTAGCTCTCAAGCGGAGGGACCGATTTGGATGTGGTTTTATTTTCGAAAGCCAGTTTCTTCAGTTCAATTCTTGGTCATGTTTGGTAAAAATCAATCTAACAGGTTTCAGCTTTTCAAAATGATATTAGGCTTTTTGGCCATAAAATTGAGATATCAAGGGTGTTTCTTGGGTGGGGGGTTTTATAAATTTTTAATTTTAATTTTTAAACGATATATGTATTTCTGTCGGCTAGAACCTAAAGCTCACAGGATAGGATGACTTTGCTCTCCGTCCTTTGCAGGCGTGCGCAAGTTTTCTTTATCCGAATAGCTCAAAAATATTACGCCTGGATTTGAGTCTGTGACCATCTATTAAAAGACCACAGGTCAAACCACTAGACCACGGTTTTGAATTATAAACGCCTCCATGTACTAAATACTAAGATGGTTGCTAGTTCCTAAAGATATGACTTTGATATGAGCAGGATAAAAACAATAAGGTCAGCAATAGGGCATTAGATTAACTGCCAGAGAAGCAACTAGTCCCTCGCCCGGGGGTCGAAAACTTAGGTGTAGGGTGGCCAGTATGCTTAGTGTAGGTTTTCGGTCACAAAATACGCCTCGAACGCGTTTGCGTTGAAATGTCAGATACTATGAGAACAGTTTGTTGCCGTTTCGATCCGCAAGTGGCGCTGCCGATTTTTCCATAGTAATTGGGACGTTTATGTGAACGCGTTCGAGACGTTTTTATATGCGAAAACTTACACTAGAGGCTCAGGACCTCATTTTGTGGTGGGAATTAAAATAATGAAACGAAACCTAATAAAGTACTTACAATAACGTTCTAATAAATTGCCAATAAATTTTGGAGCGAGTTCGGCGAAATTTTTTTGCATTTAGTAATATTATATTTTTTCTGCCTACAGTATGTAGTAATTTAAAGTTAAATAAAATAAAACTAGGTAATAACATAATATTTGAAGTTACTCCATGTTCCAAAACGTCAAATTTTGACGCTAGCTTGGTAGTAGAAATTAAATTATAGCGCCACTTAATTCGTAACTGTCACTTTTTTGACGTTAAATTCTCGAACATGGCAATTACTTATTCTGAGCCTCTAGTGTAAGTTTTCGCATATAAAAACGTCTCGAACGCGTTCACGTAAACGTCTCAATTACTATGGAATAATTGGCAGCGCCACTTGCGGATCGAAACGGCAACTAAAATTTCTCATAGTATTTGACAGTTTAACGCAAACGTTATCGAGAAGTATTTTGCCATCGAAAACTTACACTAAGCATACTGAATAATGTTAGTTCCGTTTACATCCGTTTTTAACTCTTATCGTATCTTATTTCAATGTCAATCAAAAGTCTATCAAATTTTAAATGATTATTTCCGGAGGCTCTCGGACGGCTAGTGGTGTGGTCACCGCAGTGTTAATGGCGCTATCAATTAAATCCGGGAATTGGTTCGATCCCGGCCTTCCCGGTCATTACATTCCTACTATCGCTATTTATACGGGATCGGGTATAAATCTAGCAGGACCGTATTGAATTTATTTGTTTTGCCAATCTTGCACTGTTTGAGATGTGACTGCAGTGTTTGGGAGCCAGTTTCTGCCTGAATATTGCAACTGAGTCAATGTAAAGAGTTATCTTGCTAATCCGCAACCACATGCTAAACAGCTGCGTCTGTGCGACGGTTATCTCCGTTTCTACGTAAATCAATGCTATGTCATACAAAATGAACTGTCACCAACATCATAGAAATAGCTGACGCGTTTCAAACTCTGTAAGAGTTCATTTTCAAAGCTCGCGTTGTTTAGTTGACCAAGAAATGCCTTTGTCACCCCAAGCCTTTTGCAACCCTTTAATGTCAGATCTAAGGTTCAAAACTTCAAAAATTATTTCGACTTACCATCAACGTGAAAAAGTTAAGGAAATACTTGGTCGACTATGCCTAGTCTTTCTGAAATGATGACTTTAATAATTTCCCTGTAAGTATTAGAAACTTCTACAGGAGCAGAGCCGCGTGGGTAAGCTAGTTATGAACTAAACAAAATCCAACTGTACACCTACGATTACTATATCCGACTATATTTTGGTCGCCATTGCTGCTAAAGCTTATTACACATTTGTCGTATTAGGGTAGTTGCATTTGTTAAAGTTTTGCAACAAATCTTCAACACTTACTGAAGTAAATTAAAATAGATATACATAATCAGCCACCACGTTAATCGAAGCGGCAAATGATTTCTCAGCATGATTTTTACGGCCGAAATAGTAGATAAATAGGTTTCAAGTAGCAATAATACATTTTTTATGACTCCAGGCGCAACCTTATGACGCAACATTAATTAACATGATTAAAACTAAATAAAATCTGTCATTAATAATATCTAATCTAGACAAGAGTTTATGGGACCATAAAAGTCGTCATCAGTTATCGAAGTAACCATGGGAATATGAACGGAAGAAGGGTTGCTTAGAACGCTCTTCAACTTGAGATAAGATGATAAGAGGTGTTTAGTTTAGTCTTAGCAGTTTCCAAGGACTTTCAGCAAGAAGGATAACTTTAATAGTAGAAGAGGGACTACACCGAAATTCGAATGTCGAAATTCGTATCGTACCTTCCCTCTCTCTCTCTCTCTCTCTCTCTTTCTCAAATTAATGACCATTAGAGTGAGCGGAATGGCACCAAACGAACTTCGAAAATGGAATATAGAGTATAAGATCAGGGGTAGCCAATCGGCGTTGTGATCGACCAGTTGTTGGCGCCTCCTAACGCATGGTATCTCGTGATTATGGCCAAAAAGATAATGTTTATGAAGAGAGTTTAGAATCGTGAACACCTGTAAACCTTGGGTTGGGTTGGGTCTAATGAAGTTGGCCATCTCTGTAGTATAACCTAAATAAATTTAGATTTGTGAATGGAAAACAAGGTGATCAAGTTTTAGATTCGGTGTCGATTTTGATGGATTCAAAAGTTAAAGTCAGAGTTAGTAAAGATCTCACGAAAATTATGTTTTCGATTTAACGAGCTGTTGCCGTTAACTTGGTTGTGAAAACCTAAAATAAAAGAGATGAGAATTCCCATATTCAGTGACAAATGTGATATTTTATCGGCCTGTTCTATGAGCACGAAAAACCACATAAACAAATCAACCAGCGGTTTGTGGTCTACATGTAAACCCATACTTCGAAATACCATTACGTCAAGCAATCTTAATTAGGCTGCTTTAAGAGGCAACCGATGTTATTTTTTAATTGAATAATATAATTAATTCAAGATACTCTGCAAGTAAAGGAGTACCCGACCAATAAACGAGAATTATATCAGGAAAGCACCAATAACTTTTCACTTTACGACCCTCCGAATAACATAAAATGATACCAATCCAGTTATTCGATCTCCATATTGTAACGTTTAATCGGCTACTGGTCTCAAATTAAGATGTGTATATTAAATTTCCTCCAAATCTAAAAGTGACGTAAATATAGTTTTAAAAGCGTAGCGCGCAAGAAACATGCAAGAGACAGTTCGGTAACGTTCCGTTTTATCACCTTACCTTTTATGATATCGACGTGGGAAGATTCCACTTCACTTTATCGTCATCTGTAACAAAACATAAATATTTTACTGACAAATTCATAGGTTCTGTAGTTAAACGCTTCATTTTAAAAGTTAATGAGGAGGAAAATGGGCGCGAAACGGACAAAAACCCAGTGATTTTGACAAATGAGCTCGACGCGGCGGGACGAGGCGTTCGCGTATGAATGCAGATTAATGGTCGCTTTGTCTCTACATAATGTTCACTGAAACACTGAACGGGTTTTCTTTGAATTATGCAAATTGGCAAAGACAGGTGAAAGCATTGTTAACGCACCCACGTAGGCACCTTTCCTAATTCTCTTATTATCCTGCACATAACATTTACATAGCTACAGGGTACTAGGATACCAGAGTGTAGAGAGGTACGTCTATTGTAAAGGCTCTGGGAAGAGGGCGTGACTGGTTAGGAGCCGGGTGTCCGTGTCCGCGATACGAGAAGCACTCGCTTTGAGAGCGCCTCGAGGGTTCTTGTGCACCGCTACGAAATGATATCGGACTTGTTATGCTGCCCTGGTACAATTTATTCAGTTATTTCTACTTTTAAACTAAACTTGCCTCGCAACAATACTAGTTTAATTCATCTGAATAAAAAGAGCAAAAACAGGAAGCTTATTGTCTAACTCGCTCGCAATCGCCATCGTGTTCATTTTGACAGTTCATGTATGGGCTGACAATTGGCATCGGAATCAGCTAGCTGTCATACTCATACAAGAACTGTCAAAATGAACACGATGGCGATTGCGAGCGAGTTAGACAATAAGCCTACTGGTAGGAACTTTCTTCTTACACACTTGCGTCATTTATTTAAAAAATGTAAATGCAAAACAGTTGGCCCTTTAAATATTCGACTACGTTTAACGAGCATCGATATCTCCATTTTCCCCGCACAAAGAAAGCGAGAATTTTACCGAAAAAGGCCAATCTGCATGCCGAATGGCAGACATCATGCGTTATTCCGTTTGAAGATAAACGATTTCATTTGGCAGTGAATTTCTTTCGAAGTCTGACGCGGGGCGCAGCTGGCCGCGCAATCTGATTTCTAGTTCGGTAGAAAAAAACGGGTCACCTAAACCAAATTGAAAATATTTCCGATAATCTACCCGTTTACACACTTATCAGGGTCACCGAGGTTGAACCGAACTTTAAAATCAACCCAATAGGTAAAAAAAATTAGTTTTAAAATCGGTCTACTAAGGTACTATAATTCAATAGCTATTAGATTGGGTTGGCTCGACTAAAAACCTTTGTACTTAATACTTTTATCATTCTGGTTGAGTTTTGACAAATGTTTAAAGTGTACTTGCGTTAATGGGGTGACTTAATTTTTTTAAATTTTGAATCAAGTAATTGACTACGATAAAGAATGTTAATAGTGAACAGTTAGCCGTTAAACGTGGCCATAGGTCTTGTTACCTTAGGCTCTGTCTACTCTGTAAGGGATAAAGACGTGATTTATGTATGTATGTAACATTACAGTTCGCGTTCAGACGACCAAACCTAGACACTTCCTCAATAACTCTTTTTCTGTATTTCTATTAAAAACGCGTTAGAGACGCGGTAGGCAGTTCATAAAAGCGTCAACGAAAACGACAATTTATGGCATCAGCATTCTGACCAGGTTTGTGTCACGCCGCATCTTTACCGAGGCTCTAAAACTCCACGTTACCCCAAAACGACTTCCGATTTTACGATATAGTTGTGAATCGGCTCACGCATCTGACGAACGACATCGTGCGACGTACGACTTGCGGCGCGGTCGCGAGCTTAGCTCTGATGAATGGGGACCGCTTAGGGTTACCAGTCGTAATACTCAAAAGTCCTTAGAAACAACATGACCTATCATCTTCGAGTGAGAAGCGAAATACTAGTCTGTTATTAGTTAAAACAGAAGATTTTCTGAGTTCTTGGTTGTTTAGTGTTTTTGGCGTGCTGGTGTGAGTTTTTGGTGAAATCGAATTTGAAATTGACTACTTTTTGTAACTTCATAGTTGATCGTATGCTGAAAATCATGTTTTTGATCCAATTCGATTCCACCGGCTTCGGGGCATCGGCTTTTATTTAGGCCTTTTTTTAACCAATTTTCAAAGTAAACTAGCTAACCGCTCACAAGCTACTTTAAAAGCACCTAAGATAAGAATGGCAAATGCTGGTTTTGACGACTGGCAACCCGGCCGCGTTCGATGTCGGAACCGCCTCGTTTGTCTTCCGAGTCGATTTACTTTGCTTATTGTCGGAAATCATGCGGCAAGGGCGCAAAAATACGTTTGTTTTCTATTTTCCTAAGCTAAGAGGGGAACACGGGTTTTCGATTCACTGAAAAGTTTCTATTTCAAAAATCAATAGGTTTAAACCCTTCAATTTATTGAAATACTTATTGTTAGATGTTGATAAAATAATAGTCAAATTAGTTAAGTTTTTGTTTGAAAAATACTGATTCTTCTTCTTCTTTTAATAATATGGCCCCATCGATCGATGCGATGATTTCGCCAATGTCAAAGTAAAAAATACAGTATTCAAAAATCTTGTGACATAAAAATGTCGGCAACGTTGTACGGTAGAACACGGTCAAACGACCCCCTCCCCCCCTGTCGGGCTCTTAGCCAACGGACAATGATATCCCACGGAGACCGCCAGGAAATCATTAACCGAAGCCCAGGGTGCACCGGACCAAGCACTGCTCTTCCCCTCGGACGGATCCAAAAACGAACCGCAGCTCTTGACCACACGCGAAGGTAACCCGACTCGCACCCCAAAATACTGATTCATAGTCTAATCTTGTTTCTAAACGCATGACAGCTGTCATAGCGGTGGGTTTTTAAGAAAAAAAAGGATAGAGAAGGATATTTTTGGCGAAAACTAAGCTTACTTAACTTGTAAACAGATTTTGCAATAAAATACTGATTTAACGACGCATCTGGTGGTTTTAATTGAAGAAAAACTATTATTATTTAAAGTGTGCTATTTGATTCTCACCTACGAGTTCGAAACATTTTGGGCATACCTCGAACACAAAGACTTAAGTGACTTCTGTTTTCTATTTTCACAAGAGTATTATAAAATTTATAAATATCGAAGTGTATCTACCTATATAATTAAAAGATCTACAGGTTGTTGCTTCTTCAAGCGAAAATTCACAATCAGATATTAGTCAACTGTGAAAAAAGGCTTTCAGTTGACGGTTGGATGGTTCACTTTTGTTGATTGTATCTACACATTGTAAAATGGAAATTTAAATTTAAAACGCTACGATCTGACGTCATGGCCACGCTTGATCGCCTGTAATTGACTACATACAGTAAATAAAGTTTTTCAGAGTGAAAATTTGACGTTGTAATGTCGTGTCTGCTGACGTGTACCTATGTAGACGTCTACGTAAGTTAAGTACATTAAAATCACTTATCATTTAATTTTATTGAATCAGGCGTCCGCATCATCACAGAAAGTAATGATGAGTATAGGTAGATAAGTAGCTTTCTTGAATAGGTACCTTGGTATTTAAGGGTCAGTTCACTTATTGCTTAATGAGACTTACTCAACTCTGCTGAAAATGGAACGAACGAAACGCACATAATTATGTTGCGCCATTAGCACGTGAGTTCGTAAGTCAAGTAATGCACAAAACAAAAGTAAAGCAAAAACAGAAATAATGCCGTTAAGAATAGTGAAGAGTGCGAAAGTAGCGCCCGACTTTTAAAAACCGATGTCAATTTATTAAAATACCATTTAAAACAAAACAGTTTCAGTTCAGGCACGTAGAAACATTTACTAAAATTTAATTTGTTTCACCAACTCTAGGCGAAAACCAAGTTTTAATCGCTGCACGGAGTCAGATTAAAAAGGGATTTGGACTAAGAGCAAAATCTCGATAAGCCACTACAGGTCGTTTGGGTCCGCGTCTTCATTTGGTGCTTGCCGTAGCTTTTACTGCTCTGTGTACTTTGTAAAGTGAACCCCAGCTTGGGCGGGGATAATAAAAATATTATTGCTATTACTGGCCGAAGAACGATGGCTCAATAGCATATTAGAGGCTTATTGAAACGGGTAACGACATAAAACATTTCAAGTGTTATGTCTGCTAGTAGTACTCGGGGTTACCATGACGTCTTAATGCGATTCAGTTTAGGTTCGCTCGCTGTCCATACTAAAAATGACAGCTAAAACTTGAACTGAGTCGGAATTAAGACGTCATGGTAAGGCCCTGGCGGGTTACCACAATCGCTTAATGCGTGCCAAGTTCTATTCAGCGTAAGGGACACAGTTATGCAGCCATATAGCTCTGTCCCTTACGCTGAATAGAACTTGGCACGCATTAAGCGATTGTAGTAACTCCCCTGAAAGTTATTAGTAGAAGTGTTTCAGTTTGAAAACCAGCGATGCTGGGACGAACAGTGAGTTTGCGGAACCTTAGGCGAATGCTATCTGAGAGCCTACCATAACATAATAATTATCAGCTCACTTTCCATGCGAAGTTATACAAAAAATTGCCTGTTTCTTTGGCTCCTGTAGGTGCAACTTCGCCTAAGAACTGTCTTTGTCTGCATTGATTGCAGAAGAAAGCTTCTTCTTAACCTAAGAGCTAGGCTCTTGTCGGTGGAGCAATTTCCACGTGGTCCTTTCCAGGGCTTTTTCTTTAACTTACTAATACGACACGACTTCTACTCTCTCTTTCACCTGGTCCATAAATGTTCTTGGCCTTCCTCTCTTCCGCTTCCCTTCAATTATGATCTTAACGTATTCGTCGTGTCGTATCAGGTGGCCTAACATCTTTCATTTTCTGTTCTCGATAGTCTTCAACAGGCACCGCTCGCATTTGATCTTTAAAGGGGTTAAAACGATTGATTGGATGATTGATGAAATGATGGCCTAAGCGAACGTTCCATGATCAAATTGGGGACGTTTTGGAAAAAGGCCAGTTCAAGAGTACCCGAAACCGACGAGCATGTATGAAGAGATTGATGAATGTGGATGAAGCGAAAGAGGTATGTCAGGATCGTAGCAAGTGGAACAAAGTAGTCTCTGCCTACCCCTGTGGGAAAGAGGCGTGATGATATGTATGTACGTATGTAAAATGATTATATAAAATTAACCCAACCAACTACAGAAGTATTTCGGGACCAAATTTAAGACACAGTGTAAGTTTCGTAAAGCATAATTTTAATATTGAATCTCCTCAAAAGATAGTAACTAATTTGGAGTAGTTCAGTCCGAGGCTTCTCAATTCGAGCACGTACGCGGTACAGTTACATGGAAGTAGGTATTCGCCTTTTATTCTTGCCGTAGCCTTTCGATCCGAACGTAGAGTCACGCTGTTACAATAAAACAATTTGTTTTTTTGTGATACAGCAATGATTCTTATTCTGAATACCACAATGACTCTAGGCAGTAGCATACTTTTCAATCTTTTTGGCTTAAGTCCAACCAACAAAGTCCTAATCAAGTTTGAAGACTTAAATCAAATTGTTTTTTTGCTGCCTAGGATCCTAAGAATAACAATGGCGTACGATATCTGAATTAGAAACGCCAGTAACCAATTTAGGAGTCTTAATCGGACTAATACGAAAATGTATCGAACTTAAAACTCTTTTCTAGCTATCAACAATCAACAACTTACCACCGTAATCGACATCATTACATAAAAATAATTTCGTGTAACGCGAAAAACTATGTTTACCCCAAGCCCTCTCATTGTGAGAGGAGGCCTGTGCAGCAGTGTGACCAACCTATATAAGGTTGGAAAAGATGATGATAAAAAATAATGTCAAAATTTCATGTTAAAATTACACTGAAAAGTCATCAGGTCACCTTTTATGTTCTTGGGTTCAGGATGAAAAAATGCAATAAAGTAAAGCAAAAACTTAACATAATTTATTATTAATTTCACTAGTACTCAAATGTGCTCTATTTAACTAGATAATATATAAACGATATAACATAACAGTTCCTACAGTAGTGACTAGTGACCGATGAAAAACAATCTATATACCGAAGCATTATCGACCGAGGTCGCTGGCCTATGATTGCAGGCTTTGACGTCCAAAGGCAGTAGTTACAGGGAATTTAAAATGTAACCCATTAGAATAAGTTAAACGCAGACCGAGTTGCCAAGTCCTTATGAAGTTGCAGTAAATCCTGTGATTTAATTTTGAAATTGAGACGATAAAATCTGAATTACGTTCTTTCAAATTTAAGTTCTGTTAAATCTTAATGCTTTAGTTTTTATGGCGTTCGTTTATTTTCTGGTTTACGGTCGGATTTACTGGAATCACTGCGTTATTACCAACGCAAAAGTAGATAGTATCTGGGGGGCTACTAGGAAATTCGATTTCCGAAGTTGATGTCACACCGTCCTTGTCACTCTCAAATTAATGACTATAAGAGTGAGTGGAACGACACGAAACGAAATTGGAAAATTGCATCCCACAGTATAAGGTTTGACCAATCTTGTGATAATAAGATGATGTGATCGCCGTGGGGGGTTACCATGAGATCTTAATGCGATTCAATTCTTATTCAGTTTAGGTTCGCTCGCTCGTCAGATCCATGCTAAAAGTGACAGCTAAAACCTGAACTGAGTCGGAAATCAATCGCAGTAAGACGTCATGGTAAGGCCCCTGGAAGTACCTCAAAGTAGTGCAATTTTCGTTCAACGATCTCAGTTTTTTCATGTGCCAATGGACAAAGAAAAAAAGATGCTTTGCCGTATAAGAAGGCCACAAATAAAAGTCAAGACCGAGTTCTGTAACCAACAAAGTGAAGTTTAAAATTCCTACGCATTGCCTGTGACCGTGTGCGTAGCAACTAGCTTGCTTGGCTAAGTTAAAGTTGCACTTGTGTATGTGGAATTTGTGTACACGGAATAGCGTATTAATACCGGCCTCACTTTACAGTTCATCGGCTCTTGACTATTTATTTGGTCTGAGATTAGAAGGTGAAAAAATGTTTACTGATAAGTTCGGACTCGAAAAATCCTTTTATGAATCTTACTGACGAAGAAGATGATTAAAGCCATTTCAATTATTTTATTCCATTTCACTTTTACTCACTGCTTCTTTACGAAATGTAAATAAAGTCATTTTAGCCTCGTTTATTTAATTTATTTATTTAATGCCTTCCCTTCAGCATTAAATGCAGTGTTTGATAACAAAGTTATTATATAACATTAACTGTCATCCTTTAGTAGCGTAAATGAAAGGAAATGAGAAATGAAATGAGTTAAAAATCAATACACACAGCAATAAAAAGCAATAAGCCAGCTGTCAAAGTTAGTCTCGGCTGCGGAGAGATGGAGGCAGCCGCGCAAGATAGATCCAAATGAAAAACTCTTTTGTGAGCCCTATGGCCATAATGAGGGATAACAGTAACTCATCAATGTTATCTACATACATAAATCACTTATTTATCCCTTACGGGGTGGACAGGGCCTAAGGTAACAAGACTTAAAGGACACGTTTAGTATGGTTGTGCTTGTGGGCGTAAAGGTAAAGCGGGTAATTTCAACATTATCTAAGAGCAGGTATTTAATAGCTTATGTTAAGTTCTTATGATAACACAGCAAGACATGACCTATTCCAACTATTTATAAACAATCTCTTGTTATCAAACTGGAACCACATGCGGTGCAAACGTGCTTACACTAGCGTAATTCGCGCCGCAAAAAATCATTCATAATCCATTCAATATAAAAACACGTGGTACTTAAAAAGTCCAAATAAATCATAAAGACTAGTGCCATAGCCGTTAGCGTTACATCATCGTTCATCGCCTTACGACGAAGGTAAATACGGTGAGCACGCGCAGGGTCGTCGACCTGGCGATCTAGGTTTGACAATGGAAGCTTAGCTGGGTCCACTAGAGAAGACACGTTTGGAGGTAACATGGTTAAATCATGCCGCAAAATAGCACGCTTAAATAGAAGCAAGCTTCTACATACATTCGTATACAGAAGTCTATTAAATTTATAATACACACAATAAAATTGATGAAGATGTTGAAGATAATTTCAAAGGTCGTGAAAGTGTTGTAGATACCAGTAAGGTTCAAAAGTTCCTGGCCGTATATATTTAAAAGAAGAAAACAAGAAACAAATGAATGTCATTTTATTTGTCATTTATTCAGCTATTGTGTGGATAATTTCGTGGTTTGTAACTTTCGTTTTCATAAAATTTTCTTTGATTTAAATATAAAAAGCGGTGTAATTTGTACTATGTTCAAATTGGAGTATCGATCAGTGATAAAATTTCTGACAAAGGAAGGCATAAGTCCAACTATAATCAAAGAAAGGTTAGATAACGTGTACGGGAATTCCTCCCCTTCGTTTTCGACTGTTAAGGATTGGTGTAAGCAGTTTCGTTTAGGGCGTGAGTCCATCGATGACGAACCCCGACCAGGCCGCCCTGTTGAGGTTCTTACGCAAGATAACGTCGATTTAGTCGAACAAGAGGTACTGAAGGACAGAAGACTAAAGACGAAGGAAATAGCGTCAAGAACGGGACTTACGAAAATAACAGTCCTTAGGATTCTACACGACCATCTAAACATGAATAAGGTTAGTGCAAGATGGGTCCCGAAACTTCTCTCGAGTGCTCAGCGAGCTGAACGAGTGGCGTGCTCCAAGGAACTTTTAGAGGAGTTCAAGTCATGTGAGAGTGAATTTATCCAGTCCATTGTTACCGGAGACGAAACTATGGTCTTATACTATGATCCTCTTTCAAAAAGAGAGTCGATGGAGTGGCGTCGTTCTGGGGAAGCACCCCCTCGAAAGGCAAAGGTGTGCCAATCTACCAAAAAGATAATGGCCACAATATTTTGGGAATGCGAAGGGATATTGCTTATAGATATCAAAGAACGCAATCAGACAGTAAACGACAGTTACTATGCTTGCCTTATAGACCAGTTGCGAGAAGCAATTAAGCTTAAACCTCGAGGAAAACTCAGCAGGGGTGTCCGTCTTCTTCATGACAATGCGCCTGTCCACACGGCTGCAGTTGTAAAGGCGGCTATATCTAAATGTGGATTTAAAACAATCCGTCACCCACCTTACAGCCCTGATCTAGCCCCAAGCGACTATTTTTTATTTTCTAAACTTAAATCGGACTTAAGGGGGAGAAAATTTTCGTCCAATGATGAGGTCGCTGCTGCAGTTTTCGAGCATTTCGAAGACAAAACTTCCGAATATTTTTTTAAAGGCATAGAAATGTTAATCAAACGATCTGAAAAATGTATAACAATAGGAGGAGACTACATTGAAAAATAAAAATATATTTTTTAACCTAAACGTTAATTTTCATTATTAGGCCGGAAACTTTTGAACCTTACCACGTAGTCAGACGCTAAATAGAGAAAATCTTATTTATTATTTGAAAGATGATAGTCTGAGGTAGTTACTAAAGTGCTATAAATTAAACACAGTGAGTTCATTTAATAATGTTAGAAATACTTTCAAATAGAAACGAACAATTATCAGTGTACTTAGTTAGTGACAATGCGTAGCTTCATCACATAGAATGTTTAATCAAAATATCTATTTCGAAACAAAACCGCACGGTTTGACGTTAATAGCAAATACGTTAATTATTGCTGCCAGTAACACGTTTCACGTTTTGTACAATACGATATTGCTTCTAATTACGATTTCAACGTGTCTATAAATATCTTCGATCATTGTAAACATTCATTAGTTTATCAACAATTTCCATTTCAGAATGAAATCATATTTCATTATGTTATCACTTTGTAAAGGTTAATTACAACACAACGGATAACTCACGTATAAAAGCCGAAGAATTGCTCCGACAATTGTTTCGGACTATTTCGAAGCCCTTCATCAGGGAGCGCTCGCCCCGGCGGCAGCGAAACGAACACTGCGCGCCAACGCTCTGCTCGCGCGGCTACTCGGCGCAGCTGACATCGGCGCACAACTACCCTCATTTTTATCGTCATTTTTATTATAGTCTAAAGTAGGGCAGCACACAACACCGATCACGTCACTTTGTGAACAATTGTCGGAGCAATTCTTCGGCTTTTATACGTGAGTTATCCGTTGTGTTGTAATTATTATTATTCGTTGTGTTGTGTTGTTATGCGTTGTGGTGTTCAATAAAGAGTATTTGTATTGTATTGTATTGTATGTGTGAGTCTCACGGTAGTTTCATGTTGAAATTTGTAAAGGTTACTTAATATAACTACGTTTAGGTACCTCTTTTCTAAATGAACCAGACAGCAGGGTAATGAAGACTCTTTAATGTACATTTAGCAGTCCATATGAAACCAGATCAGAGCAGAGTGGAAGTCTCTAAAGTGAGCACTTTCTCTCTGCTGAAGGCCACAGGATATTATCATTATCGTCACGAAACCTGGCAATACATACTTAAACTTGTCATAGACGCTTCTGTAAAGCCTAGTTTGCATCATGCAAGTAATTTGGGAACAGTGTTGAACCATCAATGTTAACAAGTAACTGTAAATAAACTTATATTTTTATAATTTGTGCAACTAGCAAGAAAACTGGGCATATTTAATCAGTAATAATTAAACCTACTTACATCTATTTGAACATCTAGTAAACATCGACAAATCTAATGGTGACTGAATATAATCGAGATCACAGTTCATTTCCTGTAGCAAATAGAGATAAATCTCCTCATAGTCAATACAATCGAAACACAGACGGGTAAGAAAAATAATTGCTATTTGTGACATCTTCTTGGCTGGCCACGTCTAGGCAAACACTAAAGCTTTGTTTACAGTTAAGATCGATACTGTTATTTATTCTAGTTTCCTGATTCAACAATATCTAATCGTAGTTTATAGCCAATTCATGGTTTGAAACAATTGAACCGAATTGTTTGTTTTAGTTAAACTTTGCCATTTTCAGATAGTATTAGTGATGCTTAAGTTATTGTGTTAGTTGCCAAGATAACTTAAAATACAAATTTGAACCTTCTATTATTTTATGCTTTGAAAATCATTTATCATCTGTGAGAGGGACGGTTGATTCGAACTTCGAAAATCGAATCTCGGAGAAGCCCTCCTGATCTATCACTGCACAAATAAACCTACTAACTAAGCCCAAAAAGCGCGAATTTGGTCTGAATGTTTATTTTTTTGATAACGCGTGATACTAAGGAATTAACAGATATTTCCTCGGGAAGAAACCATCTTATATTTTAGTCCTTCACAACCGCAAAGCTACGAGCATAATAAGCGAGTTTTACTATAAAACTTCAGATAAAGGTTTTCTTTTGCAATAGATAGCTTAAAACGAAATCACTCTATAGAGTCTGGCAAAAACCGCGATATTTACCTAATGCCTGTTGTTTCCTGACTTGTAGCCATGTTGAACAATCCCGTTTGCCAGGTACAGGCAAGCTCAGTAACGGTACTTCGGACTTGGAACTCGAGGCGGACCTCGTGGCCATAAAACTTCTACGTATTATAGTCAAACTGCTCGGCAACCTGATGGAAAGACACGCTGAGACGTGTTGAATTATTTTTACAACTGAAATTGCCTTTGTTATCGACACCTTAAGAACACTTTTTTGGAAAACGACGGTATCAGAAATGCGTTTTGTTTTTTAAAAGCAAGATAAAATTTAACACATGGATAATTATTTAGTAAAGTTAAGAGTCATCTGAAAGTTAAGGCACATCTGATAAATGGAAATTCACTGAATACATAAGCGAAAAAAATTGTATGCATGAACATGATTCTCATTAGGCGCTGATTTAGAGCTCGGAGCCATCGACATTTAAGTGTAAAAAGTATCTACCCATCACTATTTTGATTCCCCTTTCCACCCTTAAGCCCACGAGTCTGTCTGCACCGTGAGGGATAAAGACGTGATTTGTATATTTAAGTATCTCAATTGTGAAAGTTAATAGAATTACATTCAATTCACCATAAAATTCCAAGATTCATACCCATTGATTTCGATGGCTGCGAGAAAGGGCGTCCTTTTCACATTTTCATTTCATTCTCTTTTTCGCAGTCTAAACCCTGCACGATTTTTCAGCCATAATTTTTCGTTCATATCTATTACTAGCTCTTGCCAGCGACTTCGTCTGCAAAGAATCCGTTTATCGCTATCCCGCAGGAACTACGCATTTTTCCGGGATAAAAAGTAGCCTATGTGCTATTCCAGACTTTTTTCTACCTATGTGCCGAATTTCATACAGATCCGTTGGGCCGTTCTGCCGTGACTGAGTAACAAACAAACATCCATCCATCCATCCATCCATCCATACTTCCGCATTTATAATATTAGTTAGATGAACTTTTCTTAGCTAATATCGGTTAGGCTTTATCTGTACAAATATTTATTACGAGTGTAGGCCAATTTGAAAAAACGATCGGTTAAAATTAAAATGATTCTCTGAAACAAAATAAAACTCACAAATTTGAAGTTCTAAAGGGAATTAATTGGCATTCGCATCATGATTGAACAATATGTAAGCCTGTACGACGAAAGAAGAAGTACAGCAGCCATTATCCAAGGAAAAAAACACTCATTATCCGGAGCAATCATCTTTTTTCATACACATTCCGAGGCAATGGTGCAGGCTCAGCCTCTCGAATAATTTAATCAAGCAAATTTGTCATTGTACACGGAAGATTCACACACAAATTGTCGTGTACGGAAAGAAACAGAAGTGTAATAACCGAGAGAGCTTCGTTATCTCATCGCAGACGGCACACGTCTGAATGGGCCCATTCGGTGCTGGCGAGAAGCATTCGAGTATTGCCCCCCTTAATTAAGAGAGACTTTGAGTGGTCTGAAGCGTCGCCGTGGCGGGCACAATGCCCAGGTATCCTGCAATGGTTATTTTAAGAGCCTGTTATTGTTCAAGGATTGCTTTTGTAATCCCACCCGGAAAATTGCGAGGGGTTTTAAAACAGTTGCATTTGAGTTCGCTACCACCTGGGTTGCTTTTCTGTATCCGCGGCGAATTACGTGAGCATCGGGAAACGATGCTAGAAATACATTTTTATATGAGAAACGATCTCTTTTGTCTAGGTATTATAAAAGATATACGGTATATTAAATAAAGTATTGGAAAGAATAGGATTTACTTATAACATCTACGTGAATGATGCGGAGTACGTACTCTCTTTGTGATAGGCCATTTCGTGAGAAATTCACGTAAAAGGGGATGCTCTGAATAGGCCGAGGGTTTGCTGATCCCATACATACACCTTAGTTACTTTTCATATCCCTAAACCGCGGTGAAGGGAGCGAATTCAATAGACAGGTTATATTTACGCCGATGTCTAATAATATTGATTTACTTAAGGGATGATAATCCGGGAAATTACGTCTTTCATCTCGGATACCTTTGAGGATTTTTATCGCAGAATAGAGAAATAATATTTCTTCCTATAGGATTCTTTTGTGTCGATAATTCGTGTGTTTGTAAGCCCTCTATCAGATCGGATTTGAGAAGCAGCTATGAAGTCTAGTGGCGCTCATCAGGCTCTCATTATGTCCCAATGTATCTAAGAGTGAATGTATTGAATGGGAAATGAATGTAATGGTCAACAATGGTTAAAAGCTTTCCTATTTTCTTATAGTAAACCCTTCTATCTTCAGGACTGAGCCGATCATTACCTTTGTGTCTTCCCCAAAAATACTTTCAACGAAGACCCAATCAACGTGCTTCAAACGGATTCCGGCTTCAACCTTTGTACGAAGAGTTCCATTCAATGTATTGTCCGCTAGAATAGACGCATGCAGCACCTATTGCCTCCACTTAGCCTGACCTGCTCCATCTCCCTAACAATAGGTTTATATAGGCCTGAGACAGAGCCTCGGGAGTTTCCCGCAGCTCAATATAAAGTGGTCGGTGTTATGAACGTGTAATTTGCTGAATGATCGTGGATATAGAGGTGTGAAGATTTATAAGGGACGATCTTTACTGCAGATTACATGTTTCCTCTCTTTGTAATACGTGGTTATTAGATGACCGTGCGTGGATACCGATATTTCTTTGTTATCGGCCTGTAATGGGGATTTTTATTGGGCCATTTGATGATTGGGAATTATTAAATAGTACCTACTGTCCGCCCTTTAGGCACTCATAACTCAATAACAATGGATTAATAGGATTGTTTTTACGCGCTCTGTTATGTTTTGATTATAAGACTATCTTTAACGCATGAGATAGGAGTCAGTCACTGATCAAGTGATCAGTTTGCATACGCTAAAAAAGTTTTTTTATACTTAATATTTTTAATTTATTCGTGTTTTGTTGTAAGTACCAATTTTATTAAAGCAAGCTTAAGTTTCGTATCCGTTTCTATTATCTAACTAATATTGTAAATGCGAAAGTATGGATGGATGGATAGATGGATGGATGGATGGATGGATGTTTGTTTGTTTGTTACTCAATCACGCCAGAACGGCCCAACGGATCTGGATGAAATTCGGCGCATAGGTAGAGAAAAGTGTGGAATATCACATAGGCTACTTTTTATCCCGGAAAATTGCGTGGTTCCCGCGGGATAGCGATAAACGAATTCTTTGCAGACGAAGTCGCTGGCAACAGCTAGTTAAAAATAAAGTGAAAATCCATCTTACTTTTTTTGTTGGTCGTCTTTATCAAAGAAACTTCCTCTAATCACCATCTGTTTGTTTTTTTTGTTTACAAAAGTAGCAAAAGCGTTGAACCGGGTTCATTATTCATCAGCAAACAAGCCGAGAAAATTCTCTAAAACTGGATGTTTACCAAACAAACCTTATTTTCTTAATCTTAACAAGGAATATAAACAAAATATGTACCGAAAAGGAGCTAAGGCGACCTGATTAAAACAAGAATGTCGCTACAAAAATTTCATTTAGTAAATTGAAACACATGGCGCAGCAGCGTGCCAGTTTTAGGTTTATTTTGGTGAAACATAACCAAAATCGTTATAAACTCTTGCCTGTACTCGTACTAAGTACTCGTACAAGTCCTGAGTTATATACAAAAGTTAAGGTTACAGCTTATAATAGTTAAAGGTTTACATTTAACTAGCTGTTGCCAGCGACTTCGTCTGCAAAGAATTCGTTTATCGCTATCCCGCGGGAACTCCGCAATTTTCCGAGATAAAGAGTAGCCTATGTGCTATTCCAGACTTTTTTCTATCTATGTGCCGATTTTCATCCAGATCCGTTGTGCCGTTCTGGCGTGATTGAGTAACAAACAAACATCCATCCATCCATCCATCCATTCATCCATACTTTCGCATTTATAATATTATAGTTAGATTTTGCGTTGGCAACATTTAGGGCCTGTTTCACCACTCTCTGTTAAGTTTCAGCTATATTAAGTGTCAGTGTCAGTCATCTATGATTCCGTCTCCATTTATTACTACAAAACAGACAGAGACGTCATCATAGATAACTGACACTTGATATAACTGGAACTTGACAAAGAGTGGTGAAACAGGCCCAGGCCCCTACTGGACAATTGTCGATGACAAGCGACAATTCTGTTTACATCACAAACTCGACCAGGCCTTATACTCCGAAATCCAATTTTCGAAGTTCGTTTCGTGCCGTTCCGCTCTCACTAATAGTTATTAATATGAGAGTGAGAGGGACTGCGAGATACAAACTTCGAAAATCGGATTTCGGGGTTGCGCCTCAGAATCTACGCCGGTTGGCTTCATATTGACTACACCTTGCATGACAGATTGTCACATATCGCCGACATAACGCCGGTATAATCATGACCCATTTCACTTCGCTGATCTTAGTAAAACATGTTCGTTGGCACCAGCTGACAAAGCTCTACAATTTTGTATGAAACTGGTAAAATAGCGGAGATGCTCTCCATTCGAGGGTTTCGGGGGGTAAATTCCTGAGGGCCCTCGCTGAGTCGAGTGCGGGGTCATGCACTCGGAGAGGCCTCACGTGATTTTGTGTTTGGTTACATTTCCGCATACAGGATTACCAATAGCCCGAAATATCTACACAATTCTTTTTTTTTTATGTGAATAGGAAGGCAAACGAGCAAGTGGGTCACCTGATGGTAAGCGATCACCACTGCCCATAGACACCCGCAACCCCGGAGGAATTGCAGTTGCGTTGCCAACCTAGAGGACTTAGACGAAATGCCTCTTGTGCCCGTAATTTCCCCGGCTGTCTTACTCTCCACACCGGAACACAGCAGTGCAAGCACTGCTGCTTAGTGGCAGGATTAGCGAGTAAGATGGTGGTAGCGATCCGCTCGGACCTTGCACAAGGCCCTACCACCCGCGAATTCTTTACAACATTAGGGCATTGTCACTCAAGTACTTATTATTTACGCGATAGCTTTTCCTATATACACGTTAAGAAGCAAACCATTTTTGTTGATAGGTTTATTTACTTACTAGCCGTTGCCCGCGATTTCGTCTGCAAAGAATTCGTTTATCGCTATCCCGCGGGAATTTTCCGGGATAAAAAGTATCGTATGTGCTATTTCAGACTTTTCTCTATCTATGTGCCGAGTTTCATCCAGATTCGTTGGGCCGTTCTGGCGTGATTGTATAACATACAAACATCCTTCCATCCATTCAAACTTTCGCATTTATAATATTAGTTAGATATTTATTTCTTCATAAAAAATATGCTTACTATGCTATGCTAAGCAACTGCTAAACATTTACTTCCGACGTCGATTATATTTGCTTGTTTAACTTTAATGACCTCGGGCTGGCCAGTCTGAGTGCAGTTATCGCCGCAGTGCTTTATTTCCTTTAGCAATTACGTTAACATCACTTTTTATTGGGTACATCATTAAGAATATGTAATATAATTGTAGTAATAAATTAGGAAAAATCAGATAAACAGTGTAAGTTATGATAATATTACGATATACCTACCTACTTAATTGTATATAACAGTATCATCATTAACTAACGTTATAATACAAGTATTTATTGTTTATTGTTGTTTATTATTCGACTATGGAAAAAATTTAAAGCACCCTTTTCTTTAAATTTTATTTTACGTGAAAATTAAACTTGTAGGTATCCATCCATTCAATCTATAAACGTATTTTGGCGCTAAACAACTGAAGGACTGGAGCTGTTTTTTTTAATGAAAACAAAAAAAATGTCTACGAAGCGCTACAAAGCCGCGGTAAAAATTAACCAAACGGTATTTATCCCAGCGGATCGCACTTGCGGTCCGAAGGGGTAATGCCGCTAGCGTCCTGGGAACCCTGCCACAGCCAGCAGGGCTGGACGGGGTGTTCTTTTTATAACATAACTAGCAGCCCATCCCGGCTTCGCACGGGGTAGACAATTATTTATTTTTAGAAATTTGGATATAAAACACTTTTTTTCACAAATATTTTGTTGTAGTGACATAACTACAATAGTTGGACATATGCTAACGCGGAGTTTTTTGTAGACATTATGATGTTCTTCAATATTGTTGTACATTATTTTGTTCTATCGCTAATAGTTTCGGCAGCGCATTCGACGAAAGACAGTTTAAGACTCATTTTTCTACACCTTCGGTTACATTGTTCAAATTTTACCAAGGATCCCTAATTTTTTTCAAAATGAAATGTAGCCTATGTCAAATTGGAAGAATGTAGCATTCTATTGGTGAAAGAATTTTTTAAATCGGCCCAGTACTTTTTGAGCCTATTCATTACAAACATACAAACATACAAAAATAGGTACAAATCTTTCCTCTTTATAATATTAGTGTAGACTTGTTATAGTTAGTTTAGTTTTTAATTTAATCCTAGTTTAATTTGTTTTTTGTAAATATGTATAATCTTTGTTCTTTGTTTCTGTATTGTTTGGTACTGATTTGTGGTGTTTAACAAAATAATGTTACCAAACGGATACATTAATAAAGTTTTCGTGTAAAATAGGACTTCTGGATACTTAATACGGTAACAGGAAGTCGGTCAAAAGGTTTTTGTCCAAATCCGTCTTAAAAATGGTAAGTGGTAAGGCTTCTTATGGTTAGTAACATGATACCAAGAGGCTTCTAACATAGAGGTAGAAATACACCAAATTTCAAACTTGATAGCAATACTTACGTTATTATTTTTTCATGATCAGGAAACAGACATAAGTTATTAGAGACAAAAGATATTGAAGGTACTTAATATAATGAGTAAACTTATAGGTAGGTACTGGTGTGAAATTAGCTGCAATTGATATTCGAGCTTGCGATTGGCTATTAGTTGGTAACTGCTTCCCTTATTGGTTGAGAGCGTGTCGAGAACGTAAATGCAGGTCGATTCTTTGGTCAATAGACCAAGTATAGCTATTGAGAGTTGAGAGCTCTTTTGGGTAAGTTTGTAGGTACTCATAATTAGTTTCGTGGCATGTTTACAACAACAGTTTAAGTATTTATACAACATTGCAACTTCATTTTGATGACTGAAAAAGTTATCATCAGTAAAGAAAATTTCAATCGAAAGTAATGTCAAATGGAGTACCTATCCAGAAAATAATAACCGTTAAGTACACAAGTCTCCAAATAATACAGACCCACTCACACATACATGCACAAATCACGTCTATATTCCTTACGGGGTAGACAGAGGACACGTTTAGCGTGATTGTGGGCGTATAGGTGGAAAAAATCAAACGATTTTATCAAATAATCAAAAATTTATTTCGAGGATTAATTTTGTAGCCATACACATAATTTTATCATTTCCGAGTAGTATTAATATCGTCAACATTATAAGTACTCATACGACAAAAAATAACGCTCTTGCAAACGATCCAAACGGAATATTACTTATAACGTCGCTTTATGAATTCTGACTATATATAAATACAAGTATATCCAGATTTACAAATTGTAACCATCCTACGTTGCCATGGCGTAGTTAGTTTCACACATATTACGTTTCCAGAGATAGGCGTCTTTTTACGGAAGCTTGACAAATTGGACTCCCGGATTATCCTTCGGCTCTCTATTACAGAATCGGCCTGCGCCAAATTATATCAGACGAATCGAGGCTTAGACAGACTTACATTTTTCGTGATATCTCAACGGAAAGTTAACATACCTATAAATAAATACCTATAAATCTTGAATTGCGCTGTAGCATGAATGTAAGAGAAACTGACTTTATCGCCACTCAAGTAATAAAATCATCTATCTAATTTATCTAATCACCCACTTTGCCCGGTCTTGTGCCAGTCTCATCCACAGCTGTCCAGCCGACTGCCATCATCAAAACCATACAAGTAATTATTCCTTAAGCATTATACCTACTTACCAACACGAACCATAAAAAAAATTGGTTGCCTGTAAAGTCGGTATACGGGCGAAAGTTTTACGTGACAACGACTTTGAGTGGTAAAATAATTTTAATGTGAATATTCATTCGTATAGTAGGAAGAAGGACGTGTAAACTTGTATGCAGGCGCCTAAGCGAAATAGAAGCGCAAGACATGAACCGGTGTGTATGCCTATCTCTCTCACTCTCTCTCTCTCGCTCTGTCTCTCTCGCTCTTAGGCGGGCTAACTGTGCTCGAGTGGAAGGGACGCGTGCCTTTCACTTTTTATGTCTGTCTCTCTCGCTCTTAGGCGGGCTAACCATGCCCGCGTGCCTCTCACTCGCTCTCATTGTGAGCGCATAACGTGAGCGGAGCGTAACGCAGTTTCTTGAAGTGTCACCCGGCAAACCAATTTATAAGACGTTGTCACGTCAAAATTGCTTAGATAAAAGTCAGATTTTTTGAGTCTCTTTCAAATTGTAAACAGTTATCGTGTTAATTTGACCAATACAATTGGGAGTTAAGGAAGTTAAAAAATTGTCTGCGAGTTTGCAGGCTTGGTGTTTGAGTTATTTTAATTAGGTACGAATTTGAATTTGCTGCCTGCAAGATATTTGTAAGCCCTTGGGCGCAGCATAGTGATACAAATCTACAATTATTGTACCACCAATTTAACCTGTGTTTGACAAATAAATTATTTGTATTTGTATTTCTAATAATTGTTTTTTCTTATGCAAATGAAATACAAACGAAAAACCTTATTAAGCCTAAGTTGAAGCATTGAAGTTATTGTGTTCACGCATGCGTAGTGTTTTAATTGCAAGGATGTGAAAGCCTGGAACTTTCACGACGAAAGTTGGAAGGATTTGTTTACAGGCACGCCAGATTTAATTGAGCCTCAAGTTAGAAATCTAAAAACAACAACTGCTATTCTCTTTCTCTTTCTGTCTCGTGATAAAAATGATTATAGAAAGAGATGGTAAACACGATAAACACATGCGCTAATGAGAACTCTGGTTGCAATTTTTGAAACAACACCCGTGAAAATACCACTCGTAAGTGATAAAAATATTTGCATTGATACAAAATCACTACTAACATTTTGGTCTATTTAGTTAACAATATGATTTTTATACCTGTGATTTTCTACTACCCTACTCGTATAATAAATTCAACCAAACATTTTACATTTTATTTTTTGCGTATTTTTATAGAATAATGGCACAGGTTCTGTACTCATTAGTGGACATATAGGTACAGAATCGCCATTAAAACAGTCTTTCACAAGAACAAAGTTGTTAAACCTGTCTGCGTCACAATTGCACACATGACATCCACAATACAATGAAACCAGAGCCCGGAACAGCGTATAGAATTTATACGTCACGGAGCACAGCAAGTACTAAGTTAGAAATAGAACAGGATAGGTTTAGACTGCTAACAGGCCCGACAGGCCTCTTTATAATGCAAAACAGGCTCCGAAATTCGAAATTAGAAGTCCATTTCGTGACGTTCTGCTCACACTAATAGACTTTAAAAATGAGAGTGAGAGGGAGGGTTTAATAAGAACTTCCAATTTCAGATTAGCCCAGGACATGAAACGACGGCTAGCGTTTCGGTAACCTAATTTCATTTGCAATGTACAAAACGAATTGCGTGGATGAGGTCAGAAAATTTGATAGGTTTTAAATGAAATTGTGTTGGCTTGTGGTATTATTTTCAACAATGTAAGAAATAATTTAGAGTTTGGTTGAGAATGGAATCGCGCGGTAAATTTAAATAATAATGTGTTGTGATTGTGACCCATATTATTGTGCGCAAATAATGTATCTATTGATACATGCGTATATGATAGACATTGAAAAAGTGTTTGTAAGATCAATACTTATTTTTCTTAACCCATTTTGGTTTACATTTGTCAAACTTTTGAAATTAGCAAACCAGGGGGTCACTAGAAACAATCAATCGAGTATAGACAACTCAATAAATTGAGCGGATGTACCAAAGTTTCGAAGATTGACCTTTGCTAAAAGGGTCATACCAACTTCTGTGATCCTTGGAAAGTTTATATCTAAGGTTATATTTGATTCAGCTTTAAATTAAATTTAATTTAAGGACCACTTGATTCTTAAATGCTTATCGCTCGCGTATTTGAATACAGCAAGTAAAAGGTAGCTCCTTGATTTTCGTTTGTTCTGCAGAACTGTGAACAAGTTAAGTACTTACACAACCTAAAGTACTTATATTAGGACTTAATTTTATGGATCAAATAGGAATCATCCAAGTTAGCACATAGTTTGGTAAATACCGATTTGTCTTCTCTTTTTACTTTGTGTTTTAAGTCACAAATGTATCAAACGCGTTTGTATTATAGTGAGAGTTATGGAGATCTGTTGCCGATACACGCTGCTAAAGCACCTACCAATTTGCCCGTAATAACAGCACGGCTAGCACAAGAGCGCGCGAGAGCTATGTCGCACGTGATAGACTATCCGTCTCTTTCTAGAACGAATATTAAGAAAAAGACTGGTAACTAGTCTAAGTTTAGCGCTCTCATGCTAGTAGTGGTGAGACGTTATAAAAAGCTTTCAAGACGCCTCGGAAGACGCTAACACAATTCCACGTATCTTATGACCAACTTATTAAACCTGTACCTTTGCATTTTGTTAGTAGTTCAAGCGAAAGAGAAAGCCATTTTTATTATTTGCCCAAGGAAATGGTTTAAACACATGTCGCACCCGTTTCCAGAACGGTCCAGTGGAGTGAGGATCGCACTGACGCCGGGCGGCAGGAAATGAAGGGAACCCTTCAGGAAATTCAGATAACCCGCTCTAATAATATCAAACGGAGAATAACTTCGTTTACCTCCCTAGGGATGGAATCACTCTATTACATACGCAGATTGAAAGGTAATATTGAACATAAACATGCTTATTACGTATTAAAATAAATTGCAATGGAAATACAAAATATATTTTTGAAAATTGGGTAGGTAAACAATAACTATTGAGAGTTTTTTTTATATTGAAGTATATTAAACTTGCAACCCTCTATTTGTAAAAGATTCTATGAGTAGTTTATCAAAAAATATACGGACATCTTAGCATATTTATTGCATTCCGAGACACGCCTGCTCAGACAAATTTACGACGAAAACACAAAAAAGCGAAACTCTTCTATTCCCTCGGGATAATATTATACCACTTTATAAGATGTTAAACTCCATTAAATTATATTCGGAAACGCTATGGCCGTGCTACTGAAATAAGAACTTTGCGATGCTGTTTTATGGTTGATTCTTGTTTGGGGATGTTAGGGGTGTAATTTGGTAAGCAATCTGCGTTAATGCAAGACTCGGACCGGTTGTACCCGCGTTTACCTGCACGCACGTAGGTTCAGTTGTTTTTTGTTTTAGCCCCGGTTAAGTAGATATTTGTTGAAAAAGTCCGAGTACCCTGAAGGCTGCGTTTCCACCATAACTGTGCGAGAATGCGTTGCGAGGAATATGTTTTTCATGAACCAATAGAAATACTGCGTTTGCGTAACCTCGCTTAGCACAGATATTGGAAACACCTCAGTGAGGCGAGGTTGTTGTATATACAAAACAAGGGAAAGATGGATAAAGAAATGTGTTGTGAGGGATTGGTAGCCAGATATACGCTCCGCTTCCACCTCACCGCACCCCGCTTGCCTACTTAAAAAGAGGTTCGCTATGCATCCTTGCTGAACGTCCTCGCACCACTTACCGACCTCGCACACGGAAACAGTCACCACATTCCACATCTTCGCTACTCGTCCTCGCACCGCTCAGCTACCTCGCTCATCTCTGATGGATATGCAGCCTTAAAGATGCAAGTGACGTGTGTAAATGAGACAGCGAATCAATCCATAGTAGTGGAGAAGCCGTGTTTGTATGCGAACAAGTTTCATTGGAGATGATTGGAGTTTTGTACCGTAACCACAGCACGTATTGGAAATAAGCGTAGTTGACAGGAGCCACGTAAAAACGAATATTAGCGTCTCTGGAGGGGTTCTCGTATTTCAATAAAGAAAACGACAAAAAAAATGCGGAATGAAAATAAATAGAAATGAGGCGCCGAACGTAATGTACCCATGTACCTACCTACAGGTATAACTTCCGAAGGGGTGCACCAAATTGGACAGTTATATATTTTTTTAACCATGGAACAGAGGTGAAGCCACGGGCAACTCTGTGTCACGTGTCTCTGAACTTTGTATGTCACAAAAACTACCTTCTTTAAACTCAAAATGAACAAAGTGTAAATAGAAAATTAACATCTGAGTTCGTCATTATAGTAGGTAGGTACTTTATTACTAAGCTCCGCAGGGCTCTGCTGTCCGTCTGTCCGTCTGTCATAAGACCGTTTCCTTTGAGCTTGAATTATATAGGCACTGGAAATATTCTCAGAATTTATATTATTATTATTAATATTATGTTAGTTCAGTATTATGGATATTATTATTTGCTCGTTCCGCAGTATTTGTTTCTTTTGGGCGGTAGAAAAACAAATTCATGAAAATAAGTTTAAATTATAGAAAAAGAAATTAAGAAATTAATGGTAAAAGAGAAAGAAGAGGAAGATAATTAAAGCTAAATAGGTATATACGGTATACGGTACCCTCTCGTAAACGAGTCCAACTCACAAATACGAGGCTGGTTTTAATGAATCAAAAACACAAGACGCAGTAAGCGCCTTGTTTCTTTCACAGTTCACAGTGAAAACAGGTAAGCTGTATTATTAGTGTAAATACACTTCCTCCTCCCGTACGTTACTTATATTTTGTGGTTACGGTCAGTAAAATGGTACATTCACGTTTTTCTAAATTGGATTGCTTTATCAACTAAATTGCCGCGAAGCGATGATTAGAGATCTATTACATTATTTGATAATATGGTACGTCGTGACGGGTTGTAATGACTTCATTATTTTGATATGTTATAGAAAAGTGAGCAAGAAGTTTTTATAATAGTGTACGTTTAAAGGACGCTTTTTTATGAGAATAGGAAGGCAAACGAGCAAGTGGGTCACCTGATGGTGAGCGATCACCACTGCCCATAGACACCCGCAACCCCGGAGGGATTGCAGAAGCGTTGCCAACCTAGACGACTTAGATGAAATGCCTCTTGTGCTCGTAATTTCCCCGGCTGTCTTACTCTCCACACCGGAAAACAGCAGTGCAAGCACTGCTGTTTAGCGGCAGGATTAGCGAGCTTTTAACTAATTGCATTGGGTTGCGTACATATAAATACCCTACCAACCTATCTATATTATACCATATTCTCAGAAGTAAATAATTGATTGATTGATTGATTGATAAATACATACATGCATAAATCATGTCTTCATCCCTTACGGGGTAGACAGAGCCCAAAGCAAGAAGACCTTAAGGCCACGTTTAGCATGATTTTTGGGCATACCTATGGGTGGAAAGGGGAATCAAAATAGTGATGGGTTGCTAGCCGCATCGCCTATAACATGATTCCTAAGATTTTCGCCCATTCCCTCGATGGGCTTTTACCATCTGCGCGGGAAGAGAAGCAACTGATACATTCTTAATAATAATCTAACTCTAACTAATATTATAAATGCGAAAGTATGGATGGATGGATGGATGTTTGTTTGTTACTCAATCACGCCAGAACGGCCTAACAGATCTGGATGAAATTCGGCACATAGATAGAGAAAAGTCTGGAATAGCACATAGGCTACTTTTTATGCCGGATAATTGCGTAGTTCCCGCGGGATAGCGATAAACTAATTCTTTGCAGACGAAGTCGCTGGCAACAGCTAGTAATCTAACTAATATTATAAATGCGACAGTACCAATGGATGGATGGATGAATGGATGTTTGTTTGTTACTCAATCACGCCAGAACGGCCCAACGGATCTGGATGAAATTCGGCACATAGATAGAGAAAAGTCTGGAATAGCACATAGGCTACTTTTTATCCCGAAAAATTGCGTAGTTCCCGCGGGATAGCGATAAACGAATTCTTTGCAGACGAAGTCGCTGGCAACAGCTAGTATTCTAATATTAGTGGATATTGATTTAGTTGCTTCCCGAACCAGTGATATACCTATCTCATTCATTTTAAGTAAAAAACAGTCTTCCAAATCCATAAACAACAAAATTATGAGATACCAGTTGGTGCTTTTGCGTAGTCGATTAAGACACTCGAAATGTTGGGATTCCATTGCAATTTTATACGGTCAGTTATTTTAATTCCAATGTTAAAATTCGCATGTCTGTATTTATTTACACTTTTTAAATTAAGAACACAAAGTATTGGTAATTACAAAGTCTTATCTCAAAATATTTGACTTCGTATGCTGCACTTTGGAGGCGAGTTAATCAAAAGCAATGCGTTGACTGGCCGAGCCCCGGCCATGATTAAATGCATCCGACGCCGCAGGGCGAGTGATTTCCTTATACATTGCGTGTTGCTATAGTAACCAATGTGCGGGAAGCTTATAAAATTGTCTAAAGAAACCATTTTCTCCTTTTTTTTTAGATATATTAGGTCAAAATTTGTAACTAACAAAATATGGACTACAATGTCTGAAATAAACTCGATTTTCAATATTTTTTCTTCTTAAATAGTTCTTTGGTTTTATTCCAAGAAGTTTCTGAGAAAAAAGTTTCAGTTTAAAAACGATATGAAAAAAATTAAAACTGATTAAAAAATGTCTATACTTAAGTTTTTTCAAACGCCAGTGGAGGCTTACTAATATGCATATATGAACTTTACAAAACTTTGATGTATAAAACTGCTGTTGAACAGATTCAAATAACTGTTTTCAAAAAAGTTACCTGTAGGTATGAAATGCAATTTGATAAATTAAAATTGAAAATTTGCGGGTGGTAGGGCCTTGTACAAGATCCGTCCGGATCGCTACCACCATCTTACTCGCTAAACCTGCCGTTAAGCAGCAGTGCTTGCGCCGCTGTGTTCCGGTGTGGAGAGTAAGACAGCCGGGGAAATTACGGGCATAAGAGGCATTTCATCTAAGTCCTCTAGGTTGGCAACGCATCTGCAATCCCTCCGGGGTTGCGGGTGTGGGTGTCTATGGGCAGTGGTGATCGCTTACCACCCACTTGCTCGTTTGCCTTCCTATTGACATAAAAAAAAACCCCGAATATTGAAAAAAAAACAGTCTCTCGGGTTTTTTCAAAGCTATCTTGACCGTGCAATGTACATACAATTCGTTAGTCGCATCGCTCGCATTGCCGTAGCGGAGTCGTCGTCGCGAACGAGTCAGACCGGAAACGCGTCACCGTCGGAGCCTCCATCCTGCCTCCCGGGACCAATTAATATTAAAGAATCCTTACGAGCTGTTTGTGGAGCTTAACAGCCTTATTCATAAAAAATCCTTAATTGAGGTTTGATCAGTCTATTAGTTAACAGACTGATTAAG
Source organism: Pandemis heparana (assembly GCA_963854515.1). Classification (NCBI taxonomy): domain Eukaryota; kingdom Metazoa; phylum Arthropoda; class Insecta; order Lepidoptera; family Tortricidae; genus Pandemis; species Pandemis heparana. Next base: position 13,347,548 of record OY978010.1, on the reverse strand, counting down.
CTTATTTGACAGTTGTTAAAAAGTATGATTCATAAACGCTTGCTAGCAGTCTGTTAGCTAATGAGCTGTTGATGGATGGATTAGACGCGTTATGTTGTCACCTTGACAAATCATAGACCAAAAATGGCCTTTTAGTGAATTAAAAAAAAGAAATTGACAGCAGTGGCAGCGAATTAGCGGGAAACCAGCGAATTAACACGACAGACTAGGCAGTGTGGATCTAGTTTCCTTTACCTTTCCAGGAGGGGATAAAAACTTAAAACAAAAAAAACTGTCTTGCGTATGGTTTTGCTCTTGCCAAAATCAGCTGTTCACATATGTGGCGGCCATTTTGTGAGTTAGCAGAGAGATAAAGTAGGGTCTACGGTCCGCTAACTTTCGGAAGACTTAACAGACCCTTGATGGACTGATTAGCGCTAATTGACGTTTATGAATCATGTTTTTTTGCATCGGTCCTATAGCGAGCTTATAGCAAGCCTCTAACTTTTTATGAATAAGGCTGTAAAACTTTATTAAAGCTTCGCTACAGCCCTAATGTAGCATACGTAGAACTTATTTTAATCAATTTATTACGAGCAACGGATATTTCATGGTCGTTTTTTAAAATAATTTACGGTAGAAAAACCGCTGCCAGCTACTGGCAGTCATGCGAAAAAAAAACCACGTGCATATTTTTAACGACCTATGTATAGTATAGACATAGACTAGCTACAGTCAGCCAAACCGCTAGTCCACTGTAGAACTCTGTCTGTCTGTCTGATACCTTTTCACGCCTAACCACTGATCAATTTTAATGTAATTTGGTACATAGATAGTTTTAGTCTCGGGGAAGGACATAGAGATAGTTTAGTGGGGTTTAGTGGGTATTTGAGTGGGATTATTTGTTGGGTGGTTAGTGGGATAGTTTTTATCCAGGAAAATTGCGTAGTTCCCGCGGGATAGCGGTAAGCGAGTTCTCCACGGAGTCGCGGGCAACAGCTAGTATATCTATAATAGTGACGCCTTGTTAACTAAAAACTTTTATCCAAAAACAAAATCATAGCTTTAGTTGCTCCTATTGCATTATTAATACTCCTAATTTTAACTCTACCACAACGTAGGCCTCTTGATTACCATTTCCTTATTAGCTAAAGAGCAAAATAATATCAGGAGCTGTTAAGATGCCCTTTGTTACGGAACAGTGAAATACTTTTAACCAATTAAAATAACAAGGTTTATGAGTGGAAGCTTCTGTTTCATCTACCTCGTTTTCCAAGTTAGGGTTTCAGGTTATTTCATTGCGTTCATGGTTTTCCTACGTTTCTGTTAGATGATAAGATATTTTATGGAACAAAATTAAAACAAAAGATGATGCTGTTTTTTTTTATTATTTATTTGATAACGGGCTTCGTACAAAATTTTGTCACACTAGCCCATAGGGCAACAACGCATTCATATCTTGCACTAACTTACATTGTTGGTCACATCAGCCAACCTGAATAGCATCAACGCGACGTCTGAGGCGGGTTGGGCTAAGATATTGAGAAACATCCCCATATTCAGATTGGCTGCTGCAACCAACGCCAACCTCGCAACGCGATTCCGAACACATTCCACTAGTAAGTGTTATGATGCTGTTGATTTGTTTTATAATTAGAAGAGTTAACTAGTTGAATCCATGCATTGAGGATTTCGACCAAAATTTTAAAACTGTAAAATATTCTTTTAACTTAGTTGTAAGTACTGTATGCTTAGTGTAGGTTTTCGGTCACAAAATAAGTTTGCGTTAAAATGTCAAATACTATGGGAACAGTTTGTTGCCGTTTCGATCCGCAAGTGGCGCGGCCAATTTTTCCATAGTATTTGAGACGTTTACGTGAACGCGTTCGAGACGTTTTTATATGCGAAAACTTACACTAGAGGCTCTGTTTGTATATTTTTATTGCAAGAACTTAGAAACATTATATTTCAACGGCAGCAATAGACAATAACTAATCATATTAATTTCAACTCGATACATCCTGCGTTCTTGAGAAAAGAGTCTTCAAAGACGGATAGATGGATGGACAATGAAGTGATTCTATGAGCGTTCCTATATTTTCTCTTGAGCTAAACTCTAAAGTCTCTGAACACTCAGACTTTCGTTAGATAGGTACAGTGTTGTGACATTATTTTGAATTGTATATATTAACGACAATTAATATTCTAACAACGTTGAGTGGTTTTAACTTTACACTGCAACTAAGGCAAGTATGCGATGCCGATAAATATTCGACATCCATAATACGACGAGCCACCATTTCGGCGTTTCCACGGCGAAATTTTATCCAGAATCCCGTTTCATATTTCTTACATTACATTATTCGCCCGCTCATGTTCCTAAGGAATATAAAATGTTGCTTTTCCGGTACATTTACCGTAACATATTGTATTGTGAGTATAAAACACTGGTTCCGAGTCAAAGGTCGCGACAAACTGCACCACTACACGCCTCATGAACACATTGCAACTAATACATTGTACTGAAGGTATACCTGCTCTGCTCTGGTTTAGTTTATTTCCTTCATTTCGTTCTACAAGACTTGGTGCATTTACTGGTTTATCGCTCTGAGGGAAGGAATTCTCAGCTTCAAGTTATCAGACTTCCGAACGGAATAAATGAAGGAATCTTCGAGTCGTAAGTTGGACAAGCGACAGCTCCAACGTTCGAGTTTGACAGCGCAGTACATTCCGAAACGGGGCTGTTATGCCGCTCGTCCAAGTGATTGAATAAATAACGCGGTTTACGGTTCAGGCGGCTACACTTGTCCATATTCAATAGGTACAAAACGTCCCAAGAACCGCTAAAACACTAAAAGGTTGTCGACCAGCAACAATACCTCTAAAGGTTACACTTTTGTCTTTACACGTCCGTAACTGCGATCAAAATCGCTCATTCGAAAGGCCAGGTTAGATTGGCTGCGAGGCGTGGTAGGCAGATATGTCGGAATTGGTCTGAGAGCTTCATCCACAAATTGCCTCTATAATTAAGCAGCTTTGCAAAGCAAACGTTCGGCTCGACGTGGGCTAATGGCGATCAACGGCATCATAGTTAAACGGTGTTTCTACTCTGTTTCATTTCTTTGTACACAACTTCGAGCTCGCTAATAAAGCCATTAGAATTACAAACTTTTGATTGTAACGATTTAGAAACGACGTTATTATAATAGACAATGACAATAACGATGGAAACTATCGATTAAAATCCTGTTCTGATCCATGTTCGAAACAAATAATTAACTCATCTCTAAACGGAATCGTTGATTCTTGGCACCGTGAAATCGTTTAAATCTCGCACCGTCATGTCAGTTTACATTTTGCTTTGCTTTGTGGTAGAGGTATGGCATTTGCTGAACCCATAGAGCTGGGGCTTTGTGTGAAGCGACGATGCGTGTGATTGCGTCGACAGCTGAGAGCGTTGCATCAATGTTCCCTTGGTTCGATAAATGCATCCTGAATGAGCACTCGGCAGAACCTCTTACATAGTTGAAAGGACTATTCTATTCAGTTTAAGACGCTTACACTGTACTAACATAGTGCACTAGAAGAGCAAAAGAAATTACTACATACTAATAGCCTGATCAGATTGGGTTCATTAAGGTTGATCACAGCAAAAAGGTCGTAGTTTAGATTTTTTTATTTCTTATTTTCAGACTTTGGTACACATTCGAAATATTATAAACGGGATGTGAACCGCGATTACCTTTTATAATATTTCGAATGAACTTAACCGTGAATCATTAAAAACTCTTTTTGGTACACATATAGAAAACTTTATATGATTGCAGTTCCTTCCGTAAATCGGCGTCTTAATACGTACCTAAATTAGATCAAAGAGTAATGAGTCATTAAATCATGTTTGAATCATGCTCGAAACGAAATGTTTCACATTTTGTAAAAGCCGAGATTTCTTTATACCCTTATTACCTTCGGATAAAAGTATTCCAGGAGGAGTTTTAATTAGTCGGTTGCCACAGTCCATTAAGGGTCCTACTAAGTAACTAAGCGAGGATAAAAACAGTTTTTAAATAGACAGGCTAATGAACCAGCACCGTCGAAATTTAATTTTGCTTTGATTAACTTTTTAAGTCAACAAGCTAAAGACCAAATACTAAAGAAGGTAGACGATACCGAAAAAGGGATGTAAGAATTTTAACATCTACGGCAGGGCTTTTTGAAGCTGGGGGCGCGCCACAGAAGTGGGGTGCAGGACTACTAGTGCAGTTAAGGACTACACGTATTTAAACATTGGCCGTGTTTACGCCCTACTCCGTAGCGTAGAGCCTACGGCATCATACATACTTAATACATTGATGCGTGAGCAGTGCTTTTTGTCTTTATATCGTGGTAGTAACCTAAAATTAACTATCTGAGCTAGGGAGAAGAGCGATTTTTTTCTTATTAGAAAGGGGGCGCATAGTAGAAATTATAAATGGCATCTATTTGTAAGAATACAAGTAAACAAGTAAGGGAACCTCTGTTTTAATGAACTAGACTGGATAGCACTGAACGAAACTGTAGGTAGGATAAGATTATGATTTCAGCCTAAAACATACGATGCATTTACTCCTAAATAACACAACAGCATACAAAGCAAGTATTCTGTGTTTGTACAAGCAAATGCGGTGGTAAGCCGCCCGTACGCTGCACAGTTAACGTCTCGCGTTGATCCTCAGGATTTACGTATGTGTGAGGATTTAAATTCAATTATGTAAGTGTACGTAGGATGTCAAATATGAATGGAATCACACATAAAACAACAGGGCTTTAAGAAGACACATATCAAAATGTAAGAGTCTACAAGTTTAGTGTGTGCAAAATGTGTTAGGATGAAGAAAATATGTACATGATGACACGCTGTTGACCTTAGAGTATAATATTACAGTGGTACTGTAATTGTTATCTTAGTAGTAATATGTATAAATGCGACAATATGTGTGTTTGTGTGAGTGTGTGTTTGTTATTTTCTCTCAATCTCCAGTGTCAACCTAGGGACAAGAAATTTCGACATAAATGAAGACTTGTCATGACATTTTTGAAAACTATGGGAATTGTGGTAAAGCCACATGAGATGAGAGGAATAGCAGTCCGGATTAAAGAAATAATGTAAAGTGGCCAGTATTTTTAGAAGCAATTAAAGTTTAAATTATTAAAAGCGTTGTTGGCAAATTTACTGCAGCTTTTCCTCATTAAAACAGACTACCGAATTAATGCCTTTCTCGGCACTATTATAACAATTTGTGAGCAAGTTACGGAACGGTTGCATAGTTTGCTAAATAGCACCTTGTAGCAGTTTTACTAAGTCGATTAGGGAAGTGCTAGTGGTCTGCAAACTGCTGTATAGCGATCGACAGCACTTAGCGGGAAAGGTAGCTTTAAAATCCAACCTGCAGATCATTCGGGCGCATCTCTAGAACGATCTAGAAACTCTATTAACGTTATACTTAAAAATACCTTTTGTGTTTAGAATGAATTGCAACTGTATACAGTTTATCTATTTAAACTTTCGCGATTTTTACACAGAAAAACGGTACTTAATCACGTAAATAAAATGTATTTTTGTAAATACCTGCCGCTAAGCAGCAGTGCTTGCTCTGCTGTGTTCCGGTGTGGAGAGTAAGACAGCCGGGGAAATGACAGGCACAAGAGGCATTTCATCTTAGCCCTCTAGGTTGGCAACGCATCTGCAATCCCTCTGGGGTTGCGGGTTTCTATGGGCAGTAAAAAAAAAAAACCCTCGACGTTTCGGACGCGACTTTGCATCCATGGTCTCGAGAGGAACAAAAAAGTATAAAGTTTAAACATTGAACTCATTACAACCTCACTTTTTAAGCTATTACAAGGAAAATGCTGAATCGATATTATGTACTAAACGTCCTCGTAGGTAGCTAAAAATCATTTCGGCTAAATAAATTTAAGTACCAAATCAAAACAGCGATGATATTGGTTAATCAGGCAGATGTTGCTACAAAGAAAAATACCGACACTAAGAAGTTTGAAATTCTACGTCTACGTTTAGCTCGTGGGTGTAACTACGACTACGATAACTTCTGTTTGCAACAGAGATGTGTGAAATAGATTAAAATTAACTGGTGGGCTTCCACTGACACAGCTTTTTGTTGTTCTCACAAAGACCTATTGCGGATTGCAAATTTAACACGCCGTTAAATTGCTTCGAAGGCTGTACAGGTTTCGTTACACAAAACAGCAGACAGCAAAAAGTAACAAACCATTATTTTTTTATTTTTTTCAAATAAAAAGTCTACTTCGTAATATTTAATGGTCTTTTCGCAAACTTAGTCCGTTCCTGCAAGCACGTCCGTTCGCAAGTTGTCACTTTATCACTGGCCAGTGCCATGCGTCACTAACGGCTTCCGCATGGGTCAACGGCGTGCGTTGCTAAAAGGTCGCATGTATTTCAGCTTTACACGAGGACTGGAGCTATACGCTACTATGAACTGAACGCTACTATTTGTCTCATATTATGCTCATGGTTCTTTCTACTAGTACTCAAGACAAAAAAAAATTGCAAAAGTAGCAACAAAGAAATATCAGTTTGATTGGCTCTAACGTGTGTTGGTAGTAATAAGCGGGAAACAGAAAGATATATTACATTTTTAAATGGCCGGAACCATTTTTCATTGGTTACAGTTTGGTTTGACAACAGCAAGACACAATTAACGTTAGTGACAAAGTCGATATCGTATTTCGTGAGTGAAAAACTGAAATTCCAACTTGTTTGTTTTTATTGTCCATCTATCTTACTTACAAAGTTAAAAAAAACTAAGTCTGTTTCGTGCCATTCCACTCACACTAATTGTCATTACCTAATAAGAGTGAGATGGACGGTACTATGAACTTCGAATGTCAAATTCCGGACCCCCTGTCAGCTCGTCCATTCAGAAGTTGTCACTTTATCACTGGCCAGTGCCACGTGTTGCTAATAGCTTACGAACGGGTCAATGCGGATGTGGCTCAAAAGGATAGCATGTGTTTCAACTTTACATCGGTATCTGCTCCGATTAAAGCTACTAATTAAGCCGAAAATTAACTTGAGACGCTTTAATTATTCGTATGTAGGTAATAAGGTTACGTGCAGTACGAACCTGCGTATTACATTAAGTTGGGCCCTGACATAAATAATTGGTAAAAACCGGCGAGTCGTAGGTACTCGCTCTAGAAATCAAAATCACATTTTCTGCTTTTTTTATTATTCTAGTTTGTGGCAACGCCGTACGATGTGGTACTAATTTCTTTAATTTCTTTAAGTCATTATCATTTTGAGTGCTTCGACTGTTTGTCAATTTTGATGCTGATTGTACAATAAAATGATTCTGAACATGAAAGTAACGCGATCCATTACTTGATATGTTCAAATGAGATGTCTAAATCGATATTTTAGTATCAGCGCCAACATCGGTATTCAGTAAGAAGTATCAATAGTGAAGTGCCGAAATTGTATATCGATACTAACCGATCGGTATTACAAAAATGCTGTCGCGAAGCAATGAGATGAATTTCAATCGATAAATAAGCAGTTTAGCACATCTGCAGTGGAGAGCTCAGAATGGAGTTCGCAGCGATATATTTGTGTATCTACGGCCGATCTTAGGGTCACCAAAATTCTATTTAATATAATTCTTTATAAATGTTGACATAATTGTTGTAAATAAACTGCAAAAGAGATCGTTTCCTTTTCGGATCACTGCTAAGAAGATTGCGCCGCAAGAAACTCGGCAGAAAGTGAGTAATTATTTATTCATTCATTCATTTATTCAAATTGCATCCATGGTATTTACATAGGTGTTATAAAATATACTTAGATCTAAACATGGACCCTAGTAGGGTATAGCAATGTTATACATGTATTTAACTTACAATAAACACGTCAATCAATACGATACAGCAATATTATATTTATATACAATACATCATGATAACATTCTTAAATATAATTTCATATATCACGATTTAAATTCCGACAATAGTTAGGTATTATTATTATTATTATTATTATTATTTTTATACAGACAAACATTGCAATATAATGTCAGAAATTTTATAATTTAAAACTAAAGCTACCCTAAATATTGAACAAAGAAAAAATGTAAATTATTATTATTTGTTTTGTTTATTTGCCTTCTAGTAATTGCAAGAGAAAGTTTAGTTTGTTCTATTTTTGAGACACTTTAGAAGATTAACTTTGGTCAAAGGATATGCAAGAAAGACTGATTGGAAATTAAAGACTAATTCGGATGGGCATTAAATAGTTCAAAATGTAGAGTTGCATTTTCTTTAGCAGATTCTTAATAATTTTATAGGAAAATTTTATCTACAGTGTGTTCCTGGATAAGATGCACAAACAAATAGTGATAATGTGAAATTAATAGATACAATTTTATCGGAAATAATGCATTTTTTATCTCTATTTTTTCAGTTTTGTTTTTTTGGCAAAATCCACGGATTGTGTTGTTATTTAATAGACAAAAAAAACGCAAAAAATACTCAATATTAATAGGAAGTTATCAAACCACTTCCCAAAAGTCATGGATCCCCAGGGATCTCAACGAAGATCGAGTTTGTGCTACCCTCAGCCCGTTATCTTTACCACACCAGATAAACCCAACATAAACATACAATACGGACAGTTTCCCAAGTACATTAAAATTGGAACTGAGAACGTTTTATAATTTATCTTCATTGTAAGCTCCTGTTGTATAAACTTTGTAGATAATAAATATAGAGTCCAACGGTAACCCTGGGTTACGTTGACAGTTTAGTGCATCCCAACGGAGGCAAATACCTGCTGGATTTACTGCGGACAGGAATATTCCTTGGTCGACGCACCAGGGAATAGGATTTGCTAAATAATATACATAGCCAGTATTTATAGGTGTATTCGATCCTTGTTTATTAATCAAGAGGGCTTGGTGTTGTTGCATTTCGTTTTGTCGTTGAGATGTATTTAGTGAATATTTATTATTTGGCATGAAATGTTTCTAGCTCAATATGTTGCTTAACAGATTCTTAACCTCAGAATTGTTCCAAAATATTTCAGTAGGTTTTTCCAATGTTTGGATACAAAATTCAGTCGCCCTTTTAACGCCGTACACTTCGAACATCGATCAAAGTTTGGAAGCATTTGTCAATTAAAATGAAAAGATCGTAAAAACCTTCAAAGGAATATTCAGATAAACTAATCCTGTCTGCTGAAGTACCGGATTAACAGTAAGACACAGTGACCTCCAAGTTATATGGAATAGCGATAGTGTCAGAATCATAGTCAATAATTGATTTTATGTACAGATTGAAATGATTTAAGTGAAAACGACTATGTGCAGACTTTTCCATGAAGACTTAGACAACTTGCACGAGTGGTCGAGAAGTATCAAGGTAGGCTTTGATAGATGATCCAAACAGGCAATAGAATACCGTATATTAAGCCAAGACTCTAAGTCCTATATCACCAAGAAAAACGCCAAAGAAGTGAAACTAAGACTGTATAAGACAGCAAAGCTCGTAAAAACTTTAGTAAATCCCAGATTAGGCTGCGTAGAAAATTCGCCGCTACTTTTCAAAGCGTCAAAGATTAAAGAATGCAATAAGTCAATAAGCTCGGCGTTTGACGTACATTCTATCGTAAGTCATCACTATTTCATTAGGAAATTTTAATGACAAAAACCAAACTTTTCTAAAGAGTCATAGGTACATAACTTTCATGTTTCACTCAACTCTATAAATATTTATGAGTAAAACAGGAATCAACTGTGGCAATTATTACACGTTTTCTAAAATGTCTACCATTTTCCGTAAGTCTACAACTACATACCATCACTGGACTTAAGCGCGTGATTCTGTTGTTTTAATGAGGCGGTGTGAGAGGTGGTTTTAGTTTATGATTGAGAATCGCAGAAGTTTAAAACATTATAAGTAAGTCTATGTACTAAAGTTCATTTCACTAATTCACATTGGTGGGTTAGGCATGGTGGTGTTGGGTGCGTCGAGTCCAGGATGTTGGCTTTGTTGCATGGTTGCCGTCCTTCTAGGGCTCTGCGGATTTTGTTGCTCGTATTTAGAGTGACAATGGGCGTCATAGTAAATTCTTTAGGAACGAATGTAGAAGCGGACATGTTTTGTCTCATTTAGCTCTAGACTTGCGTATGAATTTAGTAGAAATACACACACAGCGACAGAGTAACAGCCCATTGTGCTGCGGTGGAGACAGACAGTGTACAATAAATTGGCCTAACGATTGAAACTTGAGAGCCCTAGTAACAAATTAGCCAATTTCAGAGTCTTTAGCCAATTATTAGCATATCCGGCACTTGGCGAGCCAGACCCAGTAACTAGCTAAAAGGTTCTTGAAATGACGCCATTTTGTCGAGTACGAATAAATCATATACACGAGAAACCGTATCACTACATAGTATAAAACAATGTCGCTTTCCCCTGTTTATCTGTCTGTGTGTCCCTATGTATGCTTATATCATTAAAACTACGCAACGGATTTTGAATCAGTTTTTTTAATAAGTAAATAGAGTGATTCAAGAGGTAGGTTAATAATTATGTATAACTAGCTTCTTCTTCTGCGTCTGCGTAAAAACGTAAAATTATACGTAAAAACTTTACTCCTGAATCACTCTATCTATTAAAAAAAAAACCGCATCAAAGCATACATAGGGACAGACAGGCAGCGGAAAGCGACTTTGTTTTATACTATGTAGTGATTCTACGCAGACGAAGTCGCGGGCAGAAGCTAGCAAGTAATAAAACGTGCAGGTATTTTGATAGGTAAGCCTTTGTACAGTAATCTTTCTTTTTTACCATTTCATTGATTTAGAAAACGATGTCTAAAACGAAACAAAAGCGGTCGTTTAGGATATGAAGGCAAATATCGAAAATGTGCACGAAATTCGTTCCACACTCCCAAGTTCAATGTACCTGTGCTAACTTTTTGCACAATGTTCACTAAATATCCGTTAGATTAAATCATGTTTGAAGCAACTGATGCGAGACCGAGAATTTAGACAGCTGCTTACGCGATTGTAAAACAAAGTAAGCTTTATAATTATTTCATTAAAAACGTCCTCACAAGCTCTAGAAAAACTGTACTTCTCTAGCACTCTCGATCTTTACGGAAACATAATTCTAAATGGTACCCGTACCATTTTTACTCCTCCTTTATGGAGTGAGTGGAGTGGTGTTCCTTGCCTGCGTCTGTGTTCCCCGATCGCTAACAATCCGGCTATCTTCAAATAAAGGGTGGATGGGCATCTACTATACTTCATTTAATTTAGAATGAGAAACCACAATAACATTATATTGCGTCTGGTCTACTATTTCTTACCTAGAAAATAGTACAGTGCAATAGACTGGGAGCCGTAAAATAAAATGGTTCTAATGCCACTTTATTTGCGTGTCGCTAATTGTTACTTTAGTACAAATTGTGGAGAGATTATAGTTCACGAGCCGCAATATAATGTTGTCGTGGTTTCTCATTCTAAATCAAATGAGGTAAGCGTGCTTCATTTTAGATCACATCTTCGCTTACTATGTATTATGTAGATACTTATACTTAGGCGGGATTGTGGTCTAACACGTGTCCAGTAGGCTTATTGTCTAACTCGCTCGCGATCGCCATCGTGTTCATTTTGACAGTTCTTGTATGAATGTGACAGCTAGCTGATTCCGATGCCAATTGTCAGCCCATACATGAACTGTCAAAATGAAAACGATGGCGATTGCGAGCGAGTTAGACAATAAGCCTACTGGTTGTGCTTTAAAAGAAGCGTCTGTGAAATATCGCGTATTAATCAAGTTTGTTCTAACGAGTAGAAGTAAAATAAAGTCTGAGGCGTGCACTCCTGCATGATGCCAATTAAAAGTTGTTGCTCAAAAACGATTGCGAGTTTGACGTTTTAACAGCCATAAGAGAGGTTTTTCATCACGTTAGTAGTTTTATGATTCAACTGGTTCCTAGGCGAGAGAGAATGACCAAGATGAAGTCTGTTGAGAAAAAGCGGGCGTAACACTTGACAATATACAATACAATACAATACAATAACTCTTTATTGAACACCACATATAACAATCAAAACAGAAAAAAGGTATACAGAAGTAATAAGGTAACAACAGGCGGCCTTATTGCTACAGAGCGATCTCTACCAGGCAATCATAACGGACCGGAGAAAAGAACAGATCTGAGCAGGTGGTGCAATTTAGAATATATATTAATATACCTAAGTAGTGAAGACACATACATACTAATACACATAATACAAGAAATAATACACTATACATTAAACACATTTATAATAAATGGAGATATATATAGACACATACACACATAGGTACATAAAAAACCAGCTATATGAATCATGGACAGGATGACAGATAGTGCTCCTTAATATACCTATAGTACAGGATTACCAAAAACATGACGTAAATAAATCACGTCTTTATCCCTTACGGGGTAGACAGAGCGGGTAACAAGACCTAAAGGCCACGTTTAGCATGATTACCAAAATCGTTACGAATTTATTATGGTATGGTAGCTTTGCTTAGTTTGGGACTAGGTCAATTGGTGTCAATTGTCCCAAGATATTTATTTTATTTTTATTTATGGTATCTAATAAAAATGATACTAAGTGCCTGTTTCACCAGTCTCTGTTAAGTTCCAGTTATCTTAACTGTCGGTTATCTATGATTCCGTCTCTATTTATTACTACGAAACAAACAGAGATGGCATCATAGATGACTGTCACTTAAATTAGATAACTGGAACAGTGGTGAAACAGGCCCTAAGTGTAAATATAACAAGACATTACTTAATTCAAACGAGATCTACTTTAAGACTCAACAAGACAGTGCTGTGACATTTTAAGTCAGTTAATAATCCTAGACACGAATACAAAACCGACTATTAACGTTTCTTACAAATACATACACAGTATTGTTGTGTAGGTGTATTATTATTATTTTAGTGCTTTATTAGTTTAGGTTTTAATTAGGGTCATTGCTCTTCTAGCTTTCTAGTATGTGTACTCTCTATACTCTGGTTTCTGTTGTCCTGACAATCGTTCGAAGGTTAACTGGAAGAGATCCCTTTAAGGGATAAGTTCGCCTTTGTACATCTATTTGTCTCATTATCTGTAAAATTAATGTGTTTTATGTACAATAAACATAATAATAATAATAATAATAAATATTATTATATTATTATTATTATTTTTTTAAATATATTTTTGATAATTGTGATTGTAATTAAATATTGTAATGGGATTAATGCCTAAATAAATAAATATATTATTAGTATTATTAATAATAATAATAATAAAGAGTTATACATACATACATTATACATACATTTCAAAGTAAACTTATGAAACGAATTAGGCACTCTTACGAGCATTGTGTAGCTTACTCATTCATCATCTTTGCCTTCATAAGGCAAGTTATGTCCTTATTACGACTCGTGTAATACTACCCGGCCAAGTTGTGATGGAACTAATTTGCATGTAATTGGAACGCAAGTGGCATTCATTCCAGTTTGGATAAATTCATTTTGTTCGGCGGTGCTCCTTAAACTGCCGTCATTTTGGTATGCAGAGAAATTGAGTGTGGGGAACGAGACTCGATACGTTTTCGGGGAAATGCGTGGGGAGAACCAGAGATACTGATATTTTTTGAAGTGGAAGCTTCTTTAGTGGCGCTGAACGCTTTTTGGGATGGGTAAAAATGTTAAACTCGCGTCAGGCGTAAGACGGAGGGAGAGTTTAAGTACCTCGATATCAGTTTCTCTAAGAGCTTACGAGTATTTTGAAATACGAATGCATCGCGTTCGATTTTTGAAGTGTTTTTTTTTGTTGAGTCGTGGAGTAAAAGTACCAGGGCATCAGCACATTGTTAGAGGTCTGTCAATGATGATACATACGTTTTTTTTTTGTAAGCGGCCAGTACGGTACGAGTCTTGAGAGTCATGGAGGTTACAACATTAAAATCTGATCTAAGCTGCGGTTTTCACTTCTGCCGGCACTCCCGGAGTGCTACCCGGTGTTTTTTTAATATTAGGCGTGATTTTGATCAAACGCTTGCCTATTTTCTTCCTATCAGCAGAATAAGGCGCATGAGTAAAGTAGGTATTCAGAAAAAAACATGAACCTTCGCATTTTATGATTTACAAATAAATGTACATGTTACCAAGACACTGCAGGTGGTAGGGCCTTGTGCAAGGTCCGTCCGGATCGCTACCACCATCTTACTCACTAATCCTGCCGCTAAGCAGCAGTGCCTGCACTGCTGTGTTCCGGTATGGAGAGTAAGCCAGCCGGGGAAATTACGAGAACAAGAAGCATTTCATCTTAGCCCTCTAGGTTGGCAACGCATCTGGCGATCCCTCCGGGGTTGCGGGTGTCTATGGGCAGTGGTGATCACTTACCATCAGGTGACCCACTTGCTCGTTTTCCTTCCTATTCATATAAAAAAAAGACGTCAAAAACATCTATACACCTTTAATCCATGAACAATAAGGCCGATGACACATATATTTGATATGATGGCAGTATCGATATTTATGCCCTTGACTGTACAAATGCTTTTCTTGCATGAATCGAAAAAGAAAAGTAACGAATAGAAACAATTTTTATTATTTATTTAATACTAGCTGTTGCCCGCGACTTCGTCTGCAAAGAATTCATTTATCGCTAATATCCCGCGGGAATTTTCTGGGATAAATAAGCCTAATGTGCTATTCCAGGCTTTTCTCTATCTATGTGCCGAATTTCATCCAGATCCGTTGGGCCGTTCTGGCGTGATTGAGTAACAATCAAACATCCATCTATCCATCCAGCCATACTTTCGCATTTATTATTTTAGTTAGATATTTATTTTCAAATTTAATAAAACTCAGCCTTATATTCTAAACTTTATTTGCGTTTGAGTGCCCGAGTTTAAAGGTAGTAAGATGCGTCTTTACCAAAGTGAAAATTAAAGTAAGAACATTTAAAATGAATTTAATATCCCGTCGGAGTAATGCCCAACGAAGCAAGTCTAATGAACTATGCTGTTTTTTACAAAAATAGTAATGAATGGTGAAAGAATTCGTTTTCCCTCAGAAAGCGCGTTCTTTGACGGGCGAGGAAATCTTATAAGGGTTTTGAATGCAGTCTGGTTTCTTTCAGAACTCGTCTTGTTTCATTTACTTTACATCGAGTTCTGAACGAGTTTTTATAAATTCGATTAATCGGAGCCCAGGAGCGTTTATTATAATTTGATCAGACGTTTTTGCATTTTTTTTAGTAAGTACACTTTTGTTACCTACATAATGCTAAATATGTTTCGGTGAAGTTAATAACTTAGTGAATTAAGAACATGTGACCTCATTTTGTTTTTATCATTTAAAATCTTGTATCCTTCTACGCACTTCACCTAAATGTTTTTTTTTGTTTTTTTTTTATATATTAATAAGTACTTAAATATATTTGTATTAATAACTATATATTATCAGAATTAGTGCAGTGATCACAATTTCTTCCTGCATTAGATAATTAGTGTCATAAAATTGTTGTTCTATAAATGAATTAATTTACTTATTTTGTACTTACTTATTTGCGCATAATATGACTGCTTTCCTTTTTGTAAACTATTCCTTTCTGTACCAGGTTAGCTGGAAGAGATCCCTTCTTAGGGATTAGTTTGTACTACTTTACTTTGTACTATTTTCTGTGTACTTCTGTACTTTTAAATTGTTATGTGGAATAAAGACTTTACATACATACCTACATACATGAATCTACTTCCGCATGATTTATTTAGCGCGCCTCGTTTTACCTATAAGTGTTTCTAAATAGACGATATGCTGCCATCATCAATATGAATGCGGCTATTGTTTTTTACTCGCAGTTAGCCTGGATTTGCAAGGCGGTACTGTTGTCCTCCTGTATGAATAATGTAGGACTGGACGGGCCGAGACGTACTACATGTAAATTATGTCAAAAAGTTAGCAAACGGCCTATTTGCCTATGCCTGATTTGCGCCTACTTTACACATAAGTGTAGACATTGATAGAATAAAAATATGACAATATGATGAAACCTCAATTTCATTGAGCATTTCTAAAAAAATGACACTTTTTATTTAAATTCCCTAAAAATTTCATATTATAGTAGGAACCTACTTTCAGAATCACGAGATCTTTCAATCTTAATGAGACAAAAAATTGTCCCAAACTTTTTTTTCCTGTTTTATATAAATACATACATACCGTCACGCTTCTTTCCCACAGGGGTAGGCAGAGACTACTTTGTTCCACTTGCTACGATCCTGACATACCTCTTTCGCTTCATCTTTTTTCCCTGTTTTGTTACTATTTTTCATACAATTTGTATGGCGTAACGGAAAGGAAGAAAATAAAAACAATATGAAAATTTTTAGACATCTTTTCTCTCCCACAGGGATGGAAAGAGCTCGTGATTCTGAGTGAAAGCAGCACACAATTCGTAGATGGTAAAAATTTGAAAGGGGTGTATTTTTTTGAAAATTGCTCCATTGACTTCGGAGAGCCTTCGTTTACAGTTTAAAATCTTCAGAATTTCCTACACTCTATTGCTCTTATATTTACCCCATAAAGAAACGTCATTTAATTATCAAGTACAATTTTTTTTAACTTTTCTCTTACTTACAATTTGAATTAGATCCACGCTACGCCAAAAACCTGTAACAAATTGAACTTTTTAATAATTAAGCAAAGGGCTTACACAATCCTACATTAAGTATTCATTAAAGAGGTGAGTGCCCACGACTGGTCCCAGCGGATTACAAATTAAATATTACACGACAACAACCTTTACTCATACATTTCCATACAACGTATTTGAGTGTATGTTTCGAACACACAAAGATGTTTTGTGAAGGCTATAATTGCATGAATTAACTAAAGCTTAATAACATAACGTTAACACAATTAGTCTAATATAAGTATATTAATATAAACGATTAATAAATTATTGTTGCCGACACTAAAGTTGACTTTTAAAGGGTTCTACGGGTTTTAATGTAGTACTCTTAGATAGTTTAGTTTTAAATTGTCATTCAATCAATTTACCATGTTTTTAAGCAAATAAATGATATCATTATTATTATAAAAAAAGCGTTCGCCATTATACGAACTTTCATGAATACGTTTGACGAAAACTAGCGAGGTCATGCATGGAGTAATAATAGCGAGCCCTCCGTAAAGAGTGTCCGCCCAGTGGTTGTAATTTAAGATCCATCCAATAATTAGTAAATTTTAAAGAACGTCTCATAAGAATACAAATGAACTCGAAACTCATTTAAACTCCAATGAAAGTATGGAGAGCCGTAGCCGTAGTCTTAGAAAGGTGATATTTGAATAATGCCAACATTCGTATTCACCCTAGGTCATGTCTTGCGGTTAATTTCTTAATTATTGTCAGGGCTTTAGCTCGGTGGTCAAAAGAGCAACTCGACTGCTCCTATTATGTCTGTAGGGCTTAAATTTCATCGAGGATCTCATAATTAAAATTTGCTGCCTTTTTAAAAGCGAACAAAGGATGCTAGGCTTTTCTTTTGTTCAGTTGTCGAAGCGCCAACGGAAGAGACTGTGTGACAAATTGACAAGTTAGGGTTTTTAAATAAAATAAGGTGGCGATTAGGCAAGCAGAATCAAATAATTTCTGATTTAATTTAAACTGCAATTAAACATGTAATATCCAATAACTCTCTATTTATCATTGGTGTATGAAGATAGAGAACAAATTATCAACTTCCTCTCATCCTAGTAATATAATTATGTTAATTCCTGTTCATGCATCTTTCAATGCAACTGGACCTTCTTAACTCTCAACATAAATAGACTCTTGAACCCATAATCCTTCTTTTTAGTTTTGCCGTGCGTTAGTCAGACGATACGATTCACGTAAGTAAAAACGAGTATGTCCATTGTCTATCCGATAACAGCACATCAAATCAATGCTTTATAACCTACAAAATATCAATTTACATCGTAAATTTTGAGCACCTCTCCCGAATCATGTTTGACAAAACGGCTCTCCAGCTCTAATCCTGAATTATGAAAACTCCACAAAATGTACTCCCGTTATTATAAATTTTAATGCATTCTGAGCAATTAGCCGCTGATGCGTGCAGCTGGGGCGGCTGAGCCGTCATTTGTCACTGTCCCTCCCCCCCCCTGCCATTACGAGCCGTAACTGATTGCCGAACAAAGATTTTCTAATTAGATGATTGATTTTCATTGTGATCGTCTTTTATGTTTAAGATGATTGCCGTTCAACTGTGGAGAAATTGGAGTTACGGGTTAGATTTTGAGGGGTTCTATTGACTTAGGGCATGAAAGTTAGTAAGGGGACTGATTTTATAAAGCACATACCTACCTATGTGAAAGTAGCACTAAAAAGTAAGAGTAGAGTGGAGAAAATAAGAGCTCTAATTATTCTTGTTAAGTCGAACTCGGTTTGGTTGTGAACATGGCAACATTTTTTTTTAATAAAGTTGGTACTAATTCAGTTCAATGTCAGTGTAAGTAAAGTACACATCACATACTCAAAGGCAAACTGACCTCTTGAGCTTCTGCATACGGCTTCGTCCGCGTAGAATTAGACTTAAGTACTGGGGGGCAACTTCGAAATCCGATTTTCGAAGTTCGTATCACACCGTCCCTCTCAATCTCAAATTAATAACTATTAGTGAGAGCGGAACAACACGAAACGAACTTCGAAAATCGGATTTCGGAGTATAAGGCCTGGTGTTGATAGTAGGATGCGACCACACCACCGCTTAAAAAACGGTGACGTTACGGAATCGCAACAAAATGTAGGAAGAAACGGTGAGAAAACGTGACGGATACGACGCGTCACTGCGTATACGCGGCGGTTTGGTCGAACGCTTATTCTGCAATTATTATTTACGTTGCGACTCTAGGCAGGTACGACCTTTAACATGTTTTTGCTATCCCGCCGGAGTTCCTGGGATACGCGGATGTACGCGGGATGCGTAGTTACGCAATTTTCCGGGATAAAAAGTAGCCTATGTTTTAATAGGGTACCAGCTATTTCCGTTCCAAATTTTATCCAAATCCGTCCAGTAGTTTCAGTGTGAAGAAGGAACAAACATACACACTCACTCCCATCGTCACTCACAAACTTTCGCATTTATAATATTAGTAGGAAGGACTAGTAGGATAATAACAAACGTTGAAATGATCTGCTCCTAAAATACAACAAACATAAGAACAAAGTGCGTGATCCAAATGATTTACACTTCCATTTCTCGGTTTCAAAACAAGACATCGCCATAATGTAGTGAGAACACTGTAATTTGTTCTTCACATAACATTGTGCAGCGAAAAATCTTTACGCTTCACGAAACGTCTCAGTAAAATATAGCGCTACGAGTCGCCGCGACTATTTGTCTCGTAAAAATTTTGTTACTTCCACCGACACGTTTCCCCTTTTACGAGTATGGTGCTTTGTCTCTGTCCTGCATTTCCTGTCCACAATTCACTCCTTTAGTAATTTATTCGCAGTATTCAAAATTTACACGAAATCTCGACTCGAAAAGAGTCCTGATAAATACCGGCTGGCAGTAAATTAGTAAGTGAATTCGCCACTAATTAGCTATGCGGTGTGAGCTGGGTAGCCTGTAAATTTCATATTTTAATGACTTTATCTAGTATTTCGAGTCATAATCACCGTGCCGTCGTTTGTAGGTGCAAACGGGGACACACTGCCGTGTAATATACATATTTGTAAGGCGAGCATCAGATTTTCTTCTGAACTAAATTGCCAAACGAACCTGTAGAAAATACGTCATTATTTCCAGTGACACATAGCAATGCAACATGCGGTATGTATGTTAGTATCGAAGTTACAATTTAGGTACTTTTAACCAATTTGCGAGTGTCATTTAAAAACTTTACAGCTAATAGTCAAGGAATACTTAACATTCTAAGCGACCTAACACGTCCGTACCAAAGCTATCCAATTAAACAGTACGATGATCGCAGAACAGCATCGAACAGATATTTGTCTACATCGATTAGACAATCATCTTCACCATTCGCTTGTGGCCAATACAAGGACGCAACAGCAAACCGCAGCAGTGCCGGGGCGCGGTCGAACCTGGTAGGTCTTACGTGACCAGATGCGGGCTGACCACAATACGAGGTTTTAAAAATGCTACATTAATGTGGGATAGGTAACTGCGTACGCGCAGTCATGCAAAGTAGCGGCGCGGTGTGAATATGCGCAGCGACGCTGCTGTGTTCAGATGGGCAATATTATGATGCCAGGACTCTTTTCGTGCGATTTTAGACGACCGTCAGTTATCTATGATAACGTCTCTATCTGTTTCGTAGTAATAAATAGAGACGGAATCATAGATAACTGACAGTTAAGGAGTGGTGAAACAGGCCCTAAGTCTGATTCTACCACAGCTTGCGCCCATGACTTACAATTTCAAAGGAATCGCAGATGGACTGCTCGCTCAAAGCAGGCTGAAATCTCAAGATATTCTCCGCGCGTTATGTCCGACCGTGTGTAGCGTCCGTTATCACAGCCCTGCAGATACAGCGGAGTCCCCTCGACCGATATTTCATCCTCGAATGTACCGCGTCTCTAATGAAGGTCTGGGGACATTACTTCCGAAGCTTATGGCACACGCGTGTGCAGGCTTATTTGGAAGACAAGGAAATTAGACTAGATATTTAGGTGGCCAATATTATACAGTATTTTAGCTACGGAAAGATAAGGAACACTGCTGGAACTGACATTTTAAGTTATATTTTTCCAATATATTCTACAAGACTGAAGTTATAAACAACCAGGCATTGAAATAAAGGTTTAGTTTCAACTTTTACTTCGTTACAAAAAAGGAAAATAATTGGCATAGCACTCTTCATTCTACGTAAAAGTAACATATCTACTATTGGGACGTTGGGACAAGGAAAGTAACCTACGGTATCACCTATAACTATAAACAATACGGCACCACGATAAAACAAATGCCATTCTTTACGACCAAAGGTCCCTTAGTTCCGCTAATTAACTTAATAAACGTACATTAACTCGGATTAGAGACTCCCATTGCTGTCGTCGCACTCGATCCTTCACTACTAAGGGTCCGTATGCATCGTGAATACAAATTTTGTTACAAAATGCATCCTTTTTTTCATCGAGTTTACGATGGTAATCTTGCCTTTCCCGGCCGTAAAACGGGAAATGAAAGTGGACCGAATTAAATTGGTAGCGCGGTTTTATTTTTATTACAACGTGTTAACCGTGTAATGCAAGTGTTTAACTTTCCTTATTTGAATTGATTATTACCTTTTGTAGACGGCGTGTTTAATTATTTGTATTGAAGAACACTCATTAGTGTTACTGTTTTGACGTTTATTTTACCGTAGCATAAGTAACCTCAAACGCTTGGTTCAAAACAAACTTGGCCAACATAACAACAAACAAAATTTGTTATTTCAAGGAATTCGATGAAGTAATATTATTTGCTACTTAGGTACTTTATAGAATCTAAACTAGAAAAAAGAAAAAAATGCAAATTTTAAAATAACCAATCAATTAATATATTTTTATCATTAAAAAATTTACCTATTTGATTTTTTTTTCTGTGGTCAAAACAATTGGTTATACTTAACTAAAAGTTTCATTCAAGTAAAGTCTATCCAGTGTCCAAAAATCGATACGAAGAGATATCAATCAACATTTTCCAGGTATTCAAAGGACTGTAATTTGCTCGCTTGTTAGGTTTAACAGAAACGCCTAAATTACTAAAGTCTAGACGCTATCGATTCACACGAAAACCTTAATACACAGTCGTAAATACCCAAACAATTTCAGGTGAAATAGCGCAACGCTATTTAAAATAACGATACACGCAGCGCAACTGTTCCTCGGTTTAAAAATTAAGTATTTTCATGACCACCATTTTTATCAAGTAAATTCAGATGCATATCGAGTAGCTCATAAACTGTATCGGTGTTCATACATCAGTGAAAGTACTGGTACTCACAACATTACAGCAGCATTACCTACCCTTATTCTTTTATAGGTATAGATTACTATAGTTGATAATTTGATAATTTATTCATTGTATAGTCATGTACATTATTTACAGATGTTATAGGAATTTTGGTTAGTCCATGACGCCCTGTAAGGGCACACAATAGTAATTTGACGGCATACACTGATAATCGCCTAACGTATGGAATCATTTGTCAAACACAATTAAATCTAACTAATATTATAAATGCGATAGTATGGATGGATGGATGGATAGATGGATGGATGAATGGATGGATGGATGGATGGATGGATGGATGTTTGTTTGTTACTCAATCACGCCTGAACGGCCCAACGGATCTGGATGAAATTCGGCACATAGATAGAGAAAAGTCTGGAATAGCACATAGGCTACTTTTTATCCCGGAAAATTGCGTAGTTCCCGCGGGATAGCGATAAACGAATTCTTGGCAGACGAAGTCGCTGGCAACAGCTAGTAATCCCATAAAAATACAAGGGTTCAGTAAAAGTAACACAACCGCCTCCTGAACTATTCCAGATTAATTATAAAACGTAGTGTATATGAACCTTAAATACTCAGCTCTACATATGGCCTGCAATCAGAAGTCTTAATTAAACTTCTTTCTTCACCATTCCGTACGAAATCCAGCAATTAAAAGTACGGAAACTAACGCGAGTGATACGGAGTCTAGAGTTGTAGGTGAGTTGGTAACGACTTGTAGATAACTTGTAAGTTAGAACAGTTTGTAAGTTTGCTATCGCGTCCAGCAGTCATTAACCTAAACTGCTAGAACATGCATGTGTTGGTACAACTTTAGAATTTATTGCAGGTAATAACGTCTGCAAGTGAAAAGTTTATTATTTATTACAGGTGAACAGTTTACACAGTACATACACAAAATACATTTACAAACGCTCATTTTCTTTGGGTCCAGACTTACAAGTGTTTGTAAAAGCACTGTAAAATCAATACAATTTAAGACGAAGATTCTATGTATTAAGATACCAATTAAGTTCAAAGGGCAATTAAGTCGACGAAGTATTAAATTTCACAGAAACCTTTAGTTTTCGCTAGCAGTTAATTAAACGTCCTTTTTTTATTTGAAGTGAAAAATACTTTAGCAAATTTGGATAAAGAATAAAAGTTACAAAGTCAAATCAGGAAACCGAAAAACAGTAACATATCTATTTTGAACCTTACTTAAAAAGTTTCCATGCAGTACGACCAACTATTATTTCCAAAACATTTAATATAACAGCAATAAACTGCATGTAATGCCGCTGGGCCAGACGAAGACATTTTGGCCGTCCGCCTAACGCGAATCGTAGCGAGCGCGGCTCGACCCGCGTTTAGCGCTGGTTTTGCATATAAACACCGCTCGTGTTCATCGTTTGGAATCCAGACGGTTGAATGCGATGTCAGAAACGGGAGTTCATTGCTTTTGAATGCGGAATAATTTTTGGTGAGGTTATTTTGGTTATAATTATCCTGTCATCTATGTATACTATGTCTGTGTAATGTTTGTTTTTGTATGTTGCCTCAGCTTTAACCGCATCGGAGTATCTTAAGGCATCATGAAGCCTAAAATAGAATAAATATACATATAATATACGTACTTTTACACGAAATTAGACACTTCATTTTAAAATTACCTGTCTTTGAACATTATAATCAAAGCGCCTGAATCTTTTTATAAACATTGGTGCTTAGGTATTTTTGCGGGTAAAAAATTCCAATGCGGCTTGACTGCTAATCAGTCAAAGAACATTCCAATTTCCTTACAAATTGAAATTAATATGGAATTTGTTGGACTAACAAAGCTTATTTCAAATAAATAAGCAGATGAATTTAAATAAGTCATAATCATAACTCTTAAGTCAATGGAAAGCAGCATCAGCTTTAGCCGAGATAATTTCCTGGATTTGAATTTTCTGCCCTTTGAAACAAGATCATTTGGTTATAGCACAAAGATAAATTCAAACGACATTGTCCTTTTTGTAGGGTCTGCTTTCCTTTTTCGTTTTTATTGTGGGTCAACAGAAAATCCTTGTTCTACATGAAGCAGGCAAAATAATGCTAATAGCGCGTTGTACTATTTGCCCCAACTGAATAGAAAGAAAGAAATATTTATTTCTCAACAACAACAATAGTATAAGTACAGTTTGTATTCAAAAGAGTTCCATGCCTAATAAATAACCAAGTTGTTTGTTGTTTCGAAATGGGATTCCAACTCAGCACCTAAATACCTAGTGAGCTACCCAATGTGGAATCTTTTCACTAAAGTGTATTGACATTGACATTTACGAAATTGTATTTAAAAACAGATGACGCCAGGCTTATCTTGCGTGACAAAACGTCAAGGGTTTAGATTTTTTAACGCAGTAATTTCGTTTAAAAGATGCGAATATCGTGAAAAAGATGCAAATATAGTCGATACAGAATGTAGATATTTTCGACTAAAATGTACCCATAACGTATTCAAATTTGACAGGTTCGGGTGGCATACATTTCTCTGTAGTCATGTTACGGTGACAGCGCATTACCCGACAAGGAAAATCATCATAGCACTTACTGTCGTCCCTTTCACCATCACGACAATTGTTGGTGACATATGACAATTCGGTTTACATTACGAACTCGACAAGAATCTACGCTAATTTTCATATTGAATTGTCACATATCTCCGACAATTGTCGATTTGGTGAAATATATATTTTGTACTGATTTGTGGTGTTCAATAAAGAGTATTTGTATTGTATTGTATGGGCCTGGCGCCTGTTTCACCACATGACAATTGTCGTTGACATATGTCAAATTTGTTTACATTGCAAACACGACCAGAATCTACGCCGGTTGGCTACATTCGCATCTCTGGCTCCTATTTCACCAACTCTACAATTGTCGGCGATATGTGACAATTCGAAATGTATTCAATACTAGCTGTTGCTAGCGACTTCGTCTGCAAAGGATTCGTTTATCGCTATCCCGCGGGAACTAAGCAATTTTCCGGGATAAAAAGTAGCCTATGTGCTATTCCAGACTTTTCTCTATCTATGTGCCGAATTTTATCTAGATCCGTTGGGCCGTTCTGGCGTGATTGAGTAACAAACAAACATCCATCCATCCATCCATCCATCCATCCATCTATACTTTCGCATTTATAATATTAGTTAGATTAGATGAAGCCAACCGGCGTAGCCTGTCGAGTTTGTAATGTGAACAGAATTGTCACATATCTTCGACAATTGTCGCGTTGTTGAAATAGGGGCCTTTTACCCAGTCATTTACCAGAAAACATCTCGAGTCTCACTCCCCACAGTCAATTTCTCTGCACACCAAAATTAGCTACAGTTTAAGGCGCACTGCCGAAATAATTTACTTAATTAATTCCAAACTGCAACGAAAGTCGTACATTGCGGTCTATTTAAAAACTTCATCTTCGTCATTTCATTTTATTCATTGCATTCCATTTCACTACAAAAATATTCAAATAAAATTCCAGAATACAGCCCTGGCCGATCCTATTTCTATCCGGCCGTAAGTTATCCGTGTAAGGCAAATCGATTCGACCCGCAAAAGGTAGATTCTTCGGCTCAGTCCCTGGGGTGGACAATGCGACGATATTGGCACCCGTGAGATATGAAGATTGCTCCTTTGGTACGTTTTAAGTTTTGTTGGCAAATTGTTTGCCGTTCGCTTTTGTGCGGTTAAAGTGGGCTATGGATGGCTTTGACATTTTAGGGACATTAAGAATGGCGGCCAAAGTGAGACATAAACAGTACTTACTGAGTTAGATCGGAGTTTTTTTTTTAGTGATTTGGTTCTTTACATGGACTTTTCTTTTGCAAATAAATGGCGCTTAGTAAAAAATGAACACAAAATATTTTCCTTGCTATTCCGATACTTACGTGCAAGATAACCAAGCTTGTGCGAAATGTATACGTTTTGCATGCAAGCCCTCCCTCCACTACTGCCACACAAAACGCACACAAAACTTAATTAATCCTAACCTCACAACACACAAACACTGATGCGCGTTTCGATCCCTCTACGGGATCATTATCAAAGTTAGAGCACAACCGATGTACATGCGAACCAACGTCGTACTCAAGGAAATCTCAAAGCTGTTCGATATTAGTACCTATTTAGAGTTCAGTAAATTTTTACACTACTAAGAATGGTAAATTGTGTTTTTGAATAGTGCTTTCAAAGGTCGCTCCCTCATTTCCATCTGGATATGCTTGTTTCATTTTCAGCAGAGACGAATTAAGACTGCATATGGTACAACTCTAAATTCTACTAGGCCTTTTTCCATTTTGTGCTGGCACCTACGACCCTCTGCTTGACAGGCCGTAGGAAAATCACTGGCCTATCACAGCATTTCTACTGGGCATTGAGCCAATACTATCACTGACTTCTGCAATGTTTTTGTTCAGTGAAATGGAGCGAAACGTCTAGTGTGTTTGTTGCCTTAAACCTGCTGATTTTATAGAACAATAGAGTTAATAACGCGACGGATTACATCGAGTTGAAACAATAAGCTCGAGTGTTCACAGACGGCTGGTTGAAGTCGATTCAATTCTTTCTGCATGAGCAAGTTAAGTATGGGTAAATCTCGTTATTTGTATTTTTGGATTTGACTTTCGCAAATTATATTTTACACGGCTTTGCTCCCATTAACCAAAAGCATTTTTAAGAAACAAACAAGCAACCAAGTATTGTTAATATTTGTTGCAGGGTCTCAGAACTTCGTCATTATTCTTGGGATGCCTCTCCGACTAGCGAAGGTTGGCAGTCAGTTCTGAATATTTCTCTCTGTCTCTAACATTTTTTTTGTTGGAAAGGGAATATCCACTTTGATCCCATTAAGACCAAATCAGGATCTGATGACGAGATCTTGGATAAACTGAAGGAACTCTTCAAATCCGCTGAAGAGCTACGATGCCACAGACATACACATACGCGCGCGCACACACACACACACACACACACACACACACACACACACATCGACGTCAAACTTATAAAGAAAGAAAGAAAGAAAGAAAGAAAGAAGACATTTATTCACACACCCCATTCATTCATTTATTAACACCCCTCTTTTTGCGCCAGGGGTTAAAAAAGACTCGTTTTTCGTTTTATATTTTAGTTTCAACCTAATTAATAATTAATAAAACATATAATAGGTACTAATTATCAGTGGCGTGGCGTCAAGTATATCAGAAGGCAAGCCGAAGGGAACTTAACTAGCCTTTTCCTCTAATTCTGCACAATAAATTGCTCAACTGCCTCAAAATAGGCAAGCCAGTGGGAATCGAGTTCTATGGAGCCACGCCACTGCTAATTATACTAACTGAACAGCGGGTGTAAAATTGGATAGCGCATTTAACTTTAGAATTAGCGTATTAATATTGTAAAACGCTCGATCGGAGCCAAGACAGTAATGGCAAGCGGCCGTTTTATCAAGTCAAACCATAAACAGCAATAGTTAATCTCATCAGAATAAAACCGGCCACAAACGATAATGGTCGATGGTAAATTTCACTTGGAGTACAATCATTTTGTCGTCGCTACTCTATTCGCTAAAGACAGTAATCTTGCGCAGCAGATACAGATTAGTAAGAATAAGAACGCTCCACTTATACAGGCTAGAGCAGATGCTTATCTTACCGATGACAATTATAAAAGAAACGGCAAATTAATTCGACGCAACGTAGGTAGTTTACGTATATTCGGGCAACTTCGCCATGTGGAGATCGAAGGTTTCGCATGGGTTTTATTTGGGTTTAATACATAAATTTAATAAGAAAAGGAATAGAAATGTCACGTACGCTAAAAATCCGTCTTTTTTTCAGCATAGTCTGTAACGAATGGGTATCATTCCTTGACTTTCGGAACCATGATTATTCGACTCAATATTTTACTGGTTGGTTCTTCATCTCACTGAGTAAGTTTCACTGCAAATTATCTAGACATGTTTTCAATAATAATAATAAATCATTTATTTCAAGTAACAACCTGTTCAGGTATCTCATACCATTGCGTTAATAAGATCTTACAAGCTAAGTTGTGAGCTGAGTTGTGTTGTTGTTAGTTGTTATTTTTATAACAACTCTCGCTCTTCTTTCAATATATACATAGTTTTACGTAGTGCAAAATTGAGTGCAAAGGTCCCTATTAACAACGCTCGCATTCGTTCTGTCGATAGGTAAAATAAAGGGTTACTGTCACGTCAGGCGGACGGCTGTCCTTGCAGAAAAGGGTCTGTCAGGCTCGTTAATCAGAGCCTGACGTGAGAGCAGCGATCGTATGTCTAGAGGGACGTGAAGTAAACTACTCGTATAAAGTAGATTCCATAGCCGTTGCAGCTATAGAGAAAAATATCACAAGTATTCAGTAAAGAGGAGAAGGTATCAATTGTTTTTTACAAGTAACAAGCTTTTTACTAACTTGCAAATAATAATAATGTATATCTAACTAATATTATAAATGCGAAAGTAAGTATGGATGGATGGATGGATGGATGGGTGGATGTTTGTTTGTTACTCAATCACGCCAGAACGGCCCAACGGATCTGGATGAAATTGGGCACATAGATAGAGAAAAGTCTGGAATAGCACATAGGCTACTTTTTATCCCGGAAAATTGCGTAGTTCCCGCGGGATAGCGATAAACGAGTTCTTTGCAGACGAAGTCGCTGGCAACAGCTAGTATTTTTATAATCCAGAATAAACAGGCTATACTTGCAATTTATGTATGTAAGTTTGTACCAGTATCGTTTCTAAAAACATTTCATGAATTGGAACGCTACAAAATGACAAAAATACTGTTAGTCGAAATTGACTAATTCGGCTATCAAAGCATGCATCGTCCAGCTTTCAGTTTGGAGTCAATGTTTAGATTCTGACAGCACAATGGAGAGGTAAATACCTACTTTAAATTGCCATGCTTAAAAAGGGTCCACAGTATAAATGTATCCAAATAGTAAATAACATCCCGGAATCCATCAGAAACGAATCACGAATAACTATATATAAGAATAAGTTAAGGACATTTTTAATTGAGAAATGCTATACGGTCAACGAGTTTTTAAACGATGAGACTGCAAGATATTATGAATAAATTCAATTAAGACTGAAATTTTTGTATTTAAATCTTGACTTTTTATTTTTTATTTATTTATAAGCCTTTTTTTTTTTTTTTTTAAATAACTTTTTATTACTATGTATTATATATTATTATCATTATTAAATTATTAATGTAATGGTTGACATGCGGATTTTACCTATTTCATTTTACACTTTTTATTTAATTGTCTTTATCTTTTTTATAACACTCCTTGACATAAATAGTAGCTAATTTAAATTTAATTTAATGGATAGGTACGATACAATTGCATGATTTAAATTAACATATTAAGTAACTATTGACATTTAAATTTTGTATTCCTAGATTTTAGTGATAAATTGTTATTGTGTGCCCTTGCAGGGCGTCATGGACCGACTAATTTATGCTTAACACCTTTTAATATAAATGTACATGACATTACAATCTAATAAATAAATAAATAAATAAATAAATAAATAAATAAATAAATAAATACTTTATACCTTTACCTTAATTCATATAAAATAACTCAACTGTGTCGATTATCTACAAAACAAATAGGTACAGGTATAGGTAGGCTTTGCTCCCTTTTAATTATTAACTTTACTGCTTTATAGGCACCCATAGGTTTGTGTAACCTATGTTTCCAAATTATTCGCATGCGGTTAAACCTCCATCAAAATTAAAGACTTGTGATATAGATCACAGTAATTAAAGTCTTAAAAATCAAATCTTACATCAATAAAATACACTCTTTTACCTCGCCTCAAAAACTGCAGTCACAACAGCTTGATTCAACGGGAAATAAACTCCCCCACACACCCTAAAACGCGGACAAGTAATTACAAAAGAACTTACTACGTTTGACGCCGATTGAGGCGGAAAAAATGTAGAAAGGGTTGGCAACACGTCGTCTGTCGTCCTCATCAGCAACTACTCTTGAATTATTCATGGCTGGCGTGTGATGGATTTATTTTTCAAGATAACCCTCCACTACAGCACCACAAATTTATTTGATGACGCCTAGCGAAGGGCACGTTAGTTATTCTGTCAGGTTTGTCAAGTCTGCATGAAGGTGAGGTTGAAGTAGTAAACTTCGTTTTCAAATTGCTTGTGACATTAGGTATAATTCACGTGGGTTTTATAGATAGAGGAATTACTATGCTTGGCATTTAGTGCTTATTAGGAAATGTCTTTAATAAACTAAATTAAACTAAAATATACTTGACGAAGTGCATTAGGTACCATTTTTATGATAGTTTCTATATCATAAAAAAAACAATAAAGCTGATTGTTACATTGACTTGTAAGTTAAAAATGTGAAAATAGTCACTGAAGTTTGAAGCCGTAGAAATGTCATTGAACCTTAGTAAATAAATGGTAAATAAATACGTACATGGGCCTTCCATTTCTTAAATAGGTCGTTATTTATCAACATTGGATAATTGTGTACAAAAAGGTTTAATACAGGTTAAATGAGAATACATTTTTGGACAGCTACTTACTTAATTATTTTACTAACAGATTTGACTCACCAAATCTGAAGCTATTTACGATAGACAAATAATCCAACAGACAAGGGGCCGACGGCCTGAGCACCAATTAGCAATATCGTTAAATTTAAATGAAGTGTAAGGATTACTTGAACATACAAGGTATCTTGAAATTATTGGCGTGGGATAAGAAGCAACTGGTACAATATTATGTTTTTTCTTTTCTCCCAGACCAGCGTGGAAGTATAATACAGCCCCTTGCAAAAAAAATCGGGCACCTATGGTTTTCCAGATTTTTAATAATAATAGGTTTTTATAATGCTTTTATACCTATTTTGTATTCATCATCATCATCATCATCATATCAGCCGAAAGACGTCCAATGCTGGACATAGGCCTCCCCCAAGGCTCTCCACTCGGACCGGTTCTGTGCCTTCCGCATCCACCGCGATCCCGCGATCCTGATCAGGTCGTCGCTCCATCTTGTATCTTGTATTTTGTATTAATATTGCTTTATTACTTTTTATTTGAATATTGTAAAAACCTAACTTAAGACAACGATAATCAGTTTATTTCTTAGAACATGGTCCAATTACAAATAGTTCTTCATATCCTGCCTCTGCTCTCTGCTCTCTTTTAGGCATTAAAACTTAGAAAGTAAGGTTTTATGCACATTAAATACAAAAACAATGGGTGCCGCTTTTATTTTGCAAGGGGGTGTATATCGTGATCTACAATCATTGACTCTGTAAAGTCCTTCAATCTAGCAACATCATAGCGAATCCCTTTAACATACTGCATTAAGGTAAATAAACATATCTAAGTGCCTCCCGCGAGCTCGACTTGATCGTATTTCCTGAGGGGACGGAGCGGGAGGTCTCCCATTTTCCCGAAATAAAACTACCCTAAACAGCCTATATGTATGCAAAGTTGGCGAAGATCCGTTAAATAGTAAACCATAAAACGGCGAATAAACAAATTGACGGAAACTGAAGC
Source organism: Pandemis heparana (assembly GCA_963854515.1). Classification (NCBI taxonomy): domain Eukaryota; kingdom Metazoa; phylum Arthropoda; class Insecta; order Lepidoptera; family Tortricidae; genus Pandemis; species Pandemis heparana. The sequence continues at coordinate 13,315,863 of OY978010.1, read as the reverse complement.
GCGAGAGCTTAAGAGTTTTCCTTTTAAACATTCCATTTATCGCTACGATTCCATCTTTTAAAAATTGAAACTGATCATGCTTTCGATCAAACAAGCTTAAAAGGAAATTCTTTTTTTAAAAAGAAACACAAAAAGATATCATGTATTGATATATCATGGACTATGTATTCTATATTTGTATCCTCTTATGCTGTCACGAAATAAGAAAGCCTTTTAGTCACACAAGAAAGTACAACAATTTATTCGAAGCCCAAACTTCAGTCACGTAACGTATTCGATCTAATCAGTGATTACAACTTGTCGTGTCGGTTCAATCCAATGCTTATCAGCGAATTAGTCCCACATAAGCTATTACAAACAACAATCACGTAGGCAGCGTAACTCAAATTAGGTATGTAGCGAAAATTTATAATCAAAATTCCATTTCGGAACACAGGACACGCATTTGAACAAGTGCCTGGAACATTCACGCGGAATATTGAAACATTTTGCCGCCAACGACGTACAGACAATGACGTGGTTTTAATATATATGAAATATCGGGACTTGAGCTACGAGTCAATTTGTACATGTGATTGCTTTTATTGGAATATATTATTATCTTCTTCCCCTTTGTAGTTACTAAAATTTGGGTAGGTGTGAGGTTAGCAACGATGTTAAAACTTTTTTCAAGCGCATAATTTAAATACCGAGTTCTACCACGTACAATAGTCTTGTAAAGTCTTGTTTAAAATAAGTACCTAAACCTTAGGTCATTTACTGCACCTCTCTAGTTACAAATGTATCAAGAAATCACACCCATACGAACTTGAAAGTATGCCGACGTCTGCAACAGATTGAATCAAGTCACACGAGCTTTTCTGAGACATTTAGAAGGAATTGCTCTACAATATTCGTTATTACAACCATAATTATAAGTACATTGACTTATTTCTATATCTTTGCTCATCTCATCCCCCCCCCCCCCACATCTAAGAAATAAAGAGGAACCTCCATCAATGACAATCACGCATCAATATTGCATCACACTTGCAACTATGCCACATCCGACCACTTTAGCGCCACGTGGCTCAGTCCCCTAGTGGCCAGAACCAGGGCTCTGCTGTCATGTGCTTAATTTGAATTATGTTGGGCCAGACGGCCCAGCCGACCCCCAATATAAAATTCAAGTTTACGTCCCCCACAGGAACATGGTATTGGATACATTTCAGATACACTTTCGATGAGTAACATGACGTGAATATTTTAATAACCACTGCGTTGCCAAAATGTTTCGGATTATTCAGCCATTTCAGCCTAATATTTTGGAATTTGATAACAAAGTAAGTTGGGTCATAAAAAACTATCGAATGCGCATCGCGTATACTACTATCGTCATTTAATATACTGTTGACAAAAATAAATGGTGTATGGAATGGTGATTCCAAGTGCGTTAAACGATAATAATGGAAAACTAGAAACAGGCAATAGACTCAATGCAAATGGTCGTTGATTGTAAGTATAGTAAGCTGCAGAGACAAATGACCCCAAGTAAAGTCGTGAAAGTGGAAACTAGCCTATGGCATCTAATCTACCATCTCTTTCTACCATAATCCGTTTGACAGAAATACATGATGCGGTTCTGATTCCATGAGCTTTAGACACTAGCATTGAATTTAATAGGTACCCGTAAAACGCTGCTTTAATAAGTCAAGTATCCTTTTCAATTTACGCGTAACATATCCTCTGAGCTTCCCATAAATAGCTATACATTTTATTTCGAGCCAGTCACAATATTTTTTACGATTGGAATCGTAAAAATGCGAAGACTTTATTAAATTCAGCCGAGACCGGTTCTGAACGGTATCGCAACATATTGCGTTCTGACAGAATTCTCGTGAACATACAATCAACCTACTTCTTGTGTAGGCTATAGAGGAACCTCTCCTCAGCAGATACCGTAGTAAACTTTGTAGAACTTTTGTTCCTAACCTCTTTAATTTTTAGGGTTCCGTACCTCAAAAGGAAAAAACGGAACCTTTATAGGATCACTTTGTTGTCCGTCCGTCCATCCGTCTGTCAAGACCCTTTTTCTCAGGAACTCGTGGAGGTATCAAGCTGAAATTTATATCAAATACTCAGGTCTACTGCCCCTTGGAGCTGTGAAAAAATAAAACTTCTAAGCCAACGCAATCAAAAAATACAACGGTTTATGCCGCAAATTTTCGAAACTCGCAAAGGAATCAAATCCTACAGGGTACTTCCCGTGAACGCAGAATCTTGAAATTTGGTATAAAGGTAGGTCTTATAGCACAGATTAAGGAATAATTGCGAAAACCGTAAATATGTATGTATGTACCCCACACTGCGTACATTATGCTTTGGAGCAGGGCTCTGCTTACACTGGTTAATAGATATTTATAGATAATGGTACGGAACCCTAGGTGCCCGAGTCCTACTCGCACTTGGCCGGTTTTTTTTATTTCAACCCTGCAAAAGTAGAAAAATTATCGTTCACCCCTTAGAAGCTATTTCTAAATCTAAACTAAGTCTAATATTGTCTGATGGCTCTTGCTCGTTACCTACCCACTACTTAACAGAGATTTACCCCTTCAAGGGGTAATAACCCTCAGGTTCGTAACCACTGCTTCAGAAGGCACCGTGATTACCCATCGCTACATGGTTTTATTTAGTTGGCGGTTGTTTATCAGTTAAAAACAACGGTTGGATTCAAAAAGGACGTATGCAAATGAGTTACGATTAGATTGTTTCGATAACGTTGTGATCGGAGCTCCAACTTGGAATGTGCGGTGTTGAGCCAGCGGCCTTGGATGTGGTCAGTCAACTTTGCGCTATACTTAAATATGGGTTGAAGGCATTGTCTGACTACCAACCTTAATATAAGAATAGAAGGAATTCTACCCATATGACTGTGATTTCATTAAACATTAACATTGAACTTTGTTCCGTGTCTCAGATTCCTACCTAGTAATTTTAATATAGAACGGTCAAAAGAAATCAGTGTATTGTTTTTTTTTAATATTTATCTTTTCAATTTCATTGTTTCTCATGTTAATTAACTCGGCTGACAAAATATTGATAATAAATACCCTGTACTTTATTGTAGTGAGATTTTATAATTTAAAAATGTAGAGTTACAGAAGCTCTATATTTTGAGATTAAAATCTAAATTATATTTGAAAAAAGATACACTGCCTATTCCTCATAGTATAGTTAGTTATTCCTAACACTTATTTCTTTCTTAAATATAAATTCAAATTCAACAATTCAAATTAATTTTATTTCAGACTACATTAACAAATTATAGTAAAAGGACAATGAGCTTTGCAGTGTTTCTCTGAAAATGAACAGAATTCTTCTAAACTTACTCTGCAGGTATATTATTATGTTGTTTTATAATTTAGTAATTCCGGCTGAGCGGTGATAAACCGATAAAGAAATTGCTACTTACCTGTTTGACCTTATAATTTTTATGAAATTGTCTTTCGTTATAAGATACCAACTTTGTGCTTGGCTTTCTCCAAGTTTCCGAGCAAGGTATACAATTACCACAATTGAAAGAGACAACTTAGGTAACTTTTAAAGACAGAGGAAGTTCGAACTTAAAATATCATTTTAGGAAACCAGTCTGAAGCCATAATATAGTCTACTACATACACATTTATTTATTTATAAGCCTTTTTTTTTATTCCGAATTCGCTACAATTTCAGTAAGTACATGTTGTTGTTGTTGTTATTGTCGTTTATTTATTAAATTGTCGCGTAATTCGGCGTGCCTCATGGCATAGGCCTCCTCCGTGTATTGGAGGGTACATACACATAATGTTATGCAAATAAAGAATTTCATTTCATTTCACTGGGAAAATAAATACCCATTCACCATTTATTTATGTCAAGTGGCACAAATGGGGATAGAAAGTTGATGTCTGGAGTATCACTATGTGTCTCTTGAGTTAAATATTTCAAAATTGGGAAAGAAATCACCCAATTATCAAACTGCTCGACATGTTTCGGACTAATCTTTAGCCTCACAACTACCCTCGTTTTCGGTGTCTTTTTTATTATTGTCAAAAATAGAAATTATATGAAATGTGTAAGAGGAAATACTACGGATTAGTCCAAAACGTGTCGAATCGAATTTGTCAGTGATCTGTTTTTTCACAATGTTTGGATCTTACATTTCAAGTTCTTAGATGCAGAAAGCGCCGCAGCCATCGAGAGTTTATTTCTCTCTCCAACTCTAGCGATCAAATCGAATAAACAAAGCAATCCGATATCTTCGCGCGTCCCATCACATTAGCGGCTGCTAAGGATTATCCGTGCCCGGACGTACAGCCGGCTATCCGGACGCTTGATTAATCACATATCAGTTAACAGGGATCGGCTTTCACGTTAATCCGGAGACTGAAGACGTGTTGATTTTCTTACAGAAAGTAATGGAGCGGCGGGGAAGTGATTACTGATTCGAGTAAGGATTAGAGGGATCGAGAGATAAGGCGAGTTAATTAGGGGATACGGAAGTGTTTTTTTTACGGCGCAAATAAAGGAAAAATCGAGCGCTCCGAATACTCCGCGTCACCGAAAAAAAAATCGAGACAAGGTTTTTTTTTGTACAACGAGAAAGGTAAACGAGCAAGCGATAACACCGGAACATTGCTGCGTTGCCAGCAGCCTAGAGGGCTGGTGGAACGTGTTTTAGTCCCCACACCAGAACACAGCAACGTATGCTGCTCACTAGTTGGTGGCAGGATTGGTGAGTGCAGAGATGGCGGCGACAATCTAGACGGACTCTGTTCAAAGTTCACCTACAATAGATATGTAATATCTGGTAGCTGGTAAAAAATTAAAAGACTTCCCTCAAAGAACATTACATTGCTACTTCGCTACTCACGTGCAAATAGTCATGCCTGTGGGAAATATATATTGTTTTTGCATGCAAGCTCACTCTCCTTTGCAGCCACATAAAACATACATAAATCCCACAAATTTAACTAGGTATCCCCTCTCACACAAACCCTTAAACTTAATTAGTTTATGTTGAGTATCATCTTGAAAATTGATAGCACTGTTCTTCGGATAATTGATTTTAATTACTTTCTACAAATTGAAACAACCTTCATTTACAAATTGTCATTTACTGTAAGTATTAAGTTAAGCTATGTTTACAAAGTTTATTGTCTTGAAAGTAAAGAAGACCTTAGTTTTTATTCAAAAAGCTAAATTCGATTAGCAAAAAAACAGCCTCTTAGTGAAACAATCAGAATTAATAGTAGCCATTCAACCTTAGGCATTTTAATTAAATGTACCTGAAAAAATATTTTTTTTACAAATCCAATCCGAACAAATAAATCCCCGAGGAAATCCGTTCGAGACTAATTCACTAATTGCCCAAGGTAGCAATTTGGGATATGCCTTCATAATTATCGGGGTCAAAGTCCTAGTAAAGGAAAATTTGATGGAATTGTAATGCCTTCAATAGAGCTGGTTTGACTTTTGAAAATCATGCAAAATGTATATAAGACCATTCAATTGGGTTCTTTTAAGAAACGACGGAAATAAACATACGTTGCTCTGTAAATAACAAAGATTTATTTTAGCATAAGTTTATACTATTAAAGTACTAATTACAATATTATCTGCAGTAACTGCATTACACTAACTTACCTGTAAATAACAAAGAAACGACATTAAAAGTTTATTTTCCAGTCTGTCGATTCCTTATCACAATATTAATGAATAAACATATCTTAGAATATTATCAACTTATATCGCCATCTTGACATAACAGCCTCTGCTTTAACGACATGACACCTGTCATAGATAATGGTGAATATTCAAATAAACAAAACCTCCTTTATCAATGAGCCTCATTAAAAATAACTTAAAGAAAACTATTTCTTTACATCTCCCCCCCCCCCCCCCCCCGGAGAGAAAAAAAAATCTATAAACAATCTTCTTTAGACTCCTTTGAATCCTCATGAAGGTACTGGAATAAGTTTGGTGATATGAAAGAGATTGGATTCCAACTTCTTATGACCTATATTAATTCTGTAAATTGAATTAGAAATTTTTTCTTCTATTTTAAATGGTCCAATTTTAAGTTCATCCAGCTTTTTCCTATTTAACTTGTGTCCATTTTCAACATATACCATATCACCTGTATTGAATTTGTGGTGAATTCTATTTTTATCTAATAACATTTTGTTATAACTATGTGACTTCATTGAATTTTGAAACGCAATTTTTCTGTCTTCAATCCAGCCATCTACTACTTCCTCTTGTTTCAGTTCATTTGGCATTACTGAAACGTCTGTACCATCTAATAAATATCTCGGTGCGAAGCCAGTGACTGTGTGTTCAGTGTCATTATATTTATCTACACAGTTGTGAGCTATTGTTGTCCATGCATTTTTATTTTCTTTTTCATTAATCTTACATCTGATTTTGTTAACAAGCGTTTGATTCAGCCTCTTATTAAGACCATTAGAGAATGGTGCATTAACTGCCGTGAAAACCAACGAAATAGATTTTTCCTTTAAATAGTTTTTAAATTCCTTTGAATTTATTCCTGGATATTGGTCGGAAAAAATCATACCAATTTGATTAGAATTAGTTACTTTTTCTATTAATTTTATAAAATCTTTTGCGCTCTGCGTCTTGGAGGTTATTATATATGCATATCGAGTAAAATGATCCACTAATAAGTGCAAGTATTTTTTTGTCGACCGTGACCCTCCGAAGCCGCCAATTGTATCTATAGAAACAATTTCAAATGGTTTTGTGGCTGGGCCTAAATGTGACATCAAACCATACTTAACTTGTCCTCTTGTTTTATTTTTTATACATATTTCGCATGTTTTACAAAGATTATTTATGTTGCTTGTTAAATTCTTTGCTGTATATATTTTCCCAATCTTCTTTTGCATCTGTTTTATACCTATATGGCACATATTCTCATGTATTTGTTTCATAACTTTTATACTAAATTCTTCTGATATCACAATCTTTTCACATTTTTTAATTTTTTTATAATATATGTTGTGTTTTTGTATTAATTTATTTTTATGTTTTTGTATATTCTCATTGTTTTTTTGATCCATTAGAACATCTTGTAATTTTATTAAGTTCACTACTTTTAATTGCTCCTCTCTATTTTCATTTTCGTTTAATACTGGATTTCTACTTAAACAGTCTGCTTCTAGATTTTCTCTTCCAGGGGCATATTTTATTTTGAAATCATACTGTGATCGATAGTACATCAAATCTCCTAATTCCTCATCGGTTCTTGATTTAATAGACATATTTTCCAATGGTTTATGATCCGAGTATACTGTAAATGATTTTCCTATGAGCCAGTATTGCCAGTACCTTATCGCTTCTTTAATAGCTAAACATTCTAGATATATAGCTTTTTTCCTCTTTTGCATTTCGTTTAATTTTTTAGAGAAATATGCTACTGGTTTCTCTTTCCCATTTGGCTGTATTTGCTTTAATACTGCTCCAATTCCCTCTAATGATGCATCTGTGTGAATATTTATGGGCAAATTTTGGTCAAAAATCTCCAAAATGGGCTGTGAACATAATAATTTCTTTATTTCTTCAAATGAATTTTGACATTCAGATGACCAAATAAATTTTTGATTTTTCCGTAGTAAATTATGGAGAGGTTCTAAAATAATTGAACTCTTAGGTATATATTCACGGTGAAAATTGATTTTGCCTAAAAATTGTCTTATGTTTTTCTGAGTTTTAGGTCTTGGGAAGTCTTGTATTGAAATTAAGTTATCTTTCAGTGGTCGAACCGTGTTGTCTTGTATTATATGTCCAAGATACTTTACGGATTCCGAAGCAAAGGTACATTTTTGAAATTTAAGTCTGAATCCTTTTTTTTTTATAGCTTCCAATAATTTGGTCAAATGATTAATATGTTCAGTATATGATTTTGAGAATACTAGAATGTCATCGATATAGTTAACTGTAAAATCCGTTAGGTTATACTTTCTTAGTATGTTACTTAATATCCTTTAAAATATTGCTGGCGAGGTTTTTAAGCCAAAAGGTAAGCATGTCCACTGAAAATGACCTTGCTGTGTGACAAAAGCAGTTTTCTGTGTATCTTCAATACGTAACGGAATAGACCAAAATGCAGAGTTTATGTCTAATGTTGAAAAATACTTACAGTTTCTTGTCTTTATTACAAGGTCTTCGATCAATGGAAACGGTTGAGCCTGTGGTATCACTATTTTATTTAAGTCTCTGAAATCAATACATAATCTGGTTTTCCTGTCATCTTCTTTTTTGAAAGCTAAGGTCACTGGTGCTGCAAATGGACTGTATGATTCCTCTATAAGATTTTCTTGTAATAATTTCCCTACTTGTTCTTCAATTTCTTTTTTATCTTCTATCGAACATCTATAAGGCCTTTTACAACAATATTTGTCCACAACAAGATCAATTCGTGCCTCATAATCTCTTATTGTCCCAATATCATACTTATCTTTTGCGAAGTTTGATTTATACTTGTCAATCAATTTATTTATTTCAAATTCTTGTTCAGAACTTAAATTATTTATATTCATTGTAAAGTCTTCTTCTTTTATATGTTCATTGAAGTTGATAGAGTAACAGTTTGTTTCCCTTTGTGCTTCCGTGGAGTTGTTTTCTATTTTTTGAGTAACTTCCAAATTATCATTCTGGATCAGCTTATATTCTTTTATCATATCCAGTCCAATCAGGAAATCATATTTAAACTCTTTTCCATCTACAATATAAACGTCAATTTTCCTTTCTGTTTCAAATATTTTAATGTTAAGTTTTGTCAAACCTCTTGTTCCTTTAACACCATTAATTGTTAATAAATTTGCACTATTTGGATCGCTTTCTTTTTCTCCTTTGAGTTTTAACAATTTAGAATTGATAAGAGAAACATTCGAACCTGAATCGTATATACCAAATATTTCTAATTTGTTATTTAATGTAAGTTTGACCTTAATCAATGGTGTTATTATTCGTTTTTTTTATCATTGTCACTTAATTCAACATCTAACACGGTGTTATTCACATTTTTCCTTTGATTTTTCCTGTTATCATTCTCATCAGTTTGTTTAAACCAGCATTTGTCTTCTGGGTGGAAACGAGTACCTTTATTTAATTTCTCACATATCTGGCATGGTTTGATTTTTTCATTTTTTCCTTTGTTATCGAATGTGTTTCTTCTTAACTTGTTAATATAGATCTTTTTATTTGTTATATGTTCATGTTTACCAATTTCATTGAAGAGGCTTGTAATTGATGATACCGACGCTTTATCGATCTTATCAATTATATAATCTGGCAGTCCCATTACAATAAGGTTAATCATTGTTTCTGTATCAATTTTATTGTTAACTTCTAACAACAGTCTTTCTTTCTTGGTAGCATATTCTATTAAAGAACCTGCTTGGTATCTGAACGTAAACGCGTATTTTACTTGGGACCAACCTTTATTTCCGTATGTCTCACAAAAATGTTCTTTCCATAGCGTCCATTCTGATTTTACTGTAAATTTTATTAGCATACTGGTGTACCAATCAAAACATTGTTTTTCTAACAAATACTTTAAAATCTCAATTTTTTCTTCATCTTGTAATATTTCAAACCGTGCACATTCATTTTCAAATTCGTTAATCCACTGGTGGACATTTGATGTTCTTCCGGAAAATTTCTCTAGTAGAAATCTCTCAGCTGTTTTGCCTAGATTTTTGCTTCCCGATTCTATATTATTCTTATCATCAGGCAGCGAAGTGGTTTTATATGTAGTTTCATCAAGGTATTGTTCACCGAATTGCACATTTTCACCTTCATCCAAGTAGATTTTTCGCAATTCGTTAGTTAACGGGATCCATAATTTTCGTGTCTGATGACGTTTTTTAAGCGAGTTTCTTATTTTTGAGTATACATCCGTATTTGTTATGCCAGTATGTTTATTGGCAGGTTTCAGTTCATCTGGTAGATCATAAACACGTCCGTCGGGAGTCTCAATTGAGGTTATACAAATTAAATTTGATTTTCCATCACTTGTCGCTAAGACCGCGAATGTAAATCTTAATTTTTCCATAGTTCTTGAATTTAACTAGTAATGTCGTTTTATAAGACCATTCAATTGGGTTCTTTTAAGAAACGACGGAAATAAACATACGTTGCTCTGTAAATAACAAAGATTTATTTTAGCATAAGTTTATACTATTAAAGTACTAATTACAATATTATCTGCAGTAACTGCATTACACTAACTTACCTGTAAATAACAAAGAAACGACATTAAAAGTTTATTTTCCAGTCTGTCGATTCCTTATCACAATATTAATGAATAAACATATCTTAGAATATTATCAACTTATATCGCCATCTTGACATAACAGCCTCTGCTTTAACGACATGACACCTGTCATAGATAATGGTGAATATTCAAATAAACAAAACCTCCTTTATCAATGAGCCTCATTAAAAATAACTTAAAGAAAACTATTTCTTTACATGTATTTAAAAAAAAACTTTTTAAGATTTTTTCGATCCGCTGTAGGTACGTAAATTAGGGATGTGTTTACTCTCGACCATCCCATTGTTGGGTTTGTCATGTTATTGCATTAGTAGATTGTTAGTGACCCATCTGTTCGTTTGCCCCCTCTTAAATTTAGTAAAAAGAAAGTCTCACAAAAATATGGCAGGTTTGCGAAAACCATTTTCCGATTCAGGGCATCGTCGTATTGGAACCATTTCATTGCGGGCTTGCGGTGCTCATGAGTCACTAGTGATCTATGGAACGGCGTAATGTAATATTGCCACGATTTTTATCGCATAAGGACACAGAGTGATCATGATCATGGTTTTTGACGCAAAGCACTACCTACTTGGAGGCGTTGTCATTTGTATTGTCACTTTACAGCACGCCAACGGCAAGTACCTGGAATAAAATTCAAAAATTAAATTTATATGGTAGTAAACAACGCACAGTTTTATCGTGTTTAAAATTTTAAATGCTGATAGATCGCTTGCTATATGCAAGCCATATTGATACCCTGCAGTCAATATTATATTTTTATTGGATAATTAGGCGACATAGGCGACTGAACAGATTTTTCAATAAAAAAAATATGAAATATAAAATACATGTTTCGTATAGCGTAGTACTAAACGGGTGTTATTTTATTTGTCTTGTTTTTGTACCGATAAAACTATACACTTACATACATATTCAACATCCAAGACTCGAGAATAAAATTGGTATTTTTCGTACATAATGTCTGCCTCAACCGGTGAAGCCAGGACCCTCAAGCTTCGTAGTCAGGTAACCCACCAGACTATTGAGTCGTTAACGTCGTCGTATATTCATTCCGTACCAGATTTTTTTTTTAAACAGGATGCCTATTAAATATGGCGAAAACCTATTATCTTGAGTATATCTAAAATTGTTAAGTCATTATTCATTTTGTTTTTGCATTTGCGTCGTTATCGCGCCAAATGTGTAATTTTCAGAGAAACCATATCCTTATTTGGTAAGGCTGGACCGCTAATGGCGATAGCCTAGCGCGGATTGTAGAGGCGAAAGTAATTGAAACGCAATACCTCTACCACATAGATATAACAAGTAGAGATCGTTAAGTTTAACCTAAATTCGTGAAACAACTATTAACCATTATACCTACTGACAGTTTTATAATCTGTTTGATAAAAGGATCATCGAAATGACCTTAGATTAATTACTTCCGTTGGTAACAATTCTTTTAACGTATGCTTAGTTTTTTTTACTAATATTAAGTAATGACATGTAATGATGAGTTTTTTGCAAGCTTTTTTGCTGGCTGTACTTTTTGTTGTTGCATTTTCACCCATCCTAAATAATGTGTACCCAATTTCAAGTTAATACGAGGAAATTTGACTTGGTAGATTTGAAATTTGAATGGTATATAAGTATAAGTCAAATGAGACCTTATAAAGTTAGCTTTGTCTGTTTGCGTCTTTACATAAGGATAAACTGAAACAACCGATAAAAAATGTTTCCCAGAGGAAAGCATCACTATCCATGATTAACAAGAGCTAGGTACTTTTTATTTTATTCAAACCAACTAAAAGATCCCGAGGGACGTACGGTCGCCCAAATAAGTGGTCTACCACTTTTTATCCAACTTCCTATCAAATGAAAATATCGCTGAAGTCGAACTTTCAAATTGACAGCCTGTCTTATCGACGTTATATATATTGTGACGTGCAAATTAATTTTAACCTTAGGTGGGTTGACCACATATTTGGCTGATGGTACACCAAATATTAGCAGCAGATAGTAATGTATAATTGACTTAAAAGAGCACATTTCTTCCATCGCTACACCTCGGTCCTTCATCATTATCATCATCATCAGCCTCTACTAGTCCACTGCTGGATATAGGCTTCTCCAACTACACGCCACGCCATTACGATCCTTACTTGATTGCTATACCTGAGTGTAGACTAGCGTTGAAAATTTCCGGGAAAAATCCCGTTTCTTTCCGAACGGCTTGTTTTTTTCGGATTTTTACGGAAAAAAAACCACCAAATTTTCCGATTAAATTTTTCCGAAAAAAACGATTTAAACAGGTTTCAATCGGTTATTTTTCTTAATACCGGTGGATAGGTGAATGTTTAAAGACTTCATTTCCCATTGACATCGGTGTCAGTTCAGTTCAGTTGTCAGAGTTGTGTCATTACGCTTATAGGTTTTTTTCGTAAAAAAAACGAAAAAAAAACCGTAAATTTCATAAATTCCCGAAATAATCATTTGACTTTTTCCGACATTTTCAACGCTAGTGTAGACACACTTCAGAAAGTATTAGATCGAAAGTAACATAACTGTGCCAAGTCACCGGTGTTTGTTTATGTAACATGTACCGTGCGCGTGCGCTATGGTCCGCTTGGGTGACGGACCGCGACCATTCACTCTCGACGCACCACACGCCAGACGCGTCTGCGACGTGGCCACACCGTGAAGGACGAACGTTATGGTAACGTTACGTTACGTTATGTGGTAATTATATAGGGTGTTAATGGGCAAGTGGATGATTTAGGTGTAAGAGGTCATGATACGCTTAGAAGAATATGAGCGGTACTTTAGAGTAAAGCCTTAGTAGTGAAATAATTTGAATGGAATCACAAGTAGGGGATCGTAGGTTCAAACCCGGGCAAAGATTTGAATTATTCTAAATCTATTTCAATTTACGGTGTGGGAAAATATTGCGAAGAAAGAAGAAGAATTATGTGCGGAGTTTGTACTACAGCTCACTAGTTGAAAAGTGCAGTCCAAGCCTCATATGCTGAGAAGAGTAATGTGACTGGCAGTGGTCATGTCATGATGATGATTTTGCGGGTATGGTTATGGCGAGTATATTATTTTCGTGTTATCGGCTAGAGTGTATATTACATTGGCTCCTACGAAAGACAAGACCCTACATAATATTCTTCTTTTGATTATAACATAACCTCCAAGGTTTAATAACTTCTTTATAAATTATCATGTTGCAATAAAATTTTCTTTAAACCTTGTTCTATTTTTACCTCATAATAGCATAGGCGAGTTTGCTAGTAATTATAATTCCGCTATACTTCGAAAAAAATATACCAAATTGCTTTCCTGTTTACCTTTTAAAGCAGCGCATTAGACGATCTCGACCAGCGAATTGCAGTAATTGTGTCAAATACCTTGGATGTTTTCGATTTTAATGTTTTTACTTTTATTCGGTAAAAGTGAAACTGATTTCGCACAGCACTGTAAACACATACACACTCGTGTATTAAATAAGAAACAGAAAACACTCTTGCGAATAACGCTATGGTAAAAAAACGGCGATTCGTAAAACACTTGGTAATTAGTAATCATCGCTATTAATGACTATGGGAAGATATTGTAATCTTTTATTTCGGAAGTCTACTCGATACCAGCACGGCTAGCACAAGTGCATACAAGAGTAGTGTCGCGCGCGAGATAAACTGCCCGTCTTTTTCTTACTTTTCCTTCTAGAAAGAGGTATTCTATCTCGCGCAAGATACAGCTTTCGCGCGCTCTCGTGTAAGCTGCTCAGGGTCAATATTCAGCGTTTATAAGTGGCTTTTAACCGTTATTCACTTATTATCCCCTCAGCAAATTTTGTTAAAAGAGATGCTCAGCTAGGGATGTGACATTCCACGTAAGAAATCGATTTTTAATTAATCGATTTTTTTTTCTCATTAAAAATCGATTAATAAATAATCGATTTTTCTTAAAAAATAAAAGGGGAAATGCCGCTAGCGTCCTGGGAACCCTGCCACAGCCACCAGGGCTGGACGGGGTGTTCTTTTTATAACTTATAGCTTTTTATAGTTAGTTTAAGTTTAGTTTTTAATTTAATCATAGTTTAATTTGTTTTTTGTAAATATGTATATTGAGTAAATAAATTATTTCTTATCGATTTTTATATTAATCGATTTTTTCCTAATTTTTTAATGAATTTTAAAATAAATGCTATAAATATTTTATTTATCATGGTTTTATTATGTTTCAAAAGCACAGAAGGGCTGCCATCGTAGACGCACAGATGGCATTAATGCGTAGTATCATCTCCATGGAGATAGTATTCTTCGATAGTTCGCAGTCCGTGTTATAAAAGACCAGACTTAATGTCGGGGGTGGTAGATAAAAAATCGACTATACTTGATTATTGATTATAAAAAAAATCGATTATTAATCGATTATTTGTAATAAAAAATCGCGTATAAAAATCGATTATTTTTTCACATCCCTATGCTCAGTTCAGATCTTCTGACGAAAAAGAAACAGAGTACCGATTAGGGGTCTATCATGAAAAAACTTGTTGCAACTTGTCTTATTAATAGCGCCAGGATTTATTTCATAAGGAGCGTTCATAACGCTCGAATATTAACCACCACCGAAGTTTAATTAAACAACGAACGTGTAAATTAATTAATGAAGTTCACGCGAAACCTGAATCTAGTGTCGCTTATTTATTATCAACTTACAAAAGGCTGAACAAGTTTTTAATGCATTCGACGGAACAAGTTCGCGGCGTTTGTAACGGGGTATCGAGTAATTTGTACGGCAGAAATAGCTGTCCCATTATTGGATCCCAGACCAACTATATAATACTATGACGAGCAAATAAAGCGTCTATGTGGCTGTATTAAGAGGTATATAAAGTGAGCCTGTATTTTTGCTCCTTACTTTCATGGTATACACTACGTACAGTGAGAGAGGAGGGACAGTGACGTCCCATAGTTAAGGTTGTAAAATGACCTTAAGGCGCTGTCAACAGCAAATTACCTTGAGCAGCGCCACTCTTCACACATACGGTTCGCGTGCCTGTGAGTGAAAGAGAAGAAACTATTCCGGCAGCTTGGCGCGCGTCTAAAATCTTGCAAATAAGACACAAATAAGAAGAAATAAAAAAAAGTATGGATTATTTGTGAAATATGACTCGTTAGCCGTGTAGGTATGAATATGTTGACTTCATGTTTTTAATTGCAGACCCATACGTCGAAAAAATAAAGACATAGAACCGTTTAATGATGATCCTCCTTATTCTGTACCTAAAATATACAAGCAAAGTGGCGCCTTCATACATAAATATAGTTTGTTGTTGTTATTGTCATATAATATATTCATCTTGATCTATAAAAAAATTTCATACCTGTTTAGTAGCCGTTTTATACACCAACAGTAACAGTGGAAGTGTTTCGAACGCACGCATATTTTCTAACACTACTGTTACCCGTCGATTAATAACACCTATTCATCCTATTAACTTTACAGTTTAAAGTTAAAGCTTGTTAGCAGACGTGAGAAAACTCTGTGATCAAACCTAATTAGCACCAAGTTCGTTTAGAATCTAATTAGTGCGGGAATTCGGAGAGAGCTAATTTGGTAGTGATTGTAAAGTGCCACGTCGCATTTCATCAAGGGTATTCAAGATCTCTTGGTAGGTGAGTTTCTAATTTATCTTTATGTTTATATTTATATTTTACCTTTATGTTATAGGCGATGCGGCTAGCAACCCATCACTATTTTGATCCCTTTTCCACCTATACGCCCACAATCATGCTAAACGCGGCTTTAAGGCCTCGTTACTGTAGGTCCTGTTTACCCCGTAAGGGATAAACCCGCGTTTTGTGTATGGTTTGTTTTATGTTAATTTGTAATTTAATAATCCTTAAGGAACCATAAGTAACCGAAATTTACAGAAATATTTTATTTAATTTTCACCCAGTTTCATTGATCGAAGTGACTTACTTAATAAATAATAGCAAGAAAAGCTTGAATTAGAAATAACATTTTTAACAACATCTCGCCATTAATGCAAAAGAAATTGCCTTACACGTTGATTAATCCTGATCAAGCAACAATTATCTAGTTTTAACAGTAGTTGTCCAAGTATTCGCTCCAAAAAAGGACACCCGGGGCGTTTTTGTCTCTACAAACCTGTTCGAGGCAATTTAGAGTCGTTCAACGGACACACAAACTAGCAGGAACATGTCCAAAGGCCCTGACAACACAAAGCGAGCAGAATAGTGATGCCGCACCGCTCGATAGGCAAGTATCGATAAACTATCGAAATCTGGTAATAATTAACACAATTTAATAAGCAGCATGATTCCTTACAAGGCATTTTTACTTAGCATACTCTTTATATCCTAGTCACTATATCTTCATTCACACCAGCACGTTCCCTAGCAATTGGTACCTATGTTTAATTTTTTCTTAACATTCAATGTGTCCTTTGTAACACTGTTGATTCTCTACGGTAAGAACTTTCAATACTATTATAACCATTAACTCAAAAGTCAAAAGTTTATGTTGCAAATAGGCCGCCAAGGGCTCTTTTACATGTCTTTTTTTTAATCTACCAGCGCATTCGGAAAGACCATCATTGCCAAGAAGAATGCGACGCAAGAAACTTGGCAGAAAGTAATTTTTTCAAAATAAAATAGATTTACAATAGTACTTAAATTCTACTTAACTTACCTATAATACAGTTAATACATTTTATAAAAGGGATGAAAAAGGTCCCTAAGTTAAGTTCGTACCTTAAATTACATTGGTCTATAGTAGAGATGTATAAAGTCTCTACTGGTCAAAGCGAAGCAAAATATGCGATAATGATAAAAAAGAGAAAGAAAAAGGCGAATAAAAATAATTTAAGTTCAGTGGAGGTGTATAACGCCTCCACCGTCAAATAAGTTAATTGGAGATACCTACTACTTACACTTATCCAAAATCTTAATTCATTAAGTGATAAAGTAATCTATTAACTATTTGCATTATCGACAGCACTGGATCTCTCGATAACGTTAATCTACAATCTCAATATTCCTAGTGCATTCAGCCCTATAAATTAGCTCTTAGCCATTAGCATTAATTAAAACGATACTATCAATTATATTAATATAGTACATTTGAAACGTATGAGTAAGAACACGAACTTTGGAAACCAGCAAATTTATTAGCCTTCATCTGACTGGCGTTAAGACATAGACAATTTCATATTTTTTAATATTTAAAAATAGAAAACTAACCATAAAGAATAATTGTACATATAAAAAGGTATTTAAAGGTCGGTCTGCAACAACATTCAATAGTCCTAAATGCGATTTTTTCAGAAGTATGGTAATAAATTCCTGCAAGTACGGTTACATAACAAAACTTACTTGTACTAAGTACTAACATGATCAAACTGTACAGTAGTAATTGAGTCTGCTATCGATAATAATATCGATAGTTTAATTAATTTAAATTATTGTTTCGATATAAGTATCGATTACAAGACTATCGATAATTCAGAATCCTTTGTGCCTACTACAAAAGCAAAAGGAAGCCGGGTTCTGTCTCCATTGATCTATGAGTCTATAAAGTTCGAAGACAGTTTAAAAGCCTCCCTACGGAAGCTACAACAGATCCCGGCGAAGTTTTTCCAGTAAATTTGGATTCCCTTTTAATTATATCGGAGTTTTCGAATTGTGCGTGGGCACTGCGAATCTTGGGAATTAAAGGAAAATACCATGGTAACAGTTTATTTAAAACGGTTCAGTAATTTGGTTTCGATTCCGTTTTTTTTAATTAACTTACAAAAACTACGAGGTTTATTAATTTATTATAGTCGATAACTTTCACAATTGTAATCTGATTTACGAATTCAAAAAATTGTTATGAAGCGTAGTTTAGTAATTTTAATTTCATTCGTATTTATAGATTGTTAACATTTCTGTTTTTCAAGATAGAGTCAGGTATCTTTAACATTTTGAGACAAGTCATAAGAGATTATAGATTATGTTACCTGCCATAATTTTAAAATAGAACCAATAAACTATGTATAAACTAAAATTGTAGTATCGAGATACTCCCAAACCCTGGGAAGGACATACGATAGTGTTCATTTCGTAAAGTTGTATAATTCCCCCGGACGCGCGATATACGAATTCTTCGCTTACGAAGTCGCGGAGAACAGCTAGTTATTAATAAAATAGCAATAAATTCAATGAATTTAAACCCCTGTCCAATTCAAAGTTATATCACAATTGTTAAATTACATCCACTGTTTGCTACATTGCAAATATTATTATTGTAATTACATACAGTCGAGCCGGAGGAATGTCGCCTAAATTACACATAAAACGCCGCTGTAAAATGGAAACTCGTAATACGAGATATACGACGTCCATAAAACCAGTTTGGCTGAATGCAAATCCACTATTCAAATGTAAAAGAATCTTTACCTTACAACGTACACATTAAAGAACATAATATCCCACTAAGACATCAAGTCAACTTACTTGGGGTTGAAGTTAAAAAAGAGTGTTAAGTATCACTTAATTAAAAAGAAGCCTCTGGTCGATGAAACCTTAGATAGCACTTAAATGCAATCTATTTAATTACAATTGCATTCTTACAAAAGACAAAAGAGGGTGGATTATACGCGCACGATTTCTAAGCTCTAAAAGAAAGAGTGTTAACTACGTTTCCAAGCTGTGGAACGAAATTTTTAACCGAATAGGAAGTATTAGATTAGGTAAACTACATAGGTATGTGTATTTTTGGCATGGTCAACATAAAAGAAGTATAATATATAATCTGTTAAGTATGATCCAATTTCAAAACATCATGTCATTAATATAATTCTTGCTTTTCGCGGGTTAGAAAGACCATAGACAGGTACCATTGTTTAAAATGGTGTGCTAAGTACTAACAACAAAGTAGCGCAAATTTAAATTTAACTATAATAAACATCTGTCAAATGAACGTTGCCAGATTGCATGAAATTTAAGTTTTCTTCATGAAAATAAAGTTCAACACATTTATAAGTATTTATTTTTATTCGCCTTTCGTAGAAAACTGCCGAAAACGGATGAAGACGTCGATCGTCGGAAATCAAAGCCCTCGCGCTGTCACGACCACGACGCGTTATGAAAAGACTCGTTCATCATAATTTATCATGTCTGCCTTCAAATCGTATGAAAAGACACCCTCGCTTTCACAAATGCTCGAGTTATTTGCACGCGGAAAGTATTGCCTTTGAGTTTTAGCGTCGTCCGCTCTTTACAATCAAAGCCTCGCGTGATCAAAAAGTGTTAGCTAATTCTTTGCATCAAAACAAGACAACAACAGTTTGCCAGTAGTAATAAACTGTATTCACCGGCAATTTCCGTGGCACCGACTGTAGTCCGAAAATTAATTTCCCGCCAGCTCCGAAGGAGAGCACTTTTCGAAATGAAAATTAGTTTTCGCTACTGAAAATATTTCCTGCACCGAATATTGTAATGAAATGATAAATTTGTCGAGTAGTTCGTAAAAGTTGGCGTCTCTAAATTGTAGTGTCGCAGGTTTATATCTGACAATTAGGTTAGCATCGGGGGAACAATGCATTAAATACGATAATGGCAGCTTCTGCCGAGAGAACGAAAGTTGGTTTCGAAATGCCAATTGCGATTAAACATACGAGAACTTTATAAAGTAAAAGCTTGAATGGGACTTTGAGCAAGAAATATTTCTCGTAACTGACACAGGTGTAAGTACACTTATTTATGAAACCTTATGTCTTGATATTTTAATATCAGACAAAGTTAGAAATCCACTAGAGAGAGTGCCACTAGTACCCGTCAACGGCAATATTCATGGTCTGATGATAATAATAACATAACCTCATACTACAACTTGGGACAACTTTGTTATAAGAGTACCGTAACCAAGTAAACATCAAACTTTAAAAATATCGCGTCTTTTAAGCTAGCAAAGCTCGCGGAGTTATCGACGAGCATCGAGGCAAGCGACCATATTAGCAAAGAGCGGGGTTGAGAGATACAGTTAGGTAGCCGGTTCCTGTGAGATACTCGTAGTGCCTTACTCGGAAAGCTGGGAAATACTTATACTAGTATTTTTCTTTGCTAACTTCAAGCAAGAAAACAGTAAAAAAAACCCCTAGCCTAAGTAGAAATAATCGTGTGTGTATCGATGTTTGTATGATCTTGTGTTTCTTTCAGGTAATTATTTTATCCAAAAGTGGTTTTGTATTACGGGTTTTTTTTATCTCAAAACCATTAAAATTTGGTAACTAGTATTCCAGCAAAACGATTAAACAAGACTTTAATATCTTCAAATCCTATTTCGTTTTATAAAACTGTTAATACCTACTGAATGAAGCATCGGTTGTCGTTTCTCCAGGATTTCATTGTTCACTTTTATGGAATACCCGGTTTGCCCGCAGTGGATATTACTTACTTGAATTTATATTTTCAATTCTAGTGTGAGATAGCGTTTGAGAGGATTTTATACGGAGACAATTGCACTGTGTGCACTATAACGTCTTGCACTCGGAGAATTGTATGAGTTGAGAGAGAATGTTATAGAACTTTGATGCGATCACTGATGAAACGATTAATTGTGAGAGAGTTCAAGCAAAGTAAGGTGAATTAAATTAAAATATGAACGCAGTAAAGAATAACCGTGAATAAATGAATTATGCATTAGGTTCTCGTTTCATTTTGCAGTTTTCTTATAATAAAACGCAACTGTACCGTGTAGTTAATAGTAGTGTGGTAGAGTTTTGTAAATTGCTGAAGAACTGTTTGGTTGGGCGTGCAAATTAAAAATTATTTTCGGTAGCATTGCATCGGCAATAGATTTTACTAAAATGTTGTGGATGATGCGGTCAGTTACATTTGTAGCCAGTGTATGTAACAAAGACGGTTATCAAATTTATTTTTTTCCTAAATAAAACTGTAATTAAAACTTGGTATTAAACTCTCTTAAAAATCGACAAACCAATCGTATTTTGGACATTGGTCATAATCATAACAATGCACGACTTTACTTTGTTACTTTCATTCAACCCTGTTTGTGACAGACGTCAGAATCATACGAGTTTATTGACTTTTTTCTGTCTCTATCTTTTCGTTTTCACCACATCTTTTTGCCTTTCCAATCCCTTCATCTAACTTAACATCTTGAGAAATAAACACATCTCAATTATTATTAATAGTACCATCAAAGAATTCATTAGAGCTAGACATATCGATCATACTTTTTCCAATTACCTATTCGTGTGTGTCTAATGCGCGTGAAATTTCCAATTGTCACGGTCAACAGAGTTCATGGTCTTTGTAGTAACGACTCACACACGTAATGGTTCGCGCTAAAATTTCTCAGAAATAAGTTGTTACCGGGGTAAAACCGGACGTTTATCATCATTTATTCAACTATATTTTAATTAGCTTCTGCCCGTGACTTCGTCTGCGTAGAATTAGCGATTTTTAACATGTTTATCGCTATCCCGCGGGAATTATGCAATTTTTTGGGACAAAAAGTAGCCTCTTAGAACCAGCTATCCTTGGTCCAATTCAAACCCAAATCCGTCCAGTCGTTTTAGCGTGAGGAAGGAATAAACATACACACACTCACTCACACCGTCACATAGAAAGGAAGAAGAAGAAAGAAGACATATATTCATTTTGCAAGACACGCAAATATAAGAGCATACACACAATTTTATAGAAAAGAAATAACAAAAACAAAAAAAACACAGACATGAAAATTAGATCATCAGCGTTGTGTGTCTCCGCAAAAGTGAAACGGTCGCTGGCTCGGCATTACGCTGAGGTGTTAGACACCTGCAGCACTGATTTTCAGCCAGAACCGTGTGACTCAAGAAACGATACACAGACAAAATATACTACATAAACCATAAACTTTTACGTAAGTAAAGTAATAAATAGATATAATAAATAGACAGAACCCGACTTATGTGTGACTAGATATCGTCCCAAACTTTTGCATTTATAATATTAGTAGGATGTAGAAATGCTTATTGAGGAAATACTTTTCGTTCATGAAGCCTGGATTGTTAATCTAATCCAGCACTTTAATCCTACATTGTAAATATTAGTTTGTGAATATATTTGCTGTAACTATAAAATTATTTTTATCACGAACCTTCAACTGAACTATAGTTAAGACTTAAAGAGGTTAAAGTCCAAACAAGCAGGGAAAAGCAGACGCACACCTTTCCGCGTAAATCCTAAAAGGCACGCAAACTGGCAGACGGAACGGCTTCCTGCCGTAAGTTAGGGATGTGCTGTGGATAGGTACTTATCGATTAGTCTCTAAAAATATGTGGAAGATTGTATTTTTTTATCGGTACATCTTTAGCCCAACGTTTTTTTTTTAAGAGTACCATCCCCACATGGTTTTCTTTTTACAAGAAAATGCCACCGGATAATCCTTTGAATAACTCGATCGCTTATCCATGCTATTAGTAGCGTGTGGCGCACAACGTGTTATTACAAGCCGATGGACAAAAATACGCGCGTGAGTAGCGGAGCAGAAAGGTAAATGTTCTCTGTTCATCAGTTGAGTCAGGTAACATACTTCAAACAATCGTATTCCATACAAGTTACTAAAGATTTCAAACCATTTTCATTAGTCTGGACTATTGGTAATATAATAAGGCAAAAATACATCGACTAGTCGAAAGTGAAAAGCAAGTCGTCCCATCCCTAGCACGCCGAGCCGACTCTTTCATTAAATTTTCAAGTTAGTGCAAATTTCAAGGTATAAGCGGCTTGCCAAGACACTGTTTAGAGTTTCCACCACTTGACTACGCCGGGAAATGAACTCTGTCCCAAAGACTAAACAACTGCTTACGTTACTTACCGTATTCGTAACAGTTCTTACGAAACAAGTTTTTGAATTGGTATACGCAAATGCGATACTTTTATGAAGATAGAAATAATAATTGACGTAGTCATCTATACTTCATTTAATATAGAATGAGAAACCACAATAGCATTATATTGCGTCTGGTCAACTATTTCTTACCTAGCAAATAGTACAGTGCAATAGTTTGGCAGCCGCAAAATAAAATTGTTTTAATGTCACTTTATTTGCGTGTCGTCAATTGTTACTCTAGTACAAATTGTTAAGAGATTACAGTTCACGAACCGCAATATAATATTGTTGTGGTTTCTCATCCTAAATTAAATGGAGTATAGAACAGTCGGTGCCGTGACATAAGTACCCATCCACTTTTATAAAAAGTCATTATGGAAAGATGGATATTTATCTTAGGGAATTATCTAAAAGAATTTTCAAAATAAGGACCTTTATTCAAAGAAAAACAAATAATAACAAAAAAAAAACAGTCTAAACTTAAAAATAACTTAAACCTACTTATCTAAAACTAATAATAAATTAAAGATAAAAAAAACTCCCAAATCGCCGCCAATAGGGAGGGTGCCCAGAAGGCTGGCAGCATTGATTGCCACATTGTATGGCAATGCTTATTCGCTGAGCGAAATATTGACCAGCCCTCTGGTCACGGCAGGCCTCTATAAGGAATATATTTAAGGAATTATCTAATGAATTTAATGTTCTCTTAATAATTTAAATGATTAAATCGTTTAAACACTCATAGCTAACAGTGAAGCCAATCTAACTAAGGTACACCCTAGACTGGCTTTCTAAGGACCAACCGGTTAAAAGTGATTTCCTCATTACGTACTTTCTATCTATAGATTGATTAAATGCAAGCAACAAATACCTAATTACGTGGAGATAGCTGTATCCAATATTAAATAAATAAATAAATAAATAAATTATAGTAGAAAAAAGTCAAGTCATAACTGAAATAAATGCCTTAAGTAGATAATCTGGTTTGAAGCTAGACAGTTCCAGTACATTTTGATACTTCTAAATTGAGTTTAACACTTAATCTAACTAATATTATAAATGTGAAAGTAAGGATGGATGGATGTTTGTTTGTTACTCAATCACGCCAGAACGGCCCAACGAATCTGGATGAAATTCGGCATATAGATGGAGAAAAGTCTGGAATAGCATATAGGCTACTTCTTATCCCGGAAAATTCCCGTGGGATAGCGATAAACGAATTCTTTGCAGACGAAGTCGCAGGCAACAGCTAGTAGAGATTAAAGTTAACTTATTCCATCAAGGGTAGAGCTAATGTAAAATTTCCCATAAAAAATGCAAGACTTTTTTATACGACAAAAAAGATAATCGAGAAAGTGGGTCACCTGATGGTAAGTGAACACCACCACCCATGGACCAACATTAAAGGTTTGCAGATGCGATGCCGTCCAAGAGGGCTTAGAATATTATGTGTCAATAATTTCACTAGCTGTCTTACTCTCCACACTGAAAAAAATATTTAACTACTTGGGCTATTTCATCAATAACCATAATTCGGTAAGGCGTTATTAAAGTTAATTTGATTTAACAAACAGGTTTACCTATAAAGAACAGAACATAACCAAAGATTTTGGTAAGATATTGCCTTAGTTATGTAATCACTTTTTTTAAGCTATAGGCTGACGAAAGTTTGGCTTCATTTAGCAAATTATTAGGGCAAGCACTGCTGATTAGCGAGTACAACGGTGGTACCGATGCGGACAGACCTTACAAGAGGTCCTACTACCTGCGACTAAACCAACGTTTATAATACACAGGTACCTAGTCGAGTACTGACTGAATAAAAAATATAAGAGTACCTACAATTTGAAAACAGCCTGGCTGCTCTGCGCCAAAACCGAATCTTTGGCAGAGCGTATTGAGACTCGAGACGGTGCCGTTTGTTGAATTTAATTTTGACAACTTTCGGGCTTCAAGGAAAACGGTGTTGATACAGTCGGCCGTTTGTTTAGGAATGTTCCCGTCGAAATGGACAAGACAATACGGACTGTGTAAACGAGTACCGGCTTTCGGATCGACATCTGTATCGGAAAATGGAATTCGTCTGTGAATAGCAAAGAGACTGTTACGTTAGTATACTGACACTGAAATGCTTGTAACAAAGTAAATGCTTTTTTATACTGACGTGTCTGATCCTGTCTGATCGGTTTACTTAGCCGTATCCTTGCTTTTTTTGTTAGATTTAAGTAAAATTGTACCGTATGTGCCCAAATAAAAATTAAAACATTAAAGACTTCTTTTATCATTTTCCATGTTGCCAATATCAATCGGAGGCTGAACCCTTTAATAGACATTTTGTGGCCTATTAATTATTTTAATTGGTTCTTAATCGCGTACACGCTTTTATTATTTACCTAGACATTGGATCGACGTGAACGCAATTAAGACCAGTCTGGTTAAAGTAATAAAATGTAATTTTGTGCCAACAACGCAAACAAAGTTTTGTACCTATATATGCATGCGTGTCACTCAATCAATATCATTATATTTAGTAGTTTATTTTAAGAATTGTTTGTTGTATACATAGAGTCGTACGCTCTATTGTGGCTTTCACTATCTGAAATTTTAACTCCTCTTTTTCGATCCCTCGTTTAGTGTTCTTCTCATCTACTCAAAGGTTAACTGGTAGAGATGCCTATACGTTCATGAATTTTTGACGTGCTAAATGTGATGTATATGACGTGGTCAATTCTATTATATTCTATTCATTATCAGTCTCCAAAACTACACGACTACATTCGTAACTTCAGTATTCATAACATTGGTCTACTCTAAACTATTCGCTCAATTAATTGTCGCAGAAGCACGAGTAACTAGGTTCACTAAGTTCTTGCATTAGTGATTTCGCAACAGTTCTCAAGATCTATTCAGAACATTCGTTATACAGCCTGAACTCAAGTACTGGCCTAAATTCATCTTAAACGGACAGTGGAACGCAATTGTATGACGTTTGTAGGATTTCAGAGTTTTGAATGCATCTAGTTAACAGTTCTAAAGCCCAGACTACACTTGAGTACATTACCAGATCCTCTAGTTTACTGCAAGTTTTCACAAATAAAAACGACTGAACGATTTTTTTATTGTAAATTTAAACTGTATGTTAGGTATTATACTACTGAGTTTAAGTTTTGTAACGTTAATGGAAACTGCGCCGGACAACGCAGCGGGGTCTCGGTCGCTTTAGCATTGCTTGTCGCGTGTTCTGTGGGTTTTTTATAATCATGGTAGCCTGCAGTGATCGCGTTATTTTTTCGTTTAAAAATATGACGTTCTTTTGGAAAGGTTAACGGTTAACAAACCCAGCAGAAGAAGTTGTTTACGCGTGAAATTAGGTCTCAAATAAAAAACTATGATAGTATATTTTTTTTATATATATGAACAGGAAGGCAAACGAGCAAGTGGGTCACCTGATGGTAAGCGATCACCACTGCCCATAGAAACCCGCAAACCCGGAGTGATTGCAGATGCGTTACCAACCTAGAGGGCTAAGATGAAATGCCTCTTATATCTGTAATTTCCGCGGCTGTCTTACTCTCCACACCGAAACACAGCAGTGCAAGCACTACTGCTTAGCGGCAGGATTAGGGGATAATTTTATTTGACTTAATAAAAGAATACGCAGTGTTTAGCTGCTTTATTTATGATCGTATACGAAATTTCATGATAAATGAACAGATGAAGATAAACTAATAGTGTCTGAATAAAGAGGTTAGTCATAAAATGTTTTGAAAGCCGGTAGAATTTAATGACCTACCGTCAAATGAGTCGCGTTACAATCTCAATTTGTAGAGATTTGAGCTGACAACGCATCGCTTTAACGAGCAGACCCTAATAAAACTTTCTGACATATTGCCACTAAAGTAAAAACACCAATGGCTTCATTTAAGCAATTCCAATTCCAGTTTGCTTTTAAGTGTTATAACAAACAAAAGACAAGCGGCGTTCGTTCCGCGCCACCGCTTTCAATGTTCGTTTGGACATTCTCAGCGTTTCAACTCCTTGGATTTCTGAGACCCTAGTACCTTCTACTTGATACTAGTAAACCGTTTCAGTAACAAGTTGCAATTAATGCGAAAACTTTAAACCAAATGATCCGTTGCAGTTCTAAGTTCTAACGGACTTGCAGTTGTGAGCATATATAATGGAAACTACCCAAAGATTCACTGAGAAAGTTTGCTGAATTCTTTAGGTAAGTATACATCACGCAATATATTGCGAAAGTTGACCACGTAGATTACAGGAAACTATAAAGAGTTTTCAAAAGCAACTTGTAGGAAAAGGGGTGCTTTAAACTTGTGATTTCTAAAGGTGCTCTTCGTGATTTAAGAGTTACTACGCGCTTGTATCTTCATGATGCTCAAGTCCATTGTCGCTGAGAAACTACAAAAAAGTTCTTCTATAAGTTTATTCTCCTTCTTTAAAAATATGTAATCGCTATTATTCAATGTAATTGTATACTTTGCTATTGTATACTTTGTTCTTTGTGTCTGTATTGTTTCGTACTGATTTGTGGTGGTCAATAAAGAGTATTTGTATTGTTTGTATTGTATTGTAATTATGTAGTTAATACAGAAAGAATATCCAACCATTGGAACTGGTCAAAAATCAACGAAATCAAATTTTACACTACCTACATTCCTGATTAAATCATACTTAATTCTGCAAATTTTACCAATCTTAATTAGTTTTTTTATAAGAGATGAGAAAAGGGTGTACGAGGGGTCAGAACAGAGAAGAAGAATATTGAAAATACATGTTAGTTCTCGACTCGTGGTCCCACTGCTATGTACCACTGTTATAAAATCCTCACTAGACACAATAAAATTAGGATTAGGTTCCTTAGGTATCTTCAAATGCCCGAAGGGGAAACCAAATAGAAGCGGGGTTCCGTCGACCTTATGGTAGAGTTTAATTCGTCATTTTTATAACAGTGGGACCACGTTCCGTAACCGAAAATACCGTCAAAAAGATAAGCTTATTACAGACGAAACAGCAATCGCGCCCTTTGAATAAAGGGCTTCAATAAACTTGCTACAAAAATCTCCACATTATGTATTATTTGTAATGTACAAGACTTCACAAATCCCGTGGAGTCGACGAGTCTATCGGGTTGAGCTCACGGTTGGCCGGCCTTGCCGCATACCCTTCTCACACCTGTCACATTTTGTTAACAAATAACACGGTTTACGAGCCGCTGAATAAAATCTTGCGCAAAAGATCAATATACAATTTGCGGGGTTGATCTTTTAGTGTTCGACAAACGGGACGTTATAAGTTATAAGGCTCTTACACTTAGATGGGACAAGGGTATTTAAGTTATTGTGTTGCCATTTTAGATATAAAAGTTGGAACAAATATTGGTGTTCAAGTTAGCCATTTGTTGAAAAGCTTGTCACGTAATTTGCAAATCTTTACTTTTAATTTTCAAACTTCAAACTTCAACTTAATCTCTTCAGTTGATCTGTTACGGACACTCAGTGCTCGAATCTGACTCGGACTTGACCGTGTTTTTGATTATCTCTTAAATACCTCGATTATCTACTGCAAAATCAAAGCACAACATTCATAGACCTCTTTCTGGACGGTTGGGGTAAATAGTGGTATTTTGCACTCAGAATCATGATCGCAGTCACGATTATTTTCCTTCAAACGGTAAAATTGGGCAGAATGGGATGGTGAATGCGACTGTGTTAGATAAGGCAGCAGATCTGAGTCCCAGGTATTTAAGCGGGGCATGGGAATCAAACTGACAATCCAATATCTCTCTCAAGCGGCCAACTGTCGCTGCCTGGACATAGCAGCGCCTAACAAGACTTTATTATCGTCACTCGATTCGCAAGCCCCATAAGCGGCCACCGTCCGTATGTAATCCGGTGTAAATAAACATTTATATTCACCACGGTGGGTCGTCGCCGTACTAGGCGACGCCTATAATATTCCTGCCAGTCTGCCTTTAATAATATCTACATGATGAGCGTATATGTAGCTTGTGTATTATTTTCATGTAGATACATACATATATAACAAATATATAGAACTTTGTCATTTTTTGAGATCGGTTTAAGATGGTTTAATATTGCGTTAAGTATATGCATGTTGTCTTCATTCATACGGATGTATACGGATTAAGGATAGGATTTGATATTAACGACCGATCACACCGCTGCGTACACGCAGTGACGTTTCGTAGGCGTCACGTTTTCTCGTAAACGTAAACGCACAGTCAACGTCTTACGCACCAGTGTGGGCGGACCTTTATTCTAAAATAAATCTTTTTTCATTCTTCATTCTCTTAAACGCATTTGCTTCTGGTTGTCAAACCCGACAATTTCTCAAATATCGATGACAGCGGCTCTGGGCGAAAGTTATGAAAACGCGTAAGTACCTACATATATAGTTAGAGCCTTTTCTTGTTGTTTTTTATTTATTATTAAATTGTCGCGTAATTCGGCGTGCCTATCATGGCAAAGGCCTCATCCGTGTATTGGATGGTTTGGGCTATAGTTCCCACGCGCGCCCAGTGCGGATTGGGAACTTAACACACACCATTGAATTTCTTCGCCGATGTCTGCAGGTTTCCTCAGGATTTTTTCCTTCACCGAAAAGCTCATGGCAAATTTCAAATGTAATTTTCGCACATTCCGAAAAACTCATAGGTGCGAGCCCTACATATACATATACGATTGCGTGAATGCGTAACTGGTGTTCTTCCTTAACTGCCAAGTAAAACTGTATCTTGTTTCAGCAAAACTATCAAAACCAAAAAGAAAAGTAGCGTTAGTGTTGTATAAAATACCAAACGTTCTGCAAATGGTCCTATTTGCATACAACAATTGCATACGAAGCGCTTTCCTGCTGTAGCGAAGCTTGAAGTTATTTTTATAAGAGCGCTATCTTTTTAATGACATGTGATACAGAAAATTCGTAATAGGTACCTATGCTACTGCAAGTAGAGATGATTTTATATTTTCTATAAGAGCTTTTATTATACTCTTTTTATGTTTATTTGTATGTAAATGATCGCGGTTACAGCTGAACATTATCATTTAAGTGATATAATTTTAAGTGTTTCACCATCTGAACCTAGCCTCCGGATCAAATGGTATAAAATAGTTAAGGTATTAACATTTATGCACCTAGCCCATCATCCCGTCTGCCGGTATTCTGAATGGTCCCGGGGTCGTGGGGAGGTTATGGATAAGTAAGTATGTAGTTAAGTGAGCAACGTCAACGCTCAGTTCATTTTTTATCTTTATAATATTGTGAATGAGTAGGAAAAAAAATCAAATCAAAAAAATCAAAAGTTTATTTTGCAAATAGGCCGCCAAAGGCTCTTTTACATGTCTTTTTTTGAAACTACCAGCGCATTCGGCTAGTAAGGATGGACATATGCATAGGTATGTGTATTTTTAATCTTTTACGCAAATACTACGAGACAGATTCACATTCTGACTCAGAATCTTAATTTATTTCATGCGATTAACCCGCGACAAAACAAATTCTTTGCTGAGAAAGTCACGAAATGAAAGTACGTATTTTAATTGATTAAAATTAAGGTCAAGAGTAGCCTATACCGACGAGCAGATATGAAGAGCTTAATGCATATGGCTGAAGTGAAAAAGGTATGTCAGGATCGTAACAAGTGGAACAAAGTAGTCTCTGCCTACCCTTATGCGAAAGAGGCGTGACGGTATGTATGTTTGTATTTCGTTTTAACGTACCAATGTAATGTAGGTACCTAATTAAAATAATACGACAGATTATTTGAATAAGCAAACAAATATATGTAGAACAAAGGCAATGAAGATGGCATCTTACTCACAGGTGAATGACCGTTCGTTTCTTATAACTAAGTTTACAAAGAAAGGTGTTAATTGGAATCTGGCCAAAGACAAGCCCCTGGGAAACATAACACTGTACTGTAACTGTTAGAATGACAATAAACAGTCCATAAATCTGTTAGCTTTGTGTGCTATCATCAACATAATATATGGGAAAGTTGCTAATGAAGTATACACAACATCCCCAAAGTCAAGCAGGTGGCTCTACCGAGTTTAGAGTATGACAGATTCTCTATTTGATATCAGGTAAGTTATATATGCCGTGGTAAGCCGTGGTAGTCCAGTGGTTTGACCTGTGGCCTCTCAAGCAGAGCGTCGTGGGTTCAAATCCCGGGCTCGCACCTCTGAGTTTTTCGGAATTTATGTGCGAAAATTACATTTGTAATTTGCCATGAGCTTTTCGGTGAAGGAAAACATCGTGAGGAAACCTGCACACATCTGCGAAGAAATTCAATGGTGTGTGTTAAGTTCCCAATCCGCACTGGGCGCGCGTGGGAACTATAGCCCAAACCCTCCAATACACGGAGGAGGCCTATGCCATGAGGCACGCCGAATTACGCGACAATTTAATAAATAAAAAAAACGACAATAACAATAACAACAACATGTACTTACTGAAATTGTAGCGAATTCGGAATAAAAAGGCTTATAAATAAATAAATAAATAAAAGTTATATATGCAGCACTTATTTGGAGTTCCACTGTCTTATCTTAACTTATCTTATTTTCGGTCTACAATACATCCCACTACTGGGCACAGGCCTCGTATCATATTGAGAGGGTTTGGGCTATAGTTCTCACGCGCACAGTACGGATTGGGAACACAATTCTGTGTTCCATTAAAATCTTACTATACCGTAAACTAAGGGTGCGACCACACCGCCGCTTAAAAAACGGTGACGTTACGGAATCGCAACAAAATGTATGAAGAAACGGTGAGAAAACGTGACGCATACGACACGTCACTGCGTATACGCGGCGGTTTGGTCGCACCCTAAAGGGATAACATCTGATCTTAGTATCTTTAATCTTACTAATATTATATCTTACTATAATATTATAAATGCGAAAGTATGGATGGATGGATGGATGGACGGATGGATGGATGTTTGTTTGTTACTCAATCACGCCAGAACGGCCCAACGGATCTGGATGAAATTCGGCACATAGATAGAGAAAAGTCTGGAATAGCACATAGGCTACTTTTTATCCCGGAAAATCGCGTAGTTCCCGCAGGATAGCGATAAACGAATTTTTTGCAGACGAAGTCGCTGGCAACAGCCAGTTTTAAATAAGTAAAGAAAAATCCGGAATAGGATTCAATGATGTGAATGTTAAATAAAAAGATGTGTGTTTATACTTTTTTATGTTCTGTCACTGAACAGAACATAAAAAAGTATAAAAATAGATCCTGGAATTACAAACAAGGTTACTTAGAGTCTGTTAAAGTATTATGAGACAAGTGAACTTTAATTTAATATTCAACGGTTGCCACTAACAGTTCCCGGCTGGCACATGAGGTCATTAATAAAATATGAGCATTGGCTAGGACGCGTCACCTGAAAATGCATCGTAAGTAAGCTTGCATATTTAACGAAATACTTAAGAAATTGGTCTAACCGACGAGTGAATAGTGGAATTACAGATAAAGAACATAAGATAGACAAGATCCTTTAGTTTGCAGGGGATACTTGAATCTCTTAATTTAAGACCAGAGCTCATGTTAAATTAGGCAAAAATCGAATGAAGGCAAAAGACCCATTTGCAACCAAAATTCTCTAAAGTTAAGGAGTATGCCGACTTACTCAATGAAGGAAATGCCTACCGTTTTACTGTTAATACTTTTTTACAGAACAGCTGCACTACAACAGTTACATCGGCCTAAAAAGGCTCTTCTAATTAATTACGCCTCCCCTCGTAATTCTTACACATATTAATATTTATACGTAGAGGTTTCCACAATGGACGTCGCGCTCTGCCGCGTGAGAATCCCGCGTTCCTTCAACCTTAATGGCGTCTGGGATCCTTCTCAGCTCTAGTATACAAGAATATAGTAACAAGCATCTGTCTCTTACGCACTTGCTTAGTTAGACAGGGACAAGTATATGTCCGCGGCTACTAGCGTAATAGTCTCGTAGGCACTGACCGTGACGGCCCTACCACCTTTCCTGGATCAGAGTAACATGGCAATTTGGTGTTGATTTAATAAGTAATAACACATTTTTAAAGGAACGGAAAAAACGAATGAGTTTGTTGATGTGATGTGCTTGGTTCACATCCTTGTTAGGGACAGTGTCTTGCATGGCAATTGAAGAACTTTAGTACCCAGATATAGTACGGTTATGTTCTTTGAAGTAAGATCATCGTTCGTATTGTATAACAATATTAAAAGGCATTTTTTTTGCAAATGGGTCCTAAATTAAAGATGTTCGACGCGTGAGGCATAGGGTTTAATCACCTGATAATATAACTCGACAGTCTCTGTATAAAATAGAGAAGACCATTCACCGCAAAAAATCTGTCAGCTCTAATATTAGAAGAAATTCAAAATGGGGATGTGATAGATAATGTCTTGTACAAGTACATACTAAAAATGGATTATAAATAGGCTCTAAGTATGTATGTATGTATGTATGTATGTAAACTCTTTATTGTGCAAAATAAACAAGACAAATACAATTGACAAACAATGAGATACATGCACAAAGGCGGACTTATCCCTTTAAGGGATCTCTTCCAGTCAACCTTTGAGTGGATGAAAGGAGTATTACATTAGGGATGGACGAGTGAGTTTAAAATTGCAAACACTGAGAGCCACAATACATAACTTTACCGAATATAATACATAAACTCATAAAACCTAAACATCAATAAACTACTTTATACTACCTATAATATATACCTATCAATAAAATATAATACATAAAATAAATAAAGAGCACACTAAACAAAGGAATATTTACCATTAATTTAAGAAGATGGTGCGAGCCACATCTTCTTCAAACCTTCCCTGAACGACACTATGGAGGGAGATTGCCTGATGGAGGTTGGTAAGCGATTCCACAGCCTAGTCGAGTGTACAGTAAAGGATTTGGAATAAGTTTTGGAAGAGGAAGAAGGACAGGCCAAAAGGAGATTAGAGTTGGATCGCAATCGATGTTGACTGCCAACAGACAAGTAGCTGAAACGTTCGGAAAGGTATATCGGAGCTGAAGGATTAAAGAGAGAATTGAAAAGCAATGACAGAATATGGATGTTCCTGCGGTCCCTGATAGGC
Source organism: Pandemis heparana (assembly GCA_963854515.1). Classification (NCBI taxonomy): domain Eukaryota; kingdom Metazoa; phylum Arthropoda; class Insecta; order Lepidoptera; family Tortricidae; genus Pandemis; species Pandemis heparana. The sequence continues at coordinate 13,281,491 of OY978010.1, read as the reverse complement.
AACCATTTCAGCTGAGCGCGGTAATGAGACACATGATCGTACTTACGAAGCCCAAAAATGTATCGGATAAGTATATTTAGACAAAATGCTACGTTGTACCTCAAGGGTATACCAAGCCACATCGAATTCCTCTAACGAGGTAAACTAAGTAAGAATCAAACAAAAAAAGGTGCTGAATTCGCGACCGCCTTAGAAATGTTACTCACAATACGTCTCTTGGGGGAGATTTGTCTCACAGCCTCTGCTTGAACTGTCTCGCCGCTTTTCGCTTCCAAAAACCCTCGCTGAGATAAATGATACACTCACGATTACTTTTATCATAGCAATGTAGGGTTTAGTGGTATTAAGAGGGTTACTAAAAAGTGGGCTAAGTTCTTCTTAAGTGATTATGTTTCTTTTGGCTTGAGCTACCTTGATATTGAACGTTTATTGTGGACGAGATTAGTAAAAGAGTACTGTTATTTGGAATGGGTGTGCATTAATAATCACAGCAGCAAAGTGGTAGAATTAAATGTTTGAAAATCATTTTTAAAGTGAAAATTTTTGTTAGTGTCAAGTTTCTAATCCCCTCCACGTTTCTGCAAGGTAATTTACCATTTTAAAGAGTATAGTTGCTCAAAATGTTACATTGAATATTTGATCCAGACAGTGAAATGAACGTATCCCTCACGTGCTAGTAGAATTCAGCCAGAAATGATTCGAACTAATCGTCGTCTTTCCTCTGGGAGCGCGAAGTCGTAGCGAGTCGAACACTCTCGTCTACTAGGCACATTCGAGTATACACGTTTCATTTGTTCCTGTAAAACGTTCATCGCTAAATACAACACAATGCAATTCAGTATTACACTCGGAGAGGAATCAATTCCGGTTGGGAAGTCATTATCTATTTAAAAGTTGAGCCAAAATGTGAACTTCTTTGTTCATCTACGTGTCTGTAATTTGTATAACTACTTAAGTGTAAGGTCTGAGTGGCTCGTGTTCCAAATTTGATCCAAATCCGTCCAATCATTTCATCGTGCAGAGAACAAACATACACTCTCACTCACATACTTTCGCATTTATAATATTACTAGGATGTGTCGAAATCGTCGTTTATATGTAACTTGGTGCAACTCATAGGTACCTACTTTTCTCTTCAACTAATACGAAAACTGCTGCCAAAGGCGCCTAACATTCGCTCATTCATTACTATTCCCACAAAGCACCAAACAGTAACCAAAAGTCAAAAGTCAAAAGTCAAAAAAGTCAAAAGTTTATTTTGCAAATAGGCCGCCGAGGGCTCTTTTACATGTCTTTTTTTTTAATCTACCAGCGCATTCGGAAAGACCATCATTGCCAAGAAGAATGCGCCGCCAAACAGATGACATCCGATAAACTCCCAACATGGTTCCGTTCCGTTACAATAGACTTTGGTAAAAACCGATGCATCTCACGAATAGTGCCTCTTCCACTTTTATAGTCTCCCAAAATGACATTTATATCTATTCCACTAAGAGTTACGCGTTTACGAATAGCGAGGCGGCAGGGAAAATGGTTTTTATGGTCATAAGAATAGTGATGTTGAGTGGGAAGGCGGGTATTACGATTCTGTGCGCGAGTGTGGTTATCTTGATCAGCTATTTTCTGATGATCTATGAGATTTGAACGTTTGTACGGGAATGTTTTTGCTATTTTATGGAACTTTAAAAGGTTTAGGTTGCCGTTGGATAGTTTTAGATACTTGTTACTACTGTATTATGTTATTACCAGCTGTTGCCTGCGACTTCGTCTGCAAAGAATTCGTTTATCGCTATCCCGCGGGAATTTTCCGGGTAAAAAGTAGCCTATGTGCTATTCCAGACTTTTCTCTATCTATGGGCCGAATTTCATCCAGATTCGTTGGGCCGTTCTGGCGTGATTGAGTAACAAACAAACATCCATCCATCCATCCATACTTTCGCATTTATAATATTAGTTAGATTAGATTTAAGACGGAACGACGACAGATGGTCGAATGCGGTCACAGAGTGGTGGCGAGGATTAGGTCGAAGGTCAGTGGGCAGACCACCAGCCTGTTGGTCAGATGATATCTGGCCGGATGACCGGGCAAAGTAGCATAAATAAATAAATAAATATCATGGGACAAATTACACCAATTGACCCAATCCCAAACTAAGCAGAGCTTGTGCTATAGGTACCAGGCAACGGAATATAAATGAAGAGGCCTTTACTCAACAGTGGGTGGACGTGGGCTGATTAGTTAGATAGTATTATGTTTTGCTACATAATTAATTGTTAAATTCTGTAATTAATCGTTAGGTTAGACACTAATAAACCGCATCACATGTTTTAAAGTACATAATATTATGAATGTTTAATTCAGTTTTCCAATCAGACTTAGCAGTTAATTCAATATAATCATGTTCAATATAATAAACGTAACATGGTATTACATTGTAATTACATTACAGCACAAAACCTTATCACATTGGAATCATATTGAATCCTAAACGGATTGTACTGATTGATCCTCTATTGGTCTCATTAAATCTATCTCGGTACGGGCTCATATGGGATGTACACAACGGAACGTGAAATGGAATTCTGGATTATTCCAGTTAGGTCCTAATATCAGGGGCCTTACCATCGTCTTAAAGCGATTCAATTCCGACTCAGTTCAGGTTTTAGCTGTCATTTTTAGTATGGATCTGATTAAGATGTCACGGTAAGACCCCTGTACGATAAGCTTGATACTACTAAATGTGCCATAATAATTTTCTATTGAGAATATTTTTATTATAAATTCAAACTAAATAGTAGTTTTGATCGGCCTTTTCAACAGACTTCAAACCGACCTTAACGAGTAGTGTTAAAAAAGTTACCCCCTTATTCATAAACGCTCTATAGGCTTCTGCTAACTTAGTAATCGTTTGTCCTTATTTGTGAAAGGTAAATGTTAATGTGACAGATAAGGACAAACGATAAGACTTCACCGTCGATATTAAAAAAAGTAAATAAAAATTCCACCTAATTATTCATCAACATTATATCCCTTATCTTAACCGTACACAACCCTAACGATACACAGCATGTATTTAGCCAGACTAGCATACACTACTAACTACCATACAGCATTAAACTAAACCCTAACAAGGCTCCATATTCTGATCGTTAGATACCCTGTCGTGTGCGAGCTCGGCGAGACAATGCATGGCTCCTCGCATATTCGTGGCATATTCGCATATGCGTGCGCCGCATGCTAATATGTTGGCCTTGGCTGGGGAATGTTTGGTTACCTTTAAGTCACACGGTTACGTTAGGGCCTAGAGGAGATACCAATAGAGTATAGAGTGGAAATCCTACTAATATTATAAATCCGAAAGTTTGTGAGGATGGATGGATGGATGGATGGATGTGACGATGTGAGTGCGTATGTTTGTTCCTTCTTCACGCTGAAACGACTTTTTTTTTATACGAATAGGAAGGCAAACGAGCAAGTGGGTCACCTGATGGTAAGCTATCACCACTTTCCATAGACACCCACAACCCCGGAGGAATTGCAGATGCGGACTGAACGGATTCGGATAAAATTTGGAACGGAAATAGCTGGTACCCTAGATTAACACATAGGCTACTTTTTATCCCGGAAAATTGCATAGATCCCGCGGGATAGCGATAAACATCTCAAAGGTCGTAGCTGCCTAGTGTGAGTTTAATTCTACTACGCGGACGAAGTCGCGGGCAGAAGGTAGTGTGGAACAAGTGGTAAAAAATTCGCGAAGCTAGTACCGCGATTGCTGCCGACCAATGGTCAAGCAGTATGCTTAGTGTAAGTTTTCGGTGAAAACTGTTTGTTGCCGTTTCGTTCCGCCAGTGGCGCTACTAGTAGCCTAGGCTATAGTACATAATAGAGACGTGTACGCGAACGCGTTCGAATCATTTTTTTTTCTAAAACTTACGCTAGAGTTTGGAAAAGCAGCTTTTATGATCTCATCACTTACTTATTTTTATAAAAAAAAACGTAATAAAAATTTATCAAGAAAATTAGTGTTTTTTAAAGGTAAGGTAATTTCACCGAGTATCTAAGTCTCCACATCGGAACACAGTAGTGCAAGTACTGCTGCTTGGCGGCAGAATTACCGGATAAGGCGGTGGTACCGATCTAGACGGACCATGCACGAGGTCTTAGCACCCATTACAGTAGTTGGTTATAGATAAATCACTTGTGTTTAAGGTTGCATTGCATTGTCCGAATAACCACTCTATGCGTAATTTGCTCTAAGTTACGCCGCTAGAATATGATTTACAAGGAATAGATTCGGGAATTTTCACTCTCTTTTGAATTGATGTTTCGGAGACATTTTGGATAAAATTGGCGATGTTGTGCGGCTTATGGAATTAAATACCTAAAGAAAGAAAGAGAAAGAAAGAGAAATAAAGAGAAACATTTATTTACACACATTCGATACACGTAGATATAAAATAGGGAGAAATACAAATATACTAAAGAATAGTACCGTGTTACGCCGGTGGGCTACGCAGGTGCTAAAATCTTTGATCGTGTTTTTCTGTGCCTTAGAGGCGTTTTCAGCAGGCTGTAATACCGTTTCAGGCCGTTTCAGGAGGTGCTCTAACACATACTAGATTATCGAAAATTCACCCAAGTTGCCGTCGTTTTCAGGCGCCTGAAACATGTTTTCAGTCCGTTTCAGGCCACCCTCTATCGGATAACGCCATAACCTGAAAACCCGTTTTCAGGCGTTTTCAGGACCCCTTATGGGCCCCTGAAGCATACTTCGGTATATGGCGAAATTCCCCGTAGGAGTGAAAGAGATAGCACGATTAGAGTGAGACAGCAATACTGAGAACATTCCAGAAGGGTGTGACAGAGACAACACGATCCAGAGAGGGATAGCAGTACGTCGAACATTCGAGAAGGTTCCCGAATAATCCCGAAGTAGGTAGTAGGTACCTATCGAAACTTCCGTAGGTTATTTATGAGTGACAGAGGCGGTAATTAGAACGTTCCCGAATAATCTCGAAGTAGGTAGTAGTACCTATCGATCTTTCCATGGGTTATTTATGAGACAATCGAAACTTCGGGAACCGGTGGTCACCCGTATTTAAGCGCGGCCGTCGCCGGCGCAGTTCAGTTCACTTTGGAAGGACAACAAGCGAACATCTGAAGAGAGAAACTGCGACTGGAAGAATTCAAGTGTGAAATAAGTGTAAAGTGTTAATTTGGGAGTGTTTTAAGGTAAAGTTTTATTTTATAAATAAATCCTAATCTTTTTCATCGGTGTTGAAAGTGCTTTTCAATCACGAACCCACCCCTAGAACGTAACAACCGATATATATGGTGTAAATATTGGTAATGCTTTGGGGATGGGGTGGCCATGTTATTCCATTCAGTGTAACGCTAGCTAAGAGAATGAAATGATTTCAGTATGTCAAATGTCACGTAACGAGCGTAACGAAAACAATACAAAAATACTCTTTATTGAAGAATGTTCGATACAAATATCGCGTTTATATTTATTGATTCTCTATCGTTTGCCCGAATTTTATATGCCATAAATATATTGTTTGCCTTAACGATCATTTGCCATAACTCTTTTTAATTTCTCTTTAACTGTTAATTGTTCAGAATTGTTATGAAACAAACCTAACCTAAACCAATAGAGTTCTACAGGATTGTCGTTTTAATGCTCCTGAAAAAATTACGGTTTCAGAGAAAAAAAGAGTTATGGCAAATGATCATTATGTCAAACATTACATTATGACATATGAAATTCGGGCAAATAAAATGCTCTGCTTCAAGGGACTTCTACCAGCAAAGTTATCTGGAACGAAGTATAGATTTCTGGGTACATTATTATTTTAAAAATCTGTCTGTGTTTAAAGATCTGTCTGTCGTTTACGGTTACAAGCGACGTTATAATCCCCCGTAATAAATGAGTCGACGTTATCGCTGCCGGCTAAAAGCTTAAGCGTTTCCATTTCCATATCGCTTATAATAATCAATCAAGTCTACTTCTGAATCACGCCAATAACGCCACAGTATAACAAGAAAACAGAAGATCAGCTTTGCGAAATTCTAAAGAGCCTAAAAACGTTTTCACACTTGCGTTGAAGTCTTAATAACAATTGCTTATTATTCTTGTTCTTGTCTTTTAGGCTGAGACGGGCGTTTATGGACCAATCAAAGGAAAAGGTTAATCTATCAGGATCCCAAAACAATGTCAGAAAAAAGGAGTGATTGGCGATTACTCCACTATCAAAACTATTTTTAGTATCCGTCCTGAAAAGAAGAAACAGAAGCCATCATATTGGAAACATGATTAGGTAATGAATGTTTTGTACGAGTGCTATATATTACAATATTTCATAGTAAAAGTGGATCTACTGTTGTTATTTGTTTTGCACGTGATTGCCTCCCCTTCTTTCTTCTATGCGATTGAACGAGACAGTCCCGAGATCAAAACGATATTAGAACGATAGCGATGAGAAGTGACTAGTTGGATAAACTTCACTTTAATTAACGACTTCCCAAGAAAATATGACTTTTTTGTACGAATTACAGGTCTTGAGATAAATGAGCCGTAATTAATTTATCTTACTTTTTACAATTTAAAACAACTAGGTGTGAATATAATAAGTTAACTATTTAGATTGATAGTTACTATATAACAATAAAAGTCGTTTCACTTAATGATTTTTATGACATGTGATATAATTACATTATGTATAGCTTTTGATAATATTTTTCTCCCTTTAAGTTATAAGCAATAAACCAATTCCGAACGTGACAGATTAAACTGAACTAATCAATAGTAATGCCGTCAAACGATATTTTGTTGTTCAGAAAGCCCTCATTAAACACATTGCTCAGAATAATTCGAATTAATCACATTCAAATTGTATTACTATTCGACAGTTTAATTTATTTTCACATAAACTTTAAATATTAAAAATTAAAGTCATAAAAATCTACAGTAATAAATCACGCTTCCATTATAACATCCCCCTGATAGCGCATATTGCTCAAAACATAATCGTGACTCCGAATTTAAAGTCGGGGGTCGTAATCGCGCCTACTGACCCGCGCCTCCCCGATAATTGCAAATGACTCACCAACTGTTTCATGTGTATACTATGTATATTGTACAAGTAGAGTTAGGTCGCGGCTACAAAACTTTGTCTTTGTTCTTTTGCCAGGCTGGCAATGGAAAGAGATGAATGTGTCCTTTTCTTTAGCAGTAAATACGACTCGCGAAAACTTTACTTTTGTTCATCAAGCGTTTTTGATGACGTTACTTAGGTTTGTAAAACCAATCCAAAATGTGTTTGGTTTGTAAATCCGACGTAGCCAAACGATAGCCTTATCATCCTCGCAGATAACCAAGCTAGCCAACCAGCAGCCAAGAAGGAAGAAATTTTCTTCCCAGATAACTGGTTTTTTAACGGGAACGATTTTTCCTGCACGATAACCAAGTTACATAACTGGCACTGGCAAAACCAATGTAGGATGATTAATTTGGATTAATTCAGGTTTAGGTGCGGCGGGGGTGGCCCTTGGGCCACCCCTAAGCCGCGAGCATGTTTGTTTCAATTTTGAAGTAGTTTTTATTTTACCTTAGATCCACACACATTAATACATTGCTGATCTATTTTCATGTCTGTGTTTTAGGTTTCATTTTTGTACAATTGTGTGTATGCTCTATTTCTGTGTCTTTCAAAAGAGAATAAATGTCTTCTTTCTTTCTTTCTTAGAATGTCCTAGTTATGTAAAATAGTTATGTACGGGGAACACATCTTTCCCGTTATAAAACCAGTTATCTGGGAGGAAAATTTCTTCCTTCTTGGCTGCTGGTTAGCTAACTTGGTTATCTACGAGGAACAAAGGGAATTAGCTTGTTGAAGTGGCTATAGGCAGGTCATATAGCAATAGCACGGAGAAAAAGTCATCGTTGGGGCCGAAAGGCTATAAAATTTAAAATGTGTAATTAATTTGTATATTGTTCTTTTTGACATTGTATTTAAAAATTGTGGTATTAATTATTTATTTTTATTGTTCTTTTTGACATTGTATTTAAAAATTGAGGTATTAATTATTTATTTTATCTCTTGTATCATTCTAGTTATTTAAGTTAGACATAAAAAATTGCTGTGCCCTGGCAGGGTTCGTGTCTGGAATTAATAATGTATTTATATTTTGTAAGACCTTAATGTACGACATGATTATAATGCAATAAATAAATAAATAAATAAGGTTCTCGGGTGATAGATAATTTGTAAATAACCTTGGCTGAATAAGTTTTCTAAGTCGCTACTGATGTGAAAATAATCTATTGTGGTCACAGAAAAGTTGTTTGGGCCATCGGCAAAAGTTTTTACGGTATAAATTTTCTCTTTAACAGTTGCGTTGTTATGTCTGGAAACCTGAAACAATGGAATAAATCATTAATTGACATGTTATTTTATTACCAAATAATAGTTAATTACCATAATCTTACGTAGATAATTCTTATGCAACAACTTACTACTAAGTTAATATGAACTCTATACTAAATTCCTAATCAATACTTTTAAATCGTAAATTGAAAATGTAAAGGTTCCAATAGCATTAACTCAATGAATAATAACTCTATGCAAGCTTAACATTCAAGCTACAAACTAAAAATCCTAATAGAACCTATCCAGTCTCAGCTTATGATTTGTTATAATGTTATAGTTCCTGGAAAATATTTACGAGCAAATTAAAAAGGTAAAATATGGAAATTATTAGACTAAAAACATGTTTATCTGTTTTGAGTACAATTTCCATATAATGAATACTTTTCTAAGGATGATAATCATAAACAATGTCAAGGTTTTACGAATTATGTATTATAGTTACAATCACATCGACTTTTAATGGACCCAAGATGTATTATGAAAATAATCGTTTAAAAAAACAAAAAACACTCAACAAATTGACGCCCTGGCTCGATCAATTACAATAGACATTATAGTGTTGAAAGCGAATCATTACCGAGTGGTTTTTCTGAGCATGAGCCGAAGGCAAGAGTATGCAGAAAAACTAGAAACGACAGATAATGGGACAGACAGAAAGTTAATTCAAAATCAAAAGTGCATAAAATCTAGCATCAGTACTTAGAATTTAACACAAGGACTTCTGAATCTAATAAAAATGGAGGGAACATTCATGATTCAGCAAATCCTGGTTTGTATGTTTAGAAGCTTTCACTACTTTGTAGTCAGCGGTCGATACAATGATTCGACTAAATGCTTTAGCGCAATCGTGCATCTCATGCTAAGATAATAAAACACTTGGAATGGCATAAATATTTACAAGCTTTGTGTATCACTGCAACATGTCAAATAGCTGATAAATCGTTACTTAAACGCTAGGGGCCTTACCATGACGTCTTAATGCTATTCAGTTTAGGTTCGCTCGCTGTCAGATTCATACTAAAAGTGACAGCTAAAACTTGAACTCAGTTGGAATTAGGCGTCGTGGTAAGGCCCTTTGGCACCATTACAGGGCCTCTAGTGAAGTTATTAACAAAGAAGCTTCGAACGAATTTCATTTTACAAGAAAAAAATTACAGCGCTGTTATCACAACGTCGCCCTCATCTACTTTCCATCAGATGATAGGGTTCCATCCACTGGTCAGTCTTACAAAAGAAAAAGGTAACAACAACAAACTAATTTCATAGTGTTTTAATACATATATGTATTACTCAGACAGTTCCGATATATGTCATGGTGACAGTACGAAGTAAACATGTTTGTTCACTTTGTTATAGCAGCTTTTATATGTATGAAACTCAAAACTTTGAGTAATGGTATTGAAATTTAGCGTTAACAATAAAATCAGTAATTACGGGTAGGAATTCAACAGTCACGTGTTTCAGCTGCGCTCACCGTGTTTGTCATGACAATTTATTGTTTCGTAATTGTAGCACATTTTATAGAAAGAGTTATCCATAGAGTGTGTGTCATAATTGTCGCAGAATTCTTTGAAAGAATTAGCCATAGAGAGAACTTAAAGGGAGTCACGACAATTGTGCGTCCTTGTCTACAGCAGGGGGCCTATTCTGCTAACGAGTTAAGCCGCGAACGCACGCTCTGGGGCAGATTAGCGCACGACTGGGGTCCCATCTCGAACAATAGACGCAGCAATTATTTATGCAGATCGAATTGCAGTTCGTACTTAGCAATTTGCCAGAGGTCATCGAACTGCACTTGCTGCTAATTGGTGTTTCGTAATTTAGTGTTAGTGTGACGAGCGTTAAAATAACAAGGTGTTAAGTGGTATGATTGTCATTGCGATTGTGAACTCTACTGCGTAAATTTTAACAACTAAACTACAATAGCGATTTTTGTAGGTAAGTACGTGTTTGAATTACGACAGTTTCATTTCGAATGTGCGAAACATATTTCGCAGACAGAAGTATAGGAGTTAGTCCAGGATTTTCAGTACTTTTAGCGTGAAAAATAACACATTGAGAAACATTCCCGTTTTTATTATTAGTAATGTGAAGCTAGGTGAGCTAGCTGCTCTCCACAAAAAATCCCCAGACAGTATAAAACTCATGCAGTTCTTTTCCGTTTGTCTTCCGTGTCCATAATCTGCTACTGTAACATTTTAATCAAAAAATCCGTGCCATAAACTTTTAAATTCAGAAACATACTGCCTCGCCCTCATTCCATTAAAACCCAAAAACTCAAAGAATAATCTCGTTTTATGCGGATCGTGAGTCATTGTGCTTCGTACCCACAGGACACTTGACAACTGGAGTTGCCTCTAGCTCATGTTTTTTTCTTGCAATTCGCTATAATCTTGTTTAACTTATTACTTGTGACATAACACCTTCAGCTTACACAGATCTTTTAGACAAAAGTTAGCTGACACAATCTTACGGGAATCAAAAGATGTAAACACTAATAAGTAATAAATTATTTCTCTCTCTCTTAATTTCTCTTGTCACAGTAATTGTCGTTGAAGTCTGAGATGAGATTGTTAAGCCGTAGGCAGTCGCTGCACTCTAGGAATTACCATGTGTTGTGAATGTAGAGCTATTACGAAATGCTTCTTATGCCCGTAATTTCCTCAGTTGCATTATTCTCCGTACCAGAGCACAACAGTGAAATCACTAGCAAGCAGCAGAATCACCACCACCTTTAACTTTTTGAAGGTTCTGGGCACTTTAAGACAGAGCCCTAAAGACTGTGACTAAGAAATGAAGTAAACCGAAGTCTATGTTTTTACAACTGTTATTTTTTATCACTTCAGCATTGTCACTTGGCCAAAGTGCTCAGTGAAAAAGTGAGGTCTAAGCCTCTGGTGTAACTTATTGACACGAAAACTGTATCGGAGGCGTTCGCGTAATCGTCACAATTATGGGATGATTGATAGCGCCACTAGCGTAACGAAACTACAACAAACAGTTCTCTGTAGTATTTGACAGTTTAACGCAAACGTGATCGAGACATATTTTCCTATTGAAAACTTACACTAAGCACACTGCGGCCTTACCATGTCGTCCTAATTCCGACTCAGTTCAGGTTTTAGCTGTCACTTTTAATATGAATCTGACAGCGAGCGAACTTAAACTGAATCGCATTAAGACGTCATGGTAAGGCCCCTGTTGCATACTCCCGTCGTCAGTGCTTAGTGGTTGTATCCCCGTAACGTTCCAACTTTGGGGGAGTTTTATAAAAACATCCAAGAACTTGTAAACTGTTTCCGGGGACAGAATTATGAGGCGAGTTTCCGCCGAGACGTGGACGACACTTGGGGCGTGACTACACCAGTTAATTTTTTGGATAGACTAATTAACCAATACGACAGTTTCGACCTGTTTGACGACCGGATGGCCTAGTGGTTAGAGAACCTGACTATGAAGCTTGAGGTCCCGGGTTCGATCCCCGGTCGGGGCAGATATTTGTATGAAAAATACGAATGTTTGCTCTCGACTCTTGGATGTTTAATACGTATTTAAGTATGTATTTATCTATATAAGTATGTTTATCCGTTGTCTAGTGCCCATATCACAAGCTATTCTTAGTTTGGGACTAGGTCAATTGTCCCGAGATTTTTATTATTTATTTATTTATTTATTTTAATAGATTGGAATTGCGCTGCCGTGTGAGGACGAGCGGAGAGAGTAAGACAAGGTAAAATTACTGGCACATGAGGTATCCTAAATTATAAATCACGAGCTGTTGCCCATGACTTCATCTCCCAAGAATTCGTTTATCGCTATCCCGCAGGAATTTTCCTCGATAAAAAACTTTTCTCTATCTATGTGCCGAATTTCATCCAAGATTATTTAAAAAATAGAAATTCAGTGGAGTGTGTGAAGTTACCAATCCGCACTGGGATCGAATGGGAACTATAGCAGAAGCCGACCTGTTCTGAAAGAAGACCTGTGCCCAACATTGGGACGTATATACAGGCTGGAGATGATGATGAAATTTCTACTAAGACCTTAAATAATTCCATAGAGGTTGTTATAGCACTTAAACGCGGAGCTATATTTCCACGCCGTAAACAAGCCCTTACCAACAATGTGTATTTGAGAGCCGAACAATACGGCAACAGTTTGTAATTCAGCGTAAACTTGTTAATGGTCTTAATAAATCACTTTCATACGCTGTTGCTGTTTGTATGTCCTTTATTAGGTACTTGACTACGGGGAAGCGCATTTCACGAGGGTTTTAGTGGGTAAGTATTAAAATACATAGAGTTTGAAATGCATGATTGGTTAAAGTACATAATGTTCAAAATATATAATGCGATTTTCTCATATAATGGCAAATTAATAGGATTATTATAAATTAAACCTAACCTGACCTAGACTATAGATTACACTATCATAAAAGTCCATCTAGCTAATAGTTTCACAGAAATTAGCATTATATATTTAGAACCATTATGTACCCATTGATGATGATGATGATGTACCCATTATACATTTTTAAGCTTTATTATTCTGACCCGCAGCCGATTTTAGTCAACGTTCGTGTTCGTAGGATTGTCTGCAAGCATTACTCAACTACTTATACACCTCGTGAGCTCTTAGAATGGCATTCGGGTAATGATATTACATATGAACAGGGAGTAGATATGTCGCAACCACGCCCGAGTTGAAGATTCATAAATGACCCAATTGTCTCATTTACCTCAAACAAGCCACAGTATGAGTAGTCCGTGACAGTCAATGTGACAGTTGATAGAGGGAACGTTTTTCAAACGCAATTTACTAGGAACGTAACATATCTATACTATGAAATATCATTGCATTCGGGTGAGTCTTTCTGTCTCACTCACTCTAATGGGTTTAATATTTGAAACGGCCGATGCGATGGTAGGTGTATGTTTTCTTAATCACTAGCTTCTGCCGGCGACTTCGTCCGAGTAGGTAAAATTAGCAATTTGAAAGAAAGAAAGAAAAAGGTTTTTTTGGTGCAATATAAAAACAAAAACCGTACAAAAATAACCATAAAAATGAAATCACACACACCAAAACATGTCAAAATTGACCTGTTTATCGCTATCCCGCGGGAACTATGCAATTTTCCGGGATAAAAAGTAGCCTATGTTTCAATCTAGGATACCAGCTATCCCCGTTTAAATTTTTATCCAAATCCGTTCAGTCGTTTCAGCGTGAAGAAGGAACAAACATACACACTCACTCACATCACACATCGTCACTCACAAACTTTCGCATTTATAATATTAGTAGGATATTTTACTACACCGTTTGCATTATCTTGTGCTCCAATCCCTCGATAATTAGACTTGCCAGACACAATGCACGTCAGATGCATACCAATCAGAAAGACTGATATTTCGAAGTAAATTTATGCAATAGGCTTGGAATGTGAATACGGAATTAAATCATTTATTAGAGTAATTTTCAATTTAATTGAACTTATATAAAGTTAATTACAACACACCGGATAACTCACGTATAAAAGCCGAAGTATTGCTCCGAAGTATTGTTTTTGTATTGTATTGTATTGTATTGTTTTTACTTCGGCTTTATACGTGAGTTATCCGGTGTGTTGTAATTATGTGTAAGTCTCACGGTAGTTTCATGTTGAAAGTTATATAAAGTTTATCTGATTTGATTCAGAGTAATCGTTACTGAACGAAGATATTCTAATACAGGGGCCTTACCATGACGTCTTAAATATAATTCAATTCCAAACCACAGTTGGATCCATACTAGAAAAAAGTGTCCACAATGTCAGCTAAAGAATCAGAATTGAAAGCATTAAGACGTCATGGTAAGGCCCTAGAACGCGTGCGATCTCAGTGCATTCAGGATATGACTCGGCAAGCAGCGGGCAAGACGATGTGTGGTCAGCGGGGACCACACTTCAAACCCCGACTGTGCTCAAAAAGCCAGCGTAGTAGGTATAGTGGAGGATGATGACACTACTCTAATCCATATATACCCGTAGAAAAACTTATGGACAAAAATAATTCAACATCAGAATTTTAAGTTACTGCACAACAAATGTACTAGGTACTGTGATCTCTAGTCGACTAAGTTTAGGAGATCCCGTTTGCAATATAACTTTTCACCTTAGGGATTCAGCGGAAAACCTCGTGAAATCATATTCAGATTTTCAACTGAGTTAATATGAACTTTGTTGAGATAAACTTCATAGCTTACACAGTTTAGCGTTGAAGGCTTCGTCGCACGAAAAACAAGGTTTATTTAGCTCTATTGTTGTAATATTCTGTTACTGAAATGTAAAAAATAACGGTTCACAAATAAATAAATAAACAAAACTAAATAAAAAAAATATCTTTATCTTCACTTACGAACTTCGAAGAAACCAAATATTTTAGGACTAGGTAAGTATTAATTTTTCTAACGATAAATTCCCTTAGCGACGCTTAAAATAGAGGGTGTATGGTTCTGTGACCATACAATCCTCTTTTTACACCAATTGTTGGCACGGGCTTACGAACTTACGAGTAAAAAATATCATAACCCTCCTTTGTCTTTGCCGTAGTCGGTTAATAACGGATCACTTCCAAAGTAGTATAGAAAAGTAGCTGTTGCCCGTGACTCCGTCTGCGCACAATTCGCTTATCGCTATCCCGCGGGAACTATTCAATTTTCCGGGATAAAAACTATCCTATGCCCTTCCCCGGGATTGAAACTATATGTATACCGAATACCAGCTAAATCGGTTCAGCGAATTAAGCGTGAAAAATAGATACGCTTATAAGATAAGGATCTTATTTATTTAATGACTGTCTTTAATTAATAAACAGACACAGCGTGAAAAGGTAACAGACAAACCGAGTTACTTCCGTATTTACTACTTTAATGTAATATTAATAGGGATGACAAGATATTTCAGCACACGCGCGCACGTAAGTAAGAATTAGGTTTATCGGAAAATCCCCTAGCGACGCTTAAGAGGTCACAGCGTTTCATACACCGATTTTTTGGTTCGTAAGAATCGTAAGGTAAGATGTAAGTCAGTCAACAGAAAAACTAGCTTTGTAATTTACTTCCTTGCTACAATCTGCTAATATGCAATAAACTCAAACATGAATTGATGCCTGAGAGCATAACAGTGTGTCATATCATGCCTTATCATCCAGCAAGAAGCGCTTGGCATCGCACAAAGCGCTGTTAATTACAGTGCAGTGGGGTGCCATGCTTAGGGGGCTGTCAGCCCTAACAACAAAAGATGGTCGACGGTTTTGTATCGATTCGCTGCACGCTGGGTTTACCCAGTCGTACACGGATGTAGTTTTAAATCCGCTTGTTTGATTACACGCTGTGTTTCAAAATTAATCCGGAATACTACACGTGGTTAAGTTAGATTGACTGACCCCAGGGACCTTACCATGACGTCTTACCAAAGTTGGATGTCAGATCCATACTAGAAGTGTCATAAATGACAGCTAAAATGTGAAATTCAATCGGGATTGAAACACATTAAGACGTCATGGTAAGGCCCCAAGCCTCTTTGGCACTTCTTGGGTACAGAACCACAAAAAGGGGAGACATTACGGTACTTAAACCTTTAGCTCTACGTACCCAAAACTTTTGAACAATTTTGCCGCAGAATCGGTAAAATGGCCGCAAACGTGTTTTTGTCTGAATCCTTATTGCCACGGCTGCCCGTGTGTGGCCGGATATTGGACTTTTGTTGGATAAAGTTTTGTTAAAACATTTGACCGCTTTTACAATTTCTATCCGAGATTCTCTTGATTAATAGGTATATGGTTAAAAAAATTCAAACACCAGACATACTTTCTACAGAAAATTAGAGAGAGAGATTAGATTCCGATAACATTTCATTAGCTGTCAACATTTTGACTCAGTTACACGTATCATGACATGAACATGAAGATCATGATTTCGCGTTAAACGTGCAATAAAATATTTAAACTCACCGCGCATATATGTACATGTCCGATCGGGGCCACCCCGGGACCTCAAGGTTTAGGTATAGTCAGGGTTCTTTAATCGAATACAATAACAGTGTTTACAAAAAGCATCGTTATTTATCTCCTCCCATTCATTACGTTGAATATAACCTGCCGAATATTTTATCACGGGTACTAAAACAAAAAACATCTATCAGGAGTTTGTCTTCGTTTTGCCATCAAACTGTCCAACAAAATTAAGATCATTATTCAATAAACTGCGATAAAATCGCTTCAACGTTACTCTTTTCGCTTTCAATATAATTTTATTGTTCTTTGAGGAAAGCTTGAATTATATCAGCATTTTATTGATTTAATGATGCTTAACTTTTACGATGTTGGTATTACTGGAGTTGATAGAGTGAACTGACTGTCTAATGTAAAGAGATATAAATAAAATTGGAAACGTAGAAATGGTGAATGGGATTGTGATTCCGACAATAATCTTAAGACTGAAAGTAAGCATATTGAAGCGAACGATTAGGTAGCTATAATAAGTTGAATCAGTAATCAATTTACAGTTACAATAAAAATTCTATCAAATTATAGTATTTAGTTAAACAATAACGTAATTTTTTTATTTAATGCTATAATCACGTTACTGTAACTACAATTGTGAACTAACAATCGACCAGCTGAGTCAAATGGTCAATACGAAACAATAACAGTTCTAACAATACCGAACTACGTAGATCCGCAGATGAGCTGATTATCCACTTACCAAGGCCGTGGATAATGCGTCCGTAGGCGTCCACGGTCAGTATATAAACCAGACAGGACTAAATACGTGTAGTATACAATATGGGTTACTTTAAAGTGGTATTGTTGGTGATAGTCGCGGCGGCGTGGTGTGATGCAGCGCCGAGCGATCGTGAGTTTTTACTTTGATAGCAATAGCATAAAACTAATTTTGGACTCAGGCATCAGGCATCATTATGATTATTTGTATTTATGGACAATGAACTGATTTCCGTTGAGGCAGACTAGTTCTTGAGTGGAGACGTGACGGAAAACGCAGTGTGGGGCGTCTTGTAAGTGGGGCGATGATATGTTATTCATAAGGCTGCGTGCAGGGATTGGAGGAGAGCTGAAGATCAAGTTCAGTGGCAGTGCCATTCAGGAGAGGCTTATGTCCAGCAGTGGCCTGACACGGGCTGATAATGTGATGTGATAGAGGTATCCCGACGTTTCGGATCAATTCGTGAAACTCGGATGCGTAGTGGAAGGCGAAATATTAGTAGAGCCTACAAGACGGAGGGAGGATCTAAAGACCGCAGGATTAGTGGCTGCGGCTACCAAAATAATAGTCGAAGAAATCCTTGGGGATGGCCTAAGTCCAGCAGTGGACGTCTTGCGGCTGACATGATGTCGATGACTTAAGATAACTCGTAAATACATATATGTTGAGGAAAACGTCGGGAATTTAACTGCGTCACCCACACATATGTATGAGACACAATAATGAGTTGATGAACATAACTTTATCTTCGAGTTACATACATTCTTTCAACTTTTAATGTCGCTTTCATCTATAAAAGTTAAAGATTTTCTAAGTACAGTTAGAAGTAAAGTAAGTACCTTCTTAATACCTAATACTGGGGCCTTACCATGGCGTCCTAATTCCGACTCAGTTCAGGTTTTAGCTGTCATTTTTAGTATGGATCTGATAGCGAGCGAAACTAAACTGAATCGCATTAAGACGTCGTGGTAACCCCCCTGATAATACCTCAGTTTAATCTAACTAATATTATAAATGCGAAAGTATGGATGGATGGATGGATGGATGTTTGTTTGTTTGTTACTCAATCACGCTAGAACGGCCCAACGGATCTGGATGAAATTTGGCACATAGATAGAGAAAAGTCTGGAATAGCACATAGGCTACTTTTTATCCCGGAAAATTGCGCAGTTCCCTCGGAATAGCGATAAACGAATTCTTTGCAGACGAAGTCGCTGGCAACAGCTAGTTTAACAATATATCGAAATAAAAATTGCCAGTTAGATAAAAATACAATACGGGTCGACAATGAATCAATCAGTTCCTACTGAGCCTCTCGCGATCCCGAATCAAAACTTCTTTCCCGATCAGCCCGAGGGTACTTACTCAGATCGATGTTCATCCACGGCGACCATAAATAAAGCGGGAAATTCCACGAATAGACGAGCCACAGAAAACTTTGTTGGATTTCCGTGCCAAGTTTTCAACAGGCGAGAGGTGGAAAAACATTTGTGGGCTTCTATTTCGGCTGCCACCGCGGGAGATTGCAATATTGTGTCATTTTATTTATAAAAAAGTAACTTGAGCGATGCTGTTATTGTTCCGGACAAAGCGTCCATTGAGGTGAATAAACGTAGCGTTAAATTACACTTGATATCCTGTATTTTATATCACAATTACAGTTCATTATATCATTAACCACGTGGTTTTCCTCGCGTAAATTCTAGAAGCATACTCTGGCAGTACCTACTCGTAGTTAAAGCACTTTATTTTTTAATCGTATACCTCGCAATTCCTTCGTGTACAGTTTGCACCGTGAAAAGGGTTGTCCTCGCCCGGGGCTTGGGGCGACTCTTGAAAAAACCCCTAAACGCAGTCCGGGGCCTAACGTGAAATAAATTGCCTTGCCTTGGACCCGCCAAGTTTTACGGGGCAAAACCTCATCGTGACGCGAAACGTTGTTAAACACCAAGGAATACCAGTTTAAAAGCCTCCAATTCGTTTCATACGCAAACAAATGCATAGCGACTGCAAAAAAAGGAAAGATACGGATAGAGGCTAGTTCATCCATCAAGCTGGGAACCCGTTTGTGTGAGCGGCGCTCCTGATGTTCACATAATTGCTTCTACTAATGTTATCAATTCATTTTTTACTTTACCACTTTTAAAATTACGTTCCTGTTTTAAGCGAAGCAGAAGCGCGTCCGGCGGAGCATTCCTTTGTAATTATTGGTACGGAATAAAACGTAAGTTAGAGCATAATAACATAGTATTGGTTTTATGCCGCTGTTGCCGGAGAAAGTGGCGAGCCAACTGGAATGAGTCTGTTATGATTTCATTTCCATTTCACTGACACCTGACCCCTTAAAGCGGTTTGGGCGTCTAGTAATCACGTACTAATCGATTCAGTACAATACAAACTAACTGTTTCGAACAAACGAGGTTTTAAACGTGGATTTCCTGTTGATGGCATTAGCTGTACATAATTGTGAACTAGATTATTAATAGTTACTGTTGTTGTTGCAAATGAAAGATCATCAACTTGAGCATCGGGTCTGGTCATCTGCGAGTTAGTATAGTAATTATGTGGATCAGGGTCAGTAGGTAGGTGTTTTAAATAATGAACGCGTAAAAAATATTTTACCTGAGTTCGAAGGGATCGCTCTGTAAAAAAATAATTGCCTGCGAGAACAGAACCCTGTTTATAGAAAACGATTAAAAAACAACTTATAATTATTGACTTTCAAAATATGGACACAGTTGATTTATGTAGAATGTTGTAACTAAGTTGTGCAGTAGGTAAGTTTAATGTAATAATTCAAAGACAAAAGACTTTCTTCGAAGCTTTGATGTTACGCATATGACATTTTGTATTGTTTTGTTAGGTATTCAAATAAAAAAAAAACTTTCAGGCATAAAGAATGCGCCGCAATAAATTACGCAGATAGTCATTTCTTAAAAATAAAACATTACTAACAGTCATTTTGTGCAACAGCAAAGCTCAATTAATACCTATTGTTCTGGAATATTACATTATGTACATGCCAATGATGGCATTTCCGAAAGCGCTATTTAATTCAAATTAAAAAAGCCATGTAAAAGAGCCTATTTCAGAATAAACACTTGTATTATAATTTTGACAAAGACGATTAATATTAGAACGACCCAAATCATAAATCAGAGCAGAAACAAACTTGGAGGGCTAGAAATGGACACAAACCTGAACAAGTTCCAACTTAAGTTTCACTAAACTAGTTAGACATGTACGGGCTTTTACCTCCTCTATATTCATAAAGGTACCTCGACTTTGACTGACACTCGCCGACACTAATTACAACAAGACCCTTTTAGGTAGCTACCAGTAAACCGCATAGGGACTTTAAATTAAGGAGATTAGCTGATGTAACAAACAGATGTAGTATGCCTGTAAAATTAAGTCTGAGGCAGGGCGTGGGCAATATAAAGACCGACCGCTTAATCTCATGTCCTCGTCCTCTCCCACGCGGCACGGGCGCGGGGTAGGACGACAAAGGGGACCGAGAGTTGCGGGCGGGTAGTGGGCCTGCCGCCCGCACCTCTCTCGGCACCCTTTGCCTCTGCACCACGGACGAGGACTCAGTTAAGCGGTCGGTCTATAAACCTTATGAAGACTCAAGCCAAAAATGAAGATGACATTTTGAGTTTGTAATCGTGAGTCGCGTATGACTTGCGTAATCCGGCTTTATATGAAACTCCTGTATCATCAACACCAGCCTACGTCCCGCTGCTGGGCGCAGGCCTCTCAAAATGAGAGGGCTTGGGCTAATGTTCCCACGCGGGCCCAGTGCGGATTGGGAACTTCACACACCATTGAATGGCTTCGTAGGTGTGTGCGGGTTTCCTCAAGATGTTCTCCTTCACCGAAAAGCTCATGGTAAATTTCGAATGTAATTTCGCACATAAATTCCGGACAACTTAGGCGTGCCAGCCAGCGGGATTCGAACCCACAACACTCTGTTTGAGAGGCCACAGGTCAAACCATTAGGTTACCACGGCTTTTTAAGGAAAGTCCTGTGTAGTGGTAACTCATTTTGCGTCGCCGTGTATAACCAACTTACAAAAAGGAGAAGGCTATACGACAGTCAGTAGGTAAGACAACAAGTCTCTGTTTACGCGGTTCGGGTTTCATGAACCTACCTACTTATATTCTGTCCAGTTATGTCTGTGTCAAATTCAAATAAAAAGAGCTGTTTTAAAAATGCCGTGGACATTAATGTTTTTCCATTCTTCTTTCCGATCTCAAGTAGAATCTTGATAGCTCATTTCTCCAATACACTTCCTCATTGGTATTCCAACGGCATTCAAATTTAAACATGACCATTCAGCTTTTTAAAAAAGTACAATTGTCATTCGTTTTCATTGTAGTCCAAGCTTACAGATATACCATTCTCCGAACTTTATACGAATTTGACGACATACAAGTGCTCTAAAATAAGCTATTCCGCAATATTTGAAATATACAATTATTTTAACCTTTTAGCCGTCACGTCAATACAAGAGACGTCGCCTATACGCCAGACGTCTTTATTGCGATGCCTCAAATTAAACCTAAGCTCAATTGAACGAAGGTTGCTTTTGGATTGAAGATGGACGTATATATGGGTAGTTGGCGTTTAACCTGCGGTGCTTATGTGTCGTTGACGTCGAAAAAGTTAATAGATATAATTGGTTTTTACTGAAGTAAATTAACAAAATGACGATGATAAAGATGTAAAAAGACAGTCGTTGTAATAGTACACTGCTTAATAGCTTAATCGTATATCTGTTTATGTATTGAGGAGCAAATATAACCGGGTCAATTTCCATGCAATTTTGTTTGGAAATTGATCCTTTGGTTTTGCTCGGCAATGTAAAGGATGGTTCAGATTGCAAAGGAAATTAGTTGGGTCTATTGCGGTAAATCTGAAGGGTCGGAGCCATGGAGCTATTTACTACAAGGTTTAGGCTATTAAAGACGGAAACATCCATAACATAGAGATAAGGACTTGGTTACATACAGAGCCTAAAGTATAGACCTCAAGGCCATGTTTAGCATGATTGCAAGCGTATAGGTGGAAAAGGGAATCAAAATAGTGATGGGTAGCTAGCCGCATCGCCTATAACATGATTCCTACGGCTACAGGTTAATTGTGTGTGTACTGGGGCCTTACCATAACGTCTTAATGTGATTCAATTCCGATTCAGCTTAGGTTCGCTCACTTTTAGATCCATAGTAAAAATTACAGCTAAAACCTGTAGGCTTATTGTTTAACTCGCTCGCAATCGCCATCGTGTTCATTTTGACAGTTCTTGTATGAATGTGACAGCTAACTGCTTCCGATGCCAATTGACAATATTTCAAATTTCTTTATATTCATAAATCAAAAACCATTTCGAGAGAAACACTTGTAGAACACAAAAAAAATATTTTTGGATTTTTTCGTACAGTATTTTTTGGAAAAATGAGCAAAATATGTAAAACAGGAAATGACGTCCAGCGGCCGGTCCAATACTGCCATTATAAAAAACCTTGTCTTCCGGGTTTCCCTTTGACATTTACAACTTTCACAACACAAACACTAGTGACAGCTTACGGTTAATTCATTCGCACACCGCTCAGCTTTGTTGCCATCGGGAACACTAGATAACTGTTTGCCGGGCAATAATGATAATATTTTTGCAAGTTTTCATTTAAAATCATATTTTTTGTGAAGTATTGAGTTTGTCAGCTCGTTTTGACGTTCATCGACAGTGGCAACTGCATTCACTGTCAAAGTATTTAAGCACAGGTTTTGGCGGTCAATTAATGTAATTATTTCAATGTTTTTTTAAGTGTACGAAACAAAGCAGTGACGTCATTTCGCTAATACTTGACGTTTGTTACTTACGTCCTTTCTGCTTGAGCAACGATTTAAATGGATTTTTCCACGAAAATACAAGATTTTCACGAATATAAAAAAATATGGGTGTCTTAAATTTGTGCGCTCTTTCCAGCCAGACAATAAAAAGTAGCTCTTAAAAAATTGAAATATTGTCAATTGTCATCCCATACATGAACTGTCAAAATGAACACGATGGCGATTGCGAGCGAGTTAGACAATAAGCCAGCTGAACTGAGTCGGAATTGGATCGCCATTAAGACGTCATGGTAAGGCCCCTGTACTATCTAGGAAGCATGTTCTAATATTACAAACGACTTCGTCTTCGACTTCTTTTTTGTTTCGTTATATTTGTACAATAAAACATTTACTTACTTACTTACGAATTCAAAGTTCTCGGTACCCGGATGTTAATGTCTGGCCTTATACCAACTATTCCTTATTCTGTGCTTATACTCCGAAGTTACAAATTAGAAATTTGTGTTCCGCCTTTCCGCTCATACCAATAGTCATTAATAGGAGTGTGAGAGGGTCAGTATGATACAAACTTCGAATTTCGTACTTATATTGTTGTATTAAATGTGGTGTGTGGAGTTAGGGGTACGCAGATAATATTATACAAACTCAGGGCATGCTGTTAGGGCAGTGGTTCGCAACATTCGGTCCGCAAGCAAGGCCAGGCCAGTAATTGTTTAAAAGTACATAAGTGATCAGATGTTCTGCGTGCATTGCTAAATATACATAAGATGCAAGCTAAACAATACCTTGTACATACATCGTGGTCGCTGATAAAAAAAAAATAGTAATCCCTGATCAATAAAAGGTTGGCAACCACTGTGGTAGGACCTTTGTTTCGACGGACCGGGATAATCGAATATTGTGGGTCTATAAACCAATTAAGATGAGATTGTGACACTTTGATTTATTGAATTGTACTAGAATTATTGCTGAATGTTAATTCAAATTGTGAAATAGGTTGATTGAATCAGGTGTCACGCGTTTCAAACTTTATATAAGAGTTTCTTCTCAGGGCTAACTTTTAACTTTATTCTAACATTAACAAAACAAAACCGGCCTAGTGCGAGTCGGACTCGCACACGAAGGGTTCCGTACCAGAAATAATTATTTCTAGCGTCTACGTGTAGTCATTATTAATATCGAGCAAAAAAAACGGTCAAAGAAATACTTTTGTTGTATGGAAGCCTCCTTAAATATTGTTTTTATTTTATGTATGTATGTATGTAAAACTCTTTATTGTACATAAAACATGAAAAAGATGAATACAGGAAAACACGAATACGTTTTATTTTTAGTATTTGTTATTATTGTGGCAATAAAAATACATCTGTGAAAATTTGAACCTCCTTGCTATTACGGTTCATGAGATACAGCAAAAAACGCCAACAACTACTCTGTTGTATGGGAGCCCCCTTAATTATTATTATTATTATTATTTTGATTTTAGTATTTGTTGTTGTAGCCACAATAAAAATACATAATCTGTGCAAATTTCAACTGTCTAGCTATTACGGTTCTTGAGATACAGCCTGGTGACAGACGGACGGACGGACGGACGGACAGCGAAGTCTTAGTATTAGGGTCCCGTTTTTACCCTTTGGGTACAGAACCCTAAAAATGAATGCCACTGCTGAGCGCAATGAGAGGGCTTGTAGTCGCCACAAGCACTGACTGATCGCAAGATTCAAACCCACATTAAAGTGTCCAAACATCTGATATTTTGTTGCAATCCACATATTTAATTATGGCAACATTAATTTTTTTATGTAAATTTGCCTATGGCAACTCGCTCTCTTGTCTTGTACGACGAAACGCACAATCCAGTTTTTTATTTATAATAATAAAGAACCACACAGAAATTGACCCCCAAACCAGTGATTTGTTGAATTTACTCGACGAGTAGCATTGATTTAGTACTCGATACTTCATAAAGATCGTGCGATGTAATTACTTAAAGAACAGTTAAAGGCACAATAATAATTACCTAACTTCTAAACGTCTAAAAATTCACAGGCCCAAAACAACCCGTCCCAACTGCTCGAAAAGGTCCGACTATCCGGCCCGAATCAAATATCTTCACACACCAACAATTTTAATACCACCTACAGCTATAAATTTTACAAAATTTAATCCCTTTATCGTACCCTGCCTTTTGTTGGGTTCAAACCGAATAGGTTCAGGATTAGAGCTTTAAAGGGGTGTTTTGGAGATCTCGTTCACTGAGGGCTTAAAAAGGGAGCTGCGGCCGCGTTGTACCATATTCCTATAAATACATTGGAGTTAGGATGGTTCCTTGGTGGACGGTTGATGATATGCTTTGTCTCGTTCTCGCACGGTCAGCGCCCATAAGATTTCTCTTTCTCATACTTTGTTCAAGTTGTTCAGTTCAATTCATCGCCTTAACACCACTCTAGTAAACTTTGATACATGTCGTATAAAACAGTGTTTTTCGTCCTGGGGGTCGCGAAGTTTATGTAGGGGGGTCGCCAGAGGTCGAGAGAACTTTTTTTTTTTTTTTTTTTTTTTTATGCGAATAGGAAGGCAAACGAGCAAGTGGGTCACCTGATGGTAAGCGATCACCACTGCCCATAGACACCCGCAACCCCGGAGGGATTGCAGATGCGTTGCCAACCTAGAGGGCTAAGATGAAATGCCTCTTGTGCCCGTAATTTCCCCGGCTGTCTTACTCTCCACACCGGAACACAGCAGTGCAAGCACTGCTGCTTAGCGGCAGGATTTGCGAGTAAGATAGTGGTAGCTATCCGGACGGACCTTGCACAAGGCCCTACCACCCGCAAAACTTTTTTAGTAAAAAAACAATAACGTTGCATGGAATGAATATTTGTAACGTAACATACACATACATACATGATAAAACGCATCATCATCATGATACATGATGATCTTGTATTTACTTTTTTTTTTTTTATTTATTTGACTCAAATAGAATATAAAAGAAGTACAAAATACTTATATCTATATACCTCTGCCAAACTGCATAGCAGTTTGTTGGCAGAAAGTGGAGAGCTCTCAATCGCAATTGATTTCAAGCAATAAATGAATCTGAATCTGAATCTGAAAAAAGCGAAAGGTCGGGGGTCGCGAAATATTTTTTTCATTCCAGGGGGGTCGCATCAAAGATTGAAAACCACTGGTATAAAATATTTATATGATCGGTGACTAGGGATTTTGGGGAGAGCTCACTCACTATTTACAGATAGAAGTTTCGGTGAATTCACAATTTTAAGAACGTTAATGTGTGAGTAATGCTTGGGGGGGTCGTGACCCCCATAAACCCCTCGAATCGGACCGCCACTGGTGCGAAAAGTTGTTATGCTGTGTATTGTTGTGTTAATCCCGTCTCCCATAGTTCATGGAAAATATATTTAATTTTAATGCTACCATGTTACATAACGGTGTAAACAGGGTTTAATTCGAGCAGAATGTGTTGTTGTCGCATCACTGAGCACGTAATTGTGTTTGTTGCTTGAGCCACTGTCAATACGTTGCCGGGGTATAGGAAATTAAATTAATTTCGAATGTATATGTAAATAAAAATGCTTACAAATATAATGATACTTGCTGTTTAGGGATTAACTACGTCTTTATCTAACTAATATTATAAATTCGAAAGTATGAATGGATGGATGGATGGATGTTTGTGTGTTACTCAATCACGCCAGAACGGCCCAACGGATCCGGATGAAATACGGCAGATAGATAGAGAAAAGTCTGGAATAGCACATAGGCTACTTTTTATCCCGGAAAATTGCGTAGTTCACACGGGATAGCGATAATAGTTATTTGTTATACAAGGGGGGAAAGTTGTATTTTACCTGCGAGTGTTCATTTGAAACACGAGCTAGCGAAAGGATTCTATGATTGACCACGAGCGAAGCGAGTGGTTCAAAAATAGAATCCTGAGCGTAGCGAGTGTTTCAACACACGAGGCGTAAAATAACTTTTCACCCATGTATAACACAAAACTTTTCACCTCACTACAGCGAGGAAAATAAGAAAAAGGGTTTGTACTATCAATTATTATTTATTGATCTCTCTGTCAATACAATAATTTTAGGTACCTATAGAAATATTGGTAAAATCAAAAATAGGTAATGCAAAATAGCCTAAGCATATCCATGCCCAAGCATCTTTATGGAACTACTCCAATCCAATACCGACTTATACAATCATAAAATTCATAGTAACAAATGGACTAGTATAAATTATATAATTCCAGCCTCAGTAAGTAAGGTTTATCAAATGTAATATTAATTACATATTTATATTATATTATATTTAATCAATAACTAGGTACTTTTTGACAAAAATGGTACATATGTATGTACTAATACTTTATTTATTCACATTTTAGTCACAGTATAAAAGGTATTATTGATTAATTAACAATAATAATATTGCAATAAAAAAATATCAATCTAACAATATATTATCTAATAGTATCTGCAATAATCAAACAATTTGCCATTTACTAAAACTAAGGTCTAATTAAAACACTGGGGCGAGAAAAACGTGAGGATTTTTTTTAATAGACAATTTTCATACTGTAATGTTTCTCTTGTCCCGGAAATAAACTATATTTCACTTACAAACTTCACCTATCTAAATATTCTCCAGTAATTTTAACAGTTTCGGCTAAACATTTTGCAAGACACTAAAAATTGAAAGTTATATTATTGCAATTAGACAAGTTAATTGTTAAGTTTTTTTTTGGAACTGATATGTTATTGTTGGTAACTCGGGCGGTATTAGTTGGCAAATTATTTTCATTATCCTCGTTCTCTTGTGTAAATGTAGGAGAAATAGGATGAGCAGAAGGAATTTCAACATCAGGCGGGATATCTTCAATATTTAATGGAGTGCTCCATGGGTCTTCAAAATCACTTTTCAATAATTTAGATGTTGATGGCTGATTTAGTATGTCAGTGTGAGACTTCAAATTAATACTGCTAACAATACCTTTGCATATTTTTGACTTATTTTCGATTGAGTCTTCTAGGTACCCCTCAGCTACGGTGCTAGACTTCCATCCTCCGTGCCGCTTAAGGGTCGTCAAATCGGCACCAGAGTCCGCTAGTAGTGTTGCAGAGGTCCTCCTAAAGCAATGGCCTGTGTATTGCTCAGGTGACGTCAAGCCAAGGAAAGTTGCGATTTCCCGTGGTAAGCTACCTATTTTGTTAGGACCCATTGGCTGGTTTATACATTTTCCTTTGCGATAGCCAAGAAAAATCTATCGGTTGATGTTTTTGATGGCCGTAGGTTTTGATATTTCTTAACAACTTCAACATATTCGTCACGAACTACAAAGTTTCTTTCGATGTTGGTTTTCGTATCTGGTAACTTAAATAGAAGTAATTTTTCTGAATGTTTCTCAACATTATTTGTCTTGAGGTATGTGAGCTCTTGGGTCCTGCATGCTCCGCTAATTCCTATGATGAGGACTACCTAAAATATGAAGAAAGGATTAGTTTTCTAGCAGTTATAAATTTCAACAAAGTATTATGAGTAGATACCGGATTATTATGCATTTGCATATTTGCATATGTATTTCATATTTAAGCCATTCTTAGCGGTAAAAGCATATTTTACCTAAAATCCGATCTCTAATTATGCGGCATTTTTTGTATTTGTTTTAAGTATACATTGTTAAGAAAAAAAACCATTATTATTACTTACTTTTGTACCTAGATGTTCAGAGTCCGGAGCTTCATTTAAAAAATTTGTAATATCTGCGGCCGTAAAAATCTTGGACTTTTTTGGTTTATGACCGGATGAGGTCTTTTTTAAAAATGCCAGCAACTTTGGATACTTCTCTATATGAACATCCTTCTTTAGTTTTAGAGTCGCCTTAAGCATGGAAAATATGCTCCACAGAGAGCTTGGCTTCATGCTTTTGGCCAAGTCGATAAAATATGATAAAATTACAGTTTCTGAATAGGTTTTGGCACCATTTTTATGTCTCCAGGCATCGAAAACTTCAAGCGCTTTCAAGTATTTTAAGCGGGATTTTTCCGGCAGCAAACTTAATTCGGCTTTTTTTAAGGTTTCCCGTAATTGCACAGGTGTTAGTAACACGTCTTCGTCACTCGAATCACTCATTTTTAATTTAATAACAAAATAACTTGAAATCTTGAAAACAATGCGCGGCTTAGTTTAAAAGTTTTGACTTAAGTTTTTTTTTAATTACCTATTTCCGATGCGTTTTGTTCGCACATCGAGTTACTTGGACTGTAAGAACATTTTATTCGTTTTTACAACAAGAATGAAGGTTAATGTTGAATGCTGATATTTATGAATTAAAATAAAGTTGTAAGACTGTATTGAGTGTTTTTTACTCGATGCAATTCATTAATTTTGATATAAAAAATTCAGCACTTTTAACGTTTTACGTTTTGTTAGCTGTCAAATATCACTTAAGCTCCCTTCAAATGTCAAAACCCTGTACTATATCGTTCTAATCTGTGGTCAAAACTCTTTCTCCACAAGTGAATAAAGAGCGATTTTCTCAATAGCTGTCAAACAAACAAAAAGTGCTTTCCGAGCTAGTGAGGTGAAAACGAATTTGCAGACGAAGTCGCTGGCAACAGCTAGTATAATTATATGAACAAAGTTTTAAAAAAGCTTCTAATTTTAAATGCAGCTTATTTAATTAAATTAATTAAGACAGTTAGTTAGTTATCGTTTTTTGATAGATTTAGTACAACAATAGCTCAAGCTAATAATGCTACAAACTAAGCATTAAAATTTCAAATGACTCGGTATATACACTATATACCTGAAGGTATTTTCGAGAATAATAATCAACAAGTAAATAAGAGAAAAGTCAAGAAAAATGCATTTACACTTAAAACATTTGCGAATCCGCTACTACCGGTACAGTCGAAGGCATAAATATATGTACGTTACCAGGACGTCAAAAATATCTATACCTTTCTGACATAAACCATAAAGCCAATGATACATATATGACAATGACATGATGACTGTATCAATATTTATTCCCTCGACTATACCAATCCAATCCAGCGGAGTAGCCAGGTAAATGTTGTTTCGTTGACATGAATATCTATAAAATAAACGTCGAATCATTCGTTAAACTACCAACAGAACACCGCGCTCATTTAACTAACAAACAGTACGGGAGTTAAACAAATCCAATTTGGTTTGTGCGTCAGACTGTCGCGCGATTTCGGTTAAGGCAGTGCGGTCTGATACGGGGAATCAGCGGCGGTAAACTGATGCCGCGGTGGACAACGCCGAAGCAATTAGCGAACAGAGCTACCAACACAGTCTACAGACACTACGCTACAGGGATGGCAGACGTACGATCATTTCGACTCCGGAATAAAGACAATGTGAGTCGTACCTACGCAAGAATACGGCATTGTATCTATCTTAATCTAACTTAATATTATAAATGCGAAAGTATGGATGGATGGATGGATGGATGGATGGATGGATGTTTGTTTGTTACTCAATCACACCAGAACGGCCCAACGGATCTGGATGAAATTCGGCACATACCTAGATAGAAAAAAGTCTGGAATAGCACATAGGCTACTTTTTATCCCGGAAAATTGCGTAGTTCTCGCGGGATAGCGGTAAACGAATTCTTAGTAGACGAAGTCGCTGGCAACAGCTAGTAGAGTCTACACCGCACTACAAAGTCTACACTGTGGCCACTGACGAGCCTTCCAACAGTCCAAATAGCGTGGCTGCGTTCCAAAATCGGTCCGTGAATGTCAAAAACGTTAATGTTTTTTAAACGGCATCCTGATCGTGGATTTCCATTTGGATTGAAATCCAGCACGCCACTCCATTTGGACGTATCGGCGTGGCGACTTTGGAGTGACCGTCAATGCTAGAAACTTACACCAAACGTGCGCCACGCCATGTGCAAAACTACGTTCATTTTTAATCAGTCTGCATGGTGCTGCCACCAAGTAACGACGCGACAACGAATTAATCGTATGGACGTATGAAATGGATCGATCGTCAGTGTACTAAATAATTGGATGTCGTCCATTTGGATGAATCCATTGTAACGGTATCCATTTGGAAGGTCGTCAGTGGCCTGCTCTTTGCGGCCTATGCAGAAACAGAATGGCTATTCACGAAAATAGAATTGACGACGTTTTTTAGGCTAGCGCTACTCAGCTTTTACTTCAGGTATTTTAGGTTGGTTTTCTTTTTAGGTAGGATAATTTTAGGACCTAGGTTGGAAAATTCACTCTCATTTGCCTGGCATCCCTGACACTATGTAATCTACGCGGTGATTCTACATATACGTAGTGTATTATGTATATGTACATACGCGTGTGGGTGCGCCTGGAACGCAGCGCGGGGAAAGCATTTCGTTTATGTGTACGACTATTTGTGTTTGAACTGTTATCAGTCTCTTGTCGCATTATATCGAAGAATAAGCCATAGTAGGTTATAGTAGGTGCTCAATTAATGAGTTGACGTGAACTGCAAGGAAACTGTATTTTTAAAAATGATGTGCTCTTTTCTTTTATCGACAGAATATTGAAACGTTAGAAGAACTATCAATAATCTAATACCAGAACAAAATACCTGATTCGGTGGTTTGTTTGTGTTTTGTACGTAGGGAGGCAATCTTTGTAACTACCGAGTCGATTCTAATGCTGCGGCTACATTATTGGGATTCGGCGAACGTCGTCGAACATTCACCGAATCCTGATAATGTAGCTGCAGCATAAAAATTTACTGACAGAAAGCTACACTATCCGTCCTCTCATGTTTTATGTAAGAATAAGATAATCTCGACAGCAAATTTGTTTACGAGTACTGGGGCCTTACCATGATGTCTTAATGCGATTCAGTTTAGGTTCGCTCGCTGTCAGATTCATACTAAAAGTGACAGCTAAAACTTGAACTGTCGGAATTAGGACGTCATGGTAAGGCCTCTGTAACATGAATCAAAAGTCACGTAGTAGAATCACAACAGTGTACCGTATTAAAATCTGTTACATGCTATTAACTCATCACAACATCGTAAATCCGACGTCGCTATAGGCGTCACGCACGCAACGTTCAAGTTTTCAGATTTATCGCCATAATTCTGAACAACTAACGCATGATATGATAACCACTTTAAGTTGTTGAAATATGCTTTAAACTATGTTTGTTGCATTGGCTATGTACACAGTACAAGGTTAAAGCAAAGGCCATGCTAAATAATACAAAATAAGCTAGTTCTCTAGTCCGTGGGTCTTTTTTTACCTCTTACGTACCTCTTAATTTTTCATGGTTTTTCTAGAGTTCAGAGATGCGCTACGACGCTACATACATCGTGGTTTCTCTTTCGCTTACGGGAAAATCAAAAGCACGTGTGAAGAGCGAGTTAAAAATAAACAAATGCGTATCAGTCGTTATAAAATACATCGTAAAAGGCAACTAACGCACTAATTGCGTGGAGTGAATTTTTTGAATATCCAAAATGTACAGATTATCAATATACTAAAACACGATCATACCTTTCAAATAATATAATTTCAATGCAACAATCGCAAATTGTTAGATCATTAGGTACTGATATTTGACGACCGCAATGTACATTTACCCGTTAATTGGCAGTTAATGATCCCCGTTTCCTGTGGTCGCAAACTAACAACAATCAAAACATGGCCGACGGACGATAAATAATCATTTCAGTATTTATTTTACAAAACATGTTTCTGACATCTGTGAAATCTGGTGAAATCTGTCGTAAAATGTCATCCGATATTAATAAAAGCTAGTACAACAGATCATGTAGTTTTTGTAAAATATCAAGCCCCGTCCCAATATTAAACTGAAGAATAAGTGTCATCATTGACTTATAGCAAACGTTGAAAAGGTTTAAAATACCAAAATCCCAAAGTTAACCCCATATCACGGGAGTAATACAAGTACTTTAACGCCAGCAATAACCGCCCACCGTTTCTGTTAACTTAAATCAAACTACTGTAGAACAAGGGTTGCAAATTGCGTAACACGCAACATAATCGTTACGATAAATCACGGGCAATGTTGCCATTAATCAGAAATATTGTCTCTTTCATACGAAACGAAGGGCCGGGCTTTCATCGCTGGAAAAAACAACCCGAATGGGTAATTAACGCGAATTCGAGTCACGTGCTGGAGCTACAGTGTCCGAAATTAAATCCAGAATGTATGCCCCGTTTAAATAAATATTATTGGACAGCTATAATACCTTTTGTGCTCTGTGCAAACAACAACAAAGCTGCCGGCCCCTAATCTGCCCATTGTTGGGTAAATAAACAAGTTTTTTGTAAAAATGATCCATTTTAGTAAAGGATCTGCTTTTATAGAAAACAGACTAAATAGAAAATGAAGACGGAGTTCTGTGACCGGCAATGTGAGGCCAGTTTAAACTACACCTCGTCGTGTATATTATGTGCAGTCACACGCATACGGGATGACTCGCTACGCTCGGGAGTTAAATCTAGAGTCCTTCGCTGCGCTCAGCTCAGGATTCAATATCGCGCCCGTGACATAATACAGTGCTTTATCCCCTCGGTGTACAATCTACTATAGTTACATGTGAAGCGCTTTAAATGTAAAACGTGTAAAATAAATGTAAACCGTATTAAATAAATTTAGAGCGTATTAAATAAATGTAAAGCGTATTAAATAAATGTAAAGCGTATTAAATAAATGTAGAGCGTGTTAAGTAAATGTAACGCGTGTTAAATAATCGTAAAGCGGGTTAAATAAAATGTAAAGCGTGTTAAATAACTGTAAAACGAGTAAAATAATTTTAAGGTGTAATAAATAAGTCTAAAGAGTGATAAATTATTGTAAAACGCGTTAAATAAATGTATGCATTTTTCTATACTTTAACTTCAAATTTTGCTTTCTCATTTAATTCCCACATTTGCCAGCCATTTTGTAATTTAATGCAAACTACCAGTGTCTGTATACTTAATCAACGTTGCCTCCACAATTCTTCTGCAGACCCAATGTAAACATCCCTCAAACCGTATAAATCTTGCAACTAAAATATTCATCTGTACGTTTTACAGTAGGGGAGGCTCGAGCCGTCCTTCCCCATTTGTAAATGGATTTTAAATTAATACATTCACCTAAGGGATTGTCTAAAACATTTCATTACGAGATGGTCTGACTATCGACTGATATTGGATTACATTTATACGTGACCAGAAAGAAGAGGTGGCTCGTAAAATTAAATGGATTTCAAGCATGGTACAACCCTCTTGTCAAATATTGTTGCCAGTTTCATAAACCTGCGAGTTAAATTTTTTTCAGAACTGGCAACATTGGATGCTAGCTTAACCATTGATTGTTTGATTGAACTTATGTTGCTAGTTTAGATTAGTAAAATTGTAACTTTGAAGTGTTTATCCTCATGATCGCACTTACCATCTCTTTCTAGCTTGTTATAAGCTTATTCTTTTACTACTGGACAGAAAGGAATGCTAAATTTAGATTACGAGTGCGATGCAATAAGGGCTCTATAACGCGAAAAATATGTTTTGTCTTTGGCAAAGGCAAATTGAAGCGGCAAAATAAAGACAACGAATGTTTAGCTAACAGAAGCTTAACAAGCGATTATGAATATGAAACTAGCTGTTAAAAGTAAGTGAGCAAGTAAATGCTTTATCGTACAAAAATACAGAATCAAACACAATTTTCAAACAAAAAACGGACGGAATGGCAACTGCCATCCCGCGTTATGTACCTACTCTTTTTTATTCCTCAACTAGCTGTTGCCAGCGACTTCGTCTGCAAAGAATTCGTTTATCGCTATCCCGCGGGAACTACGCAATTTTTCGGGATAAAAAGTAGCCTATGTGCTATTCCAGACTTTTCTCTATCTATGTGCCGAATTTCATCCAGATCCGTTGGGCTGTTCTGGCGTGATTGAGTAACAAACAAACATACATCCATCCATCCATCCATCCATCCATCCATCCATACTTTCGCATTTATAATATTAGTTAGATAGTTAGACTAGTTAGATGTTCAAACTATCTTCTTGCTAAATTTTATTACGATCGGTGAAGCGGTTTTACTGTCAAGAGGTAGAAAATAGACTGACAGAGAGAGACAGTGTTTATAAGTAAGGATCTAAGGATGGGGAAAGAGATGACCGTATAAATTTTGAGCTCTTCTCAAGCAATTTTCCTCATGGACATGTACCTAAATGCGAAAATTTGACAAAACGAGCTATGGAGCAAAAAGCCAGATGACAAATGAAGCACGGGCCAGCGCGTGGAGAGGGCAGCCATTAGTATTATAACCTATAGTGCTGATCGACGGACTTGCTGGGTCGATGAACTCAACTAGTTACTATCAAAACTTACGAGGTTACTATAGACTACAGAGGCCAGAATACATTATTACAATGTATCCCAGTGGGTCTAGTAGGTACGCTAGATTATGTCGCGGACATAGGGTAGCTATCTAGTAGCTATCCTTTATCCACGCGCGCATACGTTATTTAGACAGGGACAAGATGCTATTTCTCTCCCATTTCTTTAGTAGAAGGACGAAAGAAATGAAGATTATGCAATTTAATGAGTAACATATAGTCGACCGAAGGTAATATTGCATATTTGCCGCATTTTAATATTCATGAAATAATCTACCTCTCCAAATGTCTACCTCCCCTAATATCTACTCACCTTCTAATCACCAATAGAATCTTGAGCTCAAACAAAACAAATCAGCATGACTCTACATAGTCTACATGACTCTAAACATCGCCCTCTTAGAAGAAATGCGTCACAAAAATCTGGTATCGTGCAGACGTAATTATTTTGGCAGAAGTTCCGTCATTAAAAGCCACTTGGCGGAAGCGACGTAATAAAACCGGACAGCTGGTGAATAATCACCCTAAGCTTGCAATATGAATACCTCTCAAGGATAGTACAGACTACTAACTTGATAATGCCTAAAGGGACCAAACTAGAGACAGTTATATTTCATATCAATCTTAACGGTCCATTGATCAAAGGTAAATGGTTGCTAGGAGAGTTTAAGAAAGTGGATTATGATTCAAAATTTTCCAAATTTTAGAGGAAAAACAACGGATAAACAGCTTAAGTACAATTTAAACATAAGACGGCCGCTCCAGGAAGAAAGATATCGAGAGATAGAAAAGAATAGATAGAAAGGATATCGAGCGATTTGTCGACTTAATACGTGAGTTATATGTTTTAGTTCTCAGCTTAAAACGCCTTCAAAATAACTCTTATACACGACAAAAAAATGTTGAAAGTTTCGAAAAACTATGAATGTATGACTAAAGTAGATATCTTTCTAATCAGATAAGATACCTAAGTAATGGAACATACATAACAACAGTCGAGGCCCTAACATACTATATATACCCCCTTGCAAAAAAACGGACACCCATGGTTTTTGAATTTTATGTACATAAAAGCTCACTTTCTAGGCTTTAATGCCTAAAAATCTGAAAAACCATAGGTGCCCGATTTTTTTGCAAAGTGGTGCATATATACGTTTCCGTACTGCTTAGAAAAGTACTGTACTCACGAGCAAAAATATCGAGTCACTTTTCATATAACTTTCTATGGGAAGTGACCAGTTTTTGCTCGTCAGTGTATATACTTTATGTCAAGGAGCCGACTGTACATAGGTATACACTGTGTAGTATAACGTACAAAGTTGGCGCGCCTCGGATGAATCACCCGATCGATGGAATGCTGTATCAACTTGCATTGCGAATCAACGCGCACGTTCTAACTTTCTTGATGTTACCCTAGCATTCAGCAGATAACACAAGTAAGATAAGTTTTGGCTTGGTGTTCTTTTCAACAACAACCAGCAAGCTTATTACGTAACTCGCTCGCGATCGCCATCGTCTTCATGTATGAATGTGACAGGTAAATGATTCCGATGCCAATTGTCAGGCCATACATGAACAGAACTGTCAAAATGAAGACGATGGTGATTGCGAGCGAGTTACGTAATAAGCCTGCTGGATTAAGATGGCTGCCCACCTGCAGTGAGAAGCTAAGTAAAAATTTTAATTGTTGTAGGTGATCCAAAGCAAGGGTGTGGTATCAAAAAGTTCAAAGAACAGCGTTTTTTGTACAAAAATCACTGTTTCCTTATTTACAGAAGTACTTAGTATGTTGAAACTAAAAATTATATCAAAAAAATATACGCGTTCTTAGACTGATAATCCTCAAAACCTATTTCAAACGTATACATATAGATGGCTCATGTGAACGAAAATTGCACGTCCAACACGTAGCATAATTGTACTGTAAACGCTTGCCTATTTCGCGAAATGCGTTTCTGTCGAATAACTAAACGCACCATCATGCCATGACAATGATTGTTGGCATCAGTATAGCTAATCAGCACAAATAGAACGGTTTTGCTGATATTTGCTCTGTACCGAAAAGATCATGGTTTTATGTTTCCAAAAATTAAACTCTCCAAGTGAACCCGGATACTTCAGCGGTAAATAAAACAACTCTCAAGTTCGTGCTTTTTGGCCGTAATATTATTATTATAGCTTCGTGTAGTAAACACGGTGGATATAAAAGTTGAACATACGAACAGGGCCATAATTTTCACGGAAGTCGTAAAGAGACGCCGCCATGTTGGAATGGAAACATGGCGCGTGTTTTGGCGGGAAAACCCCGATGTTTGTTTTCCTTTGTAGCAACACCGTGCTCCGAGCTAGGCGCTTGCATATTAATTTTGACTTTTCGTGAAAGAGTGTTGGAATAATTAATGGCACCTGTGCTTTGTACTAAAAATACAGGTGAAAAGTAATGCGAAGCGTATGATTGTGGGACGTTGCTACCACCATCTAACTCGCTAATCCTGCCGCCAAGCAGCAGTACGTGTGCTGCTGTGTTTCGGCGTACCGACTAAGACAACTAATGACATTACGCACGTTAGGCCTTCTAGGCTTGAAATCTAACTGCAATCTTTTGGCGCTGCAGGTGTCCACATATTCGTCTGCCACCCTATGTAATAAAAATATATTTAGTATTTGTTTGTGTTTTAATTTCGAAATTAAATCAGACTATC
Organism: Pandemis heparana; assembly: GCA_963854515.1. Classification (NCBI taxonomy): domain Eukaryota; kingdom Metazoa; phylum Arthropoda; class Insecta; order Lepidoptera; family Tortricidae; genus Pandemis; species Pandemis heparana. Next base: position 13,243,321 of record OY978010.1, on the reverse strand, counting down.
CACATCTCTCTCCGTAATAGGTAGGTACCTATAACGGTAATCAAACTACGCCTGATTTCGCTACGATTCCAAATTTACGATAGCGAACGTCATAAAAGATTATAATTAAGATAACAAACGCATAAAACATAACACCTGAGAAAATCCACTTGAGTAAACCATGCAACATTATAACCGTTATAAATTACCGTATGAGCCACTCTAAAATTATATTGTAGTCGCTTAATAACTGCTCGTCCCTATTATGCTGAAATGGTAACACAGGCTGATAGGAAAACTTTGTTATCTAATTGTTGTTAGCTGGCAACACTGGAATTACAATTACAATGTTCGCGCTTAACGATTTCGTGTTAAGTTTCGAAGAGACAAAGTGACTATAAAATGTAGAGCCGTAAAAAAAGCTTTAAATTTTCAACAGAGTTTAATAACCCCATGCGGTAGAAGTATCGTTCGATACTAATTTAGTCTGCATAAGAGCTGGTGATATTTGATTAAAATTATATCGTTCATATCGCACTAAATCAGTAGGCTTATTGTCTAACTCGCTCGCAATCGCCATCGTGTTCATTTGACAGTTCATGTATGGGTTGACAATTGGCATCGGAATCAGCTAGCTGTCACATTCGTACAAGAACTGTCAAATGACCACGATGGCGATTGCGAGCGAGTTAGACAATAAGCCTACAGGACACAGGGTGATTTTAAATCAGATAAGATAAGCATTTAATTAGGCGGGTTGTCATGTCAGGTACATTACTTACATACAATTTAAATTACAACAATATAAGACCTTTAAGAAAGCCTAAACTTATTGTCAAATCGCCTGAGTCGTTTTCGAAACATCATGTACATAGTTAAGGGCCCTAATTAAAACAAAAGTTAATTGATTTCTTTGTGTTAAGACATTTACACCCTTATTGCAATGGGATAAAGGTGAAACGGTCGTTAACACAAAAGAATCAATAATTTTTTTTTGTAATTAAGCCCTTAACTATGTAGGTACCTACTTTTTTTTTAAACCACTCATATTACAACGCAGATTGGTAGCGCCCTCTAGTGGGCAAAATGGCAGTCATCCAACGTGTAAATCAGCAATAAACTGAGCCTCTAGTGTAAGTTGTCACACGAACAAACGTCTCGAACACGTTTACGTAAACGTCTCAATTACTATGGAAAAATTGGCAGCGCCACTTGTGGATCAAAACGGCAACAAACTGTTCTCATAGTATTTGACATTTTAACGCAAACGCTGTATGCTTAGTGTAGGTTTTCGGTCACAAAATACGTCTCGAACGCGTTTGCGTTAAAATGTCAAATACTATGAGAACATTTTGTTGCCGTTTCGATCCGCAAGTGGCGCTGCCAATTTTTCCATAGTAATTGAGACGTTTACGTGAACGCATTCGAGACGTTTTTATATGCGAAAAACTTACACTAGAGGTTCTGTTCCCATAGTATTTGACATACTAACGCAAACGCGGTCGAGACGTGTTCTGTGACCAAAAACTTACACTAAGCCCACTGTTCTATCTTATTTTGTTCTTAAAAGCGTTGCGATACGTTTATTATATACGACGAAAAACTTACAGTAAGGGTTCTGAAACTTAATTTGATTACAAGACATTTGAATCATTAGAGCGGGAGTGGAGTAGGGTGCCTCTTGACACCTCATAATGTTTTATGGTGGGTTTCTAAACGGCATATTAATTGTTCGTCTGTTGAATCACGACGACGACAGAACGGATCTGAAATCAGTCTCAAACTTGACGGTTTTTTAAACAACTTCCACTTATTTCCTTCTTTGTATATAAGTCAATATCTCAGCAATTTGTAAACCGATTTCAATAATTCGTTTTAACACAAAAGAAGTTTCTTCTTAATTTTTATATTTATTATTACGGTTTACCCGTTTGAAATTAAATTTCTACCAAAAAATAATAATTTGCAGGTAGTTGCAACTGAGCCAAACACAGACCACCCCCAAGCGATACCGTAATACCGCTTGACGTTTCATAAAAGCAATAACTTATGAGGGTACATTCAACAAAGTACAATTAACGAATGTTTGCAACTACAAAGTACATCTCCTTAGCTATCAAAAGTCTAGTCATTGTGACGACGCTCCGACACGGCCATCCTGCGTTACACACGTCCTCGTGTGTACATCTGAAATAGAAAAACAAAACAGCACAGTTTCCGTTCGGCCAATCCTGATTAAAACTAAGAGTAATAGGATTGCTATACTACAAATACAAAATCTGAACAGTAACACTTTTCCACTCAGCCTTCCTGACCATAGGTACTCTCTTAAAAATTAATTTTATTTTCTTTAAATTAAATTTGATCTGGAATCTAGCAAATAACGAAAATAATTCTACTGGTAGACATAAGTTTCTAGTCTCTACTGATCAAGCAAAAATCAAATCACCACAATGTTTAAACATTACCAACGCTCTCATATGTTTACACAAAAGATCCACAAATGGGTCGAAGTGTATCCGTAGGCACCCCTAGTTTGTAAGATAAGATAAGATAAGATAACGCTCTCACATGAGTGCACAGTGCTCTTTCTCCCACAAGCCACACAGGCTTACCAGCACCAGCCACACAGGCTCGGATGCCACACAGGTCCACCAGCACCAGCCACACAGGCTACCAGCACCAGCCACACAGGCTCGGATGCCACACAGGCCCACCAGCACCAGCCACACAGGCTCGGATGCCACACAGGCTACCAGCACCAGCCACACAGGCTCGGATGCCACACAGGCCCACCAGCACCAGCCACACAGGCACGGATGCCACACAGGCTACCAGCACCAGCCACACAGGCTCGGATGCCACACAGGCCCACCAGCACCAGCCACATAGGCTCGGATGCCACACAGGCTTACCAGCACCAGCCACACAGGCTCGGATGCCACACAGGCTACCAGCACCAGCCACACAGGCTCGGATGCCACACAGGCCCACCAGCACCAGCCACACAGGCTCGAATGCCACACAGGCTACCAGCACCAGCCACACAGGCTCGGATGCCACACAGGCCTACCAGCACCAGCCACACAGGCTCGGATGCCACACAGGCTACAAGCACCAAATGAGTTTTGCTTGGCTATATTAAGAGCTAACGAAAACCATTTCGCACTCATTTAAACAAAATGAAAACGACTCACGAGCAAAATTTATCCATTCAATGTAGCACAGGTCCACACGACTGAACCGCACAAGCATTAAAAAAAAAAGGAACAAACACATGACCTTTTAGAATCCATGGAGCGCAGTCCTTGTTCTAGCTTTCCACACAGAAAGCCACGTACACATAACATGCACAGGAAACTCAGCAAACCAAAGTAACAGGACGACTCCGTTGTAGAGTCACAGCAGGCTCACGTCACGTGGTTCACGTCGGTCACAGCAGTCACTTTCGTTTTCTTATTTTTTTGTTTCCATCAAAATTCTGATTTTCTTCATGTAGGACATGTAGTCACAATTCCAACTCCGATGTCGTAGAACAGGCGTGTTAATTCCGATCCCAAATTCTGATGTCGAAGACAAAGGCTGGATAAACTGTCAGGTTGGTCGGTTAGAATTCAAACGAGCTTTATGCATAGCCGAGCTTAGGTCACCGTCTTGTCCATCTTCAAGGTACATTAATGAGATAGAAATAACAGCACACATCATGTTTCACTTGTACAGCCAGTCTTTATTGAAATAGCGCTTACACAAAGGACTGTGGACTATTACACACTAATAATGAAACGCGGAGAGTTCAGTGCTTGCGCCCACGAACTACCCTATCAATGTTCTCAATACCGCTTCGAACCGAAATAAGGCTTGATACTTAGTGCAATCGCACTTAACAATCCGAATCACTAACAATTCACCATTAATCATAAAACGATACGTCGAAGCAAACGGATCACTTTCGACGTCTTAACTCAGTCTATTCACGATCAAGGAATGCCTCTCGCTTCTCACTCTCACCAGGGCCCTGTTTTATAAAGTTACAGGCTACAGGTTACAAGTCTACAGGCGACAGTCGCTTGTAATGCACTGTGTACAATTACAGGTGTTTTATAAAGACACACGGAAAGCTACATTTGTAATACGGCATTGTAAATCTCGATTACAAGTCATTTGTACAGGTGTGATGGACATCACTAATTTAAAAAAAAGTGGCTGTTATAAATGACAAATACAAAGAGGTTTCTTTGCTATTCTATTACATATATTATAATAATATATAGTAAAAAATATATTCGGCCGCCATTAAGGGAGAATAGAATAGAAATAAGAATTTGATGGGCACAAAATATTATCCTACGAACTTGATAAATAGGTACAAATAAAATATACGTAAATTTGCGATTGCGATTACGATTCGAATAAGCTCCCAATTTCTTGTAGAATGTACTCCATTTGCGTAGAGTTCATTCTGAACCTTTCATTAAATTGGAAAGGTGTTTCAAAGTCGACATTTTATTCTTGGGCGAAACACCCTAGGTCGACGTTCTACGTCTATCTACGTCGACTGTCGTGGACTCTCTTCGTCCGAGTCTGAGTTAGAGGGCCAATATTCAAGCGTTCCGACCGCTCGGTTCATGCGTCCCTGTCGTCCCACGATTATTATCCTAACAGAAGGACAAGCTGCAACAACTTTGGATAAAGCTAAATGCAGCATCGATACTGTGTTTCGTTGTTATAAAAAGTTAAGTCTCAGCATCATCTCTATTAATGGTATATGCTGAGACGATAATGACGAAAAATCGCTGTATATTCGCCCTCGACGATTTAAACTTTCGCGATTTTTACCCATTGTTATAACGTGATTAAGTCCCGTTTTTCTTATAATAACGAGTTAGACGAGTCCTTCATAAGCGGATCATTCCTTAAATTGAAGATCTTGAGTTGAATAACTTGAAGAAGAGGATAATTCTGCACCTGTAGCCCTTGTTACCAGTCTCAAGACGTATGTAAGTTTTCGTTACAATTGTACCAATCTACAGTTGTATTTTACAATATTTTTATAAAACGCTTGTTCGATTATGCATTTAAAACTAATAAAGGTCCAGGTTTTTGTCTATGATCAGCCCACAGGCGCCTGTACCTGTAGCATGTAAAATTGTTACACAGTACTTTTATAAAACGCAAATTGTAAAAAACAGGACAAATGTTGCCAATAAACGCCTGTAGAATTGTAACCTGTAGCTTTATAAAACAGGGCCCAGATGTCATTCTGTCATTCTAACTAACATTGCAGGTAGTTGCAACTGAGCCAAACACAGACCACCCCCAAGCGATACCGTAATACCGCTTGACGTTTCATAAAAGCAATAACTTATGAGGGTACATTCAACAAAGTACAATTAACGAATGTTTGCAACTACAAAGTACATCTCCTTAGCTATCAAAAGTCTAGTCATTGTGACGACGCTCCGACATATACATACATACATACAGAATATTTTATTGAATCAGGCGTTACTTTGCGGAGGTCCATTTCAATGAACACAAAATATTTACCTTGCTACTCCGCTACTTACGTGCAAGTTAACCAAGCCTGTGCGAAATATGTACGTTTTGCATGCAAGCCCTCCCACCATTACTACCACACAAAACGCACACAAATCCCACAAACTTAATTAATCCTAACACCACACAAACACTGACGCGCGTTTCGATCCCTCTACGGGATCATTCTCAAAGTTAGAGCACAACCGATGCACATGCGAACCAACGTCGTACGTACGTATTTGTGTGCGTTTTGTGTGGTAGTAGTGGTGGGAGGGCTTGCATGCAAAACGTACATATTTCGCACAGGCTTGGTTAACTTGCACGTAAGTAGCGGAGTAGCAAGGTAAATATTTTGTGTTCATACATACAGAACACAGAAAAATCAGAAAAGTAGAGCTATGGCCGGGAATCAAACCCGAATCCTCATCATACCGTGATGCGTGCTATATACCGCTACACCACCCATAGCAGGTGAGTAGGTGACTTATTATTCGCTAAGCGAATTTTTGTCGCCAAGCGCCATATGTTTGAATGATGTGTCTTGTACGACACAATACAAATCCCGGCCATAGCTTTACTTTTCGGGTTTAAGTCTACGCACGACGACGGGCAAAAGCTAGTATTAAATAATCCCGATCACAGTCTCGTTTAGCGCGCAAAAATTCAAATTAAAACCACTGAAAGAGTTATTGGCCATTACATTTTTAATTACACACACGAGCTTAAGTTTTGATTTATGATTATGCATAGACCTTTCACAAAAATATTCAAATGAGGCGTTAGCGCTAACGAAGGGGCGATATAAAATGTTTTATCCATATCAACAGTGACACAGGCGGCCAAGCGTGACATTTTAATATTCCTCTACATATTTATTAAATCGCTCACACAGATTTTGCGAGAGGTCTAATACCTCTTGTGAAAAACGTAAGTAAATGACCTTGTTGTATAAGGGTGCGACCACACCGCCGCGTATACGCAGTGACGTGTCGTAGGCGTCACGTTTTCTCACCGTTTCTTCATACATTTTGTTGCGATTCCGTAACGTCACCGTTTTTTGAGCGGCGGTGTGGTCGCACCTTAAGCTGATATGGGACTTGAGTCATTTTTTAATTTGGAACGTCAATTTGTCTATTCGCACACATTACTCACACATACAAGAGGACATTTACTTAAGTTTTTCACCTATAGGACCTCATACAAGGTCTGTGTGGTTTGCTACAAATTTCTTACTCGCCAATCCTGCCGCCAAGCAACAGTGCTTGCTCTGTTGTGCGGTATACACAAAATATTCATTCAAATGTCCTTTAAGAATTCATTATCTGCTAATTACTGTCAGCTTCTTTGTTCTCATCCCACTTGAAGACTGAACAATGAGTACGTATAATTATAAATAGGTATGCTCCAATTATTTGACAACAAATCGTCTTACTTCCCAGGTTCCTAATTCCACATTCTGACAAGGCAGAGTTTCGAACTCCGCGCAGAAGCTTAAAATTTAATACCAACTTAAATTCATTTCGTTTCACTCCTCTAAGACGGTAAAAAGTTCGTGAAACTCCACTAAGGACTAACTTCAAATCAGTTAGTCGTTTGTACAACAAAATTAGGATTGTATAAAACAGAATGCTATCACCCTATTGTCATTGGATTGCAAAGAGGAAACTATAAAAAAGAATGGCAATAAAGGCTATGCAATTATGGAAATACATCAGTTTATTTTCACTTATATCATACTAACACTAACTAATACTTTTACCTTGCTACTCCGCTACTTAGGTACGTGGAAGATAACCAAGCTTGTGCGGAGGAGCAATGTAAATATTTTGTGTTCATTGAAATGGACCTCCGCAAAGTAACGCCTGATTCAATATCTAACTAATATTATAAATGCGAAAGTTTCGATGGATGGATGGATGGATGGATGTATGTTTGTTACTCAATCACGCCAGAACGGCCCAACGAATCTGATGGATGAAATTCGGCACATTGATAGAGAAAAGTCTGGAATACCACATAGGCTACTTTTTATCGCGGAAAATTCCCGCGGAATAGCGATAAACGAATTCTTTGCAGATGAAATCGCGAGCTTCAGCTAGTTTATTATAATGTTTTTACAAAAATCCACCAAGTTTCACTATGCCACACAGCGCCTAAACGTTAAACTGTCCACGATCATAAATCATAATAGCTGCTTAATCAACTCTAGCGACCTGGGGCCTTACCTCAGACGTCTTAATGCGATTCAGTTTAGGTTCACGCGCTTTCAGATTCATATTAAAAGTGACAGCTAAAACTTGAACTGAGTCGGAATTAGGACGTCATTGGTAAGGCCCCTGACCTTCCGCTACCAATCAGAGTGCAGCATCGCCAATTTCAACGACGGCATTTCCACTAAGTTGTTTGCTCTATGTTAAGGTAATGCTTCGTAATATCAATTCTCAAAAGGCCACAGTAGTAAAGCAAAAGAGGCAATTTGCACCCCCTAAGAGAGGATAAACAAGGTACCGTCACGCTTATTTCGAATAGTCATGCTACAAGAAACTTCTGGAAGTTATTCAAAAGGGGAATCTTGGAATCATAACTGTCTGTGGGGAAGCGTGCGGTGTTGCGGAGTACTTAACTTTAATGGTTGTGAAATATACGTTCAGATAAGCTATCTCATTGCAACGTTAGAAAATAGGTGACAATAGTTAGCGTAGAATATCAGGTAAGGGATGATTTCCAGCAAATGACTCGCATCGCATCGGATACTGTAAACTGGTCGCTGAAATGAGTCCTCGCCCACGCGTGGGGTGCGGGGTGGGACCACCGCGGGGGCCGAGACAGGTGAGGGCGGCAGGCGCACTACCCGCGCGCACCCCTCTCGGTCCCCTTTGTCGCCTGCCCCGCGCCCCTATGCCCGCACGGGCGAGGACTCAGTTAAGCGGTCGTTCTATAGGGATACTCATCTGCAAGCCGTAACTTAACCTTCACGTCTTTTGCACGTCACAGTGACTATAAACGCTAGTGTGGCCGTGGCTCGCGAGGCGTATGCTTAGTGTAAGTTTTCGGTCACAGAACACGTCTCGACCGCGGTTGCGTTAAAATGTCAAATACTATGGGAACAGTTTGTTGCCGTTTCGATCCGCAAGTGGCGCTGCCAATTATTCCATGGTAATTAAGACGTTTACGTGAACGCGTTCGAGGCGTTTTTATATGCGAAAACTTACACTAGAGGCTCTGCCTAAGGGTGCGACCACACCGCCGCTTAAAAAACGGTGACGTTACGGAATCGCAACAAAATGTATGAAGAAACGGTGAGAAAACGTGACGCCCACGACACGTCATTGCGTTTACGCGGCGGTTTGGTCGCACCCTTACTAGGAGTTTTGGTTACGGTAACGTGCAACAATATGGAATATGCATTAAAAAAATATATAACATTTCTTTACAAAATATGAAAATATAATGAAAAACATAACCAAAAGTGAAATCACAATTTTTAAAGGCCGACTGAAAAAGTGGCTTCTTGATAGTGTTTTCTATGATCACAGTGAGTTTTTGATCTGCCACTCGCAGAATAGATTGAATAAGCTTTATTGACTTTTAATGTTTGTTATCCTACTAATATTATAAATATGCGAAAGTTTGTGACGATGTGACGATATGAGTGAGTGTGTCGTTTCTTCCTTCTTCACGCTAAAACCACTGAACGGATTTGGATAAAATTTGGAACGAAGATAGCTGGTACCCGAGATTAAAACATAAGCTACGTTTTATCCCGGAAAATAGCATATTTCCCGGAGGTAGCCATAAACATGTTTTACGCAGCAGTGACGTGGGGTCCATAGAACTCGATTCCCACTGGCTTGCCTATTTTAAGGCAGTTGGGCAATTTATTGTTCAGAATTAGAGAAACAGGCTAGCTAAGTTCCCTTGGGCTTGCCTTCTGATATACTTGACGCCACGCCACTACTACGCAGACGAAGTCGCGGGCAGAAGCTAGTCAAGAATAAATTTCATTTCATGTCTAGCCCATGTAGCACCTAGTAAGCGCGAGCCGCCGAATGGGACTCCGTAGCGAGAGGCGCTCGTTGCCCCCAAGGACCGCTGCTCCCGTGTGCACCGCACACCCTGCACCAAAGACGCCTCAGAGCCTCTAGTGTAAGTTTTCGCATATAAAAACGTCTCGAATTCGTTCACGTAAACGTCCCAATTACTATGGAAAAATTGGCAGCGCCACTTGCGGATCGAAACGACAACAAACTGTTCTCATAGTATTTGACATTTTAACGCAAACGCGGTCGAGACGTGTTCTGTGACCGAAAACTTACACTAAGCATACAGTAAGCTTCAAGCGTTCAAATGTCAAATACTATGAAAACAGTTTGTTGCCGTTTCGATCCGCAGGTGGCGCTGCAAATTATTCCATAGTAATTGAGACGTTTACGTGAACACGTTCGAGACGTTTTTATATGAGAAAACTTACACTAGAGGCTCTGATTACGGTTACAGCTCGCAAATGAGTACCCGGCTTTACGATACATTTCACTTTTTACTCATGTAGAGTCAAAAACAACCTGAAACATAACACTGAAACCGGATTTCCCGGTTTGCACTTCATTATCGGTAAAACAAAGTCGCTTTCCTGTCTGTCCCTATGTATGCTTAGATCTGTAAATCTACGCAACGGATTTGGATGCGGTTTTTTTAATAGATAGTGATTCAAGAGGAAGGTTTATATGTATAATATAATTCTACGCAGACGAAGTCGCAGGCAGAAGCTAGTAAGATATAAACATCAACGAAGACGCAAAGATTTTATTACAATTAACCCTCAACTAGAGTCGACGTAACTAGTGATGTCACCGTACGACTCGGTACTCGATACACACGATAAATCGATTCAAGTTTGCATGAGTATTTGATCGATTTAAATATGTATTGTAAAGTGGCATTGGCTTAAAGTTCTGATTAGAAAGTGAATCTTCAGTCAATCATTTTCTTCAGATGATCAAGACGAGCCATTCTATTGAAATCAGTGTTGCCCTTGTTTACGGCTTTGAGCTCCAAGGTCATAATTTTCAGTAAAGATCACTACACAGCTGGTGAAATTCAGTAATAAATTGGTCTAAATAAAATAAATAAAACCGGCCAAGTGCGAGAGGGCCTTAAACAAAATTATCTAGATCGATTTATTTTTTCCTTAACCGATTATTAATAGTCTGTGGACAATATGAAAAAATCGTTACGCACAGCACTTAGCTGAGTGAGCGATACCCATCAATGAAAAATGCAATTACCTTCAGAACATTTCGATCGGTAAAAAATAGAGAACTTCATGGGCGTGAACTGTCAAAACGGGCCTTTTAAATTGTGACGACTTTACATAGTAATAATAACCACGCTTACTTATAGTTATATCTTACGTGAGAAGCTGTGTGCTACCCAAGACTTTAATTCAATCATCCAAGCACCTTAAGACGCAAGTTTGTACCAAACCGGCTTGCATGTCATCGTTACCGGCTAACGATATCTTTGGAATCAATAAAAACCTTATTAACGGCTGATACGAGCTCTCAATCTGCGGAAACTATAAAGTTTATCAAGTACATCTAACATGGCGACCAGCCACACCGGTTAGGCGTTTGCTACATCGCATAATGAAAACAGATTTGCTAACAGATATGGAGTTATTTTGATACACGCCTAATTGATCTTAACGTAATGACATGCAATAACAAGCATGGTATCTTATTTTGTTTTTATTAGCGTTCCGTACCCAAAGGTTCAGAACAAGACCCTATTAGGTGCTAACCCCCTTATTCATAAACGCTCTATAGGCTTCTGCTAACTTAGCAATCGCTTGTCCTTATCTGTCACATTGACATTTACCTTTCACAGATAAGGACAAAAGATTGCTAAGTTAGCAGAAGTCTACATAGAGCATTTATGAATAAGGGGCTTAGACTCCACTGTCCTTCTGTCAGTCTGTCTGTCACAGACGGTTCTCTATTGATTTGCCGAAAATTTTATTGCCGAATTTCACTTCCCAACCAACGTTTGGCCGAATTTCATTTTGCCGAATCATCATATGGCAACTTGTTAAAATGATTAGTTTCATTTCCCAACCTCACGATTGCCAACTCAACGTTTGTTTTTTTTTACATGGACACTTATTAAAATGCAATTTTTATATAGCCAAATGGTACTACATAACCATTACTAAAAAAATAAGACATTCTAAGATAAAATAAAGACTGTTTATATATTAAAACAAACATGTTAGCGGCTAACCCTACCTAAACCTAAATTAATCCAAATTAATCATAAGAGTTTTTCGGCCTAGTGTAACATTTGCCATGTGAAAGATATTCCAAAAGCTTAAAATCAAAATGATATTCGTCTTCATGAAAATTCGGCCAAATGAGAGGTTGGCATACAAAAATATGCCAATTGTCAGTTGTCAAAGTGAACATTCGGTGAAATGTTGGTTGCCAAATGAAATTCGATCAAATAAAATTCGGCGAAAAGGCAGAACACCGTCACAGACTAATGTGGAACCGTCATAGCGAGACTGTACAGATGATGTATTTTTGTTACGGCTATAGAACACAATACTAAAAACAAAATATTTTGCATGTCTGTCTATGTAAGTACTAATATAAAATGACCTCACGCTGCCTACATTTTGCTTGTGTAAGGCCCTGCTGACACTGGATTTTATATTCACTTGTCGAATTTGTACCGAAACCCTCGATGCGCGAGTCTGACTCGCTCTGGGCCCAGATTTTTGAAAGCACATCACTCGAAAGTACCATTCGAAAGTGGTATAAATCTCTTTATATCTTCAAAACTACGGCTTTAATCAAATTTTTGACTAGTACATGATTAATGAGAGCCGTAAGATCTTCTAAGCTACTCATATTTCAAATTCAGCACAATTTTTCACCACTTTCGAGTGGTTTTTTACACGTGCTTTCAAAAATCGGGCTCCTTGACCGGTTTCCATGAATTTGTGATAGCTCTACCAACACTGGCACTATGTTCAAAAGCAATTCATATTAAAATAAATAAAGTAAGTATTAATTTTGATCATTAGTTATAGTAATACTATCTAGTCACAGGGAGAGTAAGAGAGAGGTAGATTACGGATATACTCCTTTATTCATAAACGCTCTATAGGCTTCTGCTAACTTAGCAATCGTTTGTCCTTATCTGTTAAAGGTAAATGTCAATGTGATAGATAAGGACAAACGATTGTTAAGTTAGCAGATGCCTAGAGAGCGTTTATGAATAAGGGGTTAGAACATAGTAATAGATCGGCAACAAGAGAACGAGCGATGTTAAACGTGTATGTCAGGGCAAGACAGATAGATTTAACGAAAAATTTCATTATAGAATGTGGACTCGTGGTAGAAATCTGTGTTATGTATCTACAAATCTATCTGCGGGTGGTAGGGCCTTGTGCAAGGTCCGTCCGGATCGCTACCACCATCTTACTCGCTAATCCTGCCGCTAAGCAGCAGTGCTTGAACTGCTGTGTTCCGGTGTGGAGAGTAAGACAGCCGGGGAAATTACGGGCACAAGAGGCATTTCATCTAAGTCCTCTAGGTTGGCAACGCATCTGCAATCCCTCCGGGGTTGCGGGTGTCTATGGGCAGTGGTGATCGCTTACCATCAGGTGACCCACTTGCTCGTTTACCTTCCTATTCACATAAAAAAAAAACTACATCTCGCTCTAATTATTTCAACTAATTTACAAGATTATAGACCGACAGCTTAAATGAGTCCTCGCCGGCGCGGTGCAGGGGCGCGGGGTGGGACGACCGCGGGGGCCGTTAGAGGTCCCCCTTGTCGTCCTACCCCGCGTCCCCGTGCCGCGCGGTCGAAGACTCTTAAGCGGTCAGTGTATAATTACTATACTCATAATTTCAATGTGCGCAATTTTTCACCACCAGTGTTTTCAAAAATGGGACCCCTATTTATATCGTGGCAAATACTTATAACTGCACGCGGCTGTATCGCAACAATCGGCGAGTATCATTTTGACAAAGGAACGCTTTCATTCCCCGCGAGGGCTCTAATGATACTTCCATCGGTTCCCGTCGGAAACGTTTTGAAACAATTTACGTTATTTTCGCATTTTTTGTTTGCATAAATTACTCAGGTTACGCTCTTGTGATTTTGCCGAACCCCGATTGATTCGATTTGTTTTAAATTAAAAATACTCTCGATGGAAGCTGAAGCGGAAAAAATACGTTTTTAGAAACACTTTAATGGTATAAGGAAATGTTTCTTAGAAGAGTTCAGAGCATATTTCCAGTCTCATGAATCTTGAGGCATTGAACTATAAAAATGCTACTGTTATTTAGTCCAGCATGGAAGTATTTATACTTCATTTAATTTAGAATGAGAAACCACAATAACATTAAATTGAGTCTGGTCAACTATTTCTTACCTAGAAAATAGTACAGTGCAATGTTTGGCAGCCGCAAAATAAAATTGTTTTAATGTCACTTTATTTGCGTGTCATCAATTGTTACTCTAGTACAAATTGTTAAGAGATTACAGTTCACGAGCCGCAATATACAATACAATACAATACAATACAATAACTCTTTATTGAACACCACATATAACAATCAAAACAGAAAAAGGATATAATGTTATTGTGGTTTCTCATCCTAAATTAAATGAAGTATAGTATGGACAAATTAAATATTTCAAAGTATTGTACGGCGTCAAAGTCGTGACACAATTTAGAATCAAAATCTATAATGGAACACCTTAACATGTCTTAACATGTGTTCCATCAAACTAACCAGATTACCTGATGGAATATTCTGGAACAATTCTAAGACACCATGTAGGTATAGATAGACTGACCGCTTAACTGAGTCCTCCGCCGTGCGGGCACAGGGGCGGGTACGTATTAAAATACATAAAGTTTAAAATGTATAATGGGTTAAAATACATAATGGTTCAAAATATATAATGCGATCTTCTCAGAAAATTGCAAATTAACAGAATTGCTATAAACTAAACCTAACCTAACCTACACGGAGAAAAAACTTTGCTTATAATCACAAAATCTTAGTTATGATTACTAAAATATTTATAAATCCCACGACAACAAATTTTTTGTAATAACAACAAATTGGTTTTAGTTATTGTTATTTAGTAATATCCTATATCAATGTTTTGTAATTTCTAGTATGCTATACATATCCGTGACGTCATTACCGAAGTAATGACGTCACGGATTTTACAATAAGTTTTGTAATTTCCGAGAAATAACCTGGTATTTTTTAGTTGGGTTTCAGTAAATTTTACAAAATATTTTCGTAATGTCCTTAATTTCATACTTGTTTTTACTAAATTTTATGGAATATTTAAGAACTTATTTTGTAATCTCAATGATTTCTTACTAGATATTGCTAAACTTTAATGTGTATATAAGAAACTACTTTTGTAATATCAATGATTTAATATTAGATATGACTAAACTTTAATGTGTATATAAGAAACTACTTTTGTAATATCAATGATTTAATATTAGATATTACTAAACTGTAATGTGTATATAAGAAACTACTTTTGTAATATCAATGATTTCATATTAGATATAACTAAACTTTAATGTGTTTATAAGAAATTACTTTTGTAATATCAATTATTTCATATTAGATATTACTAAACTGTAATGTGTGTATAAGAAACTACTTTTGTAATATCAATGATTTTATATTAGATATTACTAAACTTTAATGTGTTTATAAGAAATTACTTTTGTAATATCAATGATTTAATATTAGATATTACTAAACTGTAATGTGTATATAAGAAACTACTTTTGTAATATCAATGATTTTATATTAGATATTACTAAACTTTAATGTGTTTATAAGAAATTACTTTTGTAATATCAATTATTTCATATTAGATATTACTAAACTGTAATGTGTGTATAAGAAACTACTTTTGTAATATCAATGATTTTATATTAGATATTACTAAACTGTAATGTGTATATAAGAAACTACTTTTGTAATATCAATGATTTTATATTAGATATTACTAAACTTTAATGTGTTTATAAGAAATTACTTTTGTAATATCAATGATTTCATATTAGATATTACTAAACTGTAATGTGTACATAAGGAACTACTTTTGTAACATCAATGATTTCATATTAGATAAAACTAAACTTTAATGTGTATATAAGAAACTACTTTTGTAATATCAATGATTTCATATTAGATATTACTAAACTTTACTGTGTTTATAAGAAACTACTTTTGTGATATTATGATATCGTTTGTAATAAAACAGATAAGTCGTGTAGTTATTACAAGTCATTCTATTAGGTATTATTATTTTCTTTAGTATTTCTTCTAAATGTCCGTGGTTGAATGATTGCCGATAACTGAGTCAGAAGTTTGAAGCCCTTTAATATAATGTATAATTTGACAAAGTTAAACGTCGTACGTACAAGCAAGAAAGATAACTAAATATAATAAATTATATTTTATGGGCAGACCCAGTCTGACTTGGTTTGCCCTTAAAATATAATTTATTAATATACTCGTAGTTAGTTTGCTTGTACGAGTATATATGGCGTTTAACTTTATTAACAAATTAGACATTATTATAAAGGTTCTTCAAACTTTTGACCTAATTACCGGCAGTCATACAGGCGTACATATTCAGAAAAAACACCAAAGAAAACAATAATACCTAATAGAATGACTTGTAATAACTACACGACTTTCCTGTTTTTATTACAAACAATGTCATAATATCACAAAAGTAGTTTCTTATATACACATTAAAGTTTAGTTTTATCGAATATGAAATCATTGATGTTACAAAAGTAGTGTCTTATATACACATTAAAGTTTAGTTTTATCTAATATGAAATCATTGATGTTACACAAGTAGTTCCTTATGTACACATAAAGAAAACAATAATACCTAATAGAATGCCTTTATAATAGCAACGCTACTCTTCTGTTATCATTACAATACCATGAAATACTCACTACAGTTTAACATGTTCACAGTCCAGACATAGACGTTCGTTTTAATATGCTGGTCCAGTACAGCCAACCGTACCACACGTGCGAGTCGACACATTTGGGAACATTATCGTATGACACGGACTGTGAACTCGCTAATAACATCTCATGAACAAAATCATAATAACTTAGGATTTGTAAATTGGAGCAAGCAAACACAGCCGTTGCAGTTGAATGAATGAAGTTATCAGTCACGGAAATTAACTGAAATGAATGAATGCTAAATGTATACTGTAGTAGGATATAGTTTGATTGAAACGAAGATTTCTAATTAAAAAGTTTATTTTGTTTTACGTTACGTACAGTTTAACACTTGCACTTACAAGCTAGTACAACATCGGACTATTCCCAGATGTTCACATTATTTTTCTAGCCGAGAAAATTCTTACTAAGCAAACTCACGAGCAAACACAACGGGTCACTCTTCATACAACTTTGTATGGAAAGCGACACGTTATTTTTGCTCGTGAGTATAGTTTACATCCACCGCAAAGGACTGTGAACAACTGGGAATAGCCCAAAATATGCCATTACAAAATCTTCTGCTCGTTTCCCAATTCGGCATGAGCATGACACTTGGTCAATCGAAATTTTCTTTGAATTAATCATTATATTAATTATAAATGGTCTCATACTTGAAATTATATTTTTTGATACAGAAACACATTTATTTTTAATTAGTTACTCCCTCCATGTTTTCTCCTTAAGAGGGTGCATCCCTATTGAGCTGGCAACGTCGCATTTTTGGTGATTTTTTGCGATTATTTCACAGAAATTGAATGAAAGATTGAAATATTGTGTCCAAATCGTGATTGACTTTTATTTTCGTATTAAAGGGATAAAATACTATATCTCGTTTAATAAGAAAATAAAAGTCCATCACGATCAAACGAGTTTTTGACATGACAATATCGAGCCCTTACCGACGCTGCCCCTAAGCTGAATCCAGAATTAGATTCCGACTCAGATGATGGCAGCACTGTTTTTGACAAAGCAACCAAGAAGTTCCACCTCACTCCGTCCGAGATAGAGATGTACTCCGAAATGTATTTCAATGAACATGGGAAGGAAATTAATGTTTTGAACATGCTTATTAACAAGACCCGGGTTCTGATCATGTGTGAGCGGTACAAGGATCGCAGGTCCGTGGGTCGGGGTTATTCCCGCCGCCGAGCAAGATTGCAGGACGATGGAAGGTTTGATGATGTAGAGGAAAGTTTTTAGAAGCGCAGGCGTTTAGTTTTTTACATATCACATCCATATCAACCGCTTTGAAACTTTTATTCAATTTCTGTGAAATAATCGCAAAAAATCAACAAAAATGAGACGTTGCCAGCGCTCAGTAGGGATGCACCCTCTTAAATTTAGCTTACGACAAAGACAGTTATACAATAGTTAATCAAGCATTAAAATTTGCAAGCAGCAAATCATTGTTTCCAATAAACCACGTTTGTTTTTAGCCGCAGAGATATGAAAAAAATATCGAATTCGAGCCTCTGCTGATTTAAATCCTTCCAAATTTTTGGCTTGAATAAAAAACAAAAAGATACTTCAAAAATATGAACATAATATATATGTAATATACATTTCGAAATTAAGGGTTAAAAAAGAATGATTATTTATCAACATAACGAGTTTAAATTACCACAGTAATCTATTTTAAAACAGATTAGTACGCTACCTCACCTCCTTTGCCTCCGTTACCTACCTATTTTTGCAGTACCCATGTCTCAGGGCCCGACTTTATACTGATACGCCCTGATTAAAAGCAAACGCTGTGAACGCGCGGCCATACGGAGCGGATGTCCTCTCAATTGAAAAAAGTATGAGCAGCGCGATGGATTTCCATACAAGGCCTAAGATGTAGCGGACACCCGCTTCGTATGCCCGCGCGTCTATAACATTGCCCCTAAATTTGCTCCCCACCGAATGTGGGTTCAAAAAATGCCGACTTTTGGCAGTATGGATCTAGTTAGCCCTTTAAAAGAGACTAATATTCCCATACTCCATGGTCAAGAATAAAGGTGCAGTTCCGAGCCAAGCGACACTGACGCCACTAACGCCGCGTTAGCGTCGCCGCGACAGAGCGATAGTACAATGTACTATATGACGGCCTGTATGAACACGGCGATGCTTGACGCCCGGCGTCACATTGTACTATCGCTCTGTAGGGGCGACACTAACGCGGCGTTAGTGGCGTCAGTGTCGCTTGGCTCGGAACTGCACCTTTAATAAGGCGACTACACCCTATTGTGGAAAAGACGGCGGACCGACCGGAACTCTTTTTGAAAAAAAAAAACGAAATTGTACAATTAGTGATGTGCTGTGGGACTATTCCCGTTGATTAGTACGCTACCTCACCTCCTTTGCCTCCGTTACCTACCTATTTCCTATTTTTGCAGTACCCATGTCTCAGGGCCCGACTTTATACTGATACGCCCTGATTAAAAGCAAACGCTATGAACGCGCGGCCACACGGAGCGGATGTCCCCTCAATTGAAAAAAGTATGAGCAGCGCGATGGATTTCCATACAAGGCCTAAGATGTAGCGGACACCCGCTTCGTATGCCCGCGCGTCTATAACATTGCGCCTAAATTTGCTCCCCACCGAATGTGGGTTCAAAAAATGCCGACTTTTGGCAGTACGGATCTAGTTAGCCCTTTAAAAGAGACTAATATTCCCATACTCCATGGTCAAGAATAAAGGTGCAGTTCCGAGCCAAGCGACACTGACGCCACTAACGCCGCGTTAGCGTCGCCGCGACAGAGCGATAGTACAATGTACTATATGACGGCCTGTATGAACACGGCGATGCTTGACGCCCGGCGTCACATTGTACTATCGCTCTGTAGGGGCGACACTAACGCGGCGTTAGTGGCGTCAGTGTCGCTTGGCTCGGAACTGCACCTTTAATAAGGCGACTACACCCTATTGTGGAAAAGACGGCGGACCGACCGGAACTCTTTTTGAAAAAAAAAAACGAAATTGTACAATTAGTGATGTGCTGTGGGACTATTCCCGTTGATTAGTACGCTACCTCACCTCCTTTGCCTCCGTTACCTACCTATTTCCTATTTTTGCAGTACCCATGTCTCAGGGCCCGACTTTATACTGATACGCCCTGATTAAAAGCAAACGCTATGAACGCGCGGCCACACGGAGCGGATGTCCCCTCAATTGAAAAAAGTATGAGCAGCGCGATGGATTTCCATACAAGGCCTAAGATGTAGCGGACACCCGCTTCGTATGCCCGCGCGTCTATAACATTGCGCCTAAATTTGCTCCCCACCGAATGTGGGTTCAAAAAATGCCGACTTTTGGCAGTACGGATCTAGTTAGCCCTTTAAAAGAGACTAATATTCCCATACTCCATGGTCAAGAATAAAGGTGCAGTTCCGAGCCAAGCGACACTGACGCCACTAACGCCGCGTTAGCGTCGCCGCGACAGAGCGATAGTACAATGTACTATATGACGGCCTGTATGAACACGGCGATGCTTGACGCCCGGCGTCACATTGTACTATCGCTCTGTAGGGGCGACACTAACGCGGCGTTAGTGGCGTCAGTGTCGCTTGGCTCGGAACTGCACCTTTAATAAGGCGACTACACCCTATTGTGGAAAAGACGGCGGACCGACCGGAACTCTTTTTGAAAAAAAAAAACGAAATTGTACAATTAGTGATGTGCTGTGGGACTATTCCCGTTGATTAGTACGCTACCTCACCTCCTTTGCCTCCGTTACCTACCTATTTCCTATTTTTGCAGTACCCATGTCTCAGGGCCCGACTTTATACTGATACGCCCTGATTAAAAGCAAACGCTATGAACGCGCGGCCACACGGAGCGGATGTCCCCTCAATTGAAAAAAGTATGAGCAGCGCGATGGATTTCCATACAAGGCCTAAGATGTAGCGGACACCCGCTTCGTATGCCCGCGCGTCTATAACATTGCGCCTAAATTTGCTCCCCACCGAATGTGGGTTCAAAAAATGCCGACTTTTGGCAGTACGGATCTAGTTAGCCCTTTAAAAGAGACTAATATTCCCATACTCCATGGTCAAGAATAAAGGTGCAGTTCCGAGCCAAGCGACACTGACGCCACTAACGCCGCGTTAGCGTCGCCGCGACAGAGCGATAGTACAATGTACTATATGACGGCCTGTATGAACACGGCGATGCTTGACGCCCGGCGTCACATTGTACTATCGCTCTGTAGGGGCGACACTAACGCGGCGTTAGTGGCGTCAGTGTCGCTTGGCTCGGAACTGCACCTTTAATAAGGCGACTACACCCTATTGTGGAAAAGACGGCGGACCGACCGGAACTCTTTTTGAAAAAAAAAAACGAAATTGTACAATTAGTGATGTGCTGTGGGACTATTCCCGTTGGGAAATATTCCCAGTAAAATCCTATTAATCAATCGTATATTTTATAAGGGTGGGGAACATCAAGGCTGATATGATGATTCTAACTTTTTATCTAAATAGAGCACTAGTATAAATATTGTTAATTTTGATTAGTACAACTGATTTTAATAATAATATTGTGTTTTAATTAACCACAGGGATAATAGCTGGCATCAGATTCAAACACAGACGTAACCCGAGAACCTGTATACAGGGTGTATCAGATACCCCCTAACAATAATCCACTGGGGGTGTATAACCATAGCTATAGAAGCTAAAAAAAATATTTTGAAAAAAATTGGAGTAATTTTTTTTTTATATTTTCTATAGGAATGATTATAGTTAATACTACCACCATTCCTATTGAAAATATATTAAAAAAAAATTGCTCCAATATTTTCAAAATATTTTTTTTAGCTTCTATAGCTATGGATATATACCCCAGTGGATTATTGTTAGGGGGTATCTGATACACCCTGTATATATATATGAAATGTTGACGGCAGTCGTTATCCCTGCTGTTAATAATTAGGCTAGGGGATCAAAAAATGGGCGATTATTACTTAAATTTAGTATGCACATTTTGAATAAATTTACGACGGGAATAATCATAACAATACAGGAAAAACACAGAGGACAATGAGAATTTACCTTTAGAGAAACGTTTTATTAAATTTGGTTCATTAAATGCAAAAAAAAATGGTTGTGAAAATATTAGGTATAGGTATTTCCTTTTATCGGGAATGTTATCGGGAAGGTCACTAGGAATATTCCCGGAAACAGCACATCACTATGTACAACTTATGTACCGCCTATGGGCATCCTTATCCGCATAGGCGGGGTGAATTACTGTGTATGTATTTTATGTGTGTGTGTGTGTACTGTGTTTGTAAAGTGTACCTACTAGTATTGTTATTAATACCGAGTAACTGGAACAAGTTCAATGATTGCTATGCCTTGTAACTATGTTCCGGTTTCTGTGTTTATTATAAGACAAAGTTGATGACATATTTAAGTTGCAAGTATTCAATTAATCAATCGTACGTAGCATCCACTCCTTAATTCAGTCAAGACACCATCGAGAGGTGACATAGGTTCTCAAGTTAGGCATGACATTAATAGCGTTGGGTATAGGAGCCAGCAATTCGTCATATGAAATATATAAAGGTAAATCAGTGGTTGATACTTCATAAGCAAAATAGTGTTCGTCAAAATTTACAGTATTCAATGTCAAACATGAAAATAAAATAATATTATTGCTATCCACATAAATTGTATCAATAACAGCAAACGAAGGTAAAAAAGTTGCTTCTGACAAACCTACAGTAACAACATTTGATTGTTTGATTTGGACTCCATTTATTTTTACCCAAGGAACAGAAAAAGCTACAAATCTATCGTCCGGCAAGTTAAATTTACATTTTAGATCTAAAAGATGGCAAACATTTTTTTTTTTACCGTGCTCGAAATCAGTGCTTGGTTCTTTCATAATGAAAAGTTCGTTTAGCTGAAGCTGATTTTTAATTGCTATTGTTTTGCATATATTGACTCTACTTGAAGAAGCGCGAGCAATTTTTTTTGAAACACTGTGCTTGGCCTCGAATCTCATAGTCCAAACATGAGCTATTGGTCCAAATTTTTTTAACATAGTTGGGTAATGTATAAGAAAATGGAATTTAGGCTTTAAGGGCTGCTTGCTTAAATTAGTGTACATCTGATTAAGTTCAGTTATTAATCCAGCCAATTGCTCACACGTATCACTGAACACCCTGTGTGACAATAATCTTTCTAATATGGTCCTCAACAAAATGTACAATTTCCAGACTTCATTTTCTCTAGGTATATAATATCCCACAAGGAGTCCAAAATATCGAACAAAGTTAAGAGTTTCTGATGCCGACATTCTCAATTTTAAAGTAGATCCCTCAAAACTTAGTGCAGTAGTAGGCTTGGACCCGAGATCTGGACCAAAATCGAAAGCTGCAATACGCTGTTTAATAGTATTTAAATGAATTATTTTCATCTCTTTCACAAAGTATGAAATAATAAAACTCATGACATATTTACAACAGCCCTCAAGCATATCGTGTAACAAATCGACAACAACATTATCGAACATATTAAAACCATCAAGAGCAATCCAAACGCATTTTTCTTTAATGCCAGTGTTATATGTACCTTCTATTTCTAACATTCTTTCATAATTGATTTCATTTCTCATTAACGTATTGTCTTCGGTAGTCATGTTTTTAATTTGTTCCCGACTCGCGATACAGATTCTACATGGGTGGTTAGCGGTAAAACATTCAACAAAACCCAGCACTGAATTCAGACCCAAATTATCACCACTCATAGCACCCACACGAAATTTGATAGTGCCTTTGAAGATACCTGTACTAACTGTTACTCCAGATTTAAATAAGTAATTCAATTCTTTAATTACGTTGTGAAATATAATTTTGTTCCCAAAACTTGCTCTATCTGAAGAATGAAACAATGCTAGTACAAAAATATGTTTTAATCTAGAGAATAATTTTGGAGGCAAACATGGACAAGATACATAAACACCTCCAAGCTTGTGGATACCGGCATGGCTCCCTAGAGGATTACCAACTTCAAAATCATCAAAGTACAGCAGAAGTGGTAATAACAATTCGTTAGATTCGTTTGTGGTATTTTGTCGTTTTATATCCAGCCATACAGAACCTTGAACGAAGTTACAAACGCCACTTGACGTGGGGCTTGATAAAGTATTAATATAGTCTAAAGTGTCTTTAAGAACACCTGGCACAGAAAAAAAATGTTGCAAAACTTTTCTTAACGGTATAACCTGCATGGTACAATCGGTAGGTATGTAAGTAAGACCTCCTATACGTGCACGTTTCTGTTCCATGTGTTGACCTACAACAACCTCTAATGGAGCAATATATGTCCCTAGCTTAGCAAAGTACTGTAACCGTTTGTGCTCAGTATCAAAATCTGTAAGTAAGTTTTTCAACATAGATAATGTTTCATTAATCTCAGTAGTTACACTGGCATTGATTGGTATTTGGTTTAATATTGGTAACAGCCGCGACCGCAAAGCATTCTCCATTGAATCAATCAAAAAATCTTTCAAAGCTTGCATGACCAATTGCACATTCGAACGAGGGATCATGGGGTTACCATACAAAGAAGATACAAATAAAGCAGTCTGATGAATTAAATCTGTTTGGTTAGGGGTGGGTTGGGTTATTTTAGTGTTGTCAGATTTTTCTATTAATTGCACATTTTCAATATTATGTGAAGTGGATGCTACGCACGATTGACTATCTATCTGTGACTGATCAGGATGACACTTATGTAAATGTTTTCTCAGAGATGCTATGCCACAAAAATTTCTAGAGCAATTATCTTCCCCACAACTAAAAGATGTTATATCTCTTGATTCATAACAAAGTGAGCGGAGGTGATTTGCCAGATTATTAACATTATCGAATTTAAGCTTGCATTGGGCACATGTATACATTTTTGACTAAATTAGGAACAAAGTGGTTACAATCCTATTTTTTACCTGACAATCCCAAGTCAACAAACAGGCTATTAACAGTTGTTAATTCTTTGTCATGTCTTGTATGTAATTTGTAAAATCCCTTTTGAATAACCATCCAAATGACAAAAGATTCTTCTTGGTATTGAGCACCTGTGGCATGAATAATTTTGAAACAAGCATCTACGGCATTTAATAATTTGTCAAATTTGTAATAAGTGTCTCCTGCCACAACGTAACAATGCGAAATTTCGGATATAGTACGACCGACGAACACTACAAACGGTTGTAGAGTCTTGCCATACTTTTCGAGCTTAGATATACGGCTAGCAATAGTAGTTGTTAGTTCGGCGTCTGACCCAATCTGTGTAATAAACCCGTCTCTTACTTCACTCTTAGAAGGTCTCCACTGCGACTTTTTCTTGTCCTTCAAGGGCACACTAGACGTCAAATAAGGTAGAAGTAGTAGACAGCAGTTATTCAACGCATCAGATGACTCCGGTTCTGAAAAGACACATTTAAATAAATTACAATATCAGCAGCATCCAGCATTGAAATGAAATGAAAATACTTTATTTCGTTTAAATCTTACATAAAATTCTATAACTACAAGTTGTTATATAACAAAAATATCAAAAGCATTAGCAGCAAAGAGACAACAGTCTAACCCCATGAACAAAGGTAAAATAATGAACTAAATAGGTAAAGACTACTTTTACCCATTAATTTGCCTACATTTATGTATACTTAGTTTGTACGAATAGAAGTTCTTACCTGTTGTTGCAGCAGACACATAATTGTTAATATTCTGCTTGATGTCTTTATCTCTTATGTTTGTTCCTTTTTGTTTCGCTAGATCTATAACATTTTTACGCAGGTTTACTATGTTTGTGTATAGACCATCAACTTTGTCTTTATGTAATACTTCAAAATCCTTCAAGAGCAAAAGATATCCTGTAGGACGTTTGAGAACTGGATATTCTTCGAAATATTCTTGTAGTGTGCCAGGTTTCTCGTAATTACATCGCAATCTGTATTTAGCTGTAGCTAACCAATTTTCTTCAACCAAGTGCCAAGGCTCAAGGGAATTTTTAAGCCAAGTTATTTTATCAGCTGTATCTTGTTCTAAATCTATGTCTTCATCACCTAAGCTTTCTAAGAATTGTGATGAGGCTGATGTGGATGATGATTTGGATGATGATCGAGCTCGGGGGGAGGCTGGTATTATACCTTTCTCCCGTAACTGTCTTCTTCTATTGTAGACAAATCTCAGTAACTTGCCAGAGGCGTTGCGAGCAGTGGCTCGAACGTGAGCAGCTACGTATGGAGTATAATACAGGGCAGCTGATTCAAGTGGAAATAACTCTTGTATTTGCAAGGACCATTCTAGCAACTCTTTGTTAGTGAACTGTCTGTTTTGATCGCTTTCAAACAGGGGCTGAATTAGTAATTTAACTAATAAGTTTCTCTGTGTCTCATTTAATCTTCCCGAAGGCCGTCCCAGAGACAAAATGGATTTTCCATCAAGAGTGGATTTTAATGTCTTCAACACCTGAAATAAGTAATTCTATTTAAGTATCTAACTAATATTATAAATGCGAAAGTATGGATGGATGGATGGATAGATGGATGGATGGATGGATGGATGGATGGATGGATGTTTTTTGTTACTCAATCACGCCAGAACGGCCCAACGGATCTGGATGAAATTCGGCACATAGATAGAGAAAAGTCTGGAATAGCACATAGGCTACTTTTTATCCCGGAAAATTGCGTAGCTCCCGCGGGATAGCGATAAACAAATTCTTTGCAGACGAAGTCGCTGGCAACAGCTAGTAAGGATATAATTCCTGGGTTCATTAGTTTTTAATCTTGTACATATGGGAGGCCTATGTCCAGCAGTGGACGTCTTTCGGATGACAATGATGATGATGATGATGATAAGGATAAGAACAAGTAAAATTGAATGCTTTAAAAAGAAGAAAATAAACCAAACCCGTTTATCAGATTAGGTACAGTCACTATACTTTACACTACAGTTTTTATTACATTTATAATTGATTAAGATACTCAAAAAACACTTACATATCCAGACAGCTCCAAATCACGGCTATCATTAATTTGCAAATTCGATGAGGCCTCAGGGCAAGCTCCTTCTGGAGGCAGACTCGGTGTTGAAGCATTCGGCAGGTGCTGTCTTAGTGGAGACCGGTTACGCTCACTTGTAGAGGGAATAGATATAGGGCTATTCCCTAAAAATTTGTCCCAATCATCGCTCAATGAGTCCAAATCACTTGATGCCACTGATAATGTTGGCAACTGAATGGAATAAAAAGTATATTATTTTATTGTATCTACTTTAAAAATGAGTGCTATATACACGCACACGCACACGCGCGCGCGCGCTAGCAGTCCCAATGGTGCTGTGGTTGTCTATGGGCGGCGGTGATCACTTACCATCAGGTGCACCGCATGCCCGTTTGTCGGTATTAAAAATACACACACACACACACACACACACACCCACACCCACACCCACACACACCCACGCACACACCCACGCACACACCCACACACCCACACACACACACACCCACGCACACACACACACACACACACACACACACACACACACACACGCACACACACACACACACACACACACTTATTTTTATGTGAATGGGACGGCAAACGAGCAAGTGGGTCACCTGATGGTAAGCGATCACATCTGCCCATAGACACCCACAACCCCGGAGGGATTGCAGATGCGTTGCCAACCTAGAGGACTTAGATGAAATGCCTCTTGTGCCCGTAATTTCCCCGGCTGTCTTACTCTCCACACCGGAACACAGCAGTGCAAGCACTGCTGCTTAGCGGCAGGATTAGCAAGTAAGATGGTGGTAACGATCCGGACGGACCTTGCACAAGGCCCTACCACCCGCATAATTAAATTAATGATTACATCTAAACTTTACCAACAATAGAATAATCCTGTCTGATCCCAGTGAGTAAATATAATTAAGCAAAATTTTAGATTTTTAATGCCCCTTGGAGCAGTGGAAAAATAAAACTACTCACAACAAACACAATCGAAAGATAGTCATTAAAAAGGTGTTTCCATACAATTGACGCCATTGCCGGGGAATCAAAACCTTCCCGCAGTACTAGAAACTTGAAATTTTGTATGGAGGTAGCTCTTATAACACAACCAATAAGAAAATCATAATTTTTTGTGTCTATCTGTCTTATACCAGTAACCTATCTACAATGATCCCACACTGTATACATTTTGCTTAGAAGCAGGTCTCTGCTAACACTGGCTATTGAATTGATTGATACCTAAAAAAAATTACGGAACCCTCAGTGCGCGAGTCCGACTCGCGCTTGGCCGGTTTTCCTAAACAAAATGTATGCAGTGTCATTTAGATTGGTTACTGACATAGACAGATATAACATCCATGCCAAATTACAGCTTTTTAATAGCAAGTCTCCTGAGCTAAGCTGCAGACAGACAGACAGACAGACAGACAGACATGGCAAAACTGTAAATGTTCTTTGTCGACTATGGAACTCTAAAAAAGGCAGTACTTACATTTGGTGTGGCATCCGGTGGTATTTCTGGTGTATTAAGGTGATTCACTTCCTTTTTCCAATTAGCTAGATTTATTTTAAATCTAGCTCGGTCTCCAGGTATGGGTATAAGCTGACTTATTTCATCATCTGCCAGCAATCGCAAAGTCCCAGCATCAACTTTGCCCTCTGAAAAAAAAAAACAATTAGTTTGTTGAAATTACAATTATAATCGTTTTATATTTTTTCATTTCATCAAATATTCATTAATTAGCTGGAATGATTACAATGAGTATTTTCAAATCATCGATTTTTTATTTCTACGAATATTATTTAATAGGTATTGTTTATTATTTCATACTTTTTTCGGCCACTTTTTACATCGGTTGGTCATAAAAAAAAAATAACCTTTACCTAACCGACTCGATATTTAGTTATTCTGTCTCATGAATAGTTGATGAAATGTATTGTTAAGCAAATAATAATCCTTATACAGTAGGCGGCAAATAAGTAAAACGTGGAGGGGATAAGCGCAGCACGAAAATCGGGTCGCTTGTCGGATCGCGTCGCTTGTCGTTGGCGTCCAGCTCGTGACCTAAGTTTGTAAAGGCAAACTTACCACAAAAAGCTCGAACATATTCGACGAGACCCCAATTGGTTAACAAGTCACTTGTTAGCTGATCCATCACCTTTGGTAAGAGAAATTTATACACTTCAGGTACCTACTTACTTCACTACCCATTTGCTTCGAGTTGGCATTCGTAAATAGTTTGCGCGAGAGACACTTCCAAAGTGGTAAAATGTCCCCCCCCCCCGTAACTTCTAAAATAAGAGAATGATAAATTTAAAAAACTATATGATGCAAACTTCCACCGAAAATTAGTTTGGAACGAGATGTAGTAGGTAAGTAGTTTTTGGTCAGCACGAAAGGGAAATTACGAATGGCACGGGCAAATATTTAACAATAACAAACTCGAAGCAAACATGTAGGTAAATGTATTAGTAGATTAGTATACGTGCCGGCACGTAAGTCTAACGATGACGAGTCACGTGGAGGGGAACTGCGCACCCACGAATACCGTGTTTTACTTCTGCACATACAGTCATCGCTAGACTTACGTGCCGGCACTTATATTGATATTGATAATACTAATATTACTTATTTATCACTACGTACTTATTTTATTTTCGGTTTAGGTTATGGCTATCCATTTTGTACAATATCAGGCAATACGAATAATAGGTACGATGCGTGGTCCATTTAAGTAGATTGCAAGTATTTTGCAATGCCGCTGCAAGTTTTTGCAAGTTTTCATGCCCGCCATGAATGAATTGGATATTTTACATTGGTCGATGCGCCGCCAGTTATTACAATTTTCTTAATTAATTATCTTATGGGTATCACGCATAATACATAAATTGAATGATATATCAATCAAAGAACAGTCAGTAATCGCAGAGGAGATGACCGACGCTTAGGTACCTATTTTGATATTTTACCAAACGGACGCCACGTTAGTCGAGTAAGACAAGACACACACATTATTTCTTTAGATAGGCAACATACTTACTTGAAAACTCTCACGCTCTGTAGACTACAACACAACACACTTTAGTTAGAAATTTGATCGAATAATCGTGCGATGCGACTACGCAGTTGGACTCGCTTATGAAAAATAAATGGCGGCGGCCGCGAGCAGCGGCAGAGCGGTGAGCGCAGTGTTGCCAGGTCCAATCTGAAAAAGTCAGAAGATATGAGTGTCAAAAATCAGAAGATTGGGAAAAAAAATCAGTAGAATGTTTTTCTATAGTACATACCTTATAATAAGTTCTTAATGCTTTCCAGATTAGTTTTTTCTTTACAGGATTTTATTCTTGTTTTTTTTTATTCCATCTATTTCATTATATATTTTTTTTCAATTACTTAACATTAATTTTGTCTGCAAAAAAAACCTTTCACAAGAGATCCAATATAATAATAATAATAAATAAAATGTGAAACAATGTTTATATGTATAGTGTGCAGTAGCCAAACCTCACATCAGTATTGTTAATGTTAAGGTTATGAAAATTTCGCCTTTCAGACTTTCAGTATTATTTTGCTAGATTGTGCATGCACATAAATAAAGTTTTAGTATTGAGTTTGATTACTAACACGCCCAGGGGCGCTACTCCTTGTTTTTCGAAGTTCGTATCGTATCACACCGTCTCTCTCACTCTCAAATTAATAACTATTTAGTGTGAGCGGAAGGGCACGAAACGAACTTCGAAAATCGAATTTCGGAGTATAAGCGGGTATTTATTTCATTTGGTGTAAATTGGGCAGAATCTTGTGGAAATTCAGAAGATCAGTAGGCATACCTGGAATTCAGTAGATCTCCTGAGAAATCAGGAGACCTGGCAACACTGGGTGAGCGCGTGCCGAGCGGAGCGGGGGGGGGGGGGGGGGGGGATACGGAATTACAGGTAACTTTAGTAAAATTTGTTAAAGTAAGTAATTTCTGCAAAACATTACGTAAACTAGTAAAAGGCTTAATAATTTCTAAAAATAACTTTACTATTGCAAAACGTTTTGTATTGAGAACAATAATTTTACTGAAAATTAAAAATAAGGTAAAGTGATTTGATTTACCGCCGGACCGCACCCATAGGTAGTAAAAGTATTGCGCGCATGCGCGCTCGGTTTGTCAACGTCGTAAATATTTTTCCAACTGATGTAGTTAGTTAGTGTAAAAGACGTTTATAAATACCGAAAGCGATAAAAGTATTTAATTTGATATGGATCGATTTGTTACTTAAAAATAAAGTTAGAAAAACAATACCTATCAAATTCTATTGTTTTTTGGTTCACTATTTTGGCGATAATGGCTTACAGGTGGCGGCAAATAAGTAAAACGTGGAGGGGATATGCGCAGTATGAAAATGATGTTGTTTTACATATTTGCCGCCACCTGTACCTACACATGAAATATAGATGTGCCTATGGCTGTCGCGGGCTTTTTTGTAGGACTATTTAATAAATAGTAAGTAATTTAAAGATAAACATTTCCATCATACATTATATAGGCACGTGTAGCTCTAACGGTTTTTGCAGCGCATGCCAGAATAGCACGCAGATGGCAGAATTTTTTCCTACTTACACTTACTTACTTACTTGTTATATTTTGAAAAATTCATTCAATCTATACTCTAAATACCTACATATAATAAAATTGTAACAGGTCGATGTCTGTACATTAGAGATATTAAAGAAAAAATAAATTGAGGGGCCTCTATTAGCGCTATAGAAGCCAAAAATACAATTTTTAGAATTATTATTATTCGCTGTCTGGACTGGATGTTTGTTCACGCGTCACTCAAAAACTACTGCACCACACACCAAATAATGACGGGCGACTTTGAATAATACTAATTCGATTAGTCGATTATTGTAATCATTCGACTTAGTCGACTAATTCGAAAATCATTCGAATATTAGTAGTACTCAAAATCCCCTCCTGGATCCTGGTCCAGTCGAGTTGACGTTGATATAAACTGACTAGCTAACAACTAACGCGAGCACCGCGCCGAGTCGACACGAAGATTCCCGATTCGGTCCGGGCCACTAGTTCTATGCTCCGAGCAGTCATCCAGTAGGGATGTGACATTCTACGTGAAAAATCGATTTTGACGTGACAACGTCTTATAAATTGGTTTGCCGGGTGACACTTCAAGAAACTGCGTTACGCTCCGCTCACGTTATGCGCTCACAATGAGAGCGAGTGAGAGGCACGCGGGCATGGTTAGCCCGCCTAAGAGCGAGAGAGACAGACATAAAAAGTGAAAGGCACGCGTCCCTTCCACTCGAGCACAGTTAGCCCGCCTAAGAGCGAGAGAGACAGAGCGAGAGAGAGAGAGTGAGAGAGATAGGCATACACACCGGTTCATGTCTTGCGCTTCTATTTCGCTTAGGCGCCTGCATACAAGTTTACACGTCCTTCTTCCTACTATACGAATGAATATTCACATTAAAATTATTTTACCACTCAAAGTCGTTGTCACGTAAAACTTTCGCCCGTATACCGACTTTACAGGCAACCAATTTTTTCGTTTATAAAAGTGGTTTTAATTATTTAAATGAAACCAACGTACACTTAAAAATCAAGCGCGACCCTAGCTTCATTCGTACTTCAAAATAAGCACTTAGAGGACTGATATCCTGGTACTTAAAGTCTCCCTACATCTGACGCCTGACGCGAGTTTAACATTTTTTAACTATCCCAAAAATTGCTCAGCGCTAAAGAAGTTTCTACTTCAAAAAAACTTTTATTTAATTAATCGATTATTTTTTTCGCATTAAAAATCGATTAATAAATAATCGATTTTTCTTAAACAAATAATCGATTTTTATATTAATCGATTTTTTCCTAATTTTTTAATGATGGTTTTATTAATTAAAACTGTTTCAAAAGCACAGAAGGGCTGCCATCGTAGACGCACAGATGGCGTTAATGCGTAATCATCTCCATGGAGATAGTATTCTTTGATAGTTCGCGGTCCGGGTTATAAAAGACCAGACTTAATGTCGGGGGTGGTAGATAAAAAATCGACTGCTTGATTTTTGATTATAAAAAAAAAATCGATTATTAATCGATTATTTGTAATAAAAAAATCGCGAATAAAAAACGATTTTTACATTTGAAAAAAAACGATTTTTAATCGATTATTTTTTCACATCCCTATCATCCAGCCGCGGATTAGTTACTAATATTAGTAGTCGTTAATCGATTATCGGCATTAGTATATTACTAATTTCAAATTTGAATTATGATATTAATAATGAATAATCATTCGAATCAACAAATTAGTCGAAGTCGCCCATCACCTAGCACCAAATTGATGCAGGGATGTTAGACCACTCAGAAATCCTTGTGCCGAGCTGGCTGAAAGCTGGTATTGAAAACGAAAAACTAGTACCCCTATGCTCCGCTGCGGCGCTGCTATAAACTGCCCTTAGAACGTGAGCGTTGGACGTTACCACCGCGCCACCTAGCATCTAGTAAGTCAATTGACGAAAAATCATTACTTTATCGAGACTGCTGCTATAATAAAGTTTTATATCATACAGGAAATCTGATTGAAATATTAATAATCTTGGTATTTTTGCATACAAGGACCGAGTAGTCTTGGTACATGGTACGTGACACTAAAAACTGGTATGTTTACCAACAAGTTGGTACGTCTGACATGCCTGAATTGATGCGGTTTTCTTTGTTGTATTGCTGGAGGTCTAACTTAATCTCCCATGTATCGTTTTTTTCGATATTTGAGCTAGAAGCCAAGATATAAAAGACAAAGTGGAAGTCTACAAAAAAACATTTTTGATTCATTGTTTAAATAAATGGGATACCACTTTACACTTAACTTTATTTTAATTCATAAATATCAGCATGCAACATTAACCTTCATTCTTCTTGTAAAAACGGATAAAAAAAAATGTTTTCGACAGTCCAAGTAAGTCAATGTGCGAACAAAACGCATCCGAAATATTTTTTTTATACAATCAACCCTTGTTGGATAGGTAAAGGAATTATTGTCCATTCAGCCATATGAAAGGTTTAATGCCGGTTCACTGTTTTTAAACATACCTATAATATACCTATAATATATATATATTATAATAATATATATATATATAATATAATATATATATATATACCTATAATATATATATATTATAGGTATATTATAGGTATGTTTAAAAACAGTGAACCGGCATTACAACCTTTCATATGGCTGAATGGACAATAATTCCTTTACCTATCCAACAAGGGGTGAATTGTAAGTGATGAAGTCTACAATAACATGGAATTAACTCCGCCCGATATTTTAAGTAAGGCGCAAATCGCGCAAAATAGTCTTTTACCATCAAAATCTCGGGAAAGGTATATACCTTATATATATATTCTTCAACTTTGTTTTATTAATTGCCTATTTTCTCACATATGTAATGAAAAACGTCGTATGATACACGGTTGGCAAGGTTACCAACCTTGTATCACAAATAACTATTAATTGAACTAACAATTCGATTTCTGTTGTAGCAAAAACATGCTTGGATTTAAAAAAAAAATAGTAAAAATAAATAAAGTATATTGTTGAAATTAATAACATTGACTGGTTTACTTGAATTAACAATTCGATTTCTGTTTTAGCAAAACATGCTTGTATTTAAAACAAAAAAAATAGTAAGAACAAATAAAGTATATTGTTGAAATTAATAACACTGGTTTACTTGAATTAACAAATCGACTTCTGTTGCAGCAAAATATGCTTGTATTAAAAAACAAAAAAATTACTAAGAATTAATAAAATATGTTGTGGTGATAAATAAAATTGGTTTAATTGAATTAACAAATCTATTTTTGTTGCGGCAAAACATGCTTGTATTTTTAAACAAAAACTTTACTAAGAATAAATGAAGTATATTGTTGAAATCAATAAATTTGGTTTACTTGAATTTACAAATCTATTTTTGTTGCAGCAAAACATGCTTGTTTTTATAACAAAATGTTTACTAAGAATAAATGAAGTATATTGTTGAAATCAATAAATTTGGTTTACTTGAATTCACAAATCTATTTTTGTTGCAGCAAAACATGCTTGTATTTTTAAACAAAAACTTTACTAAGAATAAATGAAGTATATTGTTGAAATCAATAAATTTGGTTTACTTGAATTTACAAATCTATTTTTGTTGCAGCAAAACATGCTTGTTTTTATAACAAAATGTTTACTAAGAATAAATGAAGTATATTGTTGAAATCAATAAATTTGGTTTACTTGAATTTACAAATCTATTTTTGTTGCAGCAAAACATGCTTGTATTTTTAAACAAAAACTTTACTAAGAATTAATGAAGTATATTGTTGAAATCAATAAATTTGGTTTACTTGAATTAACAAATCTATTTTTGTTGCAGCAAAACATGCTTGTATTTAAAACAAAAACTTTACTAAGAATAAATGAAGTATATTGTTGAAATCAATAAATTTGGTTTACTTGAATTAACAAATCTATTTTTGTTGCAGCAAAACATGCTTGTATTTAAAACAAAAACTTTACTAAGAATAAATGAAGTATATTGTTGAAATCAATAAATTTGGTTTACTTGAATTAACAAATCTATTTTTGTTGCAGCAAAACATGCTTGTATTTAAAACAAAAACTTTACTAAGAATAAATGAAGTATATTGTTGAAATCAATAAATTTGGTTTACTTGAATTTACAAATCTATTTTTGTTGCAGCAAAACATGCTTGTATTTTAAACAAAAAGGTTACTAAAAATTAATAAAAAGTCCACTGGGAATAATTAAAATATTGTTCTTGAAATTAATAAAATGTATTTAATTGAATTTACAAACCCATACCTGTTATAGCAAAGTTTTTTGAAAGCCTTTGTAGCAATAACTAAGCAATCGCAAAATTGATTAAAGTTATGTAATTGTATCATTTACTAAAACTGTTTACTCGATATTACAATTCTGTCTAGTAAAACGCATTTTTAATTTACTAAAGTATTGTAAAATTCACAATGTTTTCATGCAAATTACAAAATATTGTATTTACGCATTTGAGTAAAGCAAGTTGGTAGGGATTACAAATAGGAAAAACAAGGGTGGTGTAAAACGTAGCTTTTGCCAGTAAAAATAAATGAACTTCAGTATTAATTATTAAAACTTAGTAATTCGAACAGTAACAAAACGACTTTGTAAGATCTGGTATGTTTTTTTTCTCCGTGTATAACATAATATGATTAGGACTAAGACTAGGTACATTAGTTGTCATGATTACAAAAAGGGTGGTGTTAGGTAACAGAAGCCAAAATAAACTATCTTCTTACAAATCTTTAATGCATTTGGGTGCGACCACACCGCCGCTTAAAAAACGGTGACGTTACGGAATCGCAACATAATGTATGTAGAAACGGTGAGAAAACGTGACGCATACGACACGTCACTGCGTATACGCAGCGCTTTGGTCGCACCCTTATGCCTGCATCTTATAGAAATCCAAGCAGCGATTTCCCCTGTTTTCCCATAAATCACACCGTGTCAAAACATAAAGTTTGGTACACATCTGAACTCTTGAGCGCACCTGCCTACGTTTGAATTAATTTTAAAAGTCAAACATTGGTAGCATGCTCCCCCAGTTCATAATTTACTGTTATTGCGTGAATATTCATATTTATTTACATCGAAAGGTTATATTGGATTTTCTAAGTTCATTTTGTAAGTAAAGTGAAATTACATTTTGGTAACTAAGTAAATAAAATATTTTTCTTTCTTTCTTTCTTTCTTTACATTTCTATAGGGCAGGCAGAGATACCTACTTTGGTCCACTTGCTACGATCCTGACATACCTACGCTTAATTCACATTCATCAAACTCTTATTAATAGGAAGACTCAGTGGCGTAACTAGGTATTATATAGGATGGCAGGGCTGGCCTGGCCTTGAGCACAGAAGGGAAGATGATGCACTTTTTTATAGTGAGGAAGGGGCCCTATCTGATATATTTGCCGCGGGCCCTGACGTTGTATAATATAACTATACGCCATTTTTTACGTCACTTCTTATTAAGAAGAATATGCAAATAGGTACCTACCTAATGAAGATTAAACAGTTTTATTTGCTGGTAATCTACACCGTAAGGGATAAATAGGTACGTGATTTATGTATGTATGTATAGTAGGTACCTATACCTATGTGCCAATGTATTTTACCTCAACGTTTCCTTCAAACTGTTGAACAAGAGCGTTAACAATTTAATACAGCCTTTAAAACTTCCCCTATATTCAATAGCAAATCTCATTTGAAATTGTGGCTAGCGTAGGGGTTGCCAGTCATTAAAACTCAAAAGCCGGACTAAACATAATAGGTATCTATATTGGGCTTATATGGACCGAATATTTTGTCTCGAAACAAGTAAATAGTTAGGTTTCATTTCTATACAGCATCCCTTGCTAAAAACATGCCATAAAATGCATTATTAACAGACATTACCATTTGGCAAACTTTCAGTAGGTAACTACCTACCTTAATAAGCAAATTCGTAAATTAATTATGTTTTCGACAAAGTAAATAGTGAAGCGAGTAACACTCTTCAAAATTCTACAGTCACAGAGCATTTAATATGTAGTTTATATTTTGTTTTTGACGTGTGTCTTATAAATCAATCATTGTCACGTTCCGCATGATGTCAGTGTGCAAGCGAGATCGCGGAACAAGCGATAAAGAGGCACAATCTTCTCGCATGACGTCAGAGCTAGCAGGTCGGATTACCTATGTTTCTTTATAACGTTATCACGTAAA